>JAMWYP010000058.1:2260489-2903551 GCA_025563575.1 Acacia pycnantha
ATTTCAACATAGGGAAGAGACTCTGCTATCTGAGTATTTTGAAAAGAATGAACTTTTAATACCGGATACTGTAAAAGATCCGTTCTTAAAAGTAATATTTTTTAACAAAAAATTCTTACTTGAAAAAAAGAAATTGAATCATAAAAATAAATGAGTTTTAGGACCGGATACATGATAAAAGGTCGGTCTTAAAAGTAATTGAATTAAAAAAAATGATTTTTAGGACCGGATACAAGATAAAAAGTCGGTGTAATACCCTAAAATAATTTTTTATAATCATGAAATACCCGTTAGTATTTTTAAGTACCGATCAGTATCCTGAAATATCTTTTTAGTATCCTGAAATATTTGTTAGAGAGAGAGAGAGAGGGAGAGATCAGTGTTATTTTTGCCCAGTGGACGGCAGCGAATTGGAGGTACAGTGGATTGAATCCAAATCCAAACTTCCATCTATAATCATGTGCATCCATCCGACTCTAGGCTTTCTTCACTGTGAGCTTTTCTCTCCCATTGAGCATTTTTTCATTGCCACTAGGCTTTTGCATAGTCTTACTGTTGTGCCAAACATACTCTCCAGTCTCCATCCGCTGCCCCTCCTTTTCTTCAAACGTTGTTGTTTTTGTCTAATTGATGAAGCAAAAATAACACATAAGCCATTCCTCTTCGCAGCAGGTAGGAAAAATTTCATTCCATGGCGAAACTTTATGAAGTTTTTTAAGAGATAATAATTTAATATTTTGGCTAAATTTAAGAAGTTCAAATTGTAAATTTTAAATCTAAAAAATCAAGATATTATTTTAATTTAGGTCAAGTTACAGCTAACTTTTAGCGGTTAAGTAATTTTTTTTAATTAACACTTAATATTCCAAATTAATTTTTGGTGCCTTCAACACATTAATTTTTTTTTTTTTTTCTGGTAGAACCCATTGTCTTCAAAATTATTTTTGTTGAACTTTTACTCTTAAAATATTTTTCTCAATTTTCTTTTCAATAGCAATTATCACCTTGACCTTAGGATATTAAGTGCTACGAGAAAAATACTTTAAAGTTTTGAACATAGAAAAAAAAATTAGAGCAATGAGTGTTATTAAAAAATATTTTGGGATGTTGGTTACTACTTATCTCTTTAATTTTTCTAATGGATAACTTTACAAATTATTATTTATTCTTATTAGAAATTATAAAGAATTTTAAATTATCATAACATTAAAATCTACTCATTCAGTCTTGAAGGTAGAACCTAATTTGTAGTGAATTATGTTCATAGATATAAAACCTTTATTCATTTTGGTCCTAGTTAGCTTCCTTAATCTTTTTAAATTAGATAAATATATCTTATATTAAAAATAAATGTGTATAATTTAAACTTCTGAAATTTAGCCTAAATATTAAATTATTATTGAATTTTAATTTTTTCAAAAACTTCATAAAGTTTGGCCATTGAATGAAATTTTTCCTTCCAAGGCTAAGAGGAATGGCTTGTGTGTAATACCCTAAAAACCTGTATCATAATTGGGTAAAATTATACCTATAAAAAGTAGGTGAATATGATGTGTCAAACACTAGGTTATAATTATTTTATTTTCTAAGGAAAAATCTCTAAGAAATTAGAGAATTTAAGGGTCAAAGTGCCAAAGTGACGAAAATGCCCTTAAGGGACATAAAGGACTTAGAAAAATTGTGGAAAATTCTAAAAGGCAGTAAAATAATTGTTAAAACTAAGAGAGTATATTATCTCTAATTTTGGTAATTTAATAAATTATGAACTTGGAGAGATCGAATAAGAATGCTCAAAAAGTATTGAAATGACTAACATACCCTTGTAAATTCTAATATAATGAAGGAGACATGAAAACACAAATATCAATGCAAATGTTATGAGGTAATGAGTTGTTCTAAGTAAGAAAATTATCAACTTGTGATAACTAAGTAATTAAGTAATATTGGGTTAATTACTTAAGTATAAGCAAAGGAAATTCAGGGAAAATTATGTAGAACCCTAAAATTAGTGGTTTTTGGCCTAAAATTAGTAAAAACATATTTGTTAATTAATTGGAAATTTTGGAGAAAAATAGATGAGTTTAAGTATTTTTAAGCCTAAATACAAGAATGGACCAATTAGGTAATTTTGTGGAATTTTGGAAAAATTGAAGTAAATAAATAATTAAATAATTAATTAAATAAAAAATAAATATTTATAAAAAATAGAAATGGGGCAGCCGAAATTTTGCCCAAGAAAAAGAGAAAAAAAAAATAGTATATATAAGAAAACTTAGTTTAGAAGTTTTATTATTTTAATAATATAATTAATTAAAGTAAAATAGAGTGAATAGTAATCAGATAAATAGGAAACGGATCCTATCTAGAGATCTAAGAATGGGAATTCCAAAGTCAAGGTAAAATATTGATCAGTGGGTTTTTATCTTCCGTTAGACTTTTCCTAAGTTAATTCAGAATTGTGCATTTTCCTAATAAAACAAAATAGGGAAAAATGCAGTTAGGCACATTTTTGGATCTGAAGAAAATAAATTCTAACTCAACATCTAGAAATGAGTTTGAAATTATCTGGACATATTTGGAATCAGTGAATTTTTGTCCAGAAGTTGATGATTCCGAAAACGAGTTTCGTAACCGGACCCGTACGGACACGTTTTTCGAGGAACTTCAGACTGACAGTTGGAGCCCTATATGGAATCAAAATTTAGGTTAACTTGGACATTTCTAGTAAGTGAGAAAATGTCTTCAAGGTTGTAAATCCAGAATTTTGAGATTTTTCCAAAATTACGCGAATTGGGTACCGATCAGGGAAATCTGCCAGACCGGGCATAGAGCAGGGGTGAGTCATCATTTTGGTCCAATGATTTGCTGCCAAATCAGCCTTGGATGTCGACTAAAAGGGATGGAGGGGTGAGATTTTGCCTTTCACAAGAAGTTTAATCTAATGGTATAAACAAGTTGTAAAATGCCAAACATGTCCCAAAATTTCTCTATAAATAAGAGCAAGCACTCTTCATTTTTCACATCCATTTGGAGAGCCCCAACCGAACCTAGAGAGAGGATTCTAGAGGGAGAAGCTCTGGGCAAAATTGTGCAGAAGTCTTCAACGGGTAAGTCCTTCGGTCCTTAGTCTTTAGTTCTTTCGGTAGTTTTAGTAGAGCTGTTAGTTAAATCTAGGAAGTAGGAGATGAGATTCCTATTCTTGTTTTTAAGCCTCATTGCATTGAAAGATGTTTGACGAGGTAAAAACATAATAGGGATTGAGTCTCTGAAAGTTGAAAGTTAAAATAGCGAGCTTTAAGCTTTCATAGTTCTTTCAATAGTTAGAGTAGCCTTTATTTTTCAAAGTATGATTGGATATCATATGATAGGGCTATTTTAGTCTAGAATTTCGAAAATCATAATTTCGTCGAAGTTCTGGCGAAATTTCGGGAAGAAAATTTGTAAGAGTAACGAAGTGCTGACAAAATTCCGCCAATTAGGGGCATAGGGGCAAAATGGTACTTTTTACCTAAAAATGCCAATATAATGCCAAATCACTAATGAAAGTGATATTACTCTTATAGGACATCGAAACTCGATCTGTCACCGTTACGCCGCCCGACGTGCCGTTGGACATTTCACGTTTTTCGTAAAAGTACGTTTTCCGCCGAAGTACCTAACGCCGTCAACGAAGGTACGTTCGCGTCATCGTAACACTAATCTAGTGCTGCTCATATACATATATGTGATAGGTACATTCACGGATAGAGATTCTGTTAGGAGTCACCGAGATACATTCACGGTCAGAGACTCGTCGTGGTTACCAATTATACATACAGTTTCGCACGGGTTATAGACTTAATGATACCGTTAGAGTTTTCCTAGCGCTGAGGACACGACCGTACATAATGGCACTGGTTTTTGTGCAAAGCTATTATGTGTAGGACTTTACGTCGCTTTAATGCTTATGTTCTGTCTCGTGTCACAATCATGCATCCGCTATATGCTTAAGAGATATGTCATTGTTATGTTTTGAATATCTGTCATCCGTATACTGTTTTATTTGAGCATAAGGTTAACGTTACTCCGAGATTCAATTCGATAAATTGAATCTCGCCTATAGCTTCAGTGGTCCTGAGGACCACGGATCGGAGATCGAGGCAAACAACAGAGTAGGCTCCTATGAAGATATCATCACCGCTTCGTATTTACTTTCAAACACTAGGATTACTTGTACTCAATACTATGTTACACTATGGTTATGCTTTGTAATGGATCAGTTACTCTTTCGCTCCAATGCTCTACTTTGATTGAAAAAAAAAAATCCACTTTAGAAAATGGGATGTTACATTGTGCATATGTCATTTTTGCTTCATCAATTAGACAAAAACGACATCGTTTGAAAAAAAGGAATGGCAGCAAATGAATCTTACAGTGGAGAGAAGCCAGCTCCATCCAAACTACCCTTTGATTATAAGCTTCTATAATATATGCAATCAATATGAATATTTTAGCAAAAAAATTCTAAATTTAAGAGGTAAAGTGAATCGAAGCCTTATATTTATGACTAAAGTGAACTCATTGCCTAGCTTTTATAGTTAAGGCTAGAGGTAGTATTTGACGAGCGCCCAACGCAATAATACTTCCCAAATTCGAACTCCAACAATCAAAATGGATACCAAAAAGTTTACCCTTTATTTATCTGCCCCATGGAAAATATAAGGTTGGTCACTCTAGAAGGTGCATTTTATTTTCCAATACTATTATAACGATTATTATCATGTATAATAGGGACAGTGATGAAAGTAATTCTATGGGTGAAAACGATTTAAGTTTACAAAACAAATATGAATTCCAAATAGTAAGAACCTTAGAAATTAACCACTGATTATGGTCACCCCAAGTTTGGGCAATGCAGAGGAACGAGACCAATGGCTCCTGTTAACAGAGGCTAATCATAGCGCAGATTTCCTTACCAACCTTGCGAGCTGCGACCACCTCTAACTCCAATTTCCACTAGCTGAGTGTCTGTTTAAATTAACGGTAGAAATTGCTTTTCCAACGTGATTTACAGTATATAAGGTAAGTTTGTGATATGAGTAGTCTCGACTTACGTGAACATACTTTTCAACTCTTCTACCACCGCCAGCCCTCCTAGACATCCTTCTTGAAGACGAGAGAGTGACCTCACTGCCTAGCTTTGTTGTGTGTAATGGCTTTTCAACTCTGATTCTGTCAGTATCCCCTTTTGTTAGTTGGGGGGGGAATTAACCATTAAAATGTTTTTTGCCCCCATCAGTGTATCTTCTGATTCTATTCCCTAAACTATAATTTGATATATACAAGTGAAATGCTTTGCATGTTATCTTCTTCGTCTAGATCCTTTGTTTGGTCCATTACTCCCATCCCATGCAGACGCCCAAAAGAACAGAGACATCCAGAAAAGAACAGCAAAGAATATTTGTACTCTATCTTTAGTTTTGGACAAAGATGTAGAAATGCCTGCTCCTCAAAATCAACCAAAAACAAAAAAAAAAACGGTTCAGTCAGTACTGCGAGATTCACTAGGCGGTAGAAGAAGAAACAACCAAAGCAAGAGTCAATTGAAGTTGGGCATATGAAACCTGATAAACCTAAGGAAATCTTACTGTTATATATATATATACATCGATGCTTGGGAAAAATATAGAGAATTACCAATAAATAGTAAAACAATAATAATAAAAAAATAAAATTATTGTTATTGTTAGAAAAGGAAAATAAGTAATAAATAGAAAATAAATAAATAAATATATATATATATATATATATATATATATATATATATATAACAAGCTTCTTCTTTTTTTTTTTTTACCTTCTAAACTACATATATAAACGTATATTTATAGGTGTGCAGCGTTTATATGCATACATACATGATAACAATAATTATATAAGCTCTTCTTGTTTCATTCTTATGTAGCAAAAATATGATAGCAAGCTTATATATATTTTTCAAACTATATATACATATATATCACATCAAAGCTTTCTTCTTTTTCTTCCCAGTAGCAGCGATATACATATATATACTTATTTATATAACAGTGAAACTATAACAGCAACCTTCTTATTCCTTTCTTTTATATAGGTGCAACGATATATAGATACATATGAGCAGCAAGCAATAAGGTTTTTGATTCCATATATAAATTTATCCATTCAGCTTAGCAAGTTTTCCTTAACTTCATACATATATAAGCTGCGTGTATGTGTGTATAATATAAGGTTCAACAGGTTTTCTTTTACTTCCTATGTCATGCATAGCTATTTATATACCCACACATACTTATATATGACAGCAAAAACTTCTTATGTTTTATGTATATGTGCAGCGAAAACACAACAGCAACTATTCCTATCATCCCCACATGCAGCGACTCACTGATATACATATTCAAGCTATTCCTATTATTTCCAAAAGGTTTATGTGGTTGTTTTGAAATTCCAAACATGAGACATGCTAAACAAAACTCCTTTGTTTTAACTCATACACAACAGGGGTCTACATGAGGACCTAAACCGTGTAAACAAGGTTAGAAGCTTACCTTGTTCAAACTCAAACTTGCTTGCAACCGTTCAAACCTTAAGCCTTCACCTTCTTTTCCTCTCTCTTTCTCATTCTCTCTCTCGGCTCTACTATGTTTCAAAATAGAATACGCACACACACAGTCCCAACGCTCCCTCTCTCACTTTCTCCTTCTCTATTGCCTCTGTTTTTGGTATTTAAAAACAGAGGAATAATAGCAGTTGTATTCTCTCGGTTTCACTCTTTCCCAAATTCTCTCTCTACTGGTCTTTGTATTACAGGATGAATGAGGCTAAGGAGCATGGTTTATATAATATATGAAGGGTCCAGTCCGAGGAGGTGTTACACAGAGGAGAAAACATTATCAGTTTGTGGGGCTCAAGAAGTATGGTCTGTGTTGCGTGTACTGTTGAGAGGAGCATGGACGACCTTGCGTGAACAGTGGTTTACTTTAAATGCCTGAAGCAGATGATTTGCACGCTAATCTCCCTGCAACCCGTGATCTTCGCTGATATTATTTTCCTCTGTCTCGACTAACGTGTTCTACCGAATGGACATTGGAAAAGTTTGATTATATATGTATTTTTGCTGCTCTCCATATCTGACTCGGTTTGGGCTCAAGAGTGAAATGGGTTTGGTGTTTTATTGGGTGTATGGGCCAAATGAAGAGTGGAAGGATTAATGACAATAGTATAATAGATGGGTCTTGCTTCTGCTGTGCGTTTTTCATGTGGGGCTACTTAAAAAAATTGTCCCATTTGATGCTCTTTAAGACTCATATAAGTATTGGATAATCATTAAAATTAAATCATTAATTCCATTTAAGGATTCTCTTTCTCAATTAAATTTATTTTGGCCTTAAAATATTATCTCAAACATATTTATACCAAAAATTATTCGCTAATCATTTGTCCTTAATTTATGGGAAAATATACTTTAAATTCCCATAATTAATTTCGTAATTATTTTAGGCCAAAATTTCATAATTAATTTCCATAACATATTTAAATTCGAAATCCCAAAATTTGGGATGTTACATATCTCTCCTGCTCTCTGTCCTTATTAACTCCACACACTACCTCTTTGTCCTTATTAACTCCTCACTACCTAGCTCTCTGCCCTAACTGCTCAAAGCCTCAAACAATAATTAGATACAAGTAAACTCCTCGTAGGGGTACTCTTACACCTTAAGCTCGTGACATGGTTAGATCGTTATACGATGCGCCTCCTCCAGTGAGAGTGCGTCCTATTGTGGCCGAAGAGTCTCGGGTCGTTGGACCCATTGTTATTTCTTCGGATGATGAAGAGATTGTGCATGCCGCACCCCCCGATCCTTCTGCCGACCCTGTCCTTGCTGAGTTCATCCGTCTTCTTCGAGGTGAAGAGATTGCCAGCCCCTCCAGCCTTCAGACCATGCAGAGGTTCATGCAGCCCCTCTCCAACCTGTTGGCCCCAGCGCGCCTACCTCTGACCCCTCTCCGCTTTCCTCTAATGAATTAATATTGCGGGTGGAGCAAATAAGACAAGAACTTGCTGATCTCCGGCGGAAAATTAATGCTCTTCACGCCGATATCGCCGAGGTTGTTCAGTTAGATTCTTGTGGATGATAATTTTCAGCTTGTTTTTTTTTTTTGACTTGTGCATGCATATTCTGAAGTAATGTAAGACACATTAAGAACTTTGTATTTTTTTTGGCTGTTCTCTAGTAATTAATCAAAGAAGCTTATTCTCCAATTTTCCTTTATTTTTTATCCAAAAAAAAATCCTTTATTTTATTGATTCAGTTACTACTGCAATCACCAAGGCCATTAAGACCGGACATTTTATAAGTAACGGGTCTAAAAAGTATTTGAATTTTAGGACCAGATGTTTTATAAACCTCCGGTCTTAAACTTAAATGACTAATAAAAATTTAAGACCGGATACTTTTAAAACTCCGGTCTTAAAATGTTAGTTGTATCTTTAGGACCGGACATTTAATAATTAACCGGTATTAATAAAATCCAAAAAGCTAAATATGGTATCTTTGTCGCGCGGAAAATTAAATTTTCCTCTCTGAATATCTCTTGTCGCACCGAAAGTGAATACTCAGGTTCCGACTCCAGTGTTTGTGTGTTGCTTCGTCGCTGCTTCGCGTACCTCTCTCGACAATCACTCTCTGGTTCCTTAGCTAAACGTCTATAGACGAAGCTGTAAGAGGTGTTTTGGTTATATAACTTTATTATTTTCCAGCTTATCGTTCTGGGTTTTTCATGGGTTTAACGAAATCGATGAAATGTTCTTGTGGGTAGTCTCTCGTTGTTAATGAATATTGTTTTTTGAAGATTATATTTTCACTTTAGACCTACCCAACTGACCAACAAGTGTTTTTAGGTTACTCTTGTTGTCTTGTCTGGAACATCAACGTTCGTGGCCGGAGAAGTAAGACTCAACAAACGCATTTGAATTTATATGCTACAGGTGAGTCCACAAGACCTTCATCCCATGCATTTAATTTCCTCGTCGATCATGCATTTATTTTGGTTCTTGGATTCGATCACTGTGATGCATTTATGACCAAAAGTGATTCTTTGTTATGAATTTAATGGGCAAGTTCCTCCGTGAAAGTGATTCTTTGAGCATATATTTGCATTTGGAGTTGGCTTATTTTATATGCAAGTTTCAATTTTTTCGGATTATGTATGATCAATGATTTCTGTCTATATATAGGAATTATACTATGGATCATATACTATGGCTTATTTTGATGATGTCTTATATAGATACCATTCTTAAGAGCAAAAAGGTTACATACTACATTTATCTTCTACTTTGACTAATTCTTATATTTAATGTAGATGCAAAGTTTAAATAATGGAGAATGTTGATTGAAGAAAGAAGCTCTTGCACAATATACTGGGAATATCATAAAGCAAGAAGTTATCAAATGATTTTGGGGATAATCTAGAAGGAGAGAAGAAATTGAAGAAGGAAGAACTTGCAATGCAATGGAACATCCTTATTCAAGTTCTTATATTGATGCTAGAAGTCTCCAAGATCATATGGAAGTTGGAACGGATCAATTCGAGTTAAAACCATCAAAAATCGGTTCCAGGATCGGCAAACTCGAGCCCATAACTAGCAAACTCGAGCCCGTAATGTCCTCGGCAACTCTGCGCCTCTGGACAAGGCAAACTCGAGTTTAGAACTTAAACCTCAGGTTTGGAACTCCAAACTCGAGCCTATAAGTTCAAACTCGAGCCTACAGCGGTCTTCAGCATTTCAGCTACTCTGTTCAGCGTTTCACTTGGGCGACGTCTAGTAATTCGATGATATCTCCTAAACCAGAGATCGGATTGAGGTGAAACCCGTGGCATATGAAACTAGACTCCAAATGCGTCATTTAGATATATAATTCAATCCAAAAAGAGTTCAGATGAAGTAGTAATGAATTTATGAAGTTGACAGTGAAATCCACGTCACACAAATGACCAACCTTCAATTTTTTGAGTTTATCTCACAAACGGAGAATCCAATTGAGCTGAAATCGGTGGCATTGGAAAGTAGACTCAAAGGGATTTCCATCGATAGGTTAAACAACTAAAACGGAGTTCAGACCAGGGAGATATAGCCCTCGAAAGTGGACCGTATTTCCAGGATATTGGAGGTTTGCTAGCAGGAGAAGCAAACTCGAGCCTATTAGTTGGTAGGCTCGAGTTCGCGGGTTACAGAGAGCTACCAGGTTGCGAAAATCATCCAAACTCGAGCCTATAAGTGACAAACTCGAGCCTAGACAAGACAAAAAGCAAAAGATGATTTTGAAGAGACCCAAACTCGAGCCTATAATTATAGACTCGAGCCTAGATGCTGAAAAATGTTACAAACTCTAGAGTTTGCTTTGAACCTCCGGTTTGCACCTTGCAGAAGCTGAACCTGACCCTTGCAAACTCGAGCCTACTTATCCAAGCTTGAGTTCATGACCCTGATTCAGAAAAACAGCAGTTCGAAAGTCTCGTTTCTCATCAAAGAACATCCACATGATTACCCAAATGACTTATACTTCTTCTTAACATTATTTATATCATTTGTGTACAAGTTTCAGATTATTAAAGCTTGAGAGAACATCAATCTTGACAGAAATCAAGATCTAGAAGATGATCTTGCTGCATAATCTCAGAAATGGGAAAGATGACTGAATCCAATGAGAAACTTGAAGAAAGAAAATTGTCTACTCAATTGTAATTCTTCTCCAAAAGATTCAATCATTCAGATGATGAAATACTCCAACGGACAACAACAAGGCTCTGCCAAATAAAGCACTCGAATATCTGGGAGACATTAATTCTTGAATAAACATCATTTAATTCAGAATTATTCCCAACAACTATATCCATCATAAATGCTCCCGACGGCTAGAATTTCGAATGGATTCAAATCGAAATGGTTATGCAACGATTCATCGTTCACAACGGTAATCAATCCTTGATTGACGAAAATAAAAAAGCAGAGCATTGATTTCACGCGTCAATGATCAAAGCAAAAGTCAAGAAGATGAAGTCCTTCGTTTTGGAAACAATTGCTACAACCATTACTCGAATGATTCCCGAACAAATAGAGGAAAGTCATTAAATGACGTAACGGTCATGATCTTCAATGCGAGCAAAAGTTGGAAATCGAAAAAGCCCCAAAATGCAATGGACGAATGCCTCCCACAACATCAATACAAAGTATCTATAAATAGAGAAAGAGCAACGAAGAAAAACACAACACAGGCGAGAGAAACAAGCCTACATCTTCAACATGCTATTACTCGATCTTTATATCATTTACTCTCGATTTTCAATGTCTATAAATCATAGAGAGTAAAATGTTTTGTATTGTACTTCGGTGTTTATCCATACACTTCTGAGAGAGAAGAATCATTGTAAACATCCTATCATTCTACCTTAGAGTTACTCAAGATTGGGTGATCTTGAGTGGGAAATACATTGTGTTGATTACAACTTGTAAGGGGAGTGAATCCTAGTGAGAGGATTACTTCGAGTGCGAGTGTGTAATCAAACGGGTGTATTGATTATAGTTTGTAAGGGGAGTAAGTCCTAGTGTGAGGATTACTTCAAGTACGTAACGTGTAATCAAGTTGAAAGAAGATAGTGGATTGAAAATCTCAAGTGGAGCTTGGGACCTGGACGTAGGTCAAGGATTGGGCCGAACCAGATAAATCATAGTTTGCATATTCTCTTCCCTTATCTCTTACATTCCAGCATATATATTTGAATGATTGCTTATCACTTTATAACTTATTGTTGTCATTCAAACTACTTTCAATAAGTTGCAGAAAAGTTTTTAAAGTTCTAAGTTTTTAATCAAACACCCAATTCACCCCCCTCTTGGGTGATAGCCAAGTCTTTCAAGTTGGATAAATGCTTTAGGAACAAGTGTTGAATATCAGAATGGGGGTGAGGGAATTTATAGAATTTGCTAAACAAAATGCTCATGATGATAGGGGGAAGTTTTATTGCCCTTGTGTAGAATGTTTGAATGAGAGTCGACTAAGTCCTGAAGTTATACACACACATTTAATTTGTCACGGATTTTGTAAGACTTATACAGTATGAGTATGGCATGGTGAAAAAGTGCCAAGTGGGAAAAAACATGGGGAAGTGGCCTTTAATGATAATGACACGGATATGGATGATCGCATAGAGGACATTATCCGTGATGTAGGAGAAGAGGCTTTTGAGTGATCACATGCATATGGTAATATGTGCAGTGATGCAAAGACACCGCTATACCCTGGGTGTAAAAAATACCAATTGTTGAACGCTGTATTGAAATTGGTAAGCTTGAAGGCACGTCATGGATGGAGCGACAAGAGTTTTTCAGAATTGCTTGAGGCTTTTAAGGACATGCTTCTGGATGATAATGTGTTGCCGCATCGCTATTATGATGCTAAGAAAATACTTTGTCCACTGGGGATGGAGTACAAAAATATTCATGCATGCCCGAATGATTGCGTATTGTATAGAAAAGAGTTTGAAGAGAAGCAGAGTTGTCCGATATGTGAAACCCCACGGTACAAGTCAGATAAGAGGACCTGCAAAAGTGTTGTGGTATCTTCCAATCATACCAAGGTTCAAGCAGTTGTTTGCGAATGAAAATGATGCAAAAAATCTGAGGTGACATGCAGATGAGAGGATTTCGGATGGACAGCTTCGACATCCAGCCGATTCTTCTCAATGGAAGAAAATTGATCAATTATTTCCGAACTTCGGCGAAGAACCTAGGAACCTCAGGCCTTCCCTTAGCACGGATGGCATGAATCCCTATGGAAGCCTTAGCAGCATACATAGTTCATGGCCTGTACTCCTGATTATTTACAACTTATCTCCTATGTTATGCATGAAACGAAAGTACATCATGCGTCTATGTTGATTTCGGGACCAAAACAACCCGGAAATGACATAGATGTTTACCTTGAGCCCTTGATCGAAGACTTGAAGGAGTTGTGGGAAGAAGGTGTCGATGTTTTTGACTCTTTCAAGAAGGAGGTCTTTAAAATAAGAGCTATGATATTTTGTACTATCAACGACTTCCCAGCATATGGGAACTTGTCAGGGTATAGTGTAAAAGGCCATAAAGCATGTCTGGTTTGTGAAGAAGGCACACATTACCATCAACTTCAACATGGAAGAAAGACGGTGTATCTTGGACATAGGAGATTTCTTAGACGGGGCCACCCATATCGTCGATTAAAGAAGGCCTTTTTTGTGGCCAAGAGTATAAGGAAGCTCCGGTGGCATTGACTGGGGAGCAAGTGTATGAAAAGGTTAAAAATATCAGTGTCATCTTCGGTAAGACTGGAAAGAGTAGAAAAGAAACAAATATATGGAAGAAGAGATTTGTATTCTTCGATCTTCCATATTGGCGCAATCTTGATGTGAGACAACGTATTGATGTCATGCATGTGGAGAAGAACGTATGTGATAGTATTGTTGGCACGCTTCTCAACATACAAGGTAGTTCGAAGGATGGTGTGAAGGCAAGATTGGATTTGCAAGCAATGGGAATACGCGAAGACTTGCATCCAAGGCCATATGGGAAGAGAACTTATTGTCCCCCGGCTTCTCATACTTTGTCTAAGGATGAGAAACAAAGCTTTTGTGAGTGTTTACATGGCACAAAAGTTCCCTCGGGGTATTCTTCAAATTTTAAGAGGCTTGTCTCGATGAAGGACTTGAAATTAGTAGGCCAAAAGTCTCATGATTGTCATGTCTTGATGCAACAGCCCCAAGAGCTATTCGAGGGATCGCCGAATATGATCTTCGGGTCGTTTTAACTAGACTTTGTTTCTTCTTCAATGCGGTTTGTAGTAAAGTTTTCGAGGTTGAAAAGTTGGATGAATTGGAGAATGAAGGATATCTTATCTTGTGCCAGCTTGAGAAGCTTTTTGTTACTACATTTTTTGACATCATGGTTCATTTAATTGTTCATCTAGTGAGGGAGATAAAGTTGTGCGGCCCTATCTATTTACGGTGGATGTACCCTATTGAAAGATCTATGAAATTCCTAAAAGGGTATGTGAAGAACGCGTACCGGCCATAAGCATCAATTGTTCATAAATATGTTTCTGAAGAGGCCATGGAATTCTGTCAAAATTATTTGGCCAAAGTAAGACATATTGGGCTTCCAAAACGTCAGCATTCTGAAAGGGGTAGACGAGGGGCTTCGGTGAAGAGTGTGGATCCTGATGAATTGTCACAAGTCCACTTATACATCTTGAATAATGTTGATGAAGTTCAAGCCAACATATCTGCACATTAAGAAGCTGTAAGGAAAGAAAACCATCGAATAACGGAACAAAGGTTGATTAGGGAGCATAACAGAACTTTTGCAAACTGGTTCAAACAAAAGGTCGAGGGATCCGAATGTGTTTCTGATACAATGAAATGGTTAGCACATGGTCCTGAGGTTGATGTCATAAGTTAGAATTTGTATGTGATCAATGGTTATACATTTTACACGAAGTCTCTAGATGATATGAGTACAGTCCAAAACAGTGGTGTTATGTTAGAGGCTGAATCTATGCACTTCTCCAGTTCGAAAGACAAGAGGCCTAAATTGGCAGTCATGCCATATTATGGGGTTATTGAAGAGATTTGGGAGGTGGACTATGTCAAAATTAGATTTCCCATCTTCAAATGCAAGTGGGTTAATGTCAATAATGGTGTTCAGATCGATCGGCTAGGATTTACTTTAGTCGATGTCAATAGTAAAAGTTTTGGAGATGAACCTTTTATTTTGGCAGACCATGCGAAACAAGTATGTTCTATATCACCGATCAAGAAAATAAAATGTGGTCTGTAGCTCTCTAAGGAAAGAGGGTCATTGATATTGATGAGGAAAATCATTCAAATTATGGTCTTCCTGAGAGTATTCATTTTTCAAGGGGTCTACCGGACATGAACGAAGAAGAAGAAGCGGATAATGAACCCGATATAGGAATTGATCATCAAGAAGGGATATGGGAGGATATCACTTTATAAAAGAGTCAATTCATAAGGTAATATTCATATGCAGAATTCTTAGAAAACTTTAAGGTTTTAACTATATTATATTCCTTCTATGTTCTTAATTAAACAATGTCACGCTGACTATGAATTTGTTCTTGTTTTGTTTTTGTGGCAGGATCCGATTCAAAGGGGCATGTTATAAAGAGGATGCATGTTACGTTGTTGGGTGGGAATCAGATGAAGACATGGTGAATAATATATTGGACTACATGTATGTTGATTTACGTCTTTGTATTTGTAACTCATTGTGATTGTAATTAGTTATCTTAGCTTATTGTATAAATTATTTTAGCTGTTGTAGTCTTAAGAGGCCACATAACTCATGGTGGATAATATTTGTATTCTTTTTCCCAATTCAATTTATTCATAATTGTTCATAGCTTGTAGCTTAAAGTATAGAATTTTATGTGCTGTTTTGGGTGGTGGATTTGTGTATATATATGATCAGGAAGAACAGAACAGGGAAAAAATTCGGGAAAATTTAACTGCAAATAAATAAGCCGGTCTTAAATGTTCAAATGTTAAGACCAGATGTATTTCTATGACCGGCCTTAAAGGTATTAAGCCGGTCTTAAAAGTTGGTCTTTTAAGATTGGTCCATTTATAAGTTCGGTTTAAAAATTCAATTTTTAAGACCGGATGTATATATCATCTGGTCTTGAAATTCATTCTTTTAAGACCGGGTAATTACCCATACCAACTACACTAAACTCAAATATCATACTCCCTCTGGTCGACAATGTAGGGCACTTCAACTATATCACGGGAAACAAAAAATGACAATTAAATCATTTAATATGTCATAAAATATAAATTTCTTCCACTTTTACCCTTATTGAGAAATGTGTTTAATTGGATAGAAGTGTTATCTTAGAGAGAGAATAAGGAGATATAATGAGTGGACAAAGTTAAAAAGTGAGTATTAATTAAAAGAGCAAAACAGAAAAAATAACATCAATTAAATTGGAGGTAACTTATATTCTGGATGATTCATTCCTTCTCGAAGTTAATAAATATAATTTATTGATGATTATTTTTAATTTCTTTTTTATATTCCTAATTAGTTATTTATTACAAATATTGTGAACTTCTTTTCGTGTTTTGCCAGTGAAGATATATTTCATAATTTAAATGTCCAAAACAAATATGCTCAACACTCTACCCGATATAATCTAACGCAGGAGCAAATTAGTCAACTTCTGGACCTTATTCAAGTATAGCGGACAACCCTTCCCACATTATATATTTGTTCACGCGTGTCACTACGTGGGTGGACCCTACCTTCGCATGTGTTGACTCTTGAGGGTGCCTGCCAAATGGCATATTCTTGCAAAACAATGAAGTGCATGTTTGGAAGACATTATGCAGTAGCTCGAAGAAGACATTATGCAGCAGAGCCACCCCAGCTCTATAAATACCAACCTTGTCTTCTTCCTTATGCATCACACACACACACTCTCTCTCATTAAGCAGTAGATCGAAGAAGACATAATGGAGAGGAAGTCACTTGTTTTTGTGTGTTCCATTCTCGTCCTTCTCTTGGCTGCTCGTAAGTCTCTTTCTTTCTATATATATAAATATGTGTATCCCAGGTTTTTCTTCTGCTTCTTCTTGTTCAATATTTTTCTTAAATATATGAATGAATGATATATACTGCAGAAAAAGTGGTGGTGAAGACGGAGGCGAGGACATGCGAGAAGCCGAGCAAGTTCTTCAAAGGATTATGCATTAGTGCTTGGGTAGATGACCCGCGCAAGTGTGACATTCGGTGTAGGAAAGAGGAAGGAGTGCTCGGTGGCTTTTGCAGAGGTGGGAAGTGCGTCTGCACTTATGCTTGCTGACCTATATATATATTCTCATCATCATCTATCATTCCCACATACACACATATATAAATAAATAAAACCTACACACACATATATATATATCTTAATCGTACGTACGTAGATGGTGTTTAATGAAATAAGCTCATCATTAGGCATCCCCATGCATGATGAGGTGTAAAAGTATGAGATGCAATAGCTAGCTTACTCGCTGGCCTTTGTGCCCTCTCTCTTTGTATTTCACTTTCTATATATTTGAAGCTTCCCTTTCTTATTACTTCATAACATTGTCTTCTACTACTATTCACTCCTATCATTACATTAAAATCTATATAAGTTATACTTATAATTAAGTTATGGATTTTATTTAATGTCTGTTTTTGAGAAGTTTCAATTTAAATCGCATATTAGCCTCTCTATCGGCCCTAAGTCCCAAATCGAACACATAAGCCTCAAACATCAGCCTAGATGTTTCATCTTCGGTGTTAGGGCAGTATAGCATTGACGTTAGTTTGATTATTTAACATGGTTCGCTTTCTTCGGATGGTTTTTTTAATGCTTCATTATATATATAAATTTGGCTTTGAAATAATGTTTACATATGTGCAAACTTTGGTGGGATTAGAATTTTAAACTATTGCAAAATAACCTTGCTGATTACACACACGCACGCTTATTTACAATGAAAATATTTAAGACGTCACTTGATAGGCAATTGGATTAGATAGTAATGATTCTCTCCGGGACATAATTAATTTTTTTGGAGAAATTAATGGAGCAATTAAATTATTTTAAATATTTATATTTGTCGTTTTTTCTCTAAACTATTTTGTCTAACTTATAAACTGATATATAATTTAATAATGCACAATATATGATATGATTTTAGTTTCGTAAATTTTTTTTAAAGTCAACTTTGTCTTATACTCCTTTCGGTCCTAATTATAAGACTAGATTGACTTTTTTTTGGAGAGATTAAGAAAGCTAAATAAGTTACATAATCATATCATATATAATATATTTTTAGATTATATATCAGTTTATAAGTTAGGCAAAATATTGTAGAAAAAATGACAAATATAAATATTGTAAAGTAATTTAATTAGCTTCCTTAATCTCTTTAGAAAAAGTCAAAACAATAAAATATTATTAATTCAAAATATTTGTAAAGTATCAAGAAATTTATCTTCAAATTAAATTTAAATCAATAAGGCACTAGATTTTAATATTTTCAGATTCTATAAAATAATAAAAAGGGAGAAAGAACAGATAGTTAATGACTAAACTATAAACTGAGAAATATAAAATCAACATCAATATTGATCGAAATAGTAAGATGAGGGATTTGAAAATGAGACTTTCCTAAAATCAAATATCCAATTGTAAACTAAGATTAAAGAAAAATAATTTACTATTAAACAATATTTTGAAAACATGAATATTCAAAATATTTTGATCTTTCGATAAGTTTCCAAACCAATCAAGTACAAAATAATAACAGAAGTGTATTTATTAAATTAAGAAATATGAACAAGGAAAAACAAAATTACTAAATAAAAAATCAAACTTTCAAACAGTAACTATTTTAATTCAAACTTAGTAATACAGAACTTATAAGTAAAATATTAATCATAGTGTTACGGACGTGTACAAGGCCCAATATTAACCAAATTTGATGCATTATTACAAGTTGTAAATGGCGATGGTTATATTGTAAATGACGATAGGGGACTTGTAAATGATGATGGTCTACTTGTAATAATGCATCAAGTTTATATGTCTATTTCAGGGGCAAGAATGAAAAACCCCAAAAGAAGTTGTAAATGGCGATAGTTATATTGTAAATGACGATGGTGGACTTGTAAATGACGATGGTCTACTTGTAATTACCATTGAAAAAATATTAAGAAGAATATATACATATTTGTTAATGTAAATAAAAATCAAAGCAACTAAGTGGCCCAACTGGTGGACTACTTGGTCCCATGCATGTGTTAGGGCCTAGGGGTGGGGGTTCGAACTCCACCACCTACACTTCAATGAATTAATTTTTGACAAAAAAAAAACCCACTCAAAAAAAAAAAAAACCCACCCCCTCGCCGGCGGTCGGCTAGAGGTTTTTTTTTTTAAACTAAGGGCAAAAGGGTAATTTCACGCGAATTTGCTTATCCCTCATAGGTCCTTGGTACTTCTCAGTCTTTTTACAAATTCGACAGACTTCTGGGGGTTTACAAATTCAAATGGTATTTATTTGTAATTTTCCCATTATGATTTAGAATAGAATGACCTAAATATTTTATACAAACGTAGGTTACCTGCGCAAGTAATGATTAACTCTGAGTGAATATTTTATAGAAACATAGGTGACCTGCGCACGTAATGATTAACTCTGAGTGAAATTCGAGCTTATTAAACTTGGATCGGTCTGGGTAGTGGGTCAGATCAGAGTCAAAACGGAGCTAACTCAGGGATAGACCAGTGATAAGGTGAATGTTAGTTCTTTAAGTGTTGATGATAACTGACAATTGTAAACTCAATTGAAGCTTATCTTTGTTAAGTTAAAAAATTTACTGTAAAAAACAAACTCAAGTTTGGAATTGTCAAACTCGAGTTTGGACTTGATAGAGAGTAGCTCAAGTTATTTAAACTTAGCTAAACTCGAGTTTGGATTAGCAAACTCGAGTTTATATCATACAGAGAGCACTCTAAGTCTTTCAAGTTAAAGCAAACTCGAGTTAGTTATGGCAAACTCGAGTTTGTGTTAGACTGAGAGCTTTTAATGATTTATGAACTTAAGTAAACTCGAGTTTAGTATACCAAACTCGAGTTAGTGCTTGGCCGAAAGCTTTTAAAGTTTTGCATCCTTTAAGCAAACTCGAGTTTATCATAGTAAACTCCAGTTTGCACTTGGCCGAGAGTTTTCAAAGTTTCTATTGGTTCTGATTAGTTTTGATGATGTCTTATATAGATGACATTAAGAGCAAAAAGATTGTATATTATACTTATCTTCTACATTGGCAAACTACGATATATTTGATGTAGATTAGTCCAAGATTAATTATAGAGATTAATCAAGAAAGAAGAAAAAAGAAAGAAGAACTTGCTCCATGTGAAGAGATTAATGATGTGAAGTTTAATGATGGAGATTAATCAATATGAGATTTGGAAGAATGAAGAACTTTCTGAATATAATGAGAATATCATTATTAATGTTCCTAGATTAATACTAGAAGTCTCCACGGTGATATGGAAGTTGGAACGACTCAATTCGGAGTTAAAATAAGCAAGTTCAAGCTTCGGATGAATACGGGTTTGTTGGAGGGAATTTATGTAATTTCAGCTGTTGAAGAAAGAATAACTTGTTAAATATCATGAGACTATCAATATTCAAGTTTCTGTGATCAAATAGAAGTTGGAACGGCTCAATTCGGAGTTAAAACAAGCAAGTTCAAGCTTCCGGATGAATACTAGGTTGTTTTGGGGCATTTATGTAATTTTAACGCATGAACAAGTGCCATGCTCGAGCAAACACTAACATATGGGAAGCATGCTCGAGCAAGGCATGCTTTTTGGCCAAAATTCGCTCTTGCTCGAGCATAGAAGAAGGCTTGCTCGAGCAGAAGAAAAAGCTTGCTTGAACAAAGTCGTTCCTTCAGCTACTCTGTTCAGCTCTGTTTCAGGTGACCTCTGGTAATTCAACGATATCTCCCAAACCAGAGATCGGATTGAGGTGAAACAAATTTTGTTGGAAACTATACTTCCAACCGGTCCTAGTCGCATAATATTAAATTCAAAAGGAGGTCATACTTGAGAGCTATGAATTTTTGAAGATGAAAGTGACATCACCGTCACAGTGCTGACCAAGCCTCGAGTTTTTGAGCATATTTCACAAACTACAAATCCAATTGAGCTGAAATCGGTGCCATTTGAAAGAAGACTCAAAGGGATTTCCATAAAGAGTTGAATCAACCAAAACAGATTTCATACCAGGGAGATACTTCCCTCGGAAGTGGACGGTCAGTTCAGAATGTTGCAAAAAACGCTGGTCAAGAACACCTCAAATCATCTGATGATAATGAACGAAATACAATGAGTTTGAAGCTGATTCTTCTTGCATTGAAAAGAAGACTTGACGAGCTTTGTATTGGAAATTATTATACTTATTCGCATATGATCAGAAGCCTCAAAGAGAGAAGCTTACTCGAGCTGAACATTTGGTATGCCCGAGCATCATCGAGCCAAAAGCAAGAATTTGCGAATTGAAGAGTCATGCCCGAGCAGAGTAAAAGGCATGCTCGAGCACCATGCTCGAGCAAAGGTAAAATCATGCTTGAGCAGCATCGCCAAAATGTCAAATTCTCGTCTCTGCCTGAGGCTTGCTCGAGCAAGCATGAGGGCATGCTCGAGCATCGAAAAATCTTGTTTTCTTGAAAGAGCTTGCCCGAGCAACGAAATACATCATGCTCGAGCATCAACGATTCAAACAGAGTCTCGATACGCTATATCTCTGATTATCTCTGATTGATTACCTTTGATTATTATTGGATCACCATTATTACTGATCATATTCAAACTCGTTAATTTCTATCTTTAACCATTCTACTTCAGTAAGTTGCAGATATCAACGATTGATTGACGAAAAAGAATCAAAGCAGTGATTTCACGCGTCAAACATAGGATCAGTCAAAAGGATGAAATCCCTCATTTGGAAACATTTGCTATAGCTTTTACTCAGAGTGATTTGCTGCACAAAATTAGTAAAGACACTAAATGATGCAACGGTCATGAACTTTCAGTGCCGAGCAAAGATGGAAAATAGAAGAAGCAACGAGACTCAACGGCTATTTCTCCAACGAACATATTCAAACATTCAAACAGACAGAATCAAATCCTTCAACAGTCCTCAACCTTCAAGAAGTATAAATACCCGAAGGTTTGAATTATTCTGGGTGAGAATAGACGACTACACAGAACAAGCATTCAAAGCGAACAATTTATATTCTGTGTATATCTTCGGATATCATTGAGCTTCAGTGTTCATTATCTATCTACTCTGTGAGAGAGTTTTATCATTTGTATTACAATTCGTTTAAATCTCAGGATAGTGGTATCTTGAGTGTGGGTGTATCAATTACAACTTGTAATGGGGAGTGAGTCCGAGAGAGAAAGGATCATCCTTCGTTTACTGAGTGTGTAGTTGTGTCCACGGTTATTTGATTACAACTTGTAAGGGGGAGTGGAGTCTGAGAGTGAGAAGACCAACCTTCGTTTACAGAGTGTGTAATCAAGATTGGAGATAGTGAAATCCCAAAGTGTTTCTGGGGACTGGACGTAGGTCAAGAGTTGGACCGAACCAGTATAATCTCTTGTGTTCATTGCTCTTCTCTCTGTCTCTATTTTAATTGTTCTTGAGCAATTAGCGAAAGAATTTCATAATCACCTATTCACCCCCTCTAGGTGATATTCCACCTTCAGTTTCTACTCTTTAAAGGAAACTCGAATTTGTTTTATTAAACTCCAGTTTGTGGCAAGCCGGGAGCTTCTCACTATTTTGAACTTAACAAAACTCGAGTTTATATTTGGAAACTCCAATTTGAGCTTTGTGGACTTAATCTTATTTTTATTTCAAAAAGTCTCAAACTCGAATTTGTGTCTTAATGACTCGAGTTTACTCCTATTTCAAAATGTTCTTCAAATCTCAATTGCGACGTTTCCCTAAGGAAGAGCTAAACTCGAGTTTGTGTTTCTAAACTCAAGTTTGTCCTTTGAGAAAATATTGCAAACTCCAATTTAAAATGCTCTGTTTGAAAATTAGCTTTCTCGAATTTGCGAAATCTTCATGTATGATCTAGATACTTCTTATCATCACTCATTACTATTCTTAATTATGTTTAATCAGTTTGTTAGTGAGTTTTAGATGATTAAATGAGTATTAGATTGAAAATTAAGGTTAAAGCAAAAGGTGATGCCATAACATTTATTGTTGGTCCAGAAAACTTAGCATCCTTATGTAAAATCATTCCCTGGACTTTGCAAAGGTTTAAATGTTTTCTTTCCCTCTATGGAAACCACATCATCCAACGGATTTATTTCAAGGAAAGTCAACAAGATTAACTGAGCACCTGAATTAACACAAGCAAAAGAGAGAATGGACCAAGTTACAACCTAACAACAACATTAATGTCTCCAACGGTTACATTAATGTTTCCAACGGTCATTTAAAGCTCTCTTCATATATAAGATGCAGCATTCAAGTCTCTACACCTACCAGAATACAGAAAATGAAATGTTATCAAGTTTCATCTGCATTTAGTGCTTTCTACCTACTTATAAAGTATCTTTTGATACATTAAATTTCAGTGTTTATTTTATCTGCTCTTTTAGAGAGTTTATCATTGATTATCAATCATTGTAATAATCTCAAAGTTGTGGGACTTTGAGGTTGGGTTTATCAGTTTGCAACTTGTAAGGGGTAGTGTATCCTAGTGAGAGGATAACTTGAAGTACAGAGTGTGTAACTTATTTGAGTGATAGTGAAAATCCCAGAGTGTCTAGGGATTGGACGTAGGTCAAGAGTTAAGACCGAACCAGTATAAATCTTGATGTGTCAAGCTTTTCTTCTCTCCTATGTTATACCTTGTTTTGCTATCTGTTTTGGGTGCTTTGCAAAAGAATTTTTAAAATCCCCAATTCACCCCCCTCTTGGTGATTTCCTCCATTTACAGTGAACTTGAACGATAATGTTTTTTAAAATAATTTTGAAATTTAATAATTAAAATTAAATGATAATATTTTTAAGTTATTCTTTTTGTATTAGAAAGTATACATCTCAAACTTTCCATAAAATCTTAATTTATAATTTTTGAAAATATGTAGAGTTATATATGAATTTTTGAAATAAGAAAATTCTAAGTAAATATTGAATTGGTTAAACCTGTTGGATGGTACCGGTTAAATGACCGGTTCGAAAGTTTTATGGTCGAGCAGTCCGGATTTAATAATACTAGTGAAATCTTAGCTAACTAACATGATCCGGTCTGGATCTTCAACAAACAGGGGACGAATCATTTCCGTTACACAAGCTTTTGTCTATCTAGCAATTAAGCTCCAGATATTAGCTTTCCCTCTTCTTTAACAGTTATTGCTTATTCTAAGTAATTACATAACTACTCTAATTTCAAATATATATATATTATAATTGAAAAATTGGCTGAAACGCTGGTCGTCCTAAAGATCATCTCGGAGAAACCGGGCAAGTGGATTTATCCGGACGAGGGTGATATTGGTTTCGATGCTATTTTTAGAGTTCATATTTATTATATATTCAGGTCAAAAAAATAATTATATATTCTTAGAAGGTTTTTAAATGATGAATATTTAAGAGAAAAGACTTACTATAAATATAAAACTACATCAACGAGTTTGGTGATGCTTCAATGGTTGTTGTCATGTTCAAGAAAACTCTACTTCAGCCGGAGCTTGAGAAAGAGAAAGAGAAAGCAATTTACATGGTACTCCCCCCGGTCCACAAAATAAGTCATTTTTAGAGGATTGGACCTAGCCCGTTTGGATTCTCTTATTTTTAAGCTAAAAGCTACTTTTAAACTAAAGGTAAAAAAAAGCTAAAAGCTATTTGGTGATTATATAAATTTTTTAGTTTAAAAGTTACTTAAAAGCTGAAA
The DNA here is from genome assembly GCA_025563575.1 of Acacia pycnantha. Taxonomy (NCBI): domain Eukaryota; kingdom Viridiplantae; phylum Streptophyta; class Magnoliopsida; order Fabales; family Fabaceae; genus Acacia; species Acacia pycnantha. Next base: position 2,285,097 of record JAMWYP010000058.1, read on the forward strand.
TTAAAAATAAGTTGTTTGACAAAATTTTTGTCATAAGCATTTTTTCTAATAAAAATTATCATAAAAAGTATATTATAATAGGATGGTGGCGGCGACGGTGGTGGCGGTGACGGCGGAGGTGGCGATGGCGGCGGCGGCGGTGGCGGCGGTGGCGACGGCGATGGCAATAGTGTTCGATCGAGAGATTACAGGTTCTCTTTTCTTTTTGTTTTTCTTAAGAAAAAAAGAGCTTAAAAATAAGCTTCTCATAGGAGCTTATTTTTAAGCTCTTTTTTCTTCATTATAAAATAAGCTCTTATAATTATAAGAGCTTATATTTAATCTTGTTTGGCTTAAATAATACTTATAAGTAGAAGATAAGCTAAAAATAAGTTAGGCCAAACAGGCAATAGTAACTCTGGTCTTAAATAGAAGACTTAATTGATTTTTCTGAATAGATTAAGAAAGGTAAATAAATTATTTAATAATATCTTATATTGTGTATAATTAAATTATGTATGAGTTTTTTTTTTTTTTTTTGCTAGGAAATTATGTATGAGTTTAAAATTTAAACAAATTAGTTTAAAAAAAATATAAATGTAAATACTTTAAAGTAATTTAATTAGTTTTCTTAATTAGTTGTCAATTTTTCTCATGTAGTTAATGTTTAAATATGATTCATTGTATTTTTCTCTCTCCCTCAAAACCTCATTTAATATGGGTAAAAATTTGAAAATTTATTTAAATTTAAGGTAAATTTTATGAGTTACCAACTTTTTTTATTTTCGATGAATTAATTAAAATGATTTATATTTTGGGTTGGAAGAAGTACTAATAGTAGCACTATAGTTGGGCCTCATAAAATGATTTGATTAAAAAGGTTGTTGATATTTATGTTTACTCTATTTCTCTCTTTTACTTGCACCTCATAAATAAATGCATGCTTGAAGAAAAAGTTTATTTCAAGACATATTTATTATATTTAACTAATTTTAACCGTTTTTTAAAATCACCTAATTCGGTTATTAAGTTTTTATACAAAGAAGTACCTTAAAAGAGACATTTAAAGACATTTGGTGGAAGGGGAAGGTGGGCAACCACAACATATAACATTGAGTATTAATCCATTCTTTTTATGCTACTTGTGAGTTAATTCTATTTGTATTAATTCTGGAAGTAAAAAAAATTGGGTGATGGAGACAGAAAAACTTAATAACTTAAGAAGCTTATGAAAGTACTTACTGATTATCACAAAATTTTATATAGATAAACACATTATAGTTTACTCCACTAGCTTCTTTTAAACTTATAATATTTAATTATTTATAGAAGCCCCATCCTTCCGATATTTATACTCCCTCTTCTCCTCATTATAACGCATCAGCTATCAGTTCTTACAAACTAATAAAAACAGTTAAATGTATTAAAGTTGCCCTAAAATTCAAGTGATTTCCAATATTACCCATACCAACTACACTAAACTCAAATATCATACTCCCTCTGGTCTACAATGTAGGGCACTTCAACTATATCACGAGAAACAAAAAATGACACTTAAATCATTTAATATATCATTAAATATAAGTTTCTTCCACTTTTACCCTTATTGAGAAATGTGTTTAATTGGATAGAAGTGTTATCTTAGAGAGAGAATGAGGAGATATAATGAGTGGGCAAAGTTGAAAAGTGAGTATTAATTAAAAGGCAAAATAGAAAAAATAAATCAATTAAATTGGAGGTAACTTATATTCTAGATTATTCATTCCTTCTAAAAGTTAATAAATATAATTTATTGATGATTATTTTCTAATTTCTTTTTTATATTCCTAATTTGGTTCTAATTTGTTTGGATTAAAGAACTTCAAAGTCTTTATGGAATTTCGTTTCTCTCCTAACATTGTATGCTTTTGAAAAAATATGAGTGAGTAAAATAACAAGAAAGGTATCACGCCTATAACGAACTTTATATGATCTAATTGAAGTATCACATAGACAAAAATTTTGGGGGGGGGGGTAGTGGTGGGGGAATGCAGGGGCAGCGCCCCCAAAATTTTTTTTTTAAAGGAAAGTTTTATATGTATTAAAAAATAAAAGAATATAAACAAGAAAAGAAAATAATATAAAAAAATACACCACAAACATTGGAAGGCAAGAGGCTTTAATTTATATAATTGTGAATCTTTGGTTCAATCATAGACTTCATGTAATTGAACACCACAACATTGGAAGACAGGAGGCTAAAGTTTAGAATGAAAAATCAATAAACTTTATCCACAGGTGTGGTGTAAAATGGGTAAAAGCATACTAAAGAATGCACAACAAAAGTAAATTTCACGGATAAGCTAAAAATTGCAGGTAATTAGAATGAAATATAGAAAAAAATGACAAGATTAACATAAATCATATAAGACCCCACATAGAACACAACTTGAATTATAAGCCCCAAAGATATAATTAGAGGGGGGAATTGGGGAAGCCAAAATTTAATTTTACATTATATTAATTTTTTTTTAAAAAAATCTAAACAATTTTTTTTTTTTGGGGGGCCATAGTCCCATAAAAGCTCCGTCCCTGCACATAGATATGAACTCCTTTATGCAATGCACATACAAGTTATTTATTACAAATATTGTGAACTTCTTTTCGTGTTTTGCCAGTGAAGATATATTTCATTGATAATTTAAATGTCCAAAACAAATGTGCTCAACACTCTACCTGATATATTCTAACGCAGGAGCAAATTAGTCAACTTCTGGACCTTATTCAAGTATAGCGGACAACCCTTCCCACATTTTATAGTTGTTCACGCGTGGTCAATACGTGGGTGGACCCTACCTTCGCATGTGTTGACTCTAGAGGGGGCCTGCCAAATGGCATATTCTTGCAAAACAATGAAGTGCATGTTTGGAAGACATTATGCAGTAGCTCGAAGAAGACATTATGCAGCAGCCACCCCAGCTCTATAAATACCAACCTTCTCTTCTTCCTTATGCATCACACACACACTCTCTCTCATTAAGCAATAGATCGAAGAAGACATAATGGAGAGGAAGTCACTTGTTTTTGTGTGTTCCATTCTCGTCCTTCTCTTGGCTCGTAAGTCTCTCTCTTTCTATATATATATGTGTGTGTGTATCCCAGGTCTTTCTTCTTCTTGTTCAATATTTTTCTTATATATATGAATGAATGATATATACTGCAGAAGAAGTGGTGGTGAAGACAGAGGCGGGGACATGCGAGAAGCCGAGCAAGTTCTACAAAGGACCCTGCTTTAGTTGGAGAAGTGACCCGCGCTGGTGTGTCGTTAAGTGTAGGGAAGACGAAGGATTGCTCAGTGGCTTTTGCAGAGGCCTCAAGTGCGTCTGCACTTATGCTTGCTGACCTATATATATATTCTCACCATCATCTATCATTCTCACATACACATATATATATCTTTCTTAATCGTACGTACATAGATGGTGTTTGATGAAATAAGCTCATCATTAGGCATTGTAACACCCCAAATTCCATACGTCAAAAGGTGTCAGATGAAACTTGTTTTTAGAAAATTCAACAGAGTTTGAGGTGCTACATCAGAGTAATGCGGAAACGGAGAACATGCACTAATAATTGGACAATGAGTAACTGAAATAAAATACCCCGACATATGATGATGCCAGGCGTATGCTGGTTAAATTGAAAATCCCGAAGGAATATTCATGTGATACAATATACAAAGCTTCGTATAATTACATTTCTCAAAAAGTAACTATGCAATTTAGACTAAGCCTTAACTAGACTTGGGGCAATGAACCTAACTCAGTTAATCAAACAGAATGGCCAGGTAGGTGTCTATCATGGGCGCCTCACCGAGTTCACGGTGACTTATTGGCTGACCCACATAGACTAGCCCTGCCTTCGGCACCAAACTGTTCGTAGTAACCTTATTAGATCCATGATTGATAATAGGCTCTGATAATCTTCTTCCGGCTCTTGACTCGACTCTCTGCTCATTATTACGGCTTTGCCCCTTGGTTCCTCTTTATGGCTCCATCTACTGGTACCCTCTCTGATCTTTGATCCTTTCCTGTACTAATAGTTAAGACTGAAGTCCAATGCCCATCGAACCTCAGGTAACGGTTAACCTCATTCTTAAATATGACATTTTATGGATTACAGATATTCACAACATTAACAGTACATGAGCACACAACAGATGTATCGTACACAGCAAATGTGTCCCAATAGTACATAAGCACCTAGCAGATGTATCGCACGCAGCAAACGTATCCCAATAGTACATAAGCACCTAGCAGATGTATCGCACACAACAAATGTAAAGTTATCATCTATCACATATATGCATACAATAAGCATAAGAGTTAGTGTTACAGTACGCGAACGTACCTTTCACCGTGTAATGGCCAAACGTCCGGCCTTTTGAACCCGACTCCGGACTTCCCGGATATCCTAAAGGGTAATACCGTATCTATTAACTCATGAACAATATCCTAACAGATATCTTAGTCATAAATGACTATTTTACCCATGACTTTGCTAACCGACAAAATTTCGCCAGAGCTTCGCTACTTTGACTCTAATCTTCCAAAATTTTGCTATATCACTTTCTTTATCAATTTTTTGAAATAAAACCGTATTTAACCATAAAAACATGATAACAACAATATATTGGAAGATTAAAGATCAAAACAACATCTAAGCTATGAACTTAACCTAGAACTTCAAAAACTACAAAAGCTAAAGACTAGAACTTAAGAACTTGCTTACCTCTTGAAGAACTTCCTTTTCCTTCATGCTTCTCTCTAGCTCTCCCTTCTCTCTAATTTCGAATTGCTCTTTGCAATGGTGTGAGAATTATGAAGAATGAAGGTGCCTATTGAAAACGAAAGGAAATCACCAAGAGGGGGGTGAATTGGGGATTTTAAAACTTTTATAATAACGTTGCACCCAAGCTGAAGCTAAACGTAAAGAGATAGGGAAGAAGAGCTTGACACAGAAAGTTTATCCTGGTTCGGTCTAAATTCTTGACCTACGTCCACCCCCGCATTCTCCGGGTTTTTCTACTATCACTTTAACTCGAGATACACACTCGTACTCAAGGATTATCCTCTCTAGGATACACTCCCCTTACAAGTTGTACTGAAATCCCAATCTCCAAGTCCCTTGACTTGAGATCTTTTACAATGAATGAATAATTTGAATATAATCTCTCTCAGAGAAGGTAATGATAAACACCGAGGCTCTTTGTATATCAAAATACAATACGAAAAGAAAACTGAATGTATAAGAATTCTTGAGCTTGCTTTTCGTTTCTGTTTGATCTTTTCGGTGGTCCTTCTAAGTTTGTAATCAGCTCTTTATATAGTGGTGAGTTGCAATGTGACCGTTACTTCTCAACTTAGTATGTTCTTCAATTGAAATTCAGTTTGATGAGGATTATAGCCGTTGGGTCCTGATCTTCAGGGTTTATCTTCGAGATAGCAAACTCTGGAGTTTGATGTAAACTCTGGAGTTTGTATTCTGTTTCACCATGTGAACTCGAGTTCACTAAGGTAGGCTCGAGTTCGAATATTCTCTAAGCTCTTTGTCGAATGAATACCTGGAGTAATATTTCTCAAGTTAAGCAGGCTCGAGTCCATTAGTGTTTAGGCTCGAGTTTAACACTATTCATGCCTAAGAGTTTTGGAGCTCGATTAGAGTGGATCGAGCATGAGTATAAACTCGGAGTTTGTACACTTGCTTTTCTTTCTTCGATGAAGGGCTCGAGTTCATTATTCTTAGGCTCGAGTTCAGCTTAATTTATTCTATGACTTATTGAAGTGAACTGGAGGTTTGTGCTTAAACTCGGAGTTTGCAAAGAAGGAAAAACTTGGGAGCTCTCACAAGAGAAAACTCGAGCTTGTAATAACGTGCTCGAGTTTACCTATTATGTAAACTCTTCTTTGTTTGTCAAACCATAGAGTAAACTCTACACAAAAGCATTAGGCTTGAGTCCATATACTTGGGCTCGAGTGTTCATTAAATTATAGCCATAGAAACAAGTGAACTCTACTCAAAAAGAATAAACTCTGGAGTTTTAAAGAGATTCAATTTAATCGAAAACTCCCGCCATGGGAGAACTCGAGCTTGTCTATACAGGCTCGAGTTTACTTGTTTTCGTAAACTCTTTATTTATATCATGAGGGTTTAGGCTCGAGTCTATTTACTCAGGCTCGAGTTCGTTATGCTTGAAAATATCCGAAGAGCTCTGTTTGCGTAAAACTCGAGTTTGCTTAGTCGTGCTCGAGTTTTGCGGTGACAGAGTGATATTGACTCTTTTGTCATTTTAAAAGATTAGTACATGTTTACAATTGTTATTAATCATCAAAACATATAGAGAACTAACATTCTCCCCTTTTGATGATGACAACATTTGTAAACAATTAACTCCTTTAAAAACACCGTTTTGATCATTTGAAATCATTGAAGCATAAGTGTTTAGTGTAAATGCATCGAAATCACATTTTAACATTTAAACTTTGATTCTATCGAGTTAGCACTTAACATAAATCATAACACATATTGTCATTGCATAAGCTAAAACATTCAATGGTTTACAAAATGACATATAGTGTTTCAAGCATAAATATATCTAAACAAAAGACAGCTGCTCGACAACTTGACTTCTCTTTCTTTACTTCAACTCTTCTCCCCCTTTGGCATCATCGAAAAGTGGAGGATGAGTTGAGATAGAGGTTGACTGAAGAGTCGGATCATGGATAGATGGTTCAGGGGCTATGGATGTTGGGATTGGTTCAGAAGAGGGTGGAGGTGCCGAAGAGCTAGGTCCAGCTGAATGGATGGACTGATTTGCTAAGATTTTGTCCATTTTGTCATGGAGGCTGGACATAGACACCAAGAGAGTGGAGATGCTGACTGAGTGATCTCCAATTTTATCCCCGAGACCTTGCACTTTATCTTTGATAATCTCATGTTCAAGAATGAGATCTTCTTGTGCATCAGAGAACTCCTCATATCCTTTCTTGACTGTGGTGAAACCAGATTCTATCTTGGAAGAAAGATCAGAAACAACTTGGGCAATATAAGTCTTTATTCTTTCATCCAAATCAGAGGGAAAGGATTGTGGTGGAGGTGGTGCACTTTGAGCTTCTTGAACTCTAGATTGAGTTGCTCTGGTTCTAGTAGGTCTAGAGGGTGCTCTGGAATGATCACTTCCTTGATCAAAGCTTATCCTCATCAGATTTAGGATATGCTGGCCAAATTTGGCTGGTTTTTCAGGTTTCTCATTGGCTGGTAAATACCAGACCCTTTCATGAAACATAATTACTGAGATGAGACTGCAAAGGGTATCTCGGGATGTTTTTCTTCCATGGAAACGAAATTTGAACATCTCTTTAAAGATCCAATCTCCTATGTTATGAGGGACTTGATCTATGATAGAAGCAAAAATAGGGAAGTCCTTTTGGCAAAGTGAGTGAAATTTCCTCCCTTTTGTACTAAGTTTCTAGTGTAGATATACCAAGCAGCTCTTTGCTTAGGAGGCATCGATACGGAGGAAATTCAGAATATCTACAAGCATCGGTATAGGCTCGTCGGTCCGAGGAGGAAAAATTTGCCTATTAGTATAATTTGGAGAAGCCACGGGAGGAGGATTTTGGATTTGGAGGAGGGAATTGAGGTATGCAGCAGTGATGGTTATCTGTTTTCCTCTAATGGATGTGGTAATCCTTTCCTCAACCAAATTTCTATCCGCATCCAATAAATTATCACTTTGCATACAATAGTAAAAGGTTTTAACAAAGGATGGACTATATGAGGCTCTAATGGATATGAGAGGTTCAAATTGTCTAAGCTGGTGGTAAGATCAAGGTTGCATTCCTCTTTTAGAGCATCTAGATTGACATACACGTAAGGGCAAAAACTCTTAGCCTCATAGTGTTCTTGGAACCGTATGGCATCCTCACCATATAGAGTGACATCCTCACTAGAGAATCCTTTAGGGATGGAGGAATGATTGTAAATTTCAAATAATGCTGGGTTTTCTCTAGATACCTGAGGAAGAGAGTGTTGTTGGTGATGGGAGGATGATTGAGCGTGAGAGCTAGGTTGACTAGTCGTGGTCTTTCGAGATTTGTGTATCGGTTCTTTGCCCCTTCGAGGTGGTGTGTCAGCAGTTGAAGCTTTCTTTGAGGTATTCATCTTGACTGTGGTTATTGGAGTGGCTTGGGTAATAGGAATACCAGGAATTTGCTTGTCAATTCCATGCTTGAATCGTTTGGGAAACGATTTTCTTCGGGGAGGACGTTGAGAGATTTGTGGATGATCGGCTTGGGGTTCTTGAGGATCAGAGGATTTGGAATCTTGGGTTGCAGATCGCTTGACGCCATGTTCTCTGGTTTTCGTTGGAGGAGATTGAGAGTTTTTAGGTTTAGGCTCGAGGGAGAGATAGAGTGAAGACGAAAAGACAGGGTTTTAAAGAAATTTTATCGACGCAAACTCGAGTTCTTAAGTGTAGGCTCGAGTTTGTGTAACGTTACTTACCTGGAATTCAAGAGTGTATGTGTGAACCCTTGAAATTTCTTGTGAGGCTCGAGTCGATCATATCGTTGGTTCGAGTTTGTCCGGTTCTCGAGGTGGATTGTTCTCTGTCTCCCTCGAACTCGAGTCCGTTTACTAGTAGGCTCGAGTCTGTCAAGATTTCGAGATGAGTTGCTCTGTGTCTCCGCGAACTCGAGTCCATTCACTAATAGGCTCGAGTCCTCCAAAGATCTCCGAGATGAGTTGCTCTCTGTCTCTCGCGAACTCGAGTCTGTCAACTAATAGGCTCGAGTTTGGTAGGTGCTCTGAGCTGAGTTGCTCTCTGTCTCTCGCGAACTCGAGTCCTTTAACTAATAGGCTCGAGTCACAAAAATCTCGAGATGAGTTGCTCTGTCTCTCGCGAACTCGAGTCCATTCACTAATAGGCTCGAGTTTGGTGACTGATAGTTGTATTTCTTTGGTTCTTTCGAGCTCGAGTCCTGTCTTTGGTAGGCTCGAGTTTGTGACACTTTTCTTGCACTCGATTGTTTGGGATTTTGATTTTAACATACAACCTGCACAAAACATATCTACATACTCCGATGCTTAAGTTAGTGGACAATCATCAAAACAAAACATAACTAACATTTGAATTACTTACAACTCATTGGGATTTACCATTCCCAATTCTCTTCTTATGAATACAAATTGTTCTTTTGCTAGTGGCTTGGTGAAGATATCAGCGAGTTGCAAGTGAGTTGGGATGAACATGACTTTGACATCCTTCTTTTGAACATGGTCTCTTATGAAGTGATGTCTGACATCAATATGTTTGGTTCTAGTATGTTGAACAGATTCTTTGCCAAACTTATTGTGCTTGTGTTGTCACAAAGAATTGGGATTTCTTTGAGATGGACTCCCAAATCACACAATTGTTGTTTGAGCCAAAGAACTTGAGCACAACAACTTGAGGCAAAGAACATACTCGGCTTCAAGGGATGACACACCCATCGTGTCTCCGCTTTTGAACCAAGACACTAATGATCCTCCAAAGAACTCACATTGACCACTTGTGCTTTTTCTCACGGTCCTTGTATCCCGCATGATCTGAATCAAGATAGGCTACTAAGTGTTCATGTTGATCTTTGGGAAACCATAACCCAAGAGTCTTTGTATCAAGCAAGATATCTAAAAATTCTTTTAACATGTTCAAGATGTGACTCCATGGGGCAGATTGGAATCTAGCACACATTCCAACACCGAATTGAATGTCCTGGACGACTTGCCGTAAGATAGAGTAATGATCCAATCATTCCTCTATACTTAGTGTTGTTGAAGTTAGTCCCCTTTTCATCAAGATCCGAGTTGCGTTGAACTCATTGGAGTATCTCGCTCCATTACAATCAGCTAGACCATATTTTTTTAATAGATCTTTCAGATACTTGGTTTGGGAAATGAAGATTCCATCATGGCGTTGCTTGATTTGAAGTCCAAGGAAGTAATTAAGTTCTCCCATCATGGACATTTCAAATTCTCCCCGCATTGTCTTGGCAAATGCTTCACACATAGTATCATTAGTAGCACCAAAATAATATCATCAACATAAATTTGAGCTATTAATACATCACCAAGTTTATTTTTCTTTATAAAGAGAGTTGTATCTGCTTTTCCTCTAACAAATCCTTGATCAAGAAGGAAAGTACTTAACCTCTCATACCAAGCTCTAGGAGCTTGCTTAAGACCATATAAGGCTTTCTTGAGGTGATAAACATGATCTGGATGATGTTCATTTTGAAAACCTGGAGGTTGTTCTACATAAACTTCCTCCTGTATAAAACCATTTAAAAAGGCGGATTTTACATCCATTTGAAAAAGTTTGAATCCTTTAACACAAGCAAAGGCTAGAAGAACTCTTATAGCTTCCAATCTTGCTACTGGAGCATAAGTTTCTTCATAATCAATTCCTTCTTCTTGATTATAGCCTTTTGCAACTAGCCTTGCTTTATTTCGAATGATTATGGCGGATTCATCACATTTATTTTTGAATACCCATTTAGTACCAATGACCGGATGGTCTTTAGGTCTGGGCACCAAGTCCCAAACTTGGTTTCTTTCAAATTGATGTAATTCCTCTTGCATTGCTATAACCCAATCATTGTCTGAAAGAGCTTCATCAATCTTAGAGGGTTCAATTTTCGAAATGAAAGCTGAAAAGTAACTTCATTTAAAGTGCTTTTTCTGGTTCTTACTCCTTGATTTGCATCACCTATCACTTGATCCAGAGGATGACTCCTACTGTATCTCCATGATTTTGGTTGAGTTTGAACACTGTTTTCATAAGCATTTTCACAATGTTTTTCGCTTTAATCATCTTGCAAATCTTTTTCCGTATTTGTTGAAATAGAAGTTTGGTTTGTTACAGGAGAATCATCATCATCATCCAAGGACTTGTTAGATTTAGTTTCACAGAAAACAATATGCATAGATTCTTCAACGGTGTGATTACGAGTATTATAAACTCTATATGCTTTACTTCTACTTGAATAACCCAAGAATATACCTTCATCGCCTTTGGAATCAAATTTCCCAAGTCAGTCCTTACCATTATTGTGGATGAAGCATTTACATCCAAAGATATGTAAGTGAGCTAAGTTGGGTTTTCTTCCTTTGTAGAGTTCATAGGAGTTTTGTCCAATTTCTTTCGGAGATATGCCCTGTTTGATATATAACAAGCGGTGCTCATAGCATCACCCAAAAACACTTGAGATGTTTGGTTCTCATTTAGCATTGATCTTGCCATTTCAGTAAGCACTCTATTCTTTCTTTCAACAACTCCATTTTGCTGTGGGGTTCTTGGAGCGGAGAAGTTATGATTGATTCCCATACTATCACTGCATTCTCCAAAGGCATGGTTCTCAAATTCTCCACCATGCAATAGATAATCCTTTCTCGTTTTGGACCTTCTTGGCAAACACAATAAATTGATCAAATGTTTTATCTTTTGATGATAAAAGAATGACCCATGTAAATCTTGAGAAATCATCTACTATAACTAATGTATAAAGATTGCCGCCAAGGCTCTTTACTCTAGCCGGTCCAACTAAATCCATATGGAGTAATTGAAGAGGTCTATTAGTTGATATTTCTGTTTTCGACTTGAAAGAAGATTTGGTTTGTTTACCTTTTTGACATGCATCACAAATCATATCATTTTTAAAAGAAAGTTTTGGTAAACCAATAACTAATTCCTTTTTCTGTAGTTTATCAAGTTGAATCATATTGACATGTCCTAAACGTTTATGCCATAACCAACTTTCATCTAAGTTACTAACAAAACATTTTTCAGAATCAGAATTGTTTTTAGACAGATTAAGAGTATAACAATTACCTTCTCTTGGAGCTCTGAATAATGCTTTGGATTTAATACTTTCTAAAGAGAGAGCATCCTTACTTACAATCAAACATTCTTCTGAATTAAAGATGACTAGGTTTCCTTTGTCCGTGCTTTGACTCACACTGAGGAGGTTGTGACATAATCCATCCACAAGATAAACATCTTTGATTTGAGGTCCATTGCTATTTCCAATTTTGCCAATGCCAAGCAATTCTTCCGGACTCATTTCCACCAAATGTTACCTTGCCACCATCCTTATGTTTGATTGAAGCAAATTTGGATTGGTCTCCAGTCATATGTCTTGAGCATCCACTGTCAATGTACCACTTATTGGGATTTGATGCTCTAAGACAAATCTGCATAAGAAGATATATCATCTTTTAGGTACCCAATATTCTTTGGGTCCTTTTGGGTTAGTTTGTGTCTTAGGAATCATATAGGATCCCTTAGGCACCCATTGATAGTTTCCTACAGGTTTGATTGATCTATCTTTCTTATGAAAGCATGAAGAAGTAGTATGACCTTTTCTATTACAATAATTGCAATGTGCAAAAGGATTTGAGGTATGGACAGATTTTTGAAAATAATTCATGTAAGATCTTTGTCCATGTTTCTTTTGCCTTTCTTTTTGTCATAATCAGTTTGTAACCAATTCCCGATTTGTCATTTGTAAATCTTTGTTTGTTTCAAAATTACCTCAAGCATTTCACTTCCTCTAGTGAATTTTTCAAGAGTCTTTGTAAGGTATTCATTTTTCTTTTTCGTAATAGAACATTCATCACATATGAGATTTTCTCGAACTCGAAAGATTTTCTACTTGTTGTTCAAGTGTTGTATTCTTCCTTTTAAACCAAAGTATTTTTCAGCAAGTTCATCAAATTCATTTTGAACAAGTTTATATTCGATAAACAATTCATTATAAGTTGGTTTTGTATCATGATTAGAACAAGTAGAGTTTTCCTTTTCACAAGTAGAGATAGGTGTAGAAATCGTTTGAACTTGTTCTTCTAATAGTTTGATTTTTCTTTTTGAAAGTAAGAGCTCTTTTGCGCTTTTCTTAAATTCAAGATAAAGAGAATCATATGTTGAAGATAATTCATCATAAGGTAAATCAGATTACTTACCTCTTCGTTGTCTCGATTCCTCTTGAGCCACAAGGCGTAGATTGGCACTTTGTTCCTCTTCTCGCTTCATCTTCATCGATGAGCCGTTGCCCCATATAGCCGATACATAAGCTCTTTTCTTGAACTTATTGAATTTCTTTTCTTTGTTTTTCACCATGGACATTCGATTTGATGTGGCCTGGTTTCTCACATTCATAGCATATAATTGGTTTCTTAGTTTCGTGCTAGAATTTCCTTTGTGAAACCTTCGTGAGATTGGTCCTTTTGTAGAATTTTTGAATCTTCGGACCATCATTCCTAGCTCACCATCTTCATCTTCATCTTCTTCATCGTCATCCGATTTAGCTTCTTTGATGGTTTTAAGAGCTATTCCCTTGTTCTTGACATTGATATCATTTAGTCCCTTTTTGAATTTGATCTTCCCTCATATTCGTAAAGGTTGCCAAATAGTGCCGCCACTGAGGCCATTGATTCGCCTCGAGATTCTTCAATTGCAAAGTGACCTTGGCTTCCCATTCCTTGGTGAGAATATTTAGTATTTTCCTCACTTGGGCAGGTTGTTCATATTCTTTTCCCAAGGCAATGAGTTGATTGATCAAAGTGAGTGAATCGAGTTGAAATTCACCAATAGATTCTCCTAGTCTTCATCGCAATAGATCGTATTCATCATGAGAGTATTGATACGATTTTCTTTGATCGCACTTGTTCCTTCATGAGCTATTTCAAGAGCATCCCACATTTGCTTAGCAGATGGCAAAGTGCAGATTCAAGTACTCTTTTTGGCCAAGAGCACTTTGGAGCATATGAATTGCCTTCATGTTGAGAGTGACTTGTTTTTATCATTGTCATCGTACTCTTCTTCTTTCTTGGGAGTTCGATGTCGGCTACAACCGAGGATGGAGGACGGTTGATTGAGGCTCCATCTGGTAGAATTCCTTCCATTGGATCTTTGTGTCTAGGATGTTAGTCCTTCAAATTGACAACGAGACTCTGATACCAAATGAAAACGAAAGGAAATCACCAAGAGGGGGGTGAATTGGGGATTTTAAAACTTTTATAATAACGTTGCACCCAAGTCGAAGCTAAACGTAAAGAGATAGGGAAGAAGAGCTTGACACGTAAAGTTTATCCTGGTTCGGTCTAAATTCTTGACCTACGTCCAGTCCCCGCATTCTCCGGGTTTTTCTACTATCACTTTAACTCGATACACACTCTGTACTCAAGGATTATCCTCTCTAGGATACACTCCCCTTACAAGTTGTACTCAAATCCCAATCTCCAAGTCCCCTTGACTTGAGATCTTTTACAATGAATGAATAATTTGAATATAATCTCTCTCACGAGAAGGTAATGATAAACACCGAGGCTCTTTGTATATCAAAATACAATACGTAAAGAAAACTCGAATGTATAAGAATTCTTGAGCTTGCTTTTCGTTGTTTGATCTTTTCTATGGTGCTTCTAAGTTTGTAATCAGCTCTTTATATAGTGGTGAGTTGCAATGTGACCGTTACTTCTCAACTTAGTATGTTCTTCAATTGAAATTCAGTTTGATGAGGATTATAGCCGTTGGGTCCCGATCTTGGTGATTCAATTCCTGGACGCGTTGAAATCATTCTTCTGATTCTTCGCGTTAATGATTCGTTTGATCTGATTTTAATACCGAAACATTCTCAATATAGAGTAGTTAAATACGTTTGAATACACTAAATAAATGCCATCAATTCGTATAAACATGGTAAGTTTGCGCTCAAAAGAATCGGGATGAAATCAAGAACGATCAAATTCGCTTCGTCTTAAACTCGAGTTCTCTAAGTCGCTCGAGTTCGTAAGGCTTTTAGAGTATCTGGTTTATCTTCGAGATAGCAAACTCGGAGTTTGATGTAAACTCGGAGTTTGTATTCTGTTTCACCATGTGAACTCGAGTTCACTAAGGTAGGCTCGAGTTCGAATATTCTCTAAGCTCTTTGTCGAATGAATACCGGAGTAATATTTCTCAAGTTAAGCTGTGCTCGAGTCCATTAGTGTTTAGGCTCGAGTTTAACACTATTCATGCCTAAGAGTTTTGGTGCTCGATTAGAGTGGATGGAGCATGAGTATAAACTCGGAGTTTGTACACTTGCTTTTCTTTCTTCGAGATGAAGGGCTCGAGTTCATTATTCTTAGGCTCGAGTTCAGCTTAATTTATTCTATGACTTATTGAAGTGAACGGAGGTTTGTGCTTAAACTCGGAGTTTGCAAAGAAGGAAAACTTGGGAGCTCACAAGAGAAAACTCGAGCTTGTAATAACGTGCTCGAGTTTACCTATTATGTAAACTCTTCTTTGTTTGTCAAACCATAGAGTAAACTCTACACAAAAGCATTAGGCTTGAGTCCATATACTTGGGCTCGAGTGTTCATTAAATTATAGCCATAGAAACAAGTGAACTCTACTCAAAAGAATAAACTCGGAGTTTTAAAGAGATTCAATTTAATCAAAAACTTCCCGCCATGGGAGAACTCGAGCTTGTCTATACTGTGCTCGAGTTTACTTGTTTTCGTAAACTCTTTATTTATATCATGAGGGTTTAGGCTCGAGTCTATTTACTCAGTGCTCGAGTTCGTTATGCTGAAAATATCCGAAGAGCTCTCTGTTTGCGTAAAACTCGAGTTTGCTTAGTCGCTCGAGTTTTGCGGTGACAGAGCCTATTTATAGAGAAATTCTAGGACCCATTTGGAAATACAATTTTCCCATCTTTTCCCTTAGCCATGCGAAATGCTTGGCTCCCATTTGGCCAAGGATGTAGCCTTGGTGGCTTCTTCCCCTTCTCTCTTTAGTTTGTAGGTTTTGTGGCTTCTAATGAAGCCTTGGTGGCCAATTTCACACCATGTGAGCTTAGAAAAATATCTAGATTTTTATAAGACTTAGTTAGCCCTCAACTAGGCTTTGGAACTAGATGCAAATGGAATAGTTGGTTACTAATAAGATATATTTAGGTGCTAATCACAAAATTAATCCAAGTCCCTCATTTGCTTCATAGTTTTCGAAAATTACAATCTTTCTTAGATATCTCTAATTGTCTTTGATTAACCCAAGATTAAATGTATAAGTTGGGTAAAAAAATCATGGCTTCATTAGGGATTTTTACTAGCCTTTTAATCATTTTAGGATTAATACCAAAAGTTAAGGAAATGACTTTGGAGATAACCCACTTCAAGCTAAAAATATACTTGTTTATAATAAGTCATTATATTTGATCTATGATTAACATATTTCAGTACACAATTTATTTTCTATCGGTTCTCATTTACTTATGTCTTGAATTAATCCCAATGGCTTTTGAATTCTCAAAATATCTCCACTCCTTTCTCTCACCAAAACGTCCTCCCCTCTCTCATTCATCCTCTTCCATTTCATTAATTATCCTATCCAACTTGTCCCCTTATCCCATGTGCTTTTTATACAATAATATCTTAGATATTATTTAGACAATATCTTGCTTTAATTAATAATTCATTTCATCCAAAATCCTCTCCTCCACTCATGCTAGTCGACATACACCTTCTTCTTTGGCCATTTGAATTGCTTTTCATGTGGCAAATTCCTATGGTTCAAGTGCTCCCATTGAACCAATTAATTTCACAAGGATTTAGACTAATTATAGGATTAATTGGAACCATTAGATTTAACTTTACTAGGCTTAATCATAGCCATTGAATCCTAGTTGAAATTGTTGACTTTTGGGGCTAATTTGATTAAGCCTAATTACCTTGATTATTAAAGTTTAATTAACATCTTAATCTTGTGCTTAAGTGCCCTTGCATTGCATCTTTCATTGCTTAATTAGTTTACTCTATAATCCTAGTCATTTGAGTATCATTAGTAAACTAAATCTCTTCTCCCATTAGCCTTCTCATTTTCGAAAATAAGGGCCTTCCATTGATAATTCTAATTTGACTTTAAAACATGTTATTTAATTAATTATGAAAGTGCTTGGAATTAATCCAATTAATGAAGATTTAATTATCTACTAATTTTTGGTATTTTCTTTAATTGGATTAATTATTTTCTCACAACTTTTGGGTTTACTTTGGTCATTTATCCATCATGCATTAATTTAAAAATCATAGGGCAATGATCTAACCATATTTTTATATGATTTTTCATAATTAAATTGGGATTTTTAATGCATTTTCTGGGACATTATTGCATGATTAAGCACTAATTTGAGTTAGGGACATTTGTATTGAATTAAATGAAATTAGGGGTAAAATGGTCATAATTTGTTAATTATTCATGCAATTGATTCCTTGGACTTTTGATGTTACATTTTGTTTAATCTTGCATTGTAGGTGTTTAAGAAGAAAATGAAGATTTTTTAGGGCTAGAATTAAGGTTTTGAGGACTGGGGAAAATTACAAGAAAGGCCCCAACAATTTCGAAAATTGGAAATCAATGAAGAAAAGGGCCAAAGACAAATTACGAAAATGACACAGATTGTTTCGGAAATCTCGGTTGCCCCGAAAATATTTTGAACATTCGCACTTTAATCCTCTACAAAACGCTTTAAACTTTGCACTTGGGTCCTCCATAAAGCTGCGTTTTGATATTAATTAGGTTGGATCTCCTTCAATCAGTGGAGCGGACCCGACACCAAGGACCCGAGACGCAAGAGCTGGAGCTTGGGGAAATAATCTGAACGAGAGCGCGAAAAGGGGGAGCTTGGAATCTGGACCATCTTCGACCTTCCCGTCCTCGTCTCCGTCGAAGGTCGCCGGCGACCTCTGTCCTTCATCCATCGTCGCGGCGGCTTGCAACACACCACCTTCGTCTTCTATTCCTCATCGTTGCACCGCCGAGTCACAGATCACGGAGCGAGAGTCCGGCGAGCTTGGGAGTGAGCACCGCGAGCGTGGAGAACAAACCGAGCATCGACCACCCTCCTTCATCGTTGCACCACCATCCTCCACCGTCCTTCACCGTCGGCCGTGAACCGGACCCTCCGACCTTGAACCGAAGTGCGGCCGCGAGACTTAGACACAGGAAGCAGACCTTCGACACCACCTTCTCCCTTTGAATCCCGTCATCTTCACCTTCTTCGTTCTTGCTCTACCACCAGCATCATCACCGACTTCCTTCCTTTTCTCCACATCATCACTGAAAATCACAGTTGCATTTTTCTTCACCATTTCCCTCTCTTAGTTCATCTATGGCTGGAACATTAATTCTGTTTGGAGGAGTTATTTCTATGGTTGGCAGTGGCTGATTCTTGTTTCTTGGTGGTGTATATTGACTGGAGTTTCAGAGCTAATTTAGGGGAGTATTTTGTTCATTCTATTAGTCCAGATTTATACATTTAGATTGCCTAGTTTTAGGGATTATTGTGTATAAATTCTGGAACTGAGATTAATGTTTATTGTCTTTGTTAGTTTGACAATTGTTGATTGGATTGAATTTTGTGGCTTGTTGGATTTATATATATGTATTTCCTTATTGATTCAATGATATTGTGTTGTCTACGTGGTATTGTTAGATAATATGATTGAATTGAATTAATTGAGTGGCGTGGTATCGCATTTATATGAAGAGGAACCGAGTTGCATTGATTTAATCCTAATCACACACTAAGTGGTTTTAAACAATATCTCAAGAGATAGTAGTTTGCTACGGTAGTAGGAGCTACTATTAATTGGGAATATTGGACTCAAGTGGTATCTTGGGGTTTTTCATCTAGACTTAGTGAAAATTTACTCCTATATTTAATTTAACTATGATAGTCAGTATTCCATTTCCAAGAGCATTCATACTCATTTTCATACTCCATTCCATTTTATAAAGAAAATACCAAAATAATAGTTTAGCATTTAATTTAATTGCATTCTTATTTTAGTTCATCAATTCAAAAATCCAAAACCAATTTTACCCTTGTTTTAATTGCATTTGCATGACATTTAGATTACTTAGGATTCAATAAGAGGCTCCTCGAGAGAGAGAACGATCCTAGGTTTGCCTATACGCAATCCTTGGTTATTTTTGATAGTGGACCCCAAGGTTAAAGACAAAAAGGCCCTCATCAAATGGCGCCGTTGCCGGGGAGCGAAGTAATTGGCTCCTTAGGTAATCTAATTGTCAAATTCACTTTTGACAAGGGTTTTCTCGTGTGAAGCTTGTTAGTTTTGCATTTTTCAGTGCATATAGTTTAGGATTTTTGCATTTAGGTAGCTTGCATAGCACTTGTTGCATTATTGCATTGTCTTGACTTGGTAGCTTCTGTGTGGTGTATTTGCATTAAATTTGATATGATTTTGAGCTTATTTGTTTGAACTCACCATGTCTCCAAGTTAATTCATAGCATACTTGCATTTAAAAAAAAAACCCAAATATCTTGATTTTTCTTAGTTGTTGCATTTTCATTTGCATTCTACTATTTTCCTACTTGATTTCAATTGTTTTGTGCTTGGTTGCTACATATTGGTTTCATTGCATTTGGATTGCTTGTGGACAACTTGCTTGTGATACTATTTCGGTACATGATTCCAATTTCCAAGTCACAATTTTGGTGAAATACTTTTTCCATATGGATAGTGACATGAGTGAGCTCATGGCTCTAAGCCACATCTCTGACCAAAAGTTGGAGCGCTTGAAAAGTTTGAATAGTCAGGTGGAGTTGTTTGGAAGTTCAAAGGACTTGGCAAAGGAGGAAAGGGAGATTAAGCAATGGTTAAACCAATACTATCAGCATCTTATGTCGATAATGTCACAAGCTTCTCAAGAACCATTTGAGGAACAACAAGAAGATGACATTCAAGGACTCAAAAGTAGCTCCTATGCAGAACTCAAAGATGACTCTAACTTTGATGGAGTCAAAATTGAAGCTCAGGAATTACACTGATAATTCATTGCTACTTGAAGAAGTCATGGCTAAACAATTGGATTTGCCCATTGCACCTCAAAAATTAGTCACGGCCCCCATGTGTTCCTCAAATACCTGCCTCACTGAGGAGACAATTCAAGAAACCATGAATGCATTAGATTCATGTGATGATAAGTTTTCCTCTCCTTTTGTTGATAATTTTGATACACTTGGGAGTGAGATTTCCAACCTTAACTCATCAATGGTTGATTGTTGGTTATCATCCCTTGGTGATTT
This sequence comes from Acacia pycnantha, assembly GCA_025563575.1. Taxonomy (NCBI): domain Eukaryota; kingdom Viridiplantae; phylum Streptophyta; class Magnoliopsida; order Fabales; family Fabaceae; genus Acacia; species Acacia pycnantha. Next base: position 2,305,244 of record JAMWYP010000058.1, read on the forward strand.
TTCTCTTACTTCTCTTATTTCATTGGAGCTTAATTCTCCGAATAATTCATTTTTCAGTGATGATGCTTGTGAGGAAGGTGTTTTTGTCAATGTTTCAGGTCATAAACCAATGGAGGAGGCTGAATTTGAGGTTGGTAGGCAAGACTTGGACGATTTGGTCTCTAAGGGGATAGCCCTCACACCAACTAAGACATCCTCTAATGTGACTCGCCTTGAACCTCAACATAATATGGTTAAAAGGCCACTTCCTAACTCATCGGTTCATCCTAGAACTAAGGTCATTTCTCATACCTCAAGATTTTTAGATGAGCTAATCATTCCATGTGAAGTAGGTATGAAAGAGACTATTTTCCCCAAGCTTGTTGCTGCTGTAGGTCAACTTAATGTTGGTTCAACACTTGGGAAGCTTGAATTTGAATATGTCATGTTTGAGCATCATGAGAAATCTCATCTACATGATTCACTTCATACACCTCTTTCTTGTGATTTACCTCCAGACTTAGGTGATTGTGAACATGACACTGCTGAAACTTGTCTTCTTGAGCATTCCATATCCATTTTTTCCTTGTCTGCATCTAATTTGGTCCCTATTCATGAAGTGCTATCTTGTGATTTGCCACCCGATATAGACAAAGAAAATTATTCTTTTGAAAATTCAAAAGTTTTGGATGGTAATGATTTGAAAAATTCTCTTTCTTCTTCCATTCTTTTGCCTTCCATCTCTTGTGATTGCAATGCTGATGTGGTGTACCCAACACTAAGTTGGATTCCGCACTTTCCACTTTGCAAACACAAGAGAATTTTCAAAATAAAACTGTTTGTTTGACTCCTACTGATGGGAGTAATATTGATTTCCTTGGATGTGATAGTTACTTGGAGAGTTTGATTCCTAAAATATCTTTAATTCACTTGAAATCTCTCCATGTTTCTATTTTTGGATGGGATACTGCTGGTTGCTTGTCTTCTTTGCAGGCACATTATTGGAAAGGTCCTCGATGGAACCAACATCCACCGTACATTCTTGGACCTCTTCCAATTGATCCTGAACTACCTCCACCAAGGAAAATCAATGCGGGAGAAGATGTAGTAAAATACAAATGCATGATTCTCATCGGGGATGAGAACTTCTCCTTCAAGAGACTCAAGATACTCTAACACAGGTTGTCTCTTTCCTCACTTCTTTTCTTCCTAATTCCTATGATTATTTGGGCTTAATTGTTGTATGAGGAGGATAAGTGTGGGGGAGGGACACAATCTAGTAGAAAAAGTAGAACTAATTTAGTTTAGTAAGCAAAATAAAAACCCCTATGTGTGCTTTACATTCTCTTGGTCACTACCCTACTTAATTACCATTGTGCCTTGAATTTTACCTTGTTTATCATTCTCTTTAGAGTGATTTTTCACATTGAGGACAATGTGTTGATTAAGTGTGGGGGAGGGGAATACATTTTGAATCCCAATTAAATGGTTGTTTTTAAATGAGAAAATGCCTAAAACTAGAAGGAAAAAAAAAAAATCTTTGAGTTTGCATGTGATCTAGTGTTTCGGCAACTTTTTAAAACCATGTTTTGCTTTTCAAGTGAATGGGAAGAGAAATGAACCCACAATTGGATTTTTGATTACTCCTTATTTTGAAAATGAGAGTTTATAAATCATTAGTGCATTTGAGAGTTAAGCATGATTATAGTTGATTGCAATGTTTTGATTGGTTGTGTTTGTAAAGTTAGCACTTGGAATAGTTAAGTAGATGTTTTGTGGTTAGTTTCCTATGTAATTGATTGTGTTGGAGTGAACATTGGAGAAAAACCTTGTTGGAAGGATATTTGAGCCTTAAATTCTTTTCATGTGTGTATGTTCGCTTAATTTTTTTCACCTTCTAGAACTTGTTTCAACTCTTTTTCGAAACGATATTTGCGTTATTGTAATGAAAATGAAAGAGGCATTCAATTCTAAACCATTTTCACCCAAACACAAACCTACATTCATCTACCATTTGCTTCCCTTTTTGAGCCATTCCTATGTTGTATGCATGTCATTACTCATAGTGTTCATAGTTTTCTAAAAATCAAAAGAGAATTGCCAATAAAAATTTGAAATGCCATGTATATAAAAAAATTAAAAAAAAGAGAGTGGGTATAGTTTGAAAAAAAAAAGAAAGAAAGAAAGAAAGAAAGGTATTGAAAAAAAAAATGAAGAAGGCATTTGTTCATGAATTTTCAAAAGAATTGGCAAAAGTTTGTTAAGTTATTTAGATGCTATGAACTTGGTTATTAACTTTGACTTGCATATAAACTATTTCCTTTTTATAATTAATTCATTCCATTTAGCCTTCATCCATCATTACAAGCCTTTAAGTCCTCTTGATTCATTACATTAATTGCTATTAATAGTGGAGATGTTAGAGTTGTTACAAGCCTATGGTAAGGTATTGACTAAGTGAGCTAGAGTGAAATTATCCCAATCAATGAGGTGAGATGAGTGAAACACTGATAATACCTTGAGAGTTCTCTTGTCCTTCATTTTAATATTTGGGATTGTATAGTCAGCTAATTTCTTTACATCGCTTGATTACCACTGGTGTTGGCTTGAAGAATTTGATTAATTAATCCATTGCTTTCTAATTATGAAATTTCTCGTTTTTCAAATGCATTAGTGATTTGGACTTGGAATTTTGTAATCAATTGCCTTTGTTCAGGAGTACAAAGGTCTAAGTGTGGGGGAATTGATCTAACCATATTTTTATATGATTTTTCATAATTAAATTGGGATTTTTAATGCATTTTCTGGGACATTATTGCATGATTAAGCACTAATTTGAGTTAGGGGCATTTGTATTGAATTAAATGAAATTAGGGGTAAAATGGTCATAATTTGTTAATTATTCATGCAATTGATTCCTTGGACTTTTGATGCTACATTTTGTTTAATCTTGCATTGTAGGTGTTTAAGAAGAAAATGAAGATTTTTTAGGGCTAGAATTAAGGTTTTGAGGACTGGGGAAAATTACAAGAAAGGCCCCAACAATTTCTGAAAATTGGAAATCAATGAAGAAAAGGGCCAAAGACAAATTACAGAAAATGACCCAGTTTTTCGGGAAATCTCAGTTTGCCCCGAAAATATTTTGAACATTCGCACTTTAATCCCTCTACAAAACGCTTTAAACTTTGCACTTGGGTCCTCCATAAAACTGCGTTTTGATATTAATTAGGTTGGATCTCCTTCAATCAGCTGGAGCAGACCCGACACCAAGGACCCGAGACGCAAGAGCTGGAGCTTGGGGGAAATAATACAGAACGAGAGCGCCGAAAAGGGGGGAGCTTGGAATCTGGACCATCTTCGACCTTCCCATCCTCGTCTCCGTCGAAGGTCGCCGGCGACCTCCTGTCCTTCATCCATCGTCGCCGGCGGCTTGCAACACACCACCTTCGTCTTCTATTCCTCATCGTTGCACCGCCGGAGTCACAGATCACAGAGCAGAGGTCCAGCGAGCTTGGGAGTGAGCACCGCGAGCGTGGAGAACAAACCAGAGCATCGACCACCCTCCTTCATCGTTGCACCACCATCCCTCCACCGTCCTTCACCGTCAGCCGTGAACCAGACCCTCCGACCTTGAACCAGAAGTGCAGGCCGCGAGACTTAGACCTGGGAAGCAGACCTTCGACACCACCTTCTCCCTCTGAATCCCGTCATCTTCACCTTCTTCGTTCTTGCTCTACCACCAGCATCATCACCGACTTCCTTCCTTTTCTCCACATCATCACTGAAAATCACAGTTGCATTTTTCTTCACCATTTCCCTCTCTTAGTTCATCTATGGCTGGAACATTAATTCTGTTTGGAGGAGTTATTTCTATGGTTGGCAGTGGCTGATTCTTGTTTCTTGGTGGTGGATATTGACTGGAGTTTCAGAGCTAATTTAGGGGAGTATTTTGTTCATTCTATTAGTCCAGATTTATACATTTAGATTGCCTAGTTTTAGGGATTATTGTGTATAAATTCTGGGCTGAGATTAATGTTTATTGTCTTTGTTAGTTTGACAATTGTTGATTGGATTGGATTTTGTGGCTTGTTGGATTTATATATATGTATTTCCTTATTGATTCAATGATATTGTGTTGTCTACGTGGTATTGTTAGATAATATGATTGAATTGAATTAATTGAGTGGCGTGGTATCGCATTTATATGAAGAGGAACCGAGTTGCATTGATTTAATCCTAATCACACACTAAGTGGTTTTAAACAATATCTCAAGAGATAGTAGTTTGCTACGGTAGTAGGAGCTACTATTAATTGGGAATATTGGACTCAAGTGGTATCTTGGGGTTTTTCATCTAGACTTAGTGAAAATTTACTCCTATATTTAATTTAACTATGATAGTCACTATTCTATTTCCAAGAGCATTCATACTCATTTTCATACTCCATTTCATTTTATAAAGAAAATACCAAAAATAATAGTTTAGCATTTAATTTAATTGCATTCTTATTTTAATTCATCAATTCAAAAATCCAAAACCAATTTTACCCTTGTTTTAATATCATTTGCATGACATTTAGATTACTTAGGATTCAATAAAAGGCTCCTCGAGAGAGAACCATCCTAGGTTTGCCTATACGCAATCCTTGGTTATTTTTTATAGTGGACCCCAAGGTTAAAGACAAAAAGGCCCTCATCAGGCAACTTATGGTCCCTAAAGTAAAATTGGGTCTTTACCTCTTTAAATTCCAAGGGAAATAAACTAATAAGTTCCTAGAATTAGAGACAACATGCTTTCCTTTGTGCCCTCTCTCTTTGTATTTCACTTTCTATATATTTGAAGCTTCCCTTTCTCATTACTTCATAACCTTGTCTTCTACTACTATTCACTCCTATCATTACATTAAAATCTATATAAGTTATACTTATAAAGAATATGTATATATAGTGAACGATAGGTGGTTAATTAAGTTATGGACTTTATTTAATTAATTAAGTTATGGACTTTATTTAATGTCTGTTTCTGAGAAGTTTCAATTTAAATCGCATATTAGCCTCTCTATCGGCCCTAAGTCCCAAATCGAACACATAAGCCTCAAATATCAGCCTAGATGTTTCATCTTCGGTGTTAGGGCAGTATAGCATTGACGTTAGTTTAATTATTTAACATGGTTCGCTTTCTTCGGATGGATTTTTTAATGCTTGATTATATATACAAATTTGGCTTTGAAATAATGTTTACATATGTGCAAACTTTGGTGGGATTAGAATTTTAAGCTATTGCAAAATAAACTTGCTGACCCTTATTTACAATGAAAATATTTAAGACGTCACTTGATGGGCAATTGGATTAGATACTTATGATTCTCTCCGGTCTTAAATATAAGCCATAGTTGATTTTTTTGGAGAAATTAATGAAGCAATTAAATTATTTTAAATATTTATATTTGTCATTTTTTCTCTAAACTATTTTGTCTAACTTATAAACTGATATATAATTTAAGAATGCACAATATATGATATGATTTTAGTTTCGTAAATCTTTTTTTTTTAAAGTCAACTTTGTCTTATACTCCTTTGGGTTCTAATTATAAGACTAGATTGACTTTTTTTTTTTTGAGAGATTAAGGAAACTAAATAAGTTACCTAATCATATCATATATAATATATTCTTAGATTATATATCAGTTTATAAGTTTGGCAAAATAATTTGTAGAAAAAATGACAAATATAAATATTGTAAATTAATTTAATTATCTTCCTTAATCTCTTTAGAAAAAGTCAGTAAAATATTATTAATTCAAAATATTTGTAAACTATCAAGAAATTTATCTTCAAATTAAATTTAAATCAGTAAGGCACTAGATTTTAATAATTTCAGATTCTATAAAATAATAAAAAGGGAGAAAGAACAGATAGTTAATGACTAATAAAGGGTTAAGGTGCAATTTAGCCAATAAACTATTGGCACAAGAGCGTTCAACACAATTAACTATTAAGTGGACCAAAAATACCAACAAACTTTTAAAAAGGAGCGCCCAGCACAACAAACTTTTAAAAATGAGCGCTCAACACAAAGCCGTTAGAAAAAAGTTAACGTCAGTTATCTAAGGTGCAGATTGGTCAACGAACTTTTACTCCAAAAGCGCCCAACACAAAAAAGTTTTACTCAAGAGCGTCCAGTACAAAATTCTAAATTTTACTAAATTAATTTTTTTTTCTCAATTGTCATTATTCAAAACTACTTGTATAGATATCTATGAACAAAAATTACTCATTCCTCAATTTTGTCAAAATTATAATTTTCTAAAATAAACAAAATTTTTAATTAAAAATATAATTATATGATTTAAATAAAACTCAAGGTGTTTTATAGTTTATTATATATGTTAAACAAAAAAAAAGTTATATGACTTATTTTTATTTTAGAAGAAATTTATGTGAGTTAAAAAAATCATTTAATGTTAATAAAATTTAAAAAATCTAAAAAATTTATTATATCCTGAAAGAAATGAAATGAGTTTAATTTTTATTTTTATAAAAAGAGCTTAATGAATATCAACGTTAATACTTAATAATATAAATCCAGCAATTTGATGATATATTCGTTAATTAAATGATTTATTGCTTATATAGATATGGGACTTTCATAGGTCAAATTGCTCCTTAACCTATTATTAAATTGTCCTTAAATGAATATGGGACTTGTTGAAAAAAAAAAAAGATAACTTAAAACGCTTGAGGAAGAACAATTTAATAATAGGTTAAGGAGTAATTTGGCCTATGAAAGTCCTATATCCTTTAATCCATATAAGCAATAGATCATTTAATTAACAAATATATCATCAAGTTGCCGGATTTATATTATTAAGTATTAACGTTGATATCCATTAAGCTCTTTTTATAAAAATAAAAATTTTACTCATTTCATTTCTTTCAGGATATAATAAATTTTTTAAATTTTATTAAACATTAAATAAATTTCTTAAGTCACATAAATTTCTTCTAAAATAAAAATAAATCATATAACTTTTTTTGTTTAACATATATAATAAATTATAAAACACCTTGAGTTTAATTTAAATCATATAATTATATTTTTAATCAAAATTTTTGTTTATTTTAGCAAATTATAATTTTGACAAAATTGAAGAATGAGTAATTTTGTTCATAGATATCTATACAAGTAGTTTTGAATAATGAAAATTAAGAAAAAAATATTTAATTTAGTAAAATTTAGAATTTTGTGCTAGGCGCTCATGGAGTAAAAGTTCGTTGGCCAATCTGCACCTTAGATAACGGACGTTAACTTTTTTCTAACGGCGTTGTGCTGAGCGCTCATTTTTAAAAGTTTGTTAGTATTTTTGGTCCACTTAATAGTTAATAAGTTGGACGCTCCTAAGTCAATAGTTTATTGGTCAAATCGCACCTTAACCCAACTATAAACTAAGAAATATAAAATCAAGAGTAAATACCCTTTCTGGTCCCTGACAAAAAAACCGACCCTTATTCGTCCTTTTTAAGGGACTAAAAATGACATTTTGAAAATTTGTGAGGGATCAAAATGTCTATCAATCGACCCTTATTCGTCTTTTTTATGGACTAAAAATGACTTTTTTTTTTGTCAGGGACCAAAATGGATCCGTATTTTTTGTCAGGAACCAGAAAGGGTATTTACTCTAAAATCAAGATCAATATTGATCGAAATAGTAAGATGAGGGATTTGAAAATGAGACTTTCCTAAAATTAAATATCCAATTGTAAACTAAGATTAAGGAAAAATAATTCACTATTAAACAATATTTTGAAAACATAAATATTCAAAATATTTTGATCTTTCGAAAAGTTTCCTAACCAATCAATAAGTACAAAATAATAACCGAAGTGTATTTATTAAAAGGGAAAAACACTTCTCATATTGTAGGAGAAGTGTATTCTCATGTCACATATACATGAAATGGTGGGACCCACATATATATATAATTAACATTATATATAGGGGTTTAAACTTCTCATGTTACATGAGAAGGAGAAGATTCCTATACACACATGAAATTGTGGGACCCACATATATATATAATGCTAATTATATATATGTGTGGGTTCCACCATTTCATGTGTGTGTGACATGAGAAAACACTTCTCCTACAACATGAGAAGTGTTTTTCCCTTTAATAAAAGGGTTTAAACTTCTCATGTTGCATGTGAAGGAAAAGATTCCACATCATATATATATTAGTTATATATATATGTAGGAAATCTTTTCCTTCACATGCAACATGAGAAGTTTAAACCCTTTTATTAAATTAAGAAATATGAACAAGAAAAAAAAAAGAAAAAATTACTAAATAAAAAATCAAACTTTCAAACAGTAACTATTTTAATTCAAGCTTAGTAATACAGAACTTATAAGTATAATATTAATCACAGCAAACAAACACTGTGATCAACTACAATTACAAACTTCTTGGGAAAAAAACTACAATTACAAATTACAAAGTCCTTCTAAAGATAGAAAGCAAACCAAATCAACAATTAAACAACAACGAAGGAGGAAACTCCAAATCAAACAAGACATGAGCAAGCAACAGAATGAATAATCACAAATAACAAACAATGCTGATCAACAACAATCACTGTGCACTCAGAAAATAATAAATACAAAATGAATACCTACTGAAAAAGAGTGCAACGTCAACAATAAAAACCCATAAATTTGGCACTACGAGACATTAAAACTTAATTCCAACAAAACATAAAAAACAAAAGAATACAGGGTTAAATACCATTTTTATCATGAAAGTTTAGTTTAAGGAGCCATGGTCACCCGAAAGTTTTTTTAGTCTCATTTTTGCCCCGGAAGTTTAAAAATATAAAAATCTTGCCCATCCGTTAATCTTGACCGTTGAATTGTTGCTCTTCTTTATAAACTTCCAAGATAAAATTGCTCCTTAAAAAAACTTTTGGGACAAAAATGAGATCAAAAAAACTTTCGGGTAACCAATACTCCTTATGCTAAACTTCCATAATAAAAATGGTATTTAAACCAAGAATCTAACACAAAGACAACAATGTCTAATGACAATAAGAGCCCAACAATAACGATCACATCCCCTATGACAACACAAAAAAAAGTAATCACCCTAAAGGCCTAAACAACCACAAAAATCTTCAAGCAATCACAGCGGATGAAAAGAAACACACTGTAACCAAGTACAGGTCCGACGACAATCTCTGCTTGGACGGAAATCATGGCAACTGTCGAACCAAATCGAAAAATACCTCAGATCGTGGCAATCTTGCGAACTGCAACTAAGCACGACGACGACGGCCACAGACGAACCAAGAATGTGTCAACGCCCAAAATCGGCAAGAATGGCAACAGCGAAATCCGGCGACAATCTCAGCTCGGAACTTAGCAAAGAAGGCCGGTGACGGGACCACATCTACGATGAAAAAACAAGAAAGAACTAGAACAACCACAGATCGGCCATGCTCAAACGAGATCGAGAGAGGAACCACAATCGAAGAAATCTGATTCTCACGGGTCGAATGGGTCTACGCCTGGATCTTGAAGGGTGGGCGATTCTCACGAGTCGAATGGTTCTGCGCCTGGATCTTGAAGAGTGGGCCGTCAATCTTGGGCGGGTTCTTTTGTATGGGTTGGTAAATCTTCTATAAAGCACTCTTCTTGTCCACTAAAAGTTGGGGTGAAAAGAAAAGCAACCTGGCTCATGATACCATGAAAACTAATTAACATTTCACCCAAATAAAGTGAACAAGTTACCAAGCCAACCAGAATTAACTGGTCTTTCTCTTATTTATAGGAAATAGTATGTACATACAACACTAATGGGCCAGGACTATATTTACAAGCCCAAACTGTACAAGCCCAAATTATACAAACAACATATTCAAATAACCTATTCTAACCGTATTTAAACCAAGAATCTAACACAAAGACAACAATGTCTAATGACAATAAGGCCCAACAATAACGATCACATCCCCTTTGACAGCACAAAAAAAGTAATCACCCTAAACAACCACAAAAATCTTCAAGCAATCACAGTCTAAAAAATCATCTAGCGCATTTGAACATTAACGCGGTTGAGGATGCGAAGATTTCCTAATACAGGCAACTGAAATTAGCATTAATATCTTTTTTAAAATAATTATAAGAAAAAAACTTATGAGATCGCACTTGAAAATAAAAAACGAGATACACTCCCTGGTTAAGTCAACAATTTTTCTTTTTTTATCACCAGTATCTGGTTCGGGGTTTGTGACTGCACCTCCCAACATAAGTGTCTCCTCTCTAATATTCGAACTCGAAACTTAGAGGGATCTAGCGGGGCCTTATACCACTAGACCAACTCTATATTGGTTAAGTCAACATATTTTTAAACTATAAAAAAATTTATTTTCAAATCAAATTTAAAATAAAACGATAGTATATTTAAATTTTCGGATTCCAGAATCCATCATACAAATTAAACAATTATTATCCTTATAGAATTTAAAAACAAATATATTTTAAAAAATATAATATATTTTAAAATTTCAAGTTTATTTCCAAAAAAAAAATTAGTGTGTCAAAAAACTTATTTTTTAAAAAATAATGTAGTGTATTTTATGATTTCAAATTCCTGAATCAATAAACACAAATAAGAACAAGAAATCAAAAAAGAAAAATAATTAAATTATAAAATAATATAATTTTCAAAAATTAAAGTATTTCATAAAAATTAGGTATTCATTTTCAAATCAAACTTTTTAACAAATATTTTGAATGTATTATCATTACAAACCATTTGTCGAAAAACTGTTTCTTCTTCTTTTCTATTTTCTTCATTTAAAATCATCCTTTACCCTTGCTTTATAAGTTGATTCTAAAGTATGTAGCTATTTTAAGTTAAATGTTCAAGTCATTTAGTTTTTTGAATTTGATTAATGTTCTTATTTTATTATTTGATTAATAGAATCCGAATCTGAAATTTTAGACTATACTATCTCATCATTTTGAACTTGATTTGGAAATAAAATTTTTGATGGTTTACAAATATTTTTAAATTTAATATTACTCTTTAAAGTTTGATTTGAAATTGAATATTTGATAGAAAAATATTTTTTCCATATTCTATTATTTGATTACTCGATTAGTTAAAATTTCAAATCTATCATTTACTGTTTTGACATTATATTGTATTTATATTTCTTTGTTTAGTTTTTAACCATGCGTTTTTCTCCCCGTTTTTTTCCAGTTAATGACGTGATTTAAAAATCTTCAGTTTTATGATCCGTAACCTGTTTCAAAATTTTGTTTAAGAGTAAATTTTTAAGAGGTGACAAATATTTTATGTTACTTATTAAACTCATTTAGCTAGTTCTTAATTTTTTGATGGAATAATTTTAGTACTTGATTAATAGATTCCGGAATCTGAAATTTTTAAACTCTACTCTATCATTGTTTTGTATTTGTTTTGATGATATATATTTTGATTACTTATAATTATTTTGAATTATGTGTACCATTAGAAAGTTTAGTTTAATATTTAGTAATTTTTCCTCTTTTTTATTTTGAATTTTCAAAATTTTTGTATTTGAGTGGTTTGGAAAATTTTTGATAGACAACAAATAATGTTTTGAATGTATTATCATTGCAAATCATTTTTTGGAAAACTATTTTTTCTTTCTCCTTTTTTATTATTATCTAAGTTTAGTAGCTCTGCTACAAAAAAAATAATTGTTTTTGGCGCTCATAGAAAAATAGTTCATTGCTAAATATGCACTTTAATCTTTCTAAAAATATATTAAAATAATAGAAAGTGAGAAGATTGGTGAACCTACAGCACAAAAAGTAACATAAATTAACTCGGCGTTGCTTAAATAAATACTGCCAAATAAATTGATTATATCTACTTTTATGATAAAAAGTAATTAGTTGTGTTGGTTGCCTAGAGAAAAATAATTGGTTGCTTAATTATTTGGACGTTAACCCATATATATTAGGGAAAATTCCATTTAAATACCTCATGAATTTGTAAAACCCCCAGAAGTATGTTGAATTTGTAAAAAGACTGAGAGGTACCAAGGACCTATGAGGGATATGCAAATTCGTGTGAAATACCCTTTGCCCTTAGTTTTAAATAAATAAGTAAAAATAAAAACCCACCACCACCCACCACCGGCGGCCACCACCACCACCACCACCGGCGGCCGGCCGCACCACCACCACCGGCCGGCCGCCACCACCACCACCGGCGGACGGCCGGCCGACGACCACCACCACCACCGGTGGTGGTGGTGGTGGTGGTCGCCGGTGGTGGGTGGTGGTGGGTTTTTTATTTTTTACTTATTTATTTAAAACTAAGGGCAAAAGGGTAATTTCACACGAATTTGCATATCCCTCATAGGTCCTTGGTACCTCTCAGTCTTTTTACAAATTCAACATACTTCTGGGGGTTTTACAAATTCAAGAGGTATTTAAATGGAATTTTCCCATATTAGTGCAGGTTTCTATTTTAAATTATTTCATTTTAATTACTGTGCTATTTCCTTTGGGTTATCAACGGCTTGTAGGTTGGTGAATTATCTACTCCCTCCGGTCCTAATTATAGGAGCACTTTTGTAGTGCAATTTTTCATTACAAAAGTACTCTTATAATTAGAACCGGAGGTAGTAACTAGTAATTATCTTCCAGTCAATACACCAACACACCTAATTAACCTCCCCAGAACAATAATCAAATAATATAATCATCAGGTCCGTTGGCTAATTGAAAAACAAAAAGAACAAACCAATAAATTAAACAGCCATAGGTTATTGTAGCAAAACACAACAAGAAGAAGAAGATGGCGAAAGAAATTCTTGTAGTGATGCTTCCATGGTCTGCATTTGGCCACATGATGCCATTCTTTCAACTTTCCATAGCCTTAGCCAAATCTGGAGTCCGAGTCTCTTTCGTGTCCACCCCAAGAAATATGGAAAGGCTTCCCAAAATCCCTTCAGATTTAGCCTCTCTCATAACCCTAGTGGCCTTGCCATTGCCAAAACTGCCAAATGGAGACCTACCAGAAGGTGCAGAAGCTACAGTGGACATTCCATTTGAGAAAATCCACAGTTGAAAATGGCTTACGATCTCTTGCAAGACCCCTTTCAGACATATATGGTTGATCAGTCTCCAGATTGGATTATCATTGATTTCATGTGTCACTGGGTCATAGACACTGCCCAAGAATCGCAAATTCCAGTCATGTACTTCAGTGTGTTTTCTTCTGTGACCAATGTGTTTGCTGGTCCTCCAGAATATGTCACTGAAGAAGGCCGAAATGAGTGTGAGGCCATCCATGGAATGTCTAATGTCACCCCCACCTTGGGTCAATTTCCCTTCTTCAGTGGCACTAAGATGACGCTCCTAGAGTATGTAAGTATTTTTCTAGTTGTAGCTGATACGCAATATATAAAGCTGCCCTGTTAAATGCTGATGTGGCATTTTAATGTTGTTGTGGCTATGGAAAATGGCAATTTATGTGTTGTTAGTGAATGGGAGAAATTGAACATTTTTTTTTGTTGAAAAAGGCTGATCATACTAGATCAGAAGTTCCCACAGCACAATCGTGTGCTTCCAACTCCCTCTGCATCAGCACAAAGAAGAGCCTCTAATCCCTGCGGTGGCTCCGCCAAGAAGTGGAACCCCATGTCCAATGTCAAAGCGTATGACGCTAACCAATCCGCACACCGGTTACCCTCACGATAAATGTGTGAGACCATGATCCGCCAGTCTTGGCGCATAAGGTGTTGTATCCTCCTGACAAGACTCATAGATGCACTCGGGCTCTAATTCTTACCAAGAACCAGACCCAGCGCAACCAAACAATCCACCTGCACCACAATATCCCGATAGCCTGACCTCCAAGCCAGTTCGAGCCCATCCATCAACGCCCAGAGTTCTACTTGGAGAGATGTGCAAGAGCCAATCCTCCTACAGCATCCAGCTAGCCACCGTCCCTCCTGATCTCGAATTAAGTTCCCAGCTCCAACAAGCATAGACTCCAACCGAGCCCCATCACAGTTTAAAGACACATAGTTATTGGGGGGTTTGAGCCAACAAACGAACCTTGCATGCTTCTCCGACCTTGCATCCCCTTGAATGGAAGTTCGCCGAGCTGCTTGGTTAGTAAACTCCGCGAGACACAGAACTTCCTGCACAATCGCAATCGGTTGGCATTGTTTATTCTGAAAGATATTCATATTTCACGCTGCCCAAAGCTTCCAACACGCCAAACCAAAAACACTAGTCCAGTTGAGGCGACCCACACCCCAACGACCTGTCTTGGTAAGGTTGTGTAATAACCAGCTCTTGAAATCCACTCCTGCTGCCTGGAGAAGTTGGCCTGGTGAGAACAAGCGACTCCAAACGTTCTTCGCAAAAGGACAAAGTCGAAGTACATGCTCAATGTCCTCCAATACTGCTCCGCATTTCAAGCATACTGTATCCTCAGTCATATGATGTCGTTGACGCTCAGCATTGGTAAGCAGACTTTGTCGGGCTGCCAGCCACAAGAACACCCGGATCCGTTGTGTGCCTTTCCACTTCCAAATAGCTTCCCAGAGACAGCCGTGCTGACCACCTTCCTCTCCACACAACAACTCATACACCGAAGAAACTGAGAACTGCCCCTCCGAGGACCTATCCCAGAAGCCATGATCAACGCCATCCTCCCCCGTTGGAGGCTTGCAACCTGATATGAGGGACAGGACATGATCTGGGAGATCATGACTGAAAAGACTCCAATCCCAGCTACCGTCGTATCGAACAAAACTCCGAACAGACCGAGCCTTTTCCACTTCCGTGGCGTCCCTAAAGGCCAACAGCCGTAACGGACCCACCTCCGATACCCAATTGTCAGACCAGAACCGTGTACGGGAGCCGTCACCTAGCGCCCATCTTGTCCCCATCTCCACGTCCAGCCAAAGTTTCTGCAAATGTCTCCATAAGTAAGAACACCTTTGATTCCGACGGTGAGGACCCTTATATTCATCCCAACCATATTTCCCTTTGAGCACACGTACCCATAGAAAATCTGGATGTGCCCGAAGCGCGAAAGCGAGCTTCATCAAGAAAGCTTGGTTCTGCAGTTCAAGTTTCTTAAAACCACACCCACCTATGCTGACTGGCTTACACATGTCTTCCCATTTGACCAAACTTGGCTTCCTATCTAAATATAGAGAAAGGTCACTTGAACGCATTGAATCAAACGTTGTCGCTCATAATGTGTGTGGTTGTCAAAGTTTTCATCTTTTCCCACCGGCATAGTTCAAATTACAGAGAAATCGTACCAATTTGTTCTCCTCAACATTTACTGGGTAACTAATTTATTAGCAAAATCAGTTAAAGTTGGTTATTTATGCTGGTTTCCTAAAAATGCTCTTTTTAATCAGTACCCTATTGATGAAAAATTCATTGTTTCTTGAATAAATCCTGGAGACATTTATTCACTAAACAAAATCAAAGTACAAACAAACACCTAAAGTCCCACAGTGGTAGTTGATCAAAGATACAAAAATTCCGGCCAAACTTTGAGAGGCAGAGTGGAATAAAATTTTATACTCCCCCAAGTAGTTAATAATATAAAACCTAGTTAATTTTTTTTTTTTTAAAAAAATATCAAGTAAGCTAAATAAGTTAGTTAATTATAATATCTGTTGTATATCATTTAATTATATATAAGTTTATTAGTAAGACAAATGAATTTGGTATAAAAAAAAAATTAATATAAATACCCTAAAATAATTTATTTAACTTTTTTAATTTCTAAAAATTACCAAATGAGTCTTATATTAAAAACCAATAGGTAGTACTACCTAAACAAATCACTCAACTTCTTCATACAGTCAGGATGAAAAAGAATATAAAATATGAAATTGAGATTGACAAATGAAGAGTAGTAGTTGAGGAGGGTGGTTACCGGTGATGATGACATCGGTGAGGTTGGTGCCGAAGATGAGGCTGCGGAACCTTCCGGCCGCCGCATCTCTTCCTCGTCCATAAGATGGAAGGGGCTTTAACACTGGCCACTCGTTTATGTCCTGATTCATCATCCACCATCATTTTCACTACTACTTATCTTCAATGAAGTGGCAAAGACAAAGCTCGATATAAAATAATCTAAAAAACCATTAAAATAATTCTAATTGTGATTGTAATTAAATACCCTCCAAATATATAACCGATTTCTCTTGCTCATCTTACAAATACTTACAACTTGTGCCTTTCACAATTACCACCCTCCATCTCCTTTCTAATTTTCTCCCAAAAGAAACATTATAGGCGATCACATTATTCATAGATGATAAATAATGGGGGTCCATTCTTTAACTTTCATGATACACGAAATGTTACCTAGTTTTTAATTAATAACAACTCATTCTTACCATTTTGGAAAAGAAATTAATATCCATTTTTTTTATAATTACACTGCAGACTCCTTATTTTGTATGAAGTCTGAAATTCATACAAGTCATTCACTAGTGCAAAAAAGAGCTTTAAGACCGCCTCATTTAGACCGGATTATAGAGAATCAGGTCTTAAAAGTATGACCGGTGGCAGTTTTGTAAATATAAAGAACTTTTTGGACCGGATTATAAAGGATCTGGTCTTAAAAATATGACCAGTGGCACTTTCGTAAATATATAGAACACTTTTAAGACCAGATTATAAAAGATCTGGTCTTAAAAGTATGACCGGTGGCAATTTCGTAAATATATAGAACACTCTGAAGACGTGGCTATAAAATATCCGGTTTTAAAAGTATGACCGGTGGCAATTTCGTAAATATTGTGAGAAGACGCTAATCAGAGATGAGTCCAAGAATGCAATGATTTATTCCTTCGCTTAATTGGAATTATATACAAATGCTAATAAGTAAATAATTTTCTGACCTAGGCAGTTCCTATAATCTAGGAATTACAATCAGGAATATAATTACGAAATTTAAAAAACCATGATCTGCTAACTTAATTCCCAAAATATCTCTAACAACTTAATTAAGATGATTACAATCAGGAATTTAATTACGAAATTCGAAAAACCATGATCTGCTAACTTAATTCCTAAAATCTCTCTAATAACTTAATTAAGATGATCAGGAATTTAATTACGAAATTCAAAAAACCATGATCTGCTAACTTAATTCCTAAAATATCTCTAACAACTTAATTAAGATAATTGCACAATATAATCGTATATGCTAACTAATTAAATCTTAACTTCCAACAAATATATAGAACACTTTTAAGACCAGATTATAAAAGATTCGGTCTTAAAAGTATGACGGTGGCAATTTCATAAATATATAGAAGACTTTTAACACCAGATTATAGAAGATCCGGTCTTAAAAGTATGACAGGTGGCAATTTCGTAAATATATAGAACACTTTTAAGACCGGATTATAAAGGATCTGGTCTTAAAAATATACTTTTAAGACTGGTTTTTACAAACAACTGGTCTTGAAAGTGAAAAAAAAAAAAAAAAATCGCTAAACTCGTTAAATCCGTGAGCGTGCTTGTTTTCTTGGTGATATAAGATTTGCTTAGTTATAGATTCAACGAGTGTTCCAAAAGCCTCACAGGTCAAAAAGTCTCAAACTCGAGTTTGTGACTTAATGACTCGAGTTTACTCCTATTTCAAAATGTTCTTCAAAGCTTAATCTCGACGTTTCCCTAAAGAAGAACTAAACTCGAGTTTGTCACTTAATGACTCAAGTTTACTCCAATTTCAAAATGTTCTTCAAAGCTCAATCGTGACGTTTCTCTAAGGAAGAACTAAAATCGAGTTTGTGTTTCTAAACTCGAGTTTGTCCTTTGAGAAAATATTGCAAACTCCAACTTAAGACGCTCTGTTTGAAAATCAGCTTTCTCGAATTTGTGAAATCTTTATGTATGATCTAGATACTTCTTATCATCACTCATTACTATTCTTAACTATGTTTAATCAGTTTGTTAGTGAGTTTCAGATGATTAAATGAGTATTAGATTGAAGATTAAGGTTAAAGTAAAAGGTGATGTCAGAGCATTTATTGTTGATCCAGAAAACTCAGCATCCTTTTGGAAAATCATTCCCTGGACTTTGCAAAGGTTTAAATGTTTTCTTTCCCTCTATGGAAGCCACATCATCCAACGGGTATATTTTAAGGAAAGTCAACAAGATTAACTGAGCACCTGAATTAACACAAGAAAATAGAGAATGGACCAAGTTACAATCTAACAGCAACACTAATGTCTCCAACGGTAATTTAATGCTCTCTTCATATATAAGATGCAACATTCAAGTCTCTACACCTACCAGAATATAGAAAACCAAAAGCTATCAAGTTTCATCTACATTTAGTGTTTTCTACCTACTTGTAAAGTATCTTTTGATACATTAAACTTCAGTATTTATTTTATCTGCTCTTTCAGAGAGTTTATCATTGATTATCAATCATTGTAAGAATCTCAAAGTTGTGGGACTTTGAGGTTGGGTTTATCAATTTACAACTTGTAAGGGGTAGTGGATCTTAGTGAGAGGATAACTTCAAGTACAAAGTGTGTAACTTATTTGAGTGATAGTGAAAATTTCATAATGTCTGGGGATTGGACGTAGATCAAGAGTTAAGACCGAACCAGTATAAATCTTGATGTGTCAAGCTTTTCTTCTCTCCTCTGTCATACCTTGTTTTGGGTGCTTTGCAAAAGAATTTTTAAAATCCTCAATTCACCCCCTCTTAGTGATTTCCTCCATTTACAGTGAACTTGAACGATAATATTTTTTAAAAATAATTTTGAAATTTAATAATTTTTTAGAATTAAATGATAATATTTTTAAGTGATTCTTTTTGTATTAGAAAGTATACATCTCAAACTTTCCATAAAGTCTTAATTTATAATTTTTGAAAATATGTAGAGTTATATATGAATTTTTGAAATAAGAAAATTCTAAGTAAATATTGAATTGGTTAAACCTGTTGGATCATACCGGTTAAATGACCGGTTTGACAATTTTATGGTCAAGCAGTCCAGATTTAATAATACTGGTGAAATCTTAGCCAACTAACGTGATCGGGTCTGGATCTTCAACAAACAGGGGACGAAACATTTCCATTACACAAGCTTTTGTCTATCTAGCAATTAAGCTCCAAATATTGCTTTCCCTCTTCTTTAACAGTTATTGCTTATTCTAAGTAATTACATAACTACTCTAATTTCATATATATATATATATATTAATTGAAAAATTGGCTGAAAAGCTGGTCGTCCTAAAGATCATCTCGGATAAATCAGGCAAGTGGATTTATCCGGACGAGGTGATATTGGTTTCGATGCTATTTTTAGAGTTCATATTTATTATATATTCAGGTCAAAAAAGTAATTATATATTCTTAGAAGGTTTTTAAATGATGAATATTTAAGAGAAAAGACTTATTATAAATATAAAACTACATTGAACGAGTTTGGTGACGCTTCAATGATTGTTGTCATGTTCAAGAAAACTCTACTTCAACCGGAGCTTGAGAAAGAGAAAGCAATTTAGACGGTACTCCCCCCGGTCCACAAAATATAAGTCGCTTTTAGAAGATTGGTTTAGCACATAATATGATAACTCTGGTCTTAAATAGAATACTTAATTGATTTTTCTGAATAGATTAAGAAAGGTAAATAAATTATTTAATCATATCATACATTGTGTATAATTAAATTATGTATGAGTTTTTTTTTTTTTTGCTTTGCTCGGAAATTATGTATGAGTTTATAAGTTAGACAAATTAGTTTAAAAGGCAAAATAGAAAAAATAAATCAATTAAATTGGAGGTAACTTATATTCTAGATTATTCATTCCTTCTAAAAGTTAATAAATATAATTTATTGATGATTATTTTCTAATTTCTTTTTTATATTCCTAATTAATTTGGTTCTAATTTGTTTGGATTAAAGAACTTCAAAGTCTTTATGGAATTTCGTTTCTAATTTATTGCATGCTTTTGAAAAAATATGAGTGAGTAAAATAACAAGAAAGGTATCACGCCTATAACGAACTTTATATGATCTAATTGAAGTATCGATCACATAGATATGAACTCCTTTATGCAATGCACATACAAGTTATTTATTACAAATATTGTGCACTTCTTTTCGTGTTTTGCCAGTACAGAGAAGATATATTTCATTGATAATTTAAATGTCCAAAACAAATATGCTCAACACTCTACCTGATATATTCTAACGCAGGAGCAAATTAGTCAACTTCTGGACCTTATTCAAGTATAGCGGACAACCCTTCCCACATTATATATTTGTTCAAGCGTGGTCAATACGTGGGTGGACCCTACCTTCGCATGTGTTGACTCTAAAGGGTGCCTGCCAAATGGCATATTCTTGCAAAACAATTCGTGCATGTTTGGAAGACATTATGCAGCAGCCACCCCAGCTCTATAAATACCAACCTTGTCTTCTTCCTTATGCATCACACACACACTCTCTCTCATTAAGCAGTAGATCGAAGAAGACATAATGGAGAGGAAGTCACTTGTTTTTGTGTGTTCCATTCTCGTCCTTCTCTTGGCTGCTCGTAAGTCTCTTTCTTTCTATATATATAAATATGTGTATCCCAGGTTTTTCTTCTGCTTCTTCTTGTTCAATATTTTTCTTAAATATATGAATGAATGATATATACTGCAGAAAAAGTGGTGGTGAAGACGGAGGCGAGGACATGCGAGAAGCCGAGCAAGTTCTTCAAAGGATTATGCATTAGTGCTTGGGTAGATGACCCGCGCAAGTGTGACATTCGGTGTAGGAAAGAGGAAGGAGTGCTCGGTGGCTTTTGCAGAGGTGGGAAGTGCGTCTGCACTTATGCTTGCTGACCTATATATATATTCTCATCATCATCTATCATTCCCACATACACACATATATAAATAAATAAAACCTACATATATATATATATATATCTTAATAGTACGCACGTAGATGGTGTTTGATGAAATAAGCTCATCATTAGGCATCCCCATGCATGATGAGGTATAAAAGTATGAGATGCAATAGCTAGCTTACTCGCTGGCCTTTGTGCTCTCTCTCTTTGTATTTCACTTTCTATATATTTAAAGTTTCACTTTCTTATCACTTCACAACCTTATCTTCTACTACTATTTACTCCTATCATTACATTAAAATCTATATAAGTTATACTTATAAAGAATATGTATATATAGTGATCGATAGGTGGTTAATTAAGTTATGGACTTTATTTAACGTCCGTTTCTTTTCAACTTAAATCGCATATATTAGCCTCTCTATCGGCCCTAAGTCCCAAATCGAACACATAAGCCTCAAACATCAGCCTAGATGTTTCATCTTCGGTGTTAGGGCAGTATAGCATTAACGTTAGTTTGATTATTTAACATGGTTCGCTTTCGTCGGATGGTTTTTTTAATGCTTCATTATATATATAAATTTGGTTTTGAAATAATGTTTACATATGTGCAAACTTTGGTGGGATTAGAATTTTAAGCTATTGCAAAATAACCTTGCTGATTACACACACGCACGCTTATTTACAATGAAAATATTTTAAGACGTCACTTGATGGGCAATTGGATTAGATACTAATGATTCTCTCCGCTTTTAAATATAAGACATCGTTGATTTTTTTGGAGAAATTAATGAAGCAATTAATGGAGCAATTAAATTATTTTAAATATTTATATTTATCATTTTTTCTCTAAACTATTTTTTCTAACTTATAAACTGATATATAATTTAAGAATGCACAATATATGATATGATTTTAGTTTCGTAAATCTTTTTTTTTAAAAAGTCAACTTTGTCTTATACTCTTTCCGGTCCTAATTATAAGACTAGATTGACTTTTTTTTGGAGAGATTAAAAAAGCTAAATAAGTTACCTAATCATATAGAATGAATAATCACAAATAACTAACAATGCTATCAACAACAATCACAGTGCACTCAGAAAATAATAAATACAAAATGAATACCTACTGAAAAAGAGTGCAACGTCAACAGTAAAAACCCATAAATTTGGCACTACGAGACATTAAAACTTAATTCCAAAAAAACATAAAAAACAAAAGAATACAGGGTTAAATACCATTTTTGTCATGAAAGTTTAGTTTAAGAAGCCATGGTCACCCGAAAGTTTTTTTGGTCTCATTTTTGCCCCGGAAGTTTAAAAATATAACAATCTTACCCATCCGTTAATCTTGACCGTTGAATTGTTGCTCTTCTTTATAAACTTCCAAGATAAAATTGCTCCTTAAAAAAACTTTTGGGACAAAAATGAGACCAAAAAAACTTTCGGGTAACCAATACTCTTTATGCTTGTAGAAATCAGAGAGAGAAAGATAGAGAAAATATACTCTCAAATGGATGTTTATTCATATGCTCAATAGGGTATTTATACATAAGAGAAAAGACAAGAGAGTAATGACTCATTATGATGATTGATTCCCTAATCACTCATAATTCCTATAATCCCTGATTATATGCGATACTAATTATAATTATAATATATTTAGACTGATTTATTTCCTAACACTCCCCCTCAAGTTGGAGCATAGATGTTAATCATGCTCAACTTGTTACAAGAAAACATAAATCCAAACAAAATAATTTTCTTTCTAAGAACCTCTTCACTCAATTTTCAGACACTCCCCCTCAAGCTAAAAGCAGCTTAAATGTGAGCAGAAACTAATCACCAATAACTTTCTTCTTCATGAGATCTTGGATCAAGCAGCAAGTTCGGGCATAGCCAAGAATAATTCAACCAAATGTCACACCAATGACATTCAAAACTTGCAATCCAATAGCTTCACCAAGAGCTCAACCAACAAAAAGTACTAAACTAGAGTAGAAGCCACAACAAATGGTCTCACAAGGGACCAAATAATACTCCAAACATCTCTCTAGAGATAAATACCAAACGGTCTCACCAAGGACCAACACCTCATGGGAGGCAAAGCAACGAACAAGTCACACAAGGACCACCAAACTGTCTCACCTGAGACAAACACCTCACTGGAGGCAAAGCAATGAACATGTCACACAAGGACCACCAA
Source organism: Acacia pycnantha (assembly GCA_025563575.1). Taxonomy (NCBI): domain Eukaryota; kingdom Viridiplantae; phylum Streptophyta; class Magnoliopsida; order Fabales; family Fabaceae; genus Acacia; species Acacia pycnantha. Next base: position 2,328,336 of record JAMWYP010000058.1, read on the forward strand.
ACTGTCTCACCTGAGACAAACACCTCATTGGAGGCAAAGCAACGAATTGGCCAACGAAATGACCCAACCACAAACTTGGCATTCAAGACAAAAGAACACTTCACGAATGTGCTGGAAAACATAACAAACGAAGAACCCAGCCACTAGAGACAAGTGAACGTGCACGAAACAAAATGTCGGCTGTGTTGAAATAGTAGAAACAACTGTACCCAGTCTCACAACGCAACCTTCGAAGCAAAGGACCGGCCTATACACACCGGAAATGAAGGCTCGACGTTGTAGTGATGACCAAGCAACGAGGTACACTGTAACGCCCCTAATTCCTACGTCCATTATGATGTCCATTTATGTCCTAAATCTCTTATTAGACTAATTAATGTGAAATTATCAGAGTAAAGGCGTTAACAGATCAGAGTAAGTCACAACGGAGAGCATGCTTAACGTTTGGACGAATGAGTGACTGATAACATATGCCCAGACATATGCTGGTTAATTAAAATTCCCGGAGGAATATAAGCGTGATACAACTTAAATTCTTTTTGCGGTGTATCTGGTCAGCACATTAGTAGTACAATTATCCGACTACTCAAAAAATTATACATAAATACTATCCCAAAACAAAATCTCCGGCTGAATCCTTACGCGTGGAAGCTAGGGTAAATTCGAGATTCAATACCCATTGAATCTCGGGTAACGCTTAACCTTATGCTCAAGTATAAACAATATATATGACAGATATTCGTTACATTTCGGCATCAACCATACATAGCACACAATGGATGTAAGGTTCACAACACAACAATACATAGCACACTGACCCATGTAAAGTTCACAATACATAGCACACAGCACATGTAATGTTTGCGATGTTTGCACTCACCGGTGCCACGCCTCTACGTGTCCTCAGCGCTAGGAAAACATACATACGGCATTATCATGACTATAACCCGCGCATAGCTGAATGTATATAAACAGGTGACCTAAGACCGAGTCTTAGCCACAGTCCATGACCCAAGACCTAGTCTTTTCCATGACTCTATGAATCATCTAATCACATATAAGCATACAAGACACATCAGAGTTAAAGTTACATCCCGGATATCCTATAATAGTATCATCGCATTATTTCCCTTATAAATAACATCCTAAGAGATGTCATTGCCACTATTGACCTTTCTACCCCTAGTGGATTTGTTACTCCCTTTATACCCTTTTTAATTATTAATAATAATTAATAACACTCTTGTATTTATTATTAATTAATAACTCCATTTTCTATTTATTCCCTTTTTACTAATAATAATAATGACAATATCTATTTAATTTATTATTACTATATATCTACTATTATTATTCTATTTATTATTATTTTCTTTATTTTCCCATGGCTTCCAACGTAAATATATATATAACATTCAATACAACAATGAAGTTTGAATATACATCTAAAAGTAGCAGTGATAAGGTTATGACAGCAAATTCCTTTTTTTTTCTTTCTTTTCTTTTTCCATATACCTTCCCAAATGCAAAACTGATACAAGTATATATATATATATATATATAGACACACACACCTTAACTAACACGCACACACCTTTATATATGGAGTGAGCATGGGTTCTAGTACATATATATATATGCTTACTTATGTGAGATATACAGCAAGTTTCCTTCCATTTTCTCATGTAGCAAACAACAGGTATATATATATGTCAACACGTATATACTCTTATGCGACATATATGTTTCCAAACTTTGTGTATTATTTCCTAATGAAATGGAATAGAATAACTAATCCTTATGTGCTGCAACGTGGGTGTGTGTGCTAACAGTAACTTCTTTTTCTTTGAAAAAAAAAACAGCAACGTATATCAGTGCACATATATATACCCACACACAAAAAAAATAATTGACAGTAAACCTTCCAAAGCCATTATATATATATACTTAGAACACATGACAGCAAGAGGGTTCAGTTTTCCTTTTCTCTTTTCTTATATGCTCCACGCAAATTCTTATTCTTTTCCTAATGTATACATATATCAGCATATCAGCAGAGTTTTGAAAGCCATTTACTATTATGACAGCAACATACCTCTATTTTTGGAATGCTTTAGCAGAGCAAGGAATGGCAAGTATACTTCCAGTTGAATCTCTCTCTCTCACGGTTCCCACTCTCTCACTCACAATTTCTTACTCTAGGAAATCAGTTCTGGTTTGCTGAGACGATGTGGATGAAAGCAAGCTACGAACAGTGTTTATATAATATTCTAAGGGTTTGGTCCAAGAAGCAAGATGCTGGGCAAAGGAGAATTATGCAACGGTCCAAGGAGATCATGTAGGATATACAGACACGTTACTGATCTCACTTGGCTCAAGAAGCATGGGCGTGGATGGATTTTCTGATCTGTTGCTGCCTGCCTGCCTTTACGTGTTTGACTTTGCTAAGTTAACGTGTTTTGGCTACTGGAAAGGTTTAATGGATATTAGGAATATGATTATATATGTTTATTTGCTTTTTGCGTCATCTGTTGGATTTTTCTTTTCGCTGATCTGTCGCTGTGAAGTTGTGCTCCAGTTGCATAGGCATTGAGTATACCTATTGCTGCTCACTTGAAAGTCACGTGTTGGCTGTTGGGTTGGGGTTGGTTTTGCTGTGTTTTGGTGAGACTGGGTTTAATGGGCCGTGTCTCTTGTGGGTTCATAGAATGAATAAAGCTTTTCCTGCTCTATACTTGTTACGTGTTGGGCCAACGAATAACAAGAAATAGGTAGGAATGAAGAATTGTTGGGCATGAAGACCACGTGACTTCTTTGCCTTAAAATATTTTATTAGATAAAATGAAGAAGTGTTGCATGTTTAGGATAAAGCCACCGATTCTTTATTCTTCATCTCTTTCTAACATGAATCATTGGACTTCAACAATTCCCTCGCTAATTTTCCAAATGATTAATTTAATCATTTGGCCATATTCCACCGTCTAATTCTCATATATGATTTCTCTATATATATATTTTTTTAGGCGTAATTTATTCTTATTTGAATCTATTCTTTTTCCTGAAATAAATCATGGGAAAAATATGCCTAAATTTCCAATAATTAATACTTTAATTATTTAGGCCAATTTTTCACATTTAAATTTTCATTCAATATTTCAAATTTCATATCCCAAAACGTAACCACGTTTGTACTTTTGCTCCAAAAAAAGCGCGTGGTCTTTGGCGCTCACCTGGGGAAAAGCTCACAGTAAATTGCTCCTTAACCCTTTAGTTTATCCTATGTCATTTGTATCAAAAAAAAAAAATGTTACAGGGAATTTGTTCTTCGAAATTTAATTACATAAAAACTTAAAATTTAAATTGTCTTGAATTTTATTATAAAAAAAAATTTGTTTTAATATTTAATGAGTTTTTTTTTTCATTTGTGCCCTCATTAATTATATATATTAGATTGATTAAAAAGGTTGTTGATATCTATGTTTACTCTATTTCTCTCTTTTACTTGCACCTCATAAATAAATGCATGCTTGAAGAAAAAGTTTATTTCAAGACATACTTATTATATTTAACTAATTTTAACCGTTTTTTTAAATTACTTAATTCAGTTATTAAGTTTTTATAAAAAGAAGTACCTTAAAAGAGACATTTAAAGACATTTGGTGGAAGGGGAAGGTGGGCAACCACAACAAATAACATTGAGTATTAATCCATTCTTTTTATGCTACTTGTGAGTTAATTCTATTTGTATTAATTCTGGAGGTAAAAAAATTTGGGTGATGGAGACAGAAAAACTTAATAACTTAAGAAGCTTATGAAAGTACTTACTGATTATCACAAAATTTTATATAGACAAACACATTATAGTTTACTCCACTAGCTTCTTTTAAACTTAAAATATTTAATTATTTATAGAAGCCCACATTATATTTTTGTTCACGCGTGGTCAATAGGTGGGTGGACCCTACCTTCACATGTGTTGACTCTAGAGGGTGCCTGCCAAATGGCATATTCTTGCAAAACAATGAAGTGCATGTTTGGAAGACATTATGCAGTAGCTCGAAGAAGACATTATGCAGCAGCCACCCCAGCTCTATAAATACCAACCTTGTCTTCTTCCTTATGCATCACACACACACACTCATTAAGTAGTAGATCAAAGAAGACATTATGGAAAGGAAGTCACTTGTTGTTGTGTTTTCCATTCTCATCCTTCTCTTGGCTGCTCGTAAGTTCTATATATATAAATATGTGTATCCCAAGTCTTTCTTCTTCTTCTTGTTCAATATTTTTCTTATATATATGAATGAATGATATATACTGCAGAAGAAGTGGTGGTGAAGACGGAGGCGGGGACATGCGAGAAGCCGAGCAAGTTCTACAAAGGACTATGCACTAATAATTGGCTAGATGACCCGCTCACGTGTGTCGATCGGTGTAGGAAAGAGCAAGGAGTGCTCAGTGGCTTTTGCAGAGGCGGGAAGTGCGTCTGCACTTATGCTTGCTGACCTATATATATATTCTCATCATCATCTATCATTCCCACATACACACATATATAAATAAATAAAACCTACACACGCACACACACACACATATATATATATATATATATATATATATATATATATATATATATATATATATCTTAATCGTACGTACGTAGATGGTGTTTGATGAAATAAGCTCATCATTAGGCATCCCCATGCATGATGAGGTGTAAAAGTATGAGATGCAATAGCTAGCTTACTCGCTGGCATTTGTGCTCTCTCTCTTTGTATTTCACTTTCTATATATTTAAAGCTTTTCTTTTTTATCACTTCACAACCTTGTCTTCTATTACTATTCACTCCTATCATTACATTAAAATCTATATAAGTTATACTTATAAAGAATATTTATATATAGTGAACGATAGGTGGTTAATTAAGTTATGGACTTTATTAAACGTCTGTTTCTGAGAAGTTTCAACTTAAATTGCATATATTAGCCTCTCTATCGGCCCTAAGTCCCAAATCGAACACATAAGCCTCAAATATCAGCCTAGATGTTTCATCTTCGGTGTTAGGGCAGTTTCCAAACCAATCAAGTACAAAATTAAATAGTAACTATTTTAATTCAAACTTAGTAATACAGAACTTATAAGTAAAATATTAATCACAGCAAACAAACACTGTGATCAACTACAATTACAAACTTCTTGGAAAAAAAACTACAATTACAAAGTCCTTCTAAAGATAGAAAGCAAACCAAATCAACAATTAAACAACAACGAAGGAGGAAACTCCAAATCAAACAAGACATGAGCAAGCAACAGAATGAATAATCACAAATAACAAACAATGCTATCAACAACAATCAGTGCACTCAGAAAATAATAAATACAAAATGAATACCTACTGAAAAAGAGTGCAACGTCAACAATAAAAACCCATAAATTTGGCACTACGAGGCATTAAAACTTAATTCCAACAAAACATAAAAAAAAAAAAGAATACAGGGTTAAATACCATTTTCGTTATGAAAGTTTAGTTTAAGGAGCAATGGTCACCCGAAAGTTTTTTTATCTCATTTTTGCCCCGGAAGTTTAAAAATATAACAATCTTGCCCATCCGTTAATCTTGACCGTTGAATTGTTGCTCTTCTTTATAAACTTCCAGGATAAAATTGCTTCTTAAAAAAAACTTTTGGGACAAAAATGAAACCAAAAAAACTTTCGGGTAACCAATACTCCTTATGCTAAACTTCCATAATAAAAAATGGTATTTAAACCAAGAATCTATTTTTTTAAAAATATAATATATTTTAAAATTTCAAGTTTATTTCCAAAAAAAATTAGTGTGTCAAAAAAGTTATTTTTTAAAAAATAATGTAGTGTATTTTATGATTTCAAATTCCTGACTCAATAAACACAAATAAGAACAAGAAATCAAAAAAGAAAAATAATTAAATTATAAAATAATATAATTTTCAAAAATTAAAGTATTTCATAAAAATTAGGTATTCATTTTCAAATCAAACTTTTTAACAAATATTTTGAATGTATTATCGTTACATGCAAACCATTTTTTGAAAAACTGTTTCTTCTTTCTCCTTTTCTATTTTCTTCATTTAAAATCATCCTTTACCCTTGCTTTATAATTTGATTCTAAAGTATATAGCTATTTTAAGTTATGTATTCAACTCATTTAATTTTTTGAATATGATTAATGTTCTTATTTTATTATTTGTTTAATAGAATCCGAATCTGAAATTTTAAACTATACTATCTCATCATTTTGAACTTGATTTGGAAATAAATTTTTGATGGTTTACATACAGATATTTTTAAATTTAATATTACTCTTTAAAGTTTGATTTGAAATTGAATATTGTAACACCCCATTTTCGTAAACATTTTCATAGCGTTTTAATCAGAGTTGAGCATCAGAAATTTTTTTCATATTAAAGAGTAACTGAATAACATAACTTGCGGTGAATCTGGCTGTTCATACGATAGTACATTCATCCGAGTGTAACATCCCAACTTTCAAAAGCAGTTTATTTATTTTTTTTCATCAAACATCATTTCAAAATCATCAAAGTAGAGCAACAGAGCGATTAAGTAACTGATATGTATATATAAAACGCCGTAAGTCTGGCTGGTTACAACAATGATAAGAACCGCGTGGTTCAAAAGTGATGTACAACAACAAAAGGAAGGCTTCTGCCGTAACATCGAAAGGAAGTCTTCAGCCGAGTCTCTACGCGGCCTGCTTGTCTTTATCCTCGGTCATTGGTCCTCCCGACCCTGAAGCTATTTCGAGAGCTGAGGTCCATTGCAATCAGGCCCCAGGTAACGGTTAACCTCATATTTACATATACAGTATATGAACTACAGACAAACACAGCATCAATAGTATAAGAGCACATAGTACAAGCATCTCCCAAAAAGCGTATCCGTGCAAACCACATAGGCCCCTGCCTCTTGTAACCCTAGCATAGGCCTTTAACACGTACCTAGGCCACTAACAAGCGTATCCCAATACCCAGCAAGCATAACAACAGTACATAAACATATACATACACATAGCACATATACGCATACCATAAATATCAGAGTTAGGGTTACTAGTACGCGAACGTACCTTCGTTGACGATTGACGGTATTTCTGTAAGTATACGGCACGACAGTAGGTCAGAAAGTAATCAGTGATATCCTATCAACATAACAACGTATTTGTTAAGGATCTATCATTACGACAGACATTTTTAGTCAAAATGACCATTTTACCCCTCCTAATCGGCGGAATTTCGCCAGCACTTCGTTACTTTGACCCTAATCTTCCAAAATTTCAACATAACTCCTACTCCAACATGATTTTCGAAATATAAATCATATTAATTAATGATTTACATCATAACAAGCATTTTAGGTACAAATTACCATTTTGCCCCTGATGCCCCTAATCGGCGGAATTTCGCCAGAGCTTCGCTATTTTGACTCTAATCTTCCAAAATTTTGCCATAACTTCGACCCTACCATGATTTTCAAAATAATGACTAAAATACCCCTAACATATGATACCTAATCATACTTGGAAGATTAAAGACTAAACTAGCATTTCTACTATAACTACCGAATCGAAACTAGAACTTAAGACTCGGTACCGAAAAACTTACCCAGAGCTTCGCTGCTTTTTCCTTCAAAGCTCCTCTCTCTAAAACCTCTCTCTACTTTTGAAATTCTCGAGAGAGAATGGTATGAAAAACTCAAAGGATTCAAGGCCTATTTATAGAAGAAAGTTGTGCTACTATTCATGCTTTTCCTTCTTGAATTTGGACCATAGGATTTAAAGCTTTTGTGTTGGCTCAATCTCCCCCTTTCCTTCCTAGATGCCGACCTCCCTTCCTCAATTGTCACAAATTTCGGCTACTACACACATTTAATAATCAAATTGGTTTCTTCCCATATTTGACTCTTCCTACTTTGCTTTTTGATCAATTAATTGAAAAGGAATCCCCTTGCCGACACCATTTGTTTTTGCTTCATTAAACATGCTTTAAACAATATCTTTAATACAACACACCTTTATTTTTTTCTTTCTTTTCCCTTTTAAATTTTTGGCTGCATAAACACACACAACAATAAATTAATTTGGTTTCCCACTTGCAACCATCCACTTGCACTTTGCTTTCACATTACATATTCAACATCTTTCTCTCTCTCTCTTTGGCCAAAGAAATCACTCATCCACTTGCTCAAATATCCATTGCCTCCATGTGTTTCTATTGGTTGTTGCCTCTTTTGACTTTTCAACCCTTCTTAAACAAGTTTGCTATTTCAACCCTTCTCTTTCCTTTTCTACTTCAAACTTTCGAAAGTGACCTTATCCTCTTCCAACATTAATTGCTTGCATGTGCTTATTTAATTCACGTGTGCTTTGTTTATTATTTAACAATTCACCCTTCTTCATCAAGCAAGGTGAACCGTATTTTACTCCTTCTTCCATTGAAAATATTGGTCATTATTTGACCAAAGAATATGCTCTTCCAAAATATCTAATTATCCCATTGGTTCTTTTTATTTCACAAGGATTATGCTTTAGGGACTCTTATATAATCCATATAATATATTTCTTAATCATCTCCAATTGATTAACAATTTATCTTATGCTAATCTTAACCTTTTATTGGTCACTAATCTTCAATTAGGGGTTTTAAATAATTAACTTTGAATATCTCATTTTCTCATGATTAAATAATTAGCCAATAATTATTTAATTAATCCCTTACTAATAGTTGATAATTTTCTTATTTAGAAATAATTATTTCCTCACAAAAATTGGAATTACATTGATATTTTATGCTTTACATAAAATATTAAAAATTATGAGGTCCATCATAATCTCCTCAATACTTTTTAATCTCTCCCTTTTAATCTTTTCCAAGTCTATAATTTATTCAATTACTAAAATTAGAGACAATATACTCTCTTAATTTTAATAATTATTTTACTACCTCTCAGGATTTTTCATAATTTTCCTAAGTTATTTATGTCCTACAAAGGCATTTTCGTCATTTTGGCACATTATTATTTTTCTCCTAATTTCCAAGAGATTTTTCCTTTAATTTCCACAGTACTTTCCTTAGAAAATAAGATCATTATGATATTTTCCCTAATTCAAATTTTAGGGTATTACACCGAGTGTCTAACATAAAAAGAAACACATAACAAAAGAAAGTCTTCAGCCGGGTCTCTAAGCGTGCTGCTTGCCCTTATCCTCGACCCTCGGTTCTTTTGACCCTGAAGTTATGTTAAAAGCTGAGGTCCAATGCCCACCAGACCTCAGGTAACGGTTAACCTCATGCTTATATAACAATATATATATAACAAATACTCATGACATTTCAGCACAACCACTACAAATGCCCATAACAGATGTTGGGGATACATAATCAGATATGTCTGGCAATAACAATACAATTAGATGTAAAGCTAAGGCACCCTGTAGGGAATACATAATCAGATATGTATGGCAATAACAATACAGTCAGATGTAAAGTTAAGGCACGGTGTAGACAATACATAATCGGATATGTATGGCAATAACAATTCAGTCAGATGTAAAGTTAAGGCACGATATAGGAAATATACATAATCAGATATGTATGGCAATAACAATACAGTCAAATGTAAAGTTAAGGCACGATGAGATCAATACAATCAGATGTATGATCTATTAATAACAATTGAGTCAGATGTAAAGTTATCTTTTGTCATATATATGCATACAATAAAAATCAGAGTTAGTGTTACTAGTACGCGAACGTACCTTCGTTGATGATTACAATACGTCTGTCGGTCGGAACCCAATCAAAGATATCCTATAAAGATAATATCGCATTTATTAATTAACAAACAATATCCTACAGATATTTTAGTCATAAATGACTATTTTACCCCTAACTTCAGAAAATCGTTAACCGATAAAATTTCGCCAGAGCTTCGCTACTCTGACTCCCAACTTTTAGAAACTCAATCTCTACCATGTTTTTACCTCGTCAGGCATCTCTCAGTGCAATGAGGCATAAAAACAAGAATAGGAATTTCATTTCCTACTTCCTAGATCTAACTAACATTTATACTAAGAACTACTAAACAAAATACTAGAACCTAAAAGCTAAGGACCGAAGAACTTACACAGAACCTTGCTACTCCTTCTCCAAAGCTCCTCCTTCTCTCTTCTCTCTAAACTTTCAAATTGCTCAAGCAATTGGTGTGAGAATTTTCAAAGGAAATGGAGGGCTATTTGTAGAAGAAAATTGTGGCACTTTGGTAATTCTTCCAAACTTTCTCTACTCCATTTTGAGCCATTAGATCTAGGGTTATTTTGAGACTTCATCCTCACCCTCCATCCTCCTAGCCGACCTCCCCCCTCTCTCTCTTCCCTATCCTCTTCCATGATGATGTCATCTTATCCCTTTGAGATTTTCTCTTACCGATTAATTCCCCTACTCAGTGTCCTAATCGCATATACTTATAAATCTCAAATACTTTTAGAGGTAAATTTTGAAGTTTATGTAGCCTCTTGAGAAGTATTTGGAAGAACAAGGATTATGGTCCAATTAGGGATCTTTACTAGCCTTTTAGTCATTTTAGGATTAACCTTGACGGTTACGGAAATGACTTCGGAGATAACCCACTTCGGGCTAAAAATATACTTATTTGTAATAAGTCCTGATGTTACTTAGTACACATATTTCAAGATATAATTTAATTTCCATCGGTTCTCATTTATCCTATTTTCTTTTTCTCACAAAATATCTCTTTTCCCTTCTTTTTCTCTTTCCTTCATCCACTTGACTCACACATTTCATACACACACACACATACACGGCTTCCCCCCCCCCCCAATTTTGACTTTTCAACTTTGATTTTATTTAATTAATTTATGCTTTAACATATCTAATAGGTAATTATCTCATTGGTTAATCCTTCTTCACATGGATCCTAAATTATGGCCTTAGGATTAACTTTTTTACTCTCAATCCAAACCTTTTGATTTTTCTTTGACTTGTCAAAGTTGATTAGTATCTTAAACTTATGTTTAATAACCTTTAACATATCCTATGTTGGTTAATTAGGCTTTAGGGATTTTATATAATTCATCTTATATATTTCTTAATCATGCTTAATTAATTAACAGTTATCTTTATGCTAATCTTGACCCTTCATTAGTCACTAATCTTTAATTAGGGGTTTTAGTTAGTTAACTTTGAACATTTCCTTTATTCATGCCTAAACAATTAGCAATTATTTATTTATTTAATCACCTACTAATTGTTGACAATTTTATTAAATTGGATTAATTATTTTCTCACAACTATTGTGTTTATATTGGTCATTTATGCACCATGCATTATTTTAAAAATCATAGGGCAACTTATGTTACCCAAAATAAAATTAGGTTTTTGCCTCTTTAAATTCCAAGGATAATAACTAATAAATCACTAAAATTAGAGACAACATACTTTCATATTTTTAATAGGTATTTAGTTGCCTCTTAAGACATATTATAATAATCTCAGGGTATTTTATGATTCATAAATGTATTTTAGGGATTTTGGTTCTTTGTTTATTCTAGTTCCAAGAGAAATTTCCCTAGAAAATAGAATAAACACAACACATAATTTTGAGACCACATATTCACCTATTAGAATAGGTATTATTTATCAAAATATAATATTTAAGATAAATAATTATCCGGGTATTACAAGTTTGATTTGAAATTGAATATTTGATAGAAAAATATTTTTTCCTTATTCTATTATTTGATTTCTCGATTAGTTAAATTTTCAAATCTATCATTTACTGTTTTGACATTATATTGTATTTATATTTCTTTGTTTAGTTTTTAACCATTCGTTTTTCTCCCCGTTTTTTTCCAGTTAATGATGTGATTTAAAAATCTTCAGTTTTATGATCCGTAACCTGTTTCAAAATTTTATTTAAGAGTAAATTTTTAAGAGGTGACAAATATTTTATGTTACTTATTAAATTCATTTAGCTAGTTCTTAATTTTTTGATGGAATAATTTTATTACTTGATTAATAGATTCCGGAATCTGAAATTTTTAAACTCTACTCTATCATTGTTTTGTATTTGTTTTGATGATATATATTTTGATTACTTATAATTATTTTGAATTATGTGCACCATTAGAAAGTTTAGTTTAATATTTAGTAATTTTTCCTCTTTTTTATTTTGAATTTTCAAAATTTTTGTATTTGAGTGGTTTGGAAAATTTTTGATAGACAACAAATGTTTTGAATGTATTATCATTGCAAATCATTTTTTGGAAAATTATTTTTTCTTTCTCATTTTTTATTATTATCTAAGTTTAGTAGCTCTGCTACAAAAAAATAATTGTTTTTTGTGCTCATAGAAAAATAGTTCATTGCTAAATATGCACTTTAATCTTTCTAAAAATATACTAAAATAATAGAAAATGAGAAGATTGATGAACCTATAGTACAAAAAGTAACAGAAATTAACTCGACGTTGCTTAAATCAATACTACCAAATAAATTGATTATGTCTACTTTTATGATACAAAGTAATTATTTGTGTTGGTTGCCTAGAGAAAAATAGTTGGTTGCTTAATTTGGACGTTAACCCATATATCATTGATGCAGGTTTGTATTTTAAATTATTTCATTTTGATAAATTATTTTAAGTCCAAACCATCGAAATCATAAGAAAAACGTGAAAAGAAGTGCAGTGTGGTGGCCCCTAAAAGGCAAGAAACTAACTTGTAATTGGTTCTAAAGAGATAACGTCTTTAAATCCATATATTCTAATCTCGTCGCACGCAAATGAAACAACAGTGAATAAACTAGGTTGAAGCGATCGACACACGTGAAGAAGAAGAAAATGGCAAAAGAGCTTCACGTAGTGATGCTTCCATGGTCTGCTTTCGGCCACTTGATGCCATGCTTTCAACTTTCCATAGCCTTAGCCAAATTTGGAGTCCGAGTCTCTTTTGTGTCCACCCCAAGAAATATTGAAAGGCTTCCCAAAGTGCCTTCAGATTTAGCCTCTCTCATCACCCTTGTAGGCTTGCCATTACCAAAACTGCCAAATGGAGACCTACCAGAAGGTGCAGAAGCTACAGTGGACATTCCATTTGAGAAAATGCCACAGTTGAAAATGGCTCACGATCTCTTGCAAGAACCGTTTCAGAAATTTGTGGCTGATCAGTCTCCAGATTGGATCATCATTGAGTTCATGTCTCACTGGATTTTTGACTTTGCCCATGAACTAAATATTCCAGTACTGTACTTCAGTGCATATTCTGCTGCTACAACTTCATTTCTGGGTCCTCCAGAATATCTGACTGGAGAAGCCAGAGAGAAGGTCAGACCAACAATGGAATCCCTGATGACACCACCACCTTGGATCAATTTTCCTTCAACAGTGGCACAAAAGAAGCACGAGGCAAGTCCAATGTTCAATATAGTCTTTGGATCAAATGGCACTCAGTACTCTGATGCTGAACGGTTTGCCAAGGTCAAGAAGAATAGCCAAGCAATCTTGATAAGGACGTGTAATGAGTTTGAAGGTCCTTACTTGGATCTTCTCAAAGAGCTTCTTCATGGGAAGCCTGTGATACCAACAGGTTTTCTCCCACCTGAGATGCCTGAAAGAACACAAATTAATGGTCAGCCATGGAAAGATATCTTCAAATGGCTGGATGACCAAAAGCCCAAGTCAGTTGTGTTTGTTGGATTTGGCAGTGAATGTAAGCTCAACAAGAAACAAGTTCACGAGATAGCTCACGGGTTAGAGCATTCAAATCTGCCATTTATATGGGCTCTGAGAAAACCAGACTGGGCTAAGGATGAAACAGAGGTCTTACCTGCTGGATTTGGTTCAAGAACAAGAGGAAGAGGCGTGGTGAGCTTAGGGTGGGCACCCCAAATGCAAATTCTGAGCCATGAATCAATTGGGGGCTCATTGTTTCACGCAGGGTGGGGCTCTATGATTGAGATGTTAGGATTTGGGCACAGCCTTGTGCTTCTGCCAATGATAATCGATCAAGGTTTGAACGCGAGACTACTGGTAGAGAAAGGGTTGGGTGTGGAGATAGAGAGAGCAGAAGATGGGTCCTTTAGCAGAGAAGACATAGCAAAGGCTTTAAATACAGCTATGGTTTTGGAAGAAGGAGAGGCATTGAGGGCTCGTGCAAGGGAGGCTGGTGCCATTATAAGAGATATGGATCTGCAATATCAGCACTACATTGGCCAGGTTGTTCACTTACTGAAATCACATAATGCCAAGTAATTAACTATGTTCGTTGCAAGACGTTGAACATGATCATGCTACTAGCTCCAGTCTTGGGTAGTATCATACTATTATTATAACAACAAGGGTGGATGTAGCTGCTGTTTTCCCCCTTTCTACGTACTACTTGTCTTTGCTATTTTACTTTCTACTGTTCGTCTTTTTATATTTCTGTCTAAGACGAATTTGTATTTTAATTCTAAAGAGGTGAGGCCTCTTACCAACTCAAATAGCTTTTATTGGTTGATTTTTTCCTTAACGTAGCCTGAAATTAAACCATAGCTGATTTGCTGGGTTTTTGTTTTTTTCCCTTCATACGATTAATATGGGGTTTGTATTTCTAGCTTATCCCTCTTCATCCTTTCTTACTTGCACTTTATAAATAAAAGTATACGTAGAAAAAAGATTTATTTCAGACATAATTATTATTTTTAACTAATTGTAATCACTTTTTTAAACTAAGTAGTTCGATTATCGGGCTATTGTAAAGAGGACTGGAGGGAGTATATCCCTAATAGTGCTAGCTACTTGATGATTGGTCCATGTGTATTATCCACATAATCAACAAGGTCATTCTCTTTTGTTGTTTTGGTTAAATTTTTCTTTCTCCGCAATAAATTCCAAGCATTAAATGTGTGTTTAATATTTGAAATTAAAAACATTTCAAAACTAATATCCCTTTTAGATTCTTCATATCAATGGTAAGCATAGCTGACACGTATCGCACGGGTTGATAGGAGGGAAAACAACAACTACTACTAGCTAGTTGATACTACAAAGTGGTGTTGACGTACACGCCACGCCAAGAAGACGAAAATAATAAATGGTTCACAAGCCTCACTAATTAAATACCACTAGTACCCCTTATGACCAAAAAATTAAGAAATTTTTATGCACTAGCTTTTAGGGTGAACAAATCAAAATCGAAACCGAAAACTGAACCGAATAATTCGGTTTTTCGGTTCATTTTTTTAAACTAGCTTAATTCGGTTTTTGCAAAAAAAAAAAAAAAAAAAAAAGGTTAAAATCGAAAAACCGATTTTTTTAAAAAAAAATCATAATTAATTCTACAAAAACCGTTTTTGAGTGCTTCAAAATTCCTCATGACCCTTGACATATCTATTTTTAATGAAAAATATTCTCAGAAGAAAGAAAGTCACGGATCATTCCCATTTTAATATTTTCTCAACGCTGCCCAGTTTATAACTCCATACATAAGGCTTAACTTCAAAAATATGTTACTACTTGTGTAGAACTCAAAATGCTACATAATTTATATATTTAGAAAGCCCTATATGTCTACTTTATTCATGTGAAATTTCAAAACCGAACCGAAATAATTCGGTTTTCGGTTCGGTTTTTAACATGTGCATATTTCTGTTTTTTGATTTTTTCGATTTTAACCGAAAAACCGAATCGAAAACCGAATGCTCACCCCTACTAGCTTTGAGACGTCATTTATGACTATCCACTAGTCGATCAATTAATGAATACACCTCAACTACCCCCAAACAATAGGGTTAGGTGCCCAATCTTAAGTCCCATAGCTCTATTAGAGGTATGAACATATTTTTTTAATATATATATTTTATTTATTTATATTTAAATTATATGTTGCTTTCTGGATTTTTTTACACTCAATATCTTAAATTAATTAGTTTTCAATCCTGCATTTATCTGTAACACCAATATCATGGAAACTACCACTCTGGTCTTATTTGTAAGTCCAGTTTAACCAAAAAAATTGGTTCTATTTATAAGTCCAGTTTCATGTAATAAATTAGATTGTGACAATTTTACCCATATTAATTATACCCATAAAGATAGAGAGAGAAGAAGCAGTTGAAAAATACTCAATCATAAATGAAAACAAAGTTAAAAATTTACTCACATAATCATTATATCAACTACCTCTAATTAGGCACCTAATGTGAATGTGCACCCGTGGTTCTCCTGCACCCAGCAAACACACGTATTAAATAAACCTTAGGAGCCATGAACAGAGCAGGACCCAGCAGTGTTGACTTCCAAGGCGTTCGTTCCAAGCGGGACAGCCCTTCTCAACTATTTGTTCAGTTGGCCCTAACAAATTAATTAATTAAAACAAATTTATATTATGTTGATCGTTTCGAAATCTCTTCACAGTCCAGGCCGACATGAAAGAGGCAGTCTGGTCATTTTTTATTTTTTTAAGACCGGACTTCAGGGTTTTTGCACATCCCTAACGGAAACATACAAAAATATCTTATCAGTCCATGCAAAGGAAAAAAAAAAAGGTGACATGTAGGGCTATTTATGTTTTCTGTTTTTTTGAAGTGATGTAACAGCCACCGTTGGACACCGACGTAGCAATTGTTGGAGCCGATGGAGTGGTGTCGATAGTGGATACGTAGTAGCCTCAAAAATAAGAAAACACCTAAATGATGTTTTAGTTTTTAAAAACAACTTTCTGTTTTTTGTTTTTGAAAACAGTTTTTCAAAATGTTTTTTAAAACCAAAAATTGTTTGTAAAAATAGAAAAGTATGTGGTTTCGTTGGCCACAACCTCATGGCATTATACCTGTTTACTTTTATCTTCATTCCTAATTATAGGAACATTTTTTCGTACAATTTACACTACAAAAGTGTTTCTATAATTAAAATAGGAGGTAGTATCATTTAGAAATAATTGAGCGATTTGTTATAAATTTTACATTATATATTATTGATGTTTGACAATATATAGTAAGATTTGTTTAGCATTTACAGAAAAATTTCCAAATTTCACATTCGTGATGACTGATCCTTCTTAGCCATGACAATGAATGGTTCTTTTTGTTTCATGCATGGCGTCATTATCTTTTTTTTTTAAAAAAAATATTTAAGCTTGCATTGATTGGTTTTTCCTAATCATACTTCCATGAATCTCATGTAGATTAAAGATGAAACCTTAGGCAATATCATAAGAAGGCAATGAAAAATATGACTTGTTGGTAAAAAAAAAAAAAAAAAGCATTGATTTCAACTAAGGAATATTTTAGAGTGAAAATTGAACAAAGTCTCTTATTTAAAATTTTATTGATTAGAAGGATCATATAACTTTTTATACCTACATAATATCAGTATTTTTTAAATGTTATATACATGGAGTATCCCATGGCGGAACCGGGAAATTACTTTAGCCTGGGCCAAAAAATAAACATATTGAACTATTTACTAAATAATATCGCATAACATTGAAAATACAAATAAATAATAACCAACAATTATAAATTAAAAGATAACATAGTAAACAAAATTCTATAACGTTTGGAATGAGACTCATTATAAAGTGCATCACTTTCAAAAATTATTTTCTTACAAATATCACTTTTTGAAGTTATTTTCTTTTTAAAGAACACATCTATGCTTTGCTGTTAGTGTTAATTAATATCTTATGTCACTAAACATTAATTCTTATAGTACTACTCAATCCACAAAACTAACATTTAAATGTACATTCCACTAGCTACCTCAGAACAAAATAATTGGAGAAAATAAAAGAAATATAATGTGAACCCCCAAATTTTTTTTTTATTAAAAATATACAAATTTGATTGAATTTCAAATAAGCAAATAACATATTATAATCTATTTTTAAAAGAGAAATTCATTATAAAATCATAAGACAACCAAATAATAAATCCAAACCAAGTAAAATTAGTCATTAATCATCATCTACATATATATAGTTATCTATTGTCAAACCTCAAGACTCTCCCAAAATCATAACCCCAAAATTTTCACTAATCAGCACAATATTACCCTAATTAGAAAGAGAAGAATACGTATAATAACTTTCATAAAAGGGATGAGGTGAAAAGAAGTGATTTTGAGTACCTATTTAGTTCTTAAAATGAAGGTGAACAACGCCGGATATAAGATGATACTAACATTTTCAGTTGGTATCTCAAACAAGAATTTTACTTTTCTTTCACAGTCCAATAAGTAATGAACCAATCATTGTCCTAATAAAAAAATATTATAATAATCATAAAAAGATAAGAGCTTAGCTGGGCCAAATTATTGGCCAAAATAAAATATTATATAATACCTACATACAAATACATAAGATAAGAGAAGGCCAACTGAGGTCTTTTCATAACATGGCTCCGCCACTGCTTAGTTGGGGCCAAATTATTGACAAAAATAAAATATTATATAACATCTACATATAAATACATAAAATAAGAGAATGCCAGCTGAGGCCTTTAACGTGGCTCCGCCATGGGGAGTATCAGTACTTTGATTCAAATTTTTCCTATCAATAAATCTTTTTATTTAAAATCCCCCCCCCCCAAAACTTTTTCTTTCTATTTCACAATGTGGCCCCTTTCAATCCCTAACTCTACATGAGGAATGGTTTGAAGAGTGCAATGTAACATGCGTAATTGGATTGTTATATTTAATTTGATCGCGTCAACAGAAAGTTAATAATCTTATATTTACACCTTCCTGCTGCCACCAAGCAATAATTCATGTGCATCAATAAATCAATATTTGTAGGAGTTGGCTTACATCCGATGCTTTGTTGGTCCGCTGCCATCTGCTGCTTGAAGTGGCATCGTTTTTTACGCAAAAGATGACCTGGTCCTTTTTTTAAAAATAAAAATCAAGGTACTGTCAGGTAGTAAAAAAATAATTCAGGATACTAATTGATACATAATTTTTTTTTTCATGATCTTGAAATTTTATTTTAAGATCTTGAAAAAATATTTCAAAGTACTGGCTGGTACTAAAAGAATACTTCCAGATGGCAGCGGACCAACAAAGCATCGGATGTAAGCTAACTCCATATTTGTAATAGTACTACCTACTTCGTGATTGGAGGGAGTATATCTCTAATAGTACTAGCTACTTGGTGATTGGTCCGTGTGTATTATCCACATAATCAACAAGGTCATTCTCATTGATTGTTTTGGTTACATTTTGCTTTCTCCGCGATAAATTACAAGCATTAAATGTGTGTTTAGTTTAATATTTGAAATTATAAATATTTCAAAACTAATATCCCTTTTAAGTTCACCACATCAGTGGTAAGCAACTAAGCATAGCTCCCGTAGCACGAGGTGACCATTTTGTTAAATATTTCTTTTAGTCTTTATTATAAGACACTAACTAATAAGTGTATTTGGTTACTTTTATAAAGTACTTACTTATTTCCAGATAGCATTAAATATATTTTTTATTTAGGCCCGTAATTAATAAGGGTAGTGGGTGAAAGTGATAATTAATATGATATTAAAATTTGATGCAGTTAGTATGGGTAATATTAGAAATTACTTAAATTTTAGGATAAGTTTAATGACTTTAACTTTTTTATTAATTTGTGAAAATTATTACTCCCTCGGATCCTAATTATAAAACAACTTTTGGGGGTTAGTTTTGGTCCTAATTATAGGACAACTTTTTAGTTTTTGTTAATTTCTTCATAAAATATCACTATTCTATTCTCTCAAGTGTGTTTGGTTTTTGATGAGTATATGTATATATGTGGGTTGCAATACACACACATGTGTGTGTCTATAAACACATACATACATACACACACAGTGGCGGACCCAGAAAATTATAGTTGGGGGGCACCATCAGAGGCGGGGGTTTGGGGGCAGCGCCCCCGAAAAAAAAATTTAAGCAAAATTTTAAATGCATTAAAAAAACAAAAGAATATAAAGGGAAAAATAAGGCCAAGTATATTATAATAAAAATAATTACAATGTCATCCTTCTAGGCCTAATTTTTTGGAATTCTATCATAATTGCCTCATTATCAATGCTATCAAATACATCTTTTTCAATATAAGGCACTAGGCAATCATTCAACCATTCATCTCCTATCTTATTACGAAGTGCAGTCTTGATGCATTTCATAGCTGAAAATGCTCTTTCCACGATGCATTGCTACAGGCAAAGTTAATGCTAACTTTACAAGTAAATAAACCAAAGGATACACAATATGTTTTTTCTTTTCAACCATCCTCTTGGCAAGATCAGCTATTCCTTGCAAATTCAAAAAATCAGGATCAAGTTGCACATCAACAATATACGTGTCGAGCTAATATTCAAGAATGACAAAATCATTCAAATCAAAATCTGAAGGATAATAGCAGGCAAATTCACACAACTTCTTCTTGTCAAATGCAGAGAAAGAGTTGCACGGATTTAAACATGCCATGCATTCCAACAAATTTGAACTAACTTCACTAAAACGATCATTCAACTCTTGAAGTTGAGTATCTATCACTGCATAAACACTACAAAAAAAAACGATGATTTGTAGCGGTTAAAATGACCTATTTGTAACGATTTTTGACGTGACAAACGACATTTGTAGCGGTTAGAGGAACCGCGACAAAAACGCATGTGGCAAGACGATTTGTAACGGTTAAAAAAAACCGATACTACATACACATAAACCGCTACAACGTCTGTTGCGGTTCAAAAAAACCGTCACTAAATGAGCGGGCATGGCGTGTGTTTCGAGACATTAGTCACGGTTGTTAACCGTTACAAATAAAATTGTAGCGGTTTTAGTAACGTTTTAATAACCGCTACAGAACAAATAAAATTGTAGCGGTTCTAGTAACGATTTCATAACCGCTACGAATAATGTGTTGATAATTTTGCCACCATAAATTTTTATTATTTTGAATATTTGTCGCGGTTACAAACCGCTACAAATATTCCCGCCATTTTTTCCCCAAAAAATTTGCCGCCATCTCGAATATTTGTAGCGGTTTGAAACCGCTACAAATATTCCCGCCATCATGTGATTTTGAATATTTGTAGCGGTTTCAAACCGCTACTACAACCGCTACAAATAACCCGCCATTTTATTTGAAATTTTGTATCGGTTATTGTAACCGCTACAAATTCATTACGGTTTTTTAAAAAAAATATCATTTATTAGCGTAATTCAGTAATTATTATTAATATATCTTTTTATTAAAAATAAAAGGTAGTAAATTATGAAATTTAAATATATAAGGTGCATGTATAGAAACAAAATAATAAGATTATGTAAGTAGAATAAGTACTAAGAAATGAGGTGATTAAAACAATACTCAATATTTAAAAATTATATGTACAAATCAATTGAATAATGTATATGAAAGAATAGGGAAAGTTGAAAGATATATCCTGCTCAACCGCAAAATAACAAACTTTAATTAGTACAAGAACTATAAATTAGATATTTGAGAAACATTAGAATTGATCCGGTTACACGGTATTTACCCCTTTCAAACTCACGATGTTCTGAAACGTAAAATATTTGAGATGATTGAGAGAAAACGTGGGTAGAAAAGAAGTTGAGGCATATTAAATGAGGTTGGGTGGGGGTATTTATGGTGGGGTCTGCGCATCATTTTGTAGCGGTTGGTTTCTCACTTTTTTGTAGCGGTTATTGTATTTAGTAGCGGTTTTTGGGTTTTTGTAGCGGTTACTGTAGCGGTTTAATTTGTCGCGGTTTTTAAGTGTTTGTAGCAGTTATATAACCGCTACAAAGTAATTTCTGAGTTTTTTTTTTTGAAAACATAATATTAAAAAGATTTCATATTACAGCATAGGCATTAAGTGTTTCTCTCAATCTTCTTCACCATCCCTACAAGGAACGTTTGCATAAAATGTTACGCGTGAGGTCAATATGTTTGAACACAATTAAAACTTTAATTAAATGTTACTATTTTATAAAGCATAAATTTAAAAACGTACCGAACTATAGGTAAATTGTCATCGCCGTCTGGGAAGAAGTCTTCGAAGCTGGCGGCCGGAACGGCTCACAATCGTATGCGACGTTATCACCATCGCCCATGTCGTAAAGGTCCCGAGGCTTTAAATGAACCACCATATTCCAATCCTTGTGCCTCTCATCGGCCACATAATAAACCCGATGGGCCTCGATGCAAGAATATACGGCTCGTCATCTTCAGACTGACCACTGTGAATAGGCCGGGAGAAATTCACTGATGTGATGCCTAAGTCGTCAGTCGTGAGTCCCCTGGACGTTGTGGTATTTGCCCACAAACACTTGAACAACGTCACGGTGAAAAGGCCTGTGTAACTTATCCTGACCACATCAAGCAGCTTTCCATAATACGGGACGTCACCGAACCACATGTTCCCGTCACCGCTGCTCGCATAACTCCTCGTCCCAAACGTGCCATATACACCGAGTTTTGGGTCGCAATCCCCGATCTCGTGCGACGGTGCAAAACTTAAAACCATTGACATTGTATGCCGTATATCTTAGGGCGTGGTCAAGAGGGCCTAGCGCGAGAGCTCTGAATTCTCGCGAGTGCGGGTTGTGGTCGTTCATTATTCTCCTCCTAAACCAACTCGAATTCTCTATGGACCTTTCTATCAATTTCGAGGATGTCCGTGTACGGATCCTCGCTCACGCTTCACATGACTCCCGAATTCCTCGCAATTAAACATGCAATGACATGTGAGTATGTATAAAATGTAAGGAAATATATAGTATGCAATGAAATCCTTATCGAAGGTACGGTTCAACTTTGGTGCGCTTAATCAAGACATGTCGGTGTGCTTGAAACTTCTCAAGTGCCGTGAGTTTGAATTTCTCACTCCCGCCAACCGCTCTACCAACACGAGGGATTAACAACTCGTTGCCTCCGCTCCGGCTCCGGCTCCGGCCAGCTCGAGCTCAGACAATCGTCTACACGAGGCGGTCGGTTGAATGACGTCTCAATGTCATCGAAGTACTGAACAAAAATACAAGACCTCATCCCCGATATAACCTTCGCTATTGAACCTTCAGCCACACCTTATTCCTCACGTAAGATTTAAGTTTCCCAAGAAACCCGTAAAGTAGACAAGGAAAAATTTCGATGCATCAATGGTTAAACATGCGAATAGGAGTAATGCTAAAGTAATTATTTTTAAACAAGTACCTCTCAATAGGATACATCCATCGGTCTCGAATCGGGCCAGCAAGCTTTGTCTCTTGAACAAGGTGTACTGTCAGTGAACCATGACCGTGAAGAATGACGGAGGAAAGAGCATCTCCAAATGACAAAGCGTAAGAATGATTTTCTGCTGCACTGGTCGAGCTCCTCCACTATCAAAACCTTGGAACACAAACTTTCGGAAGAAAGTACAAAGCTCGACCAAAACGAGACACATCGAGAGGCGCGTATTTTTCATGGCCAACGGAAGTAATCATTGCATAAGCACATGTGAGTCATGACTCTTCACCCCGTAACCTTTCGAGCCTCGCAAGTCAATACATCGTGATATGTTGCTTGAATACCCGTCAGAACTTTTATTTTCTTCAAGGTAGCGAGAAAGATTTCCTTATTCGGTTTTGTCGTGGTAAACCTTGCCGGTTGAAATCTGTCATGCTCATCCGGCCACGCGTCTCCACGAACGCCCATCTCCCGTAGATCTTTCCTGGCCTGCACCACTTACAACCGTGGGAAGGCGCACCGAGTCGAGTCAAAATTGCAAGCCGGGCACGCAAGGCCGGTATGCACATTCCACCTGCATAATGTCCCGAGGCCAGGAAAGTCTCTTATCGTCCAAATCAAGGCCGCACGCAAGTTGAAAAGTGTCTTCTCGTGCGTGTCGTACGTCTCCACACCTACATTCCACATCTCCACCAACTCCTTGATCAGCGGTTGGAGATACACATCAATGTCATTTCCCGGTGCCTTTTTCCCTGGAATGATCATGGACATAATGAAGGAGCTTTGTTTCATGCACATCCACGGGGCAAGTTGTGGGTATCAACATAATCGCCATATATCGTAGCTTGTGCTAAGATTCCCAAACGGATTAAAACCGCTTGGCCGCCAAAGCAAGACGAACATTCCTAGGGTCCGCCGCGAAACTGGAAAGCCCGTGTCGAACGCTTTCCACGCTTCAAAGATCACGTGGATGTCCGAGTTTACCATCTTGATTCTTATCATCTTGATGCCACCTCATATGCTCACTGCCTTAGACGACATAAACAATCTTTGCAAACGAGGTTTTAAAGGAAAGTACCTTAGAATCTTTGCGGGTTTCTTCTTCGCTTCTTCCCTTTCCAAACCGTCCCGAACCTCGAAGTGTGACACTTCTTACAAGTCTCCCTCCGATCGTCCTCTCCCCAATAAAGCATACAGTCGTTTGGGTGCATCTATTTTTTGGTAGTTCAAGCCTAATCGTTGATTATCTTCTTCGCCTCGTAGAAGGATGGGGAATGTCCGCGTCGGGAATGCATCTCGAAGTAATTCCAGAACATCGACATTGCCTTATCGTGATCCCACACATGCACTTGATATGGTACAATTTGATCGAAAAGATAACTTTGAGTATTTATGACAACCTTGATACAAAGGACGATCGCTCTCATCCATGAGGCTGAAAAATTGCCGAGCCGCATCATTCCCGAAGAAAACAGGTTCGGACCCCGCACTTCTACCGTGAAGTTGTCGTCCCGAACACCAAAAGCATCACGAATGCCTTCATTAACCGGATCATCTTGATGTACTTGATTTCCTACTTGTGAGGTTCGAGGAAGATGAAGCCCATATCCCATACCACGTTGCTCACCATGAACCTCCCGAATGTATATGCTTCGGGAAAGGCTTTAGAAGAAGATGTTCCAAAGCACAATCTCGTGTTTGCCACTTCTTAAACTTGCATCGTAAACAAGGACACACGATCTTGCCATTAATGCTAGCGTGAGAGAAGGCGAAATCTAAGAAAGTGTTCAATCCCGCTAAATACACAGGAGAACTACGCGGCATCTTGATCCATGACTTATCCATATGTAACAAACAAATTTAGGATAGAACATAAATGTGGACGACTCACTTTAATTACATCCGAAGCAAAAATTGGGATCTTTAAATGCATCGATTGGTTTGTAGCGGTTACAAAACCGCTACAACAACCGTTACAAATACCTTTGTCACGGTTACAAAAACCGTTACAATAACCGCTACACAACACAAAATTTGTAGCGGTTGAAGGAAGAAACCGTGACAAAGCTTGGCGCCAAAATTCATCTTTGTTCTACAAACACAAAATTTGTAGCGGTTGAAGGAAGAAACCGTGACAAAGCTTGGCGCCAAAATTCATCTTTGTTGCGGTTACATTCTATGGAACCGCGACAAAGCTTTGGCAACAAATCATTTGATTAATTGAGTTAATATATTACTGATTAGTCAATCATGAGTTAAATGGTATATCCAAACATTAGAAGTGCTTAACTTATAATTAAAGCACTTTTTTAAAAAGCAATGGAAAAAAAAGCCCATCAACAAGAAAAGAAATGTGATCAACAAGAAAATAATATAATTAAATATAGTTATCTCAATCAACTCTGTTTGGACATGAAAAGAGAAAAAAATGCGTGTCTATGGGTGCGTGTCCACAACTTCCCATAGTCCGTGTGTGTGTTCTCCTCCTGAGCCTTGTGTCGCTGAAAGAATTAAAACAATATAAACTTTGTTATTTCAAAAACAAAACAATGATCATGTTAAATAATAACATACCATCTCCTCGTATGTCACTGCAAACGTCTTGGTCCCCGCAGTGTGATGGACTCTCTGCGTGCGCGCTTCTTGTGTTCCTTTGCGACAAAGCCCGCAAGGAGGAGGAAACAAAATTTAAATTTAAACCCTAAACTCAATTTAAATTATCAATTAAAACAATTAATTAATTTAATAAAATGTACTGCCCGTCGGCACCCTCCTATATTGGACGAAAGTCGCCCACCGATCCGGATCCACGCCGTCCTGGGACTCTCTCGATCACCGCCGCAGAGGAATAGTGCCGTCTCCATTCATAATATTGTAGAGACGGTTCCTCCCGCTCTTCCACCCTTCCCCCACTTTCATCATAACGTACCTCTTGTGTTGTTCGCAGCTTAAACTTTTTCTATATCATAATTTCATTATTAATTATTAATGAATTAAGAAACAAATAAGGAAAGAAATAAACTAAAACTTATAACTATTAACATGTACAATTTAATTAAAAATATTGATTACCCGCGTAACATCTCAGTAACGCCTTGTTCTTTGTCTCCTTTGTCACTTTCTTCCAATCCTTGAAATAAATTGGGAACCACCCCAATGGCCACCAAACTCGAGACAGAATCGGTTCATCGTGTGACCGCCGTTGCCGATCGCCCGGTCTGTCTGTCGTTCCACGGACTACGACCCGACACCCGCCATCTCCCACCCGTCTGAGTGAGAGCGGAAACATCCAGCGTCCTCCCGCCGATGTTCCCGTGTCTATCTCGCAAGTTTACAAAAATTGAATTAAACGTACCGAAATTAAATTAATTTCTCACAAAATAACTAATTACATATACCTTCGACATCCACTATAAATCCGGTGGAACGCGAAGTCGCCGGCCGGGGTTCCCGTGCTCCCGCCGGTTTTCCCCGTCTATGAACCGCTCTACATCTCGCTATGGGAATATTAAGATGGATGTCCTCATTCTCGTCGCCTAAATCGTCGAACGACAAACTTGCTTCTCGATCTCCCCCTACGGTCCCCGTGTTTGGAATTTCTTCATCGGCGAAGAGCGAGGCAAACTCGCCCGGCCCCAGAGAGGGCGGAGGTATATGTCGGGTCACACGCCCTCTCGTCTAGTCTCCTCTACTACTACCACCCCTTAAACCCCTTCTCGGTGGGCCAGTTACTTTTCCCTTTCCCTTACCTCGTCCAGAATCCATAATGTTGAAAGGTGTAAGTTTAACAGTAAGAACGGTGAAAACTCAAACCGTTAAGGTAGAAACGGTGAAAACTCAAACCGTTAGAAGTGACTTTGAAAATGGTGTGTCACGGGTTATAAAGTCGTACGATTTTGTAGCGGTTATCCAAAGGAACCGTTACAAAGTTTACATAATTGTAACGGTTGTATAATAACCGCCACAACAACCGCTACAAAATAGCTGACCGTTGATATTTTGTAGCGGTTATGATGTAACCGCTACAAAACCGCTACAAAAAGAAGACCCTTCAGATTCGTAGCGGTTACTTTGTAACCGCTACAATTTGTCCACATATTGCCGCGGTTATTCTTATTAACCGCTACAAAATGAGTTTTTTTGCAAAAATTTTCCAAACCGATTAGTTTGATTCATAAACTTTAAGAATCAAACTAATTAGTTTGTTACAAATATTTAAAAACAAACCTTCAATTCATTTATGTTTTTTCTTTAATTTTTCTAAAAGTGTCCACACTAATAAATTATACATAATGACGTAACCGAAAATAATCCAACATGTCCGTGGGGATTCGGATTCGAGTATAGCCGCCGATCTCCCACGAAAAACTTGCCGAGTCATTTTCATCGAGATATTTTCGTGAGACAAAGGTGGCTATAATGGAACCCAATCTCCTGGCCGCATGTTGGACTGTTCTCGAAGAGTAGAAGTCTAAACGGCAAAGAAATGAGTAAACCTTCGCTTGTCACTCGAACGAATTTCCTCGCAAGGAAGAGAGAGGCAATATCTCGCAGCTCTTATCACCCGAGATAGGAGATCGGAGCCTGCGATATGTGCATGTCTTCGACGACCAAGCGAGATAGTTCATTCATTACAAGCGAGATTTAGTAATTTCTTTAATTTTTATAACTCGATGTACGGTCCCTATATTTTATTTATAATGTAAAATTTGTAGCGGTTAACTATGGAACCGCTACAAAAATGTAGCTTGTGCCACAGTTGACGTCGCTCTTCCCGTGACCGCGACAAAATTGTGTCTTTTCGTTTATTTGTAGCGGTTATGGTGAAGAAACCGCTACAAAATCACGGCAACAAAGTTGGCGCGAACCTTGGCGCCAACTTTGTATCGGTTAGACTCAAATAACCGCTACAAATTGACCGCCACAAATATTCCCGCCATTGCGCGCCAAGGTGGCGCCAAATTTGTTGCGGTTTTTTTCAAGTCAACCGCTACAAATATAGCCGAAGTCATGTCGTCATGGCTTCCGTTACTATTTAGTGACGGTTTAGGGATAAAACCGCTACAAAGTGGAATTTAGTAACGGGTATTTTGGACCGCGACTACTAAACCGCGACAAAAGATGGTTTTTTTTTGTAGTGAAAATATGACAACCTTAAAGTAATGCAGATGAGTAACTGATCCTCTACATTTTATTCTCCCTTGTACTTGCAGTACACTTTGCATATCAGGGATATCTATATCATGTTTTATACAAAATTTAGAAGTATTCTGAAATAGATGATCCCACCCACTATCTCTCATCTTCAGTAATAACACCTTTGAAACTTTTACAAGAGTCATAGCATTCACAATATCTTGATCTTTTCTCTGAAGTGCTTGTGACAACTCATTCGTTATTGCTAAGACCTTGATCATCAGGTGTAAAAGTAATACAAATTCAAAGTTTCCATACGCATCATAAGGCCAGAGGCTTCAGACCTTTTTGCATGCATAAGGGTTGTATCATCTTTTATAATTTCTAGCACATCAAGCACAGGATCAAACAATGTACACAAACTTACCAATGATCGGTAATGTGAGCTCCAACGTGTGTCCCCTGGTCGTGACAAACTCATTTCTTGATTCAAGCCTCTCCCTGATTGAACATCATCGCTTGCAATGCTTTTGACTAATTCTTCCAATTGCTTTTCTCTCAAAATATCTGCTCTTTTGCAAGAAGCACCAATTACATTACACACCAATGGTATAAAATTAAAGAAGTCACCAATGCATAAACCTTTTTGCACAAGCTACTAGAGCTAATCAAGTTGTACATAGTAAGCAGAATTATTTTCAACTAAAATCAAGCTTTTCAGACCACTGAATTGACCACTCATATTGCTTGTGCCATCATAACCTTGACCACGAATCTTTGTCAAGCTCAAGCCATTTTTGGCAAACATTAACTCAATCGCTTCTTTAAGTGAACTCGCTATAGTATCTGAAACATGAACAAGACCAAGAAATCGCTCAATAATGTCACCGTTGCAGTTCACATATCTTAAAACAATGGCCATCTGTTCTTTAATTGATATATCACGAGCTTCATCAATTAGTATAGAGAAGAAATTATCCCCAATGTCTGAAATAATAGCTCTCAACATTAGTAATATCTTTCTGAATTTTGGGAGCTATCATTTTGAGATTCTCTGGGGCATTATTCAAAGATACATTATTTACCTCATCATTGCTTTCACAAAGGAATTTTACAAGCTCCACAAAATTTCCTTGATTCATTGAAGCATCTGTCTCATCATGTCCCCGGAAAGCCAAACCTTATCGTATGAGATATCGAATACATCGAATAGAACCATTTAGCCGAATACGATAATCCTGTTTGGCTTTGTCAGAAATGTTAGACATAATAATGTCAATATGTTGATTTTGATTCATCAAATCTTTGGCAGCACTAAAACACAAGTTATGAGTGCTTCCACCTTTCCCAATATGTTTAAGAAGCCGTTGTTTGTCCTTCCAATTGCTAAATCCTTCTCCCACAAATGAATCACGACCACCCCTTCCATCACCATGCTCACAACTAAATAGATAACAATGCAAGCAAAATATAGCATCTTTTGATTCACTATACTCCAACCAAGTGCCAAACTCATTGTACCATTGGAGATTGAATCGACGCATTTTACCCCCAATTAAGGATTGAGGAAAGTTGTCAAGTTTTGGTTGACAAGGACCATTCGTTAGATAAATTCTTCGAATCATTTCCCTTTCTTTAGCACTCTTCGCAACTGTCATAATAGGAAGTCTTTTACCCGGATCAGGAACATACAAATCCGGTGGACCTTCTACTGTTGGTTTGTTCTGACTTGAGGGAGTAGCACACTCATTTTGTTTATCTTGAAATAAATCAATAGATGAAGATTCGGATCGAGAACGTTTAGTACCACTACCACTTGGCTTTGTAAAAAAAGAACCTAAATACCTTTCCATCCTAAAAAAATGGCAAATAACAAAAATGAATCAAACCGATCCTAAACACAATTAATTTAGTATAATTCGTTAGGTGATAATATGGATTCAATTAATGCTAGAAGGACCAGATTACTATAATAAACAAACTTGAAAAAACCCATTGCTTTGTTAACCTGGCCCATTGAGAGACTAATAAACAAAGAGAGACTAGTTGAGATTTAATACAAAAGATTAGCATTAATTAATTGATGGGGGCTCTTGGTTGTTTTAGATAAGAGTCCAAACGGTTTTGTATTAAATTAATTGATGGACTCTTATCTAAAACAAATTGACTCTTTTGTGATTATATTTACTATGGCTTTAAGGTCATCTTTGGTGAGCTCGAATGCAAGCTTATCAGTCTCTTGAAGTTGAAGAATAATATCCACAAAGTCTTTCTTCTCATCATCGTCCTTCGTCTTCTTCTTCATCACCTTCTTATGATCTTCAGCCACCTCATCAAATAACCCATCTACTGCTTTAAACGTGTCTTTAAGCTCTTTAATTTTTCCACTAAGAAAATAAACCCAACCCAACCATGGAAAAAAATCTCCCACCATCAACTCAGCAAACAAAGACAAAGCATTCGAGCTCACCAAACAAATTCACCCATTACTTTTTGTGATTATATTTTGTCTTCATTCGGCATTCCCCATCAGTCTTCACATAGACAAAGACAAAGCACTAGAGAGTATAGAGAACATTAAACAGATATATTTAATCCTTAAAGCTGTTTGGCTCAACTCAAATCAAACAAGAGACAAACTCCCCCCTCAATTCGAGCAGCCAAATTCATAAATGCAATCGTCGAGTTTGTTTATTATAGTAATCTAGTCCTTCGAGCAGCCAAACTCCCCCCTCAAATTAAACAGATATATTTAATACCTGATTCTGATTTCGCGAACGGCGACGCACGCGACTGGGAGTCTGATTCTAATTCTGATGAACGGCGACCCACAACGAACGAACAGGTCTGGGACTCTGGGAGAGGTGAAGAACAAACTTTCGGAACAGCAACAATAGAACACAAGAGGCGAAGAAGAAGATCTGATTCTCCGACGATTATGCTTGAGACGCTGAGCCTCCCGAAGATGAAGACGAAGAAAAAGGGTTCCGGATTTTTTTTTTGACCTAATCTGTTTTGATGACACAGAACGTTTTAAAAAAATAAAAATGACGTCGTTTAATTGGGGGGCACTTGCCCCCCCAACCTTACACCTGGGTCCGCCTCTGTGTGTGTGTGTGTGTGTGTGTGTGTGTGTGTCGGCAGACCCAGGTGTAAGGTTGGGGGGTAAGTGTGTGTGTGTGTGCAGACCCAGGTGTAAGGTTGGGGGGCAAGTGCCCCCCAATTAAACGACGTCGTTCTAAATTTTTTTTTTTAAAGGTTCTGTGTCATCAAAACAGATTAGGTCAAAAAAAAATCCGGAACCCTTTTTCTTCGTCTTCATCTTCGGGAGGCTCAGCGTCTCAAGCATAATCGTCGGAGAATCAGTTCTTCTTCTTCGCCTCTTGTGTTCTATTGTTGCTGTTCCGAAAGTTTGTTCTTCACCTCTCCCAGAGTCCCAGACCTGTTCGTTCGTTGTGGGTCGCCGTTCATAGAGGTATAAGCATATAAGAAGCATGTAAGCTATAAGCATGTAATGTGGACTAGGGGTAAGCAAATCAAAACCGAAACCGAATAATTTGGTGTTCGGTTTTTTGGTTCGGTTCGGTTTTTTAAACTATCTTAGTTCGGTTTTTGCAACAACAAAAAATCGGTTAAAACCGAAAAACTGATTTTTTTTAAATCATAATTAATTCTACAAAAATCGTTTTTGAGTGCTTCAAAATTCTTCATGACCCTTGACATATCTATTTTCAAGGAAAAATATTCCCAGAAGCAAGAAAGTCATGGATCATTCCCAGTTTAATATTTTCTCAACGCTGCCCAGTTTATAACTCCATAAATAAGGCTTAATTAACTTCAAAAATATGTTACTACTTGTGTAGAACTCAAAATGCTACATAATTTATATATTTAGAAAGCCTTATATGTCTACTTTATTCATGTAAAAATTCATAACTTTATGTAAAATTCGGTTGAACCGAATTAACCAAAAAACCGAACCGAAATAATTCGGTTTTTTCGGTTTTCAGTTCGGTTTTTAACATGTACATATTTCGGTTTTTCGGTTAAAAACCGAATGCTCACCCCTAATGTGGACTCCATGCATGCATGCATGTATGCATGTATTATGTATATGTGTGTGTCTATATATATGTATATGTGTGTGTATATATATATATCTGTGTGTGTGTGTGTGCATGTATATTTGTGTTTGTGTGTGTCAATATATGTGTGTGTATGCACACACACACACACATATATCTGTGTGTGTGGATATATGGGGGTGTGTGTGTCTATGTATGTATGTCGATAGATCTATATGTATACACACACTCACGCACACACACACACACACATATACAGCAAAACCATTATTTTAATTAGAAAGCGTGTGGAAAGGAAAATTGATCGGAGAGATATGTGGCGAAGTTGTTGATTCACTTTTATTTATATCGTTTTAAATTTATATACGGACATTTTAGGAAAATGAGTAAAATTAACTAATTTAACTCCTCTCTTTAATCTCCCCAAAATCGGTTAAATATGTCCTATAATTAGGACCGGAGGGAGTAGTTGATGTATTTCCTCTGGTCCTAAATATAAGACATAGTTGACCTTTTTTTAGAGATTAAGGAAGTTAAATAAGTTACTTAATCATATCATATATTGTGTATCTTTGGATTATATATCAGTCTATTAGTTAAACTAATTAGTTTAGAGAAAATAATAAAAATAAAAATATTCTAAAATAATTTAGGGTTAAGGTGCAGATTTACCAACCAACTATTACCCGAGGAGCATCTGACACAAAAAACAATTGAGGGGACCAAAATTACCAAACAACAATTAAAAAGTGAAAAAAAAACATCAAATAACTATTAAAAAAACAAATATCACAATTAAGTTAAAATATGATGCACTAGCGTAGGACGGTGGTGGAGACACTGGAGAAAAGAGTGGTTAAGCCTTCTTGTTGGATAAGGCAAACACCAACAAAGATGAGACCCATGGGAGCAGGCGTTATGGCAACGACGGGTGCTACTTGTGGCATCGGAGGGATGGAACCAGGGTGCAAGGCGCGTGCCGGTCGAAAGCTGTGGACTGCTGGATGAGTTCAAGAGGGTGAGTGGAACACCCAACAACAATGAAAGTTTTGGAGTCGCTGACACTGTGACAGTCAATGGAAGACGGAGACACCAAGACAGTGACGGGGTAATAGTTTGTTGGCAAATCTACACCAAATTGTGTTTTTTTCACTTTTTAATTGTTGATTGGTCATTTTGGTCCCCTCAATTGTTTTTTGTGCCAGATGCTCCTCAGGTAATAGTTGGTTGGCAAATCTGTACCTTAACCCAATAATTTAATTAGTTTCCTTAATCTTTCTAAAAAAGATTAACTTTATCTTATATTTAGAAAAAAAAGAGTATTATAATAAGAAAAAGAGGGACTACATTGTATAATTAGATATTTAGATCTACAGAATTTACTAACGAGACTTGGATTGTAGGACGGGTCAACCGTAGACTAGAACAACTCCTAATTGATAGGAGCTGTCCTCATGGAGACAAACAAACCCCACTGATGAGGGTTGACACGTACGCGCCACGACAAGAAGCCGAAAATAATAAATGGTTCACAAACCTCACCAATTAAAAACCGCTAGTACCCCCTCGCCCTCACCTCGCAGTCGCAGGTTAAAAGCGAGTTCCTCGTTGGTTGAAAAATTTATTAATTTTTGAGTAGTGATTTATGATTTTTTTTCTTAATGCATACACACATATAATTTTAAATTTTGACCTTAAATTAGAAAAGAAACTTTACGTTTGGGACGTTTCTACCACTCTTTCTTTTCTTTTTTTTGGTGTGAACCAAGGTATCCCCACAGCCGGTAGCCATGGGACTAATCCTTCGCCCCGGGTAAGCGCACAAAGTAGTAAAGGGCTGGCCACGGGATACTTTCCATTCACAAGAGTTGAGGATCGAACCCCTATTTACGTTGAAACTCGAAACTCGATTTTAATTGTTTATGATAAAAAAAAGTAAGAAATTTGTATGCACCAGCTTTGAGGTGTCGTTTAGTACTATCCACTAGTCAATTAATTAATAGGGAGAATCTCTGTCAAGGCCCAAAATTACAAAAAAGGCCCCAACCACTTTCACATACCAAAAAGGGTCTTAAGGCCTTTTCTGGTATAAACGTTAACAACTTAAACAGCCAAATTGACAACAAAATCAATACCCGTTAACAACTAAATCAGTCGCATTAACAACAATATTTTAACAACTAAATCAGTCACTTTAACAACAATATCAGCCCCGGTTAACAACTAAATCAGTCATATTAACAACTAACATTTTAATGAAAAATCCCAGAAAAGGCCCTAGGGCCCTTTTTGGTATGTGAAAGTGGTTGGGGTCTTTTTTGCAATTTTGGGCCTTAATTGGGCCTTGACAGGGATTCCCCTAATTAATACCCCTTACCTACCTCGAAACAATAATGAAAGGATCATCAAGACCTGTTGTCAGGAGGGAGAAAAAAGAAAGCTGGACTTGTATAAACTAACTACTCAGCAAAGAGATGCGTTGTAGCAAAACACAAGAAGAAGAAGAAGACGACGACGATGGTGAAAGAAATTCATGTAGTGATGCTTCCATGGTCTGCATTTGGCCACATGATGCCATTCTTTCAACTTTCCATAGCCTTAGCCAAATGTGGAGTCCGTGTCTCTTTTGTGTCCACCCCAAGAAATATTGAAAGGCTTCCCAAAATCCCTTCAGATTTAGCCTCTCTCATAACCCTAGTCGGCTTGCCATTACCAAAACTCCCAAATGGAGACCTACCAGAAGGTGCAGAAGCCTCAGTGGACATTCCATTTGAGAAAATGCCACAGTTGAAAATGGCTTACGATCTCTTGCAAGAACCGTTTCAGAAATTTGTGGCTGATCAGACTCCAGATTGGATCATCATTGAGTTCATGTCTCACTGGATTTTTGACTTTGCCCATGAACTAAATATTCCAGTACTGTACTTCAGTGCATTTTCTGCTGCTACAACTTCATTTATGGGTCCTCCAGAATACCTGACTGGAGAAGCCAGAGAGAAGGTCAGGCCAACAGTGGAGTCTCTGATGACACCACCACCTTGGATCAACTTTCCTTCAACAGTGGCAAAAAAGAAGCATGAGGCAATTCCAATGTTCAAATTCTTCTTTGGATCATCAAATGGCACTCAGTACTCTGATGCTGAACGGCTTGCCAAGGTCATGAAGAATAGCCAAGCAATTTTGTTAAGGACATGCAATGAGTTTGAAGGTCCTTACTTGGATCTTCTCAAAGAGCTTCACGGGAAGCCTGTGATACCAACAGGTTTTCTCCCACCTGAGATTCCGGAAAGAACACAAATTAATGGTCAGCCATGGAAAGATATCTTTAAGTGGCTGGATGACCAAAAGCCCAAGTCAGTTGTGTTTGTTGGGTTTGGCAGTGAATGTAAGCTCAATAAGGCACAAGTTCACGAGATAGCTCACGGGTTAGAGCTTTCAAATCTGCCATTTATATGGGCTCTGAGAAAACCAGACTGGGCTAAGGATGAAACAGAAGTCTTACCTGCTGGATTTGGTTCAAGAACAAGAGGAAGAGGCGTGGTGAGCTTAGGGTGGGCACCCCAAATGCAAATTCTGAGCCATGAATCAATTGGGGGCTCATTGTTTCACGCAGGATGGGGCTCTATGATTGAGATGTTAGGATTTGGGCACAGCCTTGTGCTTCTGCCAGTGATAATCGATCAAGGTTTGAACGCGAGACTACTGGTAGAGAAAGGGTTGGGTGTGGAGATAGAGAGAGCAGAAGATGGGTCCTTTAGCAGAGAAGACATAACAAAGGCTTTAAATACAGCTATGGTTTTGGAAGAAGGAGAGGCATTGAGGGCTCGTGCAAGAGAGGCTGGTGCCGTTATAAGAGATATGGATCTGCAATATCAGCACTACATTGGCCAGGTTGTTCACTTTCTGAAATCACATAATGCCAAGTAATTAACTATGTTCGTTGCAAGACGTTGAACATGATCATGCTACTAGCTCCAGTCTTGGGTAGTATTATACTATTATTATAACAAGAAGAGTGGATGTAGCTGCTGTTTTTCCCCTTTCTACGTACTACTTCTTGTCTTTGCAATTTTACTTTCTACTGTGCGTCTTTTTATATTTCTGTTTTTCCTTTATATGTCTGTCTAAGAAAAATTTGTGGACGAAACTATGAATAAAGTGGGCTTTATGCTTTTGATTGAGATCAATTGTGTTTCTCTTTTTTTGGGAAAAGATCTATAGATCAATTATATATATATATATATATATATGAGAGTATGAGAGAATAACGGAGGAAAGTTCATAGATAGATGTGATTCAAAGACTCAGTTTTTGTCGTGTGGTTCTCCTGCACACAGCAAACCCACGTATTAAATAAACCTCCGGAGGCATAAATAGAGCAAGACCCAGGAGCGTTGACTTACCAGGCGTTCGTTTCCAAGTGCGGCAGAGCCCAGCTCTCGTAGCCCTTCTCAACTAGATTATATTTTTTTTTATTTTTTTTATACAAGACGAGGGAAGGGGGAATGAACTAAGGACCTAAAGGGGGGAAACAATACCCAATACCGCTGCACTAGATTATATTATGTTGATTGTTTCAAAATCTCTTCAGTCTTCACAGTCCAGTTCAGCACGAAAAAGGCAGTCCGCTCATTTTTTTTCCTTTTTGGGCTAGTTCTTTTTCAGACCGGACTGCAGGGTTTTTGCACATCCCTAATGGAAACATACAAAAATATTTATATATTGTTGTTGTTTGACAATATAGTAAGATTTGTTTAGCATTTACAGAAAAATTTCCAAATTTTACATTCGTGATAACTGATCCTTCTTAGGCATGACAATGAATTATTCTTTTTGTTTCATGCATGGCGTCATTATCTTTTTTAAGAAAATATTTAAGCTAGCGTTGATTGATTTTTCCTAATCATACTTCTATGAATCTCATGTAGATTAAAGATGAAACCTTAGGCAAGATCATAAGAATGCAATGAAAAAAATGACTTGTTGGTAAAAAAAGCATTGATTTCCACTAAGGAATATTTTAGAGGGAAAATTGAACAAAGTCTCTTATTTGAAATTTTATTGGTTATAAGGATCTGATAACTTTTTATACATACATAATATCATTATTTTTTAAATGTTATATACATATAGTATCAGTACTTTGATTTAAATTTTGGGAAAATTACGTACGTACAGGTCCTAAGGAAGAGATTTTATTACAATAAAGTCTCTTGAAATCATGAAATTACACAGAAGTCCCTAGGGACTTCTGTGTAATTAATTTATATTAGTAAAAGACCTTATTGCCCAAAGGAGAAAACGCATAAAGCAATCCTAAGAAGGAAAATTACTTTACTCACACTCTCATATTAGATCTAGTGATCTCGATCTGCACCGCGTTCGACAGGCTTGCGACAGTGTTCGACCGCGAAGGAAATTTGCGTCTTTGCTCTGCTGCTTCCCTAGTAAGTATCTTGGATCTACCTTTACCCCATTTTCATTTCGTTGGTGCGGCTGGTTGATAATGTGTGTTAGGTTTCGATTTGGGTCAACCTTGAATGCGTGAATGGAATTCGATTTGGGTCAGCCTTGAATGAAATTTGCGTTAGGTTTCTCTTAGGAGCATTTCCCTATTATGGGGTTTTCCTTGTGTATGTTCATGTACTTTTTATTTTTATCTTTTTGGTTTTCCCTGTATTTTCTTATCTATTCAAATGCTATCTTGCACGTCTCTTTTTGGTTTATTTTGTTCATATTGGAGTTTAAATATTGGTTGGGATAAAAAAATATATATACTTGCCAAGCAAGACTTACCAGATTTGTGTTTGTAATGTGGGAATTTCAACTTCCTTGAACTTTCAGAAATCATAATCATAATCTACTCCAGTTAGAAATGGAGGGGCATAATTCAGTTGAATCATCAACCAACATATATAAAAGCCGAATAATTTTCTCCTCTTACTCCAATGTTCTCTCTGTTCACTTCAGCCTGCTTAATTTACTGAAAATGTAATATGTTTTAATTTCTAAATTTTCATTTTGTAGAAAATTATGGACACAGAGAACTGATCTAAAGCTAATATTGATACCCCTGAAGCTTTTTAATTAGTATTTCGTAGTTGGTGCTCATTGCTCATTATCATCATGCTCATGCTATAGGTCAATATTCTTTGATTTGATCTTTAATATTTGCATGTGTGAGTAATGTGCCATTAGTCCTAATAGGTTATGATGAATCGTTTTAGGCTTTTTATATTGATTGCCAAGTTTTCCTGACCTAATTTTTGCTTCTTGCATATTATCATGACGTCTCCGTTCATAGGGCACAATTTGCTTAACATGTTATGCTTTTCTCCTCCTTCTAAAGATTTTATGGTTTCCTTGAAAGTTTTCATGATTGATATTTGGCGGTCAACAAAAATTTGTAGTTCTTTAGGTTGTTCATACAAATGAATTCTGGTTTCTTGTGGACATTGCTGCTTAGGTGTATTGATATTAAGTTTGAATAAAATCATACTGATGAAACACTGCAAATAATTCTTTGGAAGAGCTTAATAATTCTTTGTACGTAGCATTCCCAGCTATAGTCTTGGACTCTCATAAACAGGAATTTTTTTCCTCATAACATGTTTTTTGATTTTTTTCCCTCATTAATATAGAGCTATCCAGTTAGAAAATGCTAATTACTTTTCCATTTCATCTATACTACAACTGATATTCATAAAACCAATCTCTCAGACTTACCCATGCCATTCCATATTATAGTTCACATTGACGTGCGTGCACTGGCACGTGGATGTTTACTGCAGCAGCTAATGACATATCTTCATTCACTGCTATTCATTTGGCTTGTTAATCTTGGAGGATTAATAAAAATATGGGAAGATATTAAATACCGATGACCTTCAGTTAATACGAGATCCTGCCCCTATATTTTAGTGACTTATTTTATAGAGCCAGTTTAATTCATTGAAAAAACATGCTTCAGATAATAAAAGTATGATCTGTTTTCTAATATCCTCTTAGTCCAATGTAATATATTTCAGATTTCCTTCTCAAAAGTAACTTTTGTTTTTTTAACTACTCAGATCAGCTCTTGAGCAAAAACAGGCTGAGAAGGAAAAACAATTTGGTGCAATTGACTATGATTCACCAAATTCAGACAAGACCATTGGCCTTGGTACCAAGGTGAAAGGATGTTCCTTTGTGGCAGATACATTCTTTCTTGCGTTATTTAAAGGGTAGAAATATTGCTATGAAACAGATTGGAATAGGTCTGGTTGTTTTGGTCTTTGGTCTGGTATTTGCTTTTGGAGATTTTATTCCATCAGGAAGGTATGCGTACAGGTCCAAAATTGGATGATATACCCGATGTCTAGTTGATGCTCTACATATCTTTCTCTTTAATATTTTCTTCTTGCAAATTTGCATTTTATTGGATTTAATGGGTGAAGTGCTTAAATCATCATC
This sequence comes from Acacia pycnantha, assembly GCA_025563575.1. Classification (NCBI taxonomy): domain Eukaryota; kingdom Viridiplantae; phylum Streptophyta; class Magnoliopsida; order Fabales; family Fabaceae; genus Acacia; species Acacia pycnantha. The sequence goes on from JAMWYP010000058.1 coordinate 2,368,276, forward strand.
GTAACTATGGTAATACTTTATACTTGATGCTATCCTATTTGAAGACCAGAACAAATTTCTGTTTTGGAGGAGAAACCATATGAGAGAGCTCATTTTCATTATTATTGTATTTGTATACTTTTCATTGATAATTACCATGGGCAACCTTTTCGATTAAAGGCAAATGAGTTGTTATATTATAATTTCTGACATGTCATTCACATTGATGACCTTTGGGTAGTATGGACTTAATGCTAGACCTAGTAATAGCTAGTTTGAAATTTTTCCAATGAGCCAATGAAGAGAGAAAGAAGTGGTGTGGGTTTAATCGCTGTTATTTTGGGGTTGTGTTTCCTGTGTGAACATTTTTATATAAAGAAGTTAAATCAAACTGCCGATGTTATCTTTCAGGTAATAAGAATATGGCGACAGATAAAGAGGTCAAGCTGTAACACCCCAAATTCCATACTACAAATTGTGTCGGATGACACTTGGTTGTAGAAAAATTCAACAGAACTTGAGGTGCTACTTTAGAGTACCGCGGAAACGGAGAGCAATGTACTAAAAATTTGGACAATATATGAGTAACAGATATAAAAATACCCCGACATATGACGATGCCGAGCGTATGCTGGTACATTAACAATTTCCGAAGGAATAATCATGTGATACAATATACGAGCTTTGTACAATTACATTTCATAAAAAGTAACTATACAACCTAGACCAAGCCTTGACCAGACTTGGGGCAATGAACCTAACTCCGTTAACCGAACAGAATGGCCAGGTAAGTGTCTACCATGGGGGCCTCACCGACTTATACGGCGACTGATTGGCATACCCACGTAGACTAGCCTTGCCTTCGACACCAAACTATTCGAAATAACTTCATTAGACCCATGCCTGATATTTGGCTCTGATGATCTTCTTCCGGAACTTGCCTTGACCGGTGCCTTACTATGATTCTGCCCCTTGGTTCCTCTCTATGGCTCCGTCTATCGGTGCCTTCCTTGTTCCTGGCATTCGGTCTAGTCATGTTGTTTCTCCCGCTCTCCGGTTCTTGGTCGTCCAGACCCTGAAGCTACAGCTGAGATCCAATTTACCCCATTGGATATCAGGTAACGGTTAACCTTATGCTCAAATAAAACAGTATATAGACAACAGATATTCATGACATAACAGCAATGATCAATCCAGTCACATCGTATGATCATGTGATAACAACTACAATACCATGCAACGTTATCCCTGGTTTGCAACATCCGTGCCACGATGTACAGCGTGTCCTCAGCGCTAGGAAAACTCAAACGGCGTTATTATGACTATAACCCGTGTAAAGCTGTATGTATAAATGACGACCCTAAACAGAGCCTCAGCTTATGAACGTATCTTCGCATATATGTATATGAGCAGCACAGGATTAGTGTTACAGTACGCGAACGTACCTTCGTTGACAAGCGTCGGCACTTCCGGCGAAAAACTGTACTTTTGACGGAAAACAGCGGAACGTCCGACAGCGGCACGTCAGACAGCGGAAAAACAGCGGAATGACGGCGGAACAAGATTATTGATATCCTATAATGATAATATCGCATTTATCAATATTTGACATCATAACGGGCATTTTAGGTACAAATTACAATTTTGCCCCTAGTTGCCTAATCGGCGGAATTTCGCCAGCACTTCGTTACTTTGACTCTAATCTTCCAAAATTTTGCCAGAACTTCGACCCAATCATGATTTTCGAAATTCACACTTAGAATACCCTTGGCATATGATATCTAATCATACTTGGAAGATTAAAGACTAAACTAACATTACTACCCTAACTACCGAAAGAATTACGGAAACTTAAGACTAAGTACCGAAAAACTTACTCAGAGCTTCGCTACAGAATTCCCCGGACTTCTTCCCTCTTCCTTGCTGCTCCCAATTTCAAATTGCCTCTTGGGTTTTGGTGTGCAAAATATGAAGGGGATGCTTGGCTTTTTGTAGAGTTTTTGCAAGGGCATTATGGTCTTTTCTCCAACTTCCAACTTTGATTCTAAACCATGGATTCCATCTTCTTCTTCAAGTTTTCTCCTCCTCCATTCAAAGTAGCTGCCGACCTCCCCCCCCCCCTTAGTTGGCAAAACAAATGTGATCATTACATTTGCTTTATGGAACTTTATCCGATAAAGTTCCCCGATCGGTGTCCGAATCGTGTAATCGCGTAAAATCCCAAAAATCCGGAATTACAACTTTGAAGACATTTTCTCACTTATTAGAAATGTCCGGACTAAATAACTTCTTGATTCCATACAGGGTTCCAACGGTCCTGCGGAAGTTTTACGGAAAAACGTGCCGGTTACGGAATCAACTTCCGAAATCATCAACCTCTGGACAAAAATTCACTGATTCCAAATATGTCCAGAAAATCATAAACTCATCTCCAAATGTTGAGTTACAATTTATTTTGTTCAAATCCTAATTTTATGACTATCTGCCTGTTTATCAGATTTTCCCTATTTCGTCTTATTACTAACTTCTTCTACCGATCTCAGAATCAACCCCAAGTACAGCTCAATTCAGGATAAAAATCCACTCTTTCATATTCTTTACTGACTTTAGAAATCCTATTCCTGGTTCTCTAGATAGGATCCAATTCCTATCAGTGTTTATTTACCTTTTTACTATTTCATTTAATTACTTTATTAATTAAGAGTTTTAACATTTCATCCAACCTCGTTTTCAACTATTTAATCATTCCATCATGTCGACCAAACACATCTGGTCCTTTATCTATTTTTTTCATTTTCTTTTTCCATTTATTTCATTTATTATATTATAATTACTTTATATAATTATCTTACAAAATTCCTCATTGGTCCATACTTTGTATCTAGGCTTAAAATTACTTAACCTCATTTATTTTTCTTAATATTTTCCCAATAATTAGCAAATATATTTTGTGCTAATTTTATCCATTAATATTTAATTAATGGGTTTCACATAATTTTCCTTGAATATTCCTTTGTTTATGCTTAAGTAATTAGCCAAAAATCACTTAATTAATTGCTCACTAATTCTTGATAATTTTCTTAATTAGAATAACTCCTTACCTTATGACTTTTGCATTGACATTAGTGTTTTCATGTCTCATGCATTATATTAACATTTACGGGGGCATTTTGGTCATTATAATACTTTTTAACTTTTTCCCCCTTTATTTTTCCAAGGTAATAATTTAATAAATTACCTAAATTAGGGACAATATTCTTCTCTATTTCAAATAAATATTTTCTTGCCTCCTTATAATTTTCACAGGGTATCTTATAACCCGTAAATGCATTTAGGGACCTATTTGCAAACTTCCAAACGTTTTAGGGACCTATTTGCAAATTACTCTATTTTCAGGAGTACTTACCCTAAAAATAAGATAAATTCACCACAAGGTCTTTGAGACCATATATTCACCTATTTCCAATAGGTATTATTTACTCAATATGATACTTATCATAAGTGAGATTTTCAGGGTATTACACAAGCCAAAGGTGTCCGGATATAAATTGTTCACGAAAGAGTATTTCAAGGAAAAGAAGAAAAAGAATGAAGAGGTCAAGCTGTTGAGAAAGGAGATTCATGTTGTTAAACAAGCATGAAATGCGTTAAGAGAGAAGGAGAGGGAAAAATATAGGAAGAGAGCCCTGAAATTAAGTAGGGGCCAGGGGAAAAAATATGTTGTTCCTTTCCTTATTCGTTGTGCCCCAAATCAATTTATGAAAGTGTGTGAAAAGATTAAAAATAGACCGGATAGGATGGAGAGGTTGGAGAAGATAGGATTCCATAAATTGGTTCATATATGTTGTGCACAAATTCCTCGACATTTATGTGGTCAGTTTATGGACGGTTTTGACCTTCCAACAAAGAATGTCGCTATTCGAGGGAAGTCACTTCATGTACGCCCTGAAGATGTGAAACAACTGATGGGGTTACCATGTCATGGGGGGGAGACTGAAAGAAAAGCCAAGAAGGACAATAAAGCATTTAAGTCACTGAAGAGATCAAATGGGTCAATCCCATACAAGATGATAGGAAACTGGATAATTGAAAGCAAGGTGGAAGAAGAGTTTGAGATCCTTTTCGTTATTTATGCCTTGGGAACCCTCTTATGTCCTACTGCTAGCATCAAAGTTAGTAATGCACTTTTAAAGGTCATTGTGGCGACAAATGAAGATTTTAGGGAGTACGATTGGTGCACCTTTGTGTTGAATGAACTTTGTAATTCTATTGGAGAGTACAAGAAAAAAGTAAGGAAAGGGAAAGGGACAGTTACAGGGAAACCAGTATATATTGGAGGTTGTATGTATTTTTTCATGGTAAGTGCATCTTTTTTTGTTTCAGTTTCATGTTAGTTAATTGGTCATTGTATTCTGCATTGTAATTTGCTGCAGTACAAGTTGTCATTTGCTCATGATAATTGGTTATTGACTTCTTATGCAGATTTATTGCTTGCAAAATTTTCCATTGGGCCCCCTACAAGCACCTACGGTGGAGGATGCGATTCATTTCTGGGATGTGTTGGAAATTATGCCCTAGGGGCAAGTCATTGTACTTATCAACGATCCCCATATGAATTGGGTAGTCGCAATGTCTTGCTAGAGGCCGCTTGCGACTTGTAGGCTGATACAGCGATGGCCCGCCAAATCTCATGTGGGCCTACTGTGGTCGCACACAAGAATGGCCTAACACGAGCAAGAGTGTCAAGATTCATTGAATCTTAAATGTGTTTAAGATTTAATGAATACATATTTAATCTAGGATGTGTGTGTATATATATATATATGCATATATAAATATATTAAATTCGAAAATAATAATGATATTATTTATTGACAATAATATTATTATATATAGTATTTAATTTATTTGATAAATTAAATAACTATAATAAATTGAGATATTGTATCTCGTATTTAATTTTCGAATAAAGATATTGGATATCGATTTAATTTGAACCGAGATATCGGATCTCATTTTAAATTAAATATAACGATATCATATCTTGATTTAATATATAATAAATTAAAATAATAATAATATTATTTATTGATAATAATATTATTATATATAGTATTTAATTTATTTGATAAATTAAATAACTATAATAAATTGAGATATTGTATCTCGATTAAATTTTCGAATAAAGATATTGGATATCGATTTAATTTGAACCGAGATATCGGATCTCATTTTAAATTAAATATAACGATATCATATCTTGATTTAATTTATAAATATAAATTAAATCGGTGGGCTTTAATTCGGATTAAATAAATAAATTTGATTAGATCTATCGATAGATTTAATTAATATATTTTTAATCCATATTCAAAATTGGTTTTGAATTTAATACGTCTACTAGGTTTAGAAAAACCTACGGACATTTTGTCGAGCGTATTAGAAAGCCGCGAGAAACCCTAGATAGAAAATAGAGACGACGCACGGTCGTAGGCGCTAGCACGCCTCCGTTCGTGTTTCGAAGGCCGTTCGTGTGGATACCGGTAGAGGAAGGCGATTCTAAAGAGTCTGGCCTGGCGATCGAGAAGGTAGCCCACCGGTTCAAATTGTTCTGCAAAGGTACGATTCTAAACCTTAAACCTTGATTTAAACACCGTTGAGCGATCCGCCTAAGGGATCCGTAATTTTTTTTACTCCGTTGCGTGTACGGATCCCAACAGTGGCATCAGAGCCAACTCAACCGTGCGTTTAAATTAGGTTTTACGCGTATATATATATATATGATATATATGCTAAAACCGATCTTTGTATGCGTTTGAATTACAAAACTCGCGTTAGGGTTTCTACGGATAGCTAGTCGGATATTGCGTCGCTTCTCGAATTGTTCAGATCGGATCGTGTAGCCGATTCGCGTGGATCTCAAACGTTCGAATCGATGTCGATCGATTCGTTAGGTTTGAAATTTTCGGAAAAATCACGTTTTTTTTTGGAAATTATTTTCAAAAAATCACGTTTTTGGGGAATTATTTTTGAAAATAATATTTTATTTTGAAATTTCTAACGAGACCGCCGTAGGGATCCCGTCTGATTGTCGTAGCGCGAGAATTTAAATCATGATATTATATTATATATTGTATATAATATAATGTAAATTACATAATTTAAATCATGATATTATATTATATATAGTATATAATATAATATAAATTAGATAATCTAAATCATGATATTATATTGTATTTATAATATAATATAAATTAGAGAATTAAATCATGATATTATATTATATATAGTATATAATATAATTTAAATTAGAGAATTTAAATCATGATATTATATTATATTTATAATATAATATAAATTAGAAAATTTAAATCATGATAAGATTAATCATAATATTTTATTTCATAATTGTATGACTTAATATATGTTGTGATTTACCTTTCAAAAGTTGTTTGGGTATGGTGAACAACATGGCTCTAGAGTTTTACAATTGTTGTAAATTTTAAATATGGCCATGAGCCATGCCTCTTTCTTAAAATACTCCCGATGTACTTCTTTTGTTTTAGAGAAGTCCTCTCATTGGCTTGAGAGGATTTTAGGTTAAGGCTGAGCCATGTTGTGTCACAATTTTAATTATGTCTTGATTTGATGATTGCACGATTAATTTAGAATTTTTAATTATGGTTTGATTAGATCACTCATAATTAATTTAGAATTTTAATTATGTTTTGATTAGATCACTCATAATTAATTTAGAATTTTAATTATGTTTTGATTAGATCACTCGTAATTAATTTAGAATTTTTAATTATGTTTTGACTAGATCACTCATAATTAATTTAGATATTATATGAGATACAATAGTGATTGCATTCATATAAGTATAATTAATAGGATTAATCTAATTATACCCTCTAAATAAAATCTTAAGTCATAATGCCACCAATAAATGAATACTTGTCAAAACCTAGATCGCCCATTTGTATGTTCCACCAAAGTGGATGCATCGAGTTATCTTGGTGAGACAAGAGTGAGTAATGGTGATACTCAATATTCATTATTGTCCTGACTTAATTGAGATTATCAAAACGGTTTTGGATCTCAAGGCATTAGATGGGATTAAACATGCCATGTCATATGATGATTGAATCCCATAAAGATCTAAGAGTTACATATGATGTAATTGGCAAGGGGTTTGCCTACCTAAATAACTTAATTTAAGCGTCCTGCCAAAGCGGACTTAAATTTAAGCCAAATATGGATCTTAGCCCACTAATTATAATGAGGGTTGTTAATTCAGTGGGAGGTTACTACTTAAACTTTGCATACCTTTAGTTGTAGAATCATGTAGTCTAGTAACACTTCAACACCATCAATGCGATCAGTCCTTGAGAAGGACGAACTCGATGAGACAAACTCTCTTGACATGTTTGGGAACTTAAGCGTTGATCCTAAACACGAAAGAAAAGAGCATCTCATCAATCAACCCATTCTTGACGAGCCTTCACCGCTGATCCAAGAGCTCGATCGATGCTTATACGAAGCATAAAGATGACTCTGTGGATGCAGGATGCTCGATGCTTGCCACTATGCTTCTAGACCTCAATAGAGATCTAGAACTAGAACATGTGGAGGCTTCGAGATGATTGTTCATCCTACGGAAATGTTCCAAGAATGTGCAAGGCTTGAGAGGCTTGGATTCCCATGTCCTAGGAGTTAGCTACGTATGTGATCTTGAACTCACTCCCGTGAAGTTATGATAACTTTGTCATGGATTGCAACATGGAGGAATCAATTTCTGAACTGCATGGGATGCTCAAAATTGCTAAGCTGAGCCTTAGAGAGGCCTAGTTCTATTTTGTCCATTCAGAAAGGAAGGGGTATATGAAACGGAAAGCCAAGAAGGCAAAACCTCTGAAGGATAGAGTCTCGCTTCTTTTACAATGAACTTGGTCATTTGAAAAGAAATTGCAAACTCAACTTCGAGGATCTAGAGAAGAACAAGAAGGATAGCGGGCTATCGCTTCAAGTATCTATGCCATAGATATTCGCTTTCTACTTCCTCAACATGGGTATTGGATACTACATGTGGATCTCACATTTGACTAAATGTTGGATCTCAAGGACAAGAGAAAATTGAATGGACGAATCTATGACATAACTGCTAAGAGGATCAAGTCAAATGATTTGAATCGACCTATCTATGGCATTGTCGTCTAGGCCATATAAATGAGAAACACATTTCAAACTCCATAAAGATGGATTTCTTAACTCATTTGATTTTGAATCAATTGATACATGCGAGTCTTTTTATTTGGAAAGATGACAAAGGCACCTTTATCGGACACGGTGAGAGAGCCACCAATTTATTGGGCCTCATACATACCGATGTGTGTGGACCAATGAATACATCTGCCGAGGGGGTCATTTGTACTTCATTACATTCATAGATGATTTTAGTAGATATGGATATATCTATTTAATGAAACATAAGTCGGAATCTTTTGAAATGTTCAAAATATTCCAAAATGAAGTGCAAAATCAACTTGGCAAAACAATTAAGACACTTTGATCTGATCGGGGTGGTGAGTATTTGAGCCAAGAGTTCATTGACCATCTTAGGAGTTGTGGGATCGTCTCGCAACTTACTCCTCCAGGAACACCTCAATGGAATGGTGTTTCTGAGCAGAGGAATCGAACTCTATTAGATATGGTTCGATCTATGATGAGTCAAACAGATCTTCCACCTTCCCTTTGGGGCAATGCCCTAGAAACAATGCGTTCACACCGAATCGTGTTCCGTCAAAGGCGGTTGAAAAGACACCATATGAGATATGGACCGGGAAGAAACCCGCTTGTCATTTCTTAAAATTTGGGGATGTGAGGTTTATGTCAAACATCAAGCCTCCGATAAATTATCATCCGATCCTCAAAATGCATTTTTGTGGGGTATCCTAAGGAAACTAAGGGATACTATGTCTACAATCCCACCGATCACAAAGTGTTTGTTATTCGAATGGTATCTTTTTGGAAAAAGAGTTAATCTCTAAAAGAACTAGTGGGAGTAAGGTGAGCCTCGAAGAAGTTCGAGAGTCACAGACAATGTAGAACCACGATGGAAACCGGAGAAGACTCAACAAGTTGTTAAGCCTACTCACGTAACACAAGACCCACAAAGGTCCGATAGAACACGGCTGACCTCGGAGATATGGATTTCGACATCGGAAGCCGTGATGTTTTGCTCATTGAGCACAATGAGCCAACTACCTATCGCGAGGCCATGGTGGGACCCAACTCCGAAATATGGCTTAGTGCCATGAAGTCTGAAATGCAATCCATGTACGACAATGAGGTATGGGCCTTAGTCGATCGACCTGAAGGTGTAAAAACCATTGGGTGCAAGTGGGTTTTCAAAGAGAAAACCGACATGGATAGCAAAGTAAATATCTTCAAGGCACGACGGTTGCAAAAGGATTCACTCAAACTCATGGTGTGGACTATGATGAAACCTTTTCCCAGCTTGCAATGGCCAAATCAATCGAATCCTTCTTGCCATTACATCATATTATGACTATGAAATATGGCAGATGGACGTCAAAACAGCCTTCCTTAACAGAAAGCTCCTCGAGGATGTGTACATGACACACTGAGGGTTTTGTGCGTCCAGAGGACTCGTAAAGCTTGCAAGCTTCAAAGATCCATTTATGGTTTGAAGCAAGCATCTCGGAGCTGAATCATCGTTTTGATGAAGTAGTCAAAGAGTTTGGATTCATTCAAAACATAGATGAACCTTGTGTTTACAAGAAGGTTAGTGGGAGCACAGTTGTATTTCTAGTGCTTTATGTTGATGACATCCTACTCATTGGGAATGACATTCCTACCTTGCGAGTGTCAAGTCTTGGTTAGGAAAGTCTTTCTCAATGAAAGATTTAGGCGAAGCCACTTACATCCTTGGGATTAGGATCTATAGAGATAGATCTAAGAGGTCGATAGGCCTAAGTCGAGCACATACATAGACAAGATACGCATAGATTCGGTATGCGGATTCTAAAAGGGGTTACATGCCCATGTCTCATGGCATCCATCTCAGTGAGGATCTCGTGTCCTAATACACAAGATCAAAGAGACTGCATGAGTAAGATTCCATATGCCTCCGCCACTGGATCTATCATGTATGCCATGTTATGTACTCGACCGGATGTCTCATGTTCCTTGAGTATGATCAGCAGATATCAACAAGATCGCAGTGAGGGTCATTGGACTGTTGTCAAGGGTATCCTAAAGTACTTAAGAAGGACTAAGGCCTTATTCTTGGTATATGGTGGCTTGGAAGATGAGCTCGTGTGACTAGTTACACGATGCGAGTTTCCAAACTGACCAAGATGATTCAAGATCGCAATCAGGGTATGTATTCCCATTGAATGGTGGTGCGGTGAGCTGGAAGAGCTCTAAGCAGAGCACTGTAGTTGATTCTGCAATAGAAGCTGGGTATATAGCAGCATCAGATGCAGCTGAGGAGGCCTTTTGGATTAGTATGTTCATTAATGAACTAGGGTAGTTCCTACCATCTCAAATCCAATAGACTTGCTCATGTGACAATAGCGGCACTATTGCGCAGACCAAGGAGCCTAGGTCACATCAAAGGACCAACCGTATACTCAAGCGATTTCATCTTATCGAGAAATCAATGATAGAGGTGATACAAAAAGAAATTATTATGCAAAGTACCGAGAAAGCAAGTCATTATACTTTAGACGATTTCACTATTTAATAAAGTATTCTCCTTTTAGTTATCTTTTGTTTGCATGTTTACATTGATAATCGTATCCCCGGATATATCTAATAGATTATCCTAAATGTCTCTCGTCGGTCATCTACGCGGAGCGAAGATGAGATAAGACCAGTGTGACTTTGATGAGGTATGGAGATACGAATCAAAGTCATAGGCACTTGTAAGAGTACAAGGTCTTGGACCGACCCACTATGAGAAAGCCGCATGGATTTAGTCATAAGCTTATCTCAAGTATAACCGCGTCACAACGCCCTTTGACTCGAGATCATCATGGATTCCTACATGATGAGTCGCTGGTCTTTGACCTAGTCAAAAGTCACCTTTGACCGGGTGATGATAAAGGCTATGATCGGGATCAGTGATTTTCATGCGGAGGAATGTGAATGGTCAAGATGGGATTTGTCCCTCACATTTCTAGAGAGATAATACCGGGCCCTCGATGAGTGAGTCTAAGAAATGTATGGCCATACTACGATGGAAATGAGTTTTCATCTCAATTGTTAGACTACTCGAGAATCGAGAAAGTAATGGTCAAGAACAGGAAGTTGACATTTTCATGCCTCATCCTTGACCAAATTATCGCGTGACAAAAGGGACGTGACATGGTTGTACGATAGGTTATATCGCATAAACAATGACGTTGATCCTCTTACTAAGCCGCTTGCACAAGTGGAACATGAGCGTCATGTTAGGGCAATGAGAATTAAGGTAATTAATGATTGCACCTAGTGCAAGTGGAGTCTCGTTGGAAATTATGCCCTGGGGGCAAGTCATTGTACTTATCAACGATCCCCATATGAATTGGGTAGTCGCAATGTCTTGCTAGAGGCCGCTTGCGACTTGTGGCCGATACAAGATTGGCCCGCCGCCAATCTCATGTGGGCCTACAGGTCACACACAAGAATGGCCTAACACGAGCAAGAGTGTCAGATTCATTGAATCTTAAATGTGTTTAAGATTTAATGAATACATATTTAATCTAGGATGTGTGTGTATATATATATATATGCATATATAAATATATTAAATTCAAAATAATAATGATATTATTTATTGACAATAATATTATTATATATAGTATTTAATAAATTGAGATATTGTATCTCGATTTAATTTTCGAATAAAGATATTGATATCGATTTAATTTGAACCGAGATATCGGATCTCATTTTAAATTAAATATAACGATATCATATCTTGATTTAATATATAATAAATTAAAATAATAATAATATTATTTATTGATAATAATATTATTATATATAGTATTTAATTTATTTGATAAATTAAATAACTATAATAAATTGAGATATTGTATCAGATTAAATTTTCGAATAAAGATATTGGATATCGATTTAATTTGAACCGAGATATCGGATCTCATTTTAAATTAAATATAACGATATCATATCTTGATTTAATTTATAAATATAAATTAAATCGTTGGTTTTTAATTCGGATTAAATAAATAAATTTGATTAGATCTATCGATAGATTTAATTAATATATTTTTAATCCATATTCAAAATTGGTTTTGAATTTAATACGTCTACTAGGTTTAGAAAACCTACGGACATTTTGTCGAGCGTATTAGAAAGCCGCGAGAAACCCTAGATAGAAAATAGATGACACTAAGATCAAGAGGCGATTCTAAAGAGAGTGCGATCGAGAAGGTAGCCCACCAGTTCAAATTGTTCTGCAAAGGTACGATTCGGAAACCCTAAACCTTGATTTAAACGCCGTTGAGCGATCCGCATAAGGGATCCGTAAATTTTTTTACTCCGCTGCGTGTACGGATCCCAACAGGATGACACTAAGATCAAGAGGAGAGTGCAGACAGAGAGAGAAAGCAAGAAATGGCTGCTACTTCCTTACGGTGATGAAGTTGGTCAGTCATCTATGGAATTGCATCTAGAAACAACCCTCATCACTCACCCGGTAAGTATGTGATCTTCATTTTACATCCATAATGGGTACATTTATATCACTGATTAATTTATTCATCATACTTTTCAGGAAATAAAGAGAACATATGATCGAGTGATGTCTAGGGTGCAAGAAGAACTACTTGCCCTTCAAGCAAGACTCTTCAAGGGGGCAGAAAGTGATGAAGGTGATGTCAATGATGAGGTTCAAAGTGAGGATGAAGAACCTTGTTCACAAAATGAAGAGGATGGGGGAGACATACAAAAAGAAGATGAGGATGAAGATGAAGGTTCAAAGTCAACTGACGAAGATGAAGGGTCTGAAAGCGAAGATCATACGTCACAATAAGGAGAGCAATCATAATATTTTGACCAAATTGCCCATGGAATATGTTTAAAATTACATAGTTTTTTCATCGTTTTCCGCATATTAACTTTAGAAACGTGTCACGTTATAGTTATATCTGACTTTTCACACTAGGGATAGATACCTTCCCTCCCCCCCCCCCCAACTTCCAACCAGACACAACCTAAAGAAATTACAAGATCATGAGAATGCAATGGAAAAAAATGACTTGTTTGGTAAAAAAAAAAAAAAAAAGCATTGATTTCCACTAAGGAATATTTTAGTGGGAAAATTGAACAAAGTCCCTCATTCGAAATTTTATTTGTTAGAAGGATTTGATAACTCTTTATACATACATAATATTAGTATTTTTTAAATGTTATGTTCATGGAGTAACATACTTTTATTCAAATTTTTCCTACCAATAAATTTTTTTATTGAAAATTCCCCCCCCCCCATTTTTTTCTATTTCAAAATGTGGCCCCAATCAATCCCTAACTCTGCACGAGGAATGAATTGAAGAGTGCAATGTAACATGTGTAATTGGATTGTTATATTAAGGGTTAAGTATCAATTTTATCCCGAAAGTATACCTCTAGGAGCAATTTTACCCTGAAAGTTTTTTTGGGTTCAATTTTATCTTGGAAGTATCAAAATGGAGTAATGTTGTCCTCCTCTAACGGTAATGCCTAACGGGATTAGCCTACACTCGAGTGTGTACAATTTTTTATTTTTTTTTTACGCACATTGAGTGTGCACTTTGTGATCCAACCAACCACAATGAATCATTCTAAGTGCTCATAATTGTGATGAACAATTAAATTAGTTCGATGATTCTCCAGCCTACCAAAATCTCCTAATAGATATTGAAGCCATAGTCATAAATATTCCTTATGCAGAGCATAGAGTCATCTTCATAAATATTAAGCTAACAAACCTTTTTAAGAAAAAAAAAAAAACCCAGTGTGTCTTCTAAACAAAAACAATTAATATTTGCCACTTCGTCTTCATAGTGGAATCCACTTCTGATAGAAAATGACAACTACTACTTCTCGTGCCTTGACTCGCGCTCTTATAATCATTCTGTTGTTTTGGTTGGACAAATTATGGTCCCTCACCCAACAAGTTGTTTTATAGTTCGTGGCCTGAAAAAAAAAAAAAAACCTACTTTATATTAAATTTGGAATTGAAAATCCTCTCTTATAAAAATATATTTAATTTTGATTATCTCAACAATAATTTACTTGATGAAAAATATTAGGCAGCCAAGCCCCACGAACCCTCCCCCAATTTAAGTGGATCAAATTTGTCTAAAATTCAAACCTACCAAACCCAATAAGTTATGGACTTTCTGAGTTGGGGTAAGTACATGAAAGTGTCATTTTCATATCATCACACCTTTAATAATAATCATAATATATACGAGTATAACTAAAACGTACATAACAAAGATATAAATTAATCACAACTCACAACACGAACGAGTTATATAATTATAACGTATGATGTTTCAAAAAACATCTTCTAAAACATTTTTTTTTTTTTTAAAAAGAAGAGAGTATCTTTTCCAAATTTAAGTATTAAAAAATAATAATTAATTCACCTATTTTTGATAAGAAAATGATGGTTCATTAGTATTGCAGTAAAACAGTCGATATTCAAAAGAAACGTTGAGAGTAACGATAATCATTTTTAAGGTCATATACCAATGATATGGAAAATTTTACTAATTTGTATATTCATCCTCACCGCCTTGTTCTCCAATGTGGAGTTTGTATTCATTGCCACACGGAGAAAATAATCAAAAGTGACTTTTTATACAGTACATTTAACTTAAAATTATAAATCTCGCACCAGAAGAGTTTAGGAGAATTGGAACGTGTTATGAGTCTTACATCAAGTAGATTCACAAGTATAGTGTGATTTATAAACTAATGGCTCTCTTTCCTAATAGGTTAGTCTTTTAGTATAATTTCTCTCTTTAGGTTTGTGATCATCATATTTGCTCTTTCATTGAGAGCCCATATTCAGGAAAAGAAAAGGGTTAACCATGGAGGATTCTGACCAACAGGAGGTCAAGTGAAGTACTGTAGTGTGAAACCGGAGATATCGATTTGAAACGATCTCTCCTTATAGACTTGAGATCATCACAAAAAGCCCATGAGTCAATGAGTGATAACTCTTGTAACGGCAACAATAAATAAGCAAGCAAGTCTTCTAAGTATGATATAAATTCACAAAACCATTAATGGACAACTAAAAAAGTGAATAATTTCCGGTTTCAAAGCCATGTTCCAGATCAAAAGTTGAAGAGAGTTCCAAAAAAGTTTTCACATTCCTTTTGTGCTGTAAACATGTCAAATGATATATATACTCTCAATTCTAACAGTTTCCTCTGTTTTCAGGCAAAAATTTCTCATCACTTTTATTCTTTTCCTCATTCCAAGCAATCTTCTAACCCAAGTTCATCTCCAAGCGTCGTTCCTTTTACCTTTTCTTATCATTCCATAATTTAGAATTCCCTTTTTTAGTTATAAAATGATTTTTCCAAGGGACATGGATTTAGAATTCTCGTTACCCTCAAAGCCTCTACTGTTCCCATTTTAGCCTCCTCCTCCTCCCACTCCACCTCCCGTCTTCGTCTTCTTCTTCTTCCTCGATATCTTCTCTGTGATGTTTAAGTTATGATCAACTCACTTGTCGGTTCCTATTCTGGTTCTGGTGCTCTTCTCCATCTTCGGACATGTTCACGATGATGAAGAACAATTTCAAAGATTCAGAACACTTATATCTCTCATGGACCTTCTCGAAGCTCATCGCTTTCTTCTTTCTCTTAGTCTCTGTCTCTTACCTCTTCTATTCCCTTCGATTCGTTACTCATTCTTACGATTGTGAACAGCAAAACCCACTGCCTTTGATTAGCCATCTAGCACCTTCGATCGATTACGCCATTGAAGAGATCCCAAAACCCTCTTTCGATGAAACCAACATTTCGCACATCGTCTTCGGAATCGGAGCTTCGGCGAAGCTATGGAAGCAGAGGAAAGAGTACATCAAGCTCTGGTGGAGACCTAATCAAATGCGAGGCATCGTTTGGCTTGATCGGAAAGTAGGAGCCGACTCTAAAGACAAAAATCTGCTTCCGCCGTTGAAGATTTCTGAAGACACAGCTAGATTTTCGTACAAAAACCCTAAGGGGCACAAATCTGCGATTCGAATCTCGCGTATCGTTTCCGAAACGATTAGGTTAGGGAATACGGAGGGCGTGAGGTGGTTCGTGATGGGGGACGACGACACGGTGTTCGTGACGGAGAATTTGGTGAAGGTTCTTCGGAAGTACGATCACAACCAGTTCTATTATATTGGGAGTTCGTCGGAGAGTCACTTGCAGAACATATATTTCTCTTACAATATGGCTTATGGCGGCGGCGGATTTGCCATTAGCTATCCTTTGGCGGTGGCTCTGGAGAAAATGCAGGATAGGTGTATCCAGAGGTATCCGGGATTGTACGGCTCCGATGATCGGATTCAGGCGTGTATGGCGGAGCTCGGTGTTCCTCTCACCAAAGAGAGAGGATTTCATCAGGTTAGTAGTGAGTCCTGGAATTCTTGTTTTTTGGACTTTTTTTTCCCATTCCTTTTCTGGCTCGATTAATCTACATGTTTGTCTGTATTCTTTTCCCGGTCGATTCCTGAGAAAACGGAGGAAAACACACGAAACCCACGACAACATAATGATTGAGATGGTTAATCGAGTTAAAGTAGAATGCAATTTAGGATGAAATAGGACATTTTCAGGATTTTTGCTCATTCTAATAACATAATATCATCATCATTGGTTTCATCAATAATCAATCAAACTGGGAAACAAAGAAGCTTGTTCATTTAGTGGTTTGATGCTATAGCCATGGGTGTATACGCCAAGGAGAATACGATTATATGCTTTTAGGAAGGCCGAACTGAATATGAACACCAGAAAAATCCAAAACTGAAGCATCCAATCCAAATATTAGTATATATGGGTTGATTATTTGACTAAACTAGGAACTCGAGTTAAAATCAAAATGGGTTGGTTTGATGGTTTGTGACGAATATATCAATGACTTGGGTGGAGAGTGGAGACAAAGTGTGTGTTTATTGGAATCATGATTTGTTGACCTATGTCTTCCACTAATGTTCCCACTCGAAAGTGAGAGTTTGTGACTGGGGGAGGAACATTTACAAAGGACATTAATTTTTAAAATTTGGGAACAACAATAGAGCTAGGATTTGGTTTGTCAACGGGGAAAAAATAACAAGGACCTAGTTTCCAATGATGTCGGGAAGTGGACAGGTGTTAGAAATATGTGGCGCAACGTGTTGCGTGTCTTTAAAATATGAGCTGTCCGGTAGTGATGGATGGGTCCCACAGAAGAAGCCTTTGCTGTTTACAGCCCACGATCAGCTCCGTGATTGGGATTTGGGAGCCTCACCGCCACCTCTACCATGGAACGCGTTTCCACGCCTATCGAAACGCCTATCCCTATTCTTGTGGATCTGGCTTCAGTCTTCTTCTCTTTCCATCCTCTTCTTCATCTGAACCGTCGGATGAAAATCTGGACGATTTAAATTTTTTAAAAAAATTAAATTTTTACGGCATGCGGTATTGTGTATTGTATGTGGTAATTTATTAAAAAAAATTTACACCGTCCAGATCTTTATCCGATGGCTCAGATGAAGAAGATGATGGAAGAGGATGAGATGAGAAGAGGACTGAAGCCAAATCTGGGTTCCCACTACCCACCTGTCCTGTACCGTCTTCTTCATCATCTCCCTTTTTATTGATTCTTTAGTCGATATCAGTGTTTTTTTGTTTATTGATTAAATCCAAAATCTACTATGTCAACTGTCAAAGAGGTAACTTCCAGATTGAGGTACATATTCATAATTAAAGAAATTAAATGAACTTCATCTTGACTGATTTTTTTGGGACCATGAACTTCATCATAAATGAATATGTATGAATTATGTATTATGGAGTTTCATACATTTTTGCAGATTTTTTGTCTTCACTTTCCTTGCATATTAAAATTGAACTTTTTTTTTTTTTGGAAATTATTCATATTCTTTTATTATTTTCAAATTCAGCATTACATATATGAACCATCTCTTCATTTGATGGGAAAAAACTCCCCATTTTTATAATACACATAATTTTTTTAGAAAATTAGGAAAAGTCATCTATTAAAAATTCTTAAAAAATTATTGGTGATAAAGATCTAAATTAGTGTATTGGTGCCTTGCGAGTATAAAATTTGCAGAGTGTTATATAAAAATTTATCAGGTAGTTCTTGTCAATAATATTTTCAACATGATTTTTTCTCCAATTTTTCCTAAATATGACATTAGAAAAGTGGACATTCTTGTTATTATTTTCGTGCATTTCATCTCATGAATATCGTGGGTCGTTTTATGTTTTGAGCAGTTTGATGTGTACGGGAATCTCTTTGGGCTTCTAGCAGCCCATCCAGTTACCCCATTAGTGTCACTTCATCACTTGGACGTTGTGGAGCCCATATTTCCAAACGTGACCCGGGTCCAAGCCCTGAAGCGGCTTCAAGCGCCCATGAAGCTCGACCCGTACGGCCTCATCCAGCAATCCATTTGCTACGACAAACGAGGAACTTGGACCATATCCGTGTCTTGGGGCTACGCGGTCCAGATATTTCGGGGCACCTTCTCGCCCCGAGAAATGGAGATGCCCGCGAGGACCTTCCTGAATTGGTATAAACGGGCCGACTACACCGCCTACCCGTTCAACACCCGACCTGTATCCCGCCATGTTTGCCAGAAACCGTTTGTTTATTATTTATCTGGTGCAGTTGCTCTGAGTAATGTGACCAAGAGTGAGTATGTAAGGTCCGGGTCAAACCCAGAATGCAAGTGGCAAATGCAGGATCCTTCTCAAATCCAGAGAATTGAGGTCTATAAGAAACCCGACCCGTATTTGTGGGACAAGGTAACTTTCATTTTCCTATGACTTCTTAATGCTACTTCTTCTCAACTATGTTTACAGTTCACAGGGACATGTATTTTTGGGTGAAGGATGGGATAAAACTTTAAAAAGAATCTTTAGGTGTTCAATACTTCGATGTCAGATATGGTTAATATAAGATGTCGTTAGTGGTATAGTTTTACACTGTCAACGATATCTTATATTAAGTATGGGAGATAGTATGTAGTTTCCTTAAATAATTCCAAGTGATATGGTCGACACTTTTTTCTTCTTCCAAATTTATCGGTTCATTAAGGAATGACAATGTTTTTTAAAAAGATTCTAACTCTCAGAAGAAGCTGAAATGGAAAATGAGAATGAATGGGACTGTTTATGATTTTGGTATGTTTTGCAGTCACCAAGAAGGAATTGTTGCAGAGTAGTGCCCAGGAAGAAGAAAGGAACAATGGTGATTGACGTCGGAGAATGCAAGGAAGATGAAGTTGTTGAACTGTAGGGGCAGATGCAGATATATATATGAGAAACACCACAACCTATGCTCTGCTCTTTCCGAAGCAAAGAGGGGAAAAATCCTTTGATTTTAAATTCATATTCATGTCTCAATGTTTCCCTTTTTCATTCCCTCGTTCAAATTCTTTTAAGATGGTGTTCAAGGAGAGGGTGGAACGATGAAAATGAGAGTGACACACTAATGTAAATTGTTCCCGTGTTTTGTAATGGGTTTAGTAAACTGAGTTGAGACTCAGTCTTACTCTCAATTCTAATGTCTTGTTTCTTTCCCCTCTTTGTCCTTTTTATAAGTTGAGTTAAAATTAATAGAACTAAAATATCTCCTAGACTTTTTAGTACTACCATTATCATTATGTTCATATTTATAAATTCAAATTAACCTTCACGTATTAATGAGAATTAGTTAATTCATTGATTATGAGCTAAATTTTTAATTTTGTCTTTATCTATGATTGGTTTTGAAAGTCAACATGAATAAATTTTTTTTGTTTATTGTAATTAATAAAAGCAAAAAAATATTTACTATTCTAAAACTGAATCTATAAGTTATAATAAAGGCTATATTTTTTAATTAAACTCATAAATAAATAAAAATGTATTTCCTTATTTAATTTGATCCATTCTCCTCAATACTCATAGTTGTCTTGGCTCCTCATAGTATGCTTTACAGCCTGACTGAGCGCGTAGGCCCCACACGCATTGACACCTTGAATCAGTCTTCGTCCTCTCGCCTAATCCTGCGGGAATCGGAATGTAGAAAATTCATCTGGCTCACTTTCGATCTTTAGAAGTTCTGAATTCTCTCTCGAACCTCTCAATCATGGAGTTTCTGAAGTGGAACCTCATATCTTGTTTCCTCTTGCTTTGTTTACCTACGCTTTCCCTGACCTCTCGCCTCTTCTCTCCGGTCGACAACTATCTCATCGACTGCGGTTCCGCGGCCGTGAGCACCATAGACAACCGCCGATTCGTCGGGGACCTCTCCGGTGGCAACGACTTGCCTTTGTCGTTTTCTGGTCGTTGGTTTTCGATGAGAAATGAAAACCCTGTTCCGGGTTTGGACCCAATCTACCACACGGCTAGGATTTTCAGAAGCCCTTCCAAGTATGCATTCCCGATCAGAGACAAAGGAACCCACATGGTACGTCTTCACTTTAATTCATTTAATTCTCGGGGAATCGATCTGGGTGAAGCTCAATTTCACGTTTTGGTTGATCGGTTTGTCGTTTTGAGCAATTTTAGCCTAGTGAATTCTGAAAACCCTAGGATTATGGAGTATCTAATAAGGGTCGATGCTGAGGAGCTTGTGATAATGTTTGTTCCAACTGAAAAGTCAAAAATTGCATTTGCCAATGCTATTGAGGTGATCTCTGCTCCGAAAGACCTTGTGCCTGATACTGCACAATATGTGAGTTCGAAAAATGTAGTGAATCTTGATGGTCTAAGCAACCAAGCACTTGAAGTTGTCTACAGGTTGAATGTTGGGGGTCCTAAAGTCACTCCATTTAATGATTCCTTGTGGAGGACATGGATGCCTGATGATAAGTTTTACAAGCCCAATCCTCAATCTAAAAGACTGTACTTCGGTGGTCGGATCAAGTATCAAAAAGGAGGTGCTAGCCGTGAAGTTGGGCCCGACAATATGTATAACAGTGCTCGGCTGATCAAAAGTATGAATGCTTCTGTTCCTAGGATCAATATGACATGGCAATTTCCAGTCACTGGGGGTTATAAATATCTTGTTCGGTTGCACTTCTGTGACATTGCTAGTATTTCGATTGGGTTGCTGTACTTCAATGTTTATGTCAATGGGAATTTAGCTTATGAAGATCTGGATCTCTCTGGCATTACTGGTTTACTGGCTTCCCCCTTTTATGCTGATTTTGTTGTTGATACAGACAGCTTTGGGGCATTGAGTGTCAATATAGGACCCTCAAATAAAAGCATCCCTTATGTTGTTGATGGTATCTTGAATGGAATTGAGGTAATGAAGTTGAATGATTCTCGCAATAGTCTTGATGGAGAGGTTTGTGCCGGTTTCATTCTGAAGAGCTGGCCAAGGGGGAATTCAGGGTTTTTCCTTACTTTGTTGGCTGCTATATGCATTGTATTAAGTATATCCTTAGTGATTCGTAGGAGGGTACTTGGGTCGGGGGATTCTTTCCCATGGTCACGGTTGCCGGTGGATATTTCAGATGAACATGTTAAGATAAGCGGTCTTCCTTCACAAAGCAAATAAATTGCGTGTAAAATATCAGCAGGTCCTGGTGACTATGAGGAAGAAGAAGAAGAAGAAAGATAAGGGACTGCTTTGCTTTGCACCTTAAGCCATTTTGTAAGCCTGAAAAATGTAACACTGCTTTGAACCTTAATTCTCTGCTAAAACGTACTCTAATTAGGGAGGTATCATCCTGTGTCTAGATTGCTTTACTTGTGTATATAATATGTTATGTTGTTAGTCTTAACTCTTGCCTCTACTTGCTTTGTATCCGTTGTCTGTCTGAAGCTGTTTGCCTGTATCTTGGTTGTAATGTTTGAAAATAGGTATGGAGCTTTGATATTGAGTAGCATAATGTTATTTGTGTGGATGCCCCCAGATTATTATAAAATTGGCTTGGACAAATTTTGTTGAATAAACCATAGAGCAATTTTCACTTTACATGAGCATGTTCAACCTGAAGAATGAAGACAAAGCATTATTTTCTGACTTTCTCTAATTCTGTGTTGGTGCATAGACAGTTTCTCTTGCAGCTCAGTTGGATATCATATCCCTTGGACTACTAGTTCAAATAAATTTGTTCATTTACCTTGCTAAATTATTTCCATTTTAGTCTCAGCAGCCTGTGACGTAATTTCAGATTTCTATACTTCCATATTCTAACATCCCTGGGATGTTCTATGGTCGGATGACCATGCACAAGCAAGGTCTATAAATCCTACTTCTCTGTAATGCTCCTCTTCTCTCTCTGGTTGAATCTTTAAGTGGCTGGGATTAGATTTAGGTTAGGGGCACTGTGGATTGTAACTTTCCAAACTTTGAGCTTGTCATAGTGAATAACTAAAGAAGTTATGAGTAATTGCCAAACTCTAGTATCACGACAGAATTGGGTTTCTTCTGACTTATGTATATAAATGGTTTGCGGACTTGCGGTAATGAAAATGGACAGCCGCGTAGGGAATGAGACTTGTGCCTAAAGGGAATGAAACAAAAGATGAGAAGGCTCATCGAGTAATCATGAAAGTATGAAGACCAGTAAAGATTAATGGCTCAAACTTCAAACCTTTCAAAATAAAAAATAAATAAATAAAATATATATATATATAAAAGAAGAAAGATACTTCCTCTAGTCATTTTTATAAGTAACTTTTTCTCTTTTGAGGCTGGTTCTTAATACGAGTACAATTTTTTTTCTTGTGTATCAAAATTTAAACTGTTTTTTTTTTTCTTTTCTATCCTTATTAAATACATATCTTTAATTCTATATTCATTCTCTCTAGGTTTTTTACTCATTCTATTTCCTATACTTTTTTCATAAATAGGGTTATATTGTAAGCAACATGAATTTTATATTTATTATTTTTAACTAATATTAATTGTCAGTTCATTTTGTGTAATAAAAAATTGCTTATAAAAAACGAGAGGAGTGGAAGATATGAGAAAATTATGATTTTATTTCATTGCCTTGTGTAGATAGAGTACATCAGGGGTTTAGCAGACTTAAATTATAAGGGACTCATTTCCTTGTTCTTCTTTAGACTGTTCAGATTGATTTTTACTTTTTTATTTTTTATAAAAAATAATTTTAATGGGTGAAGAATATAAAACAAAAATAATATTTGAACTAATTTTTTTAAATGATTTTTTTTTTTTAAAAAAAAAAAAGCTCTATATAGACGAGCTCTCCCTACTCATCCTTTTCCAAAGGACGAGCAAGGAAACCAGTTTCAATTACAAGTGATAAAAGTTTTCAAGAAGATAAACGGACATTGACTTTTGCCCCTAAAAAAATATTTGTTGTTGTGCATATTTTGGAAAAAAAAATGACATGTGTATTTTTACACTTTAACTCTATTATTATTTAAAAAAAAAAATTAAATATTTTGCATAAATGATTTTATTCTTGTGGAAAAGTATGTGGAGGTTAAATATAAACTTCATATGCAGAATATTCTTATCATTATGATCATGAAGGAATGTTTGTTATTATAATATTATATAAATGCTCCATGTGGCGTCATTAACTCCTTATAATTCTCTCGTGCCATTTTCATTTGGAACAAATCACAAAACTGAAGAGTTTGACCTCCCTAGTTATGCCAATTTAATGGCTTTGAAAAAGTTTGTCCCATTCGAAAAACTAAAAACAAAATTTATGGCAAATTCATTGCAATGACGTCCCTCACCAACTGAAGTTCATAAACCTTGGACCAAGAAAAAAAGTTCATGAACCAATCATGCTCAATCATATAGCATTATGCTCCTAAACTAAGAAAAATCTTAAAAATTGAATAACTATGTTTTAAAATATAAAGAGACATGTAATTGTTTAGCTGAATATATAAAAATTATTCACTAAAATGTACCTAACTACAATACTATTCACGATAAGTTAATTCTTTTTTTTTTATAAGCAACTTTATCCTTGTGTCTCAAAATTTAAACTACTTTTTTCTTTTCTACTCCTATTAAAAACACATATTGTATATTAATTATCCCTCACTTACCACTAATTCTTTTTCATTTACTCATTTATTACACATTCTCTCTCATATTTTATACTCATACTCATTGTTGTCAAACTCGCGAGTTGACTCTCCGAGTTTACCGTTTTTACATTTTTAGTTTACCAAATCGAGTCGAGTTACTAGTAAACTCGTAACCGTTGTAAACTCAGTTAAACTTAAGAGTTTATATACCAAGTTTACCGTTTTTACGTTTCTAACTTACAAAACTGTGTTAACTCACCTTAAACTTGTGTTAACTTTTTTTATTTGGTCATGCTTAGTAGCTTTATATATGAGTTTTATAGAAATTTCTTTGTTAAATATGGTAAATTTTTAATATTGATGGATTTAATTTCAATTATTTGGATTTAAAATATATTTAAATCAAATTGTTACCATTTTTTTATATTTTAATTATTTATTATACACTATTAATACCTATTTAATAATGAAAGTAAACTCTTACGAGTTTACGATTCAAGTTTACAATACGAGTTTACGTCATTGTCACGAGTTTATTTAAACTCGCGAGTTTGACAACCTAGCTCATACTTTCTCTATTTATTACTCATTATCTCTCCTATGTTCTTTTCATAAATAGATATTTGAAAAAAACATGACATTTTTTATATATTTATTGTTTTTAACTAATCTTAACCGTTATTTCATTTTGAGCAATAAAAATAAATGTTGTATATAAAAATGGTTAGAGGGAGTTTTTAAAATGCCTTCTAAATGATAGACAAGCTATTAAATTGATTAAATTTCTAGCTTCTCTCAATACAATTTTCTCTCACCTCTACACATTTACGAATTATTCTCACATCTCTACCCCTTTTCTTTCTTTCTTTTTCTTTTTAATAACAAAAATACTAAAATATACTTTTAGTCTTTTAACTTTAGACGATACTTTAGACGATGTTCCATTTTAATCATTTAACTCTAAAAAATATGTCTTTTATTTTTTTAAGTCAACACTGTTAACTTCTCTAACAGAAAATGATGAGTCGGCAAATTTAAAAATATTGACATATCCAATTTTAATTTTTTAATATCGTTACTTTTATATGTTAATTATAAAATCAATCTTCTAGAAAGATATGCCAGCATTTAAATGTGTAGAGTCAATATTTTAAATATGCTAATTCAACATTTTTCGTCAGTAAAGTTAACAATGTTAATTTAAAAGGACTAAAAACACACTTTTTTAAGTTAAAGATTTAAGATGAAACTCCGTCTAAATTTAAAGAATCAAAAGTATACTTTAGCCAAACGAAAATTGAAAAACAATCATTAATATGGACGAACAATTTCTTTCAAAAATAGACTTATAATAGGAAAATCCATTAAAAAAATTTGAAGGGAGAGAATTTAAACCATTAATTTTACAGTAAAAGGCCCAGATAAATTAAAATTGACACGAGTCGACCAAGTGACAACCTTAAATACCAACACTCCACACAACTTTCTCCCACGTTGAGTACTCACACTCCACTCTTCCCAGTTCCCAACACGACTTGCCCTTCTTCTCCCTTAGTCTCAACACAAATGGCCAATAGGTTTCAATCTTCCATAAGATTTCTGGCTTTCATTCTCTTTCTAGGTTCCATCTTCATTTGGATCATGAGACCCACCCATACTTTCTTCTTCAAATGGCGCCCCAAGCTCATTTTACAAACTCCTTCCCCCTATTTTGGCCCACAAGGTTTCATCCTTTTTTTAGACTTAATTTCTGCAATCTTTTGACACACACATATATATGGTTTATTTTATATATACTGACATTTCTGAGTATTATTTCTCGCAGGTGCTTATCTTTTAATCTTTTGTTTTCCTCTATTATTCATAGCTGTTTTGGGCTGCGTCTATGTCCACATAGCCAAAAAAGCCAACAGCATCAACATCAAAAGGTGCGCTTTTGAGGTTTCTTTAGATCCTTCTCTTTTCCTTCTCATTGTTCTGATGTAAGTCTTGGCTCAATCTCGGTCACAGTAAGGGAACAAAGTTTAAGAGCACTATATGGAAGCGTCCAGTTCTGATAAAAGGCCCTCTTGGAATTGTGTCCACCACAGAACTATCCTTCTTCGTTATGTTCGTTGCTCTCATCGTCTGGTCTCTTTATTCTTATTTGGAATCTGGTTTCTCCCGAATCAACCAGCAATCAGCAGCAGAATCCGGCCACAAAGTGTATGTCCGTTTTGTTTTTTTGACCTCACGCTTAATTAGTATACACAATAAATTAAATGCTGTATGTATGTATGTATGTATGTATGTATGTATGTATGTATGTATGTATGTATGTATGTATGTATGTATGTATGTATGTATGTATGTCAGAGAATTATAATATTGCTTTCCAATTCAAGTCCTTTTAAATTTTGACAGATGGCTAGAGAAGTTGGAAACAACTGCACTGAGGCTTGGGCTCGTCGGAGAAATGTGCTTGGCGTTCCTGTTTTTTCCAGTGGCGCGTGGCTCCTCCGTGCTGCCACTGCTTGGCCTCACGTCTGAGAGTTGCATCAAATATCACATTTGGATTGGCCATATCGTTATGACTCTCTTCACTCTAGCTCCACGGTTCCTTTTACATCATCTACTGGGCAACCACACACCAAATTTCTCAGGTTTATTAAATTACACCTTCCTACATCAAATCACTCCCTATGTCTCTAAATATAAAACTTTAAAATTTGTGAATGAGCATGTGGCAAAATGCAAGTTTCATTTTAGAAAAGTCAAAACTTTTATGCGTTTTTCCAATTTTACCTTTTGACTGTATTTATTGTATTTATAGCCTCTCTCACTTATCTTTTTTACAAAGAAGAGCATGATTTAAAAAAATACATATATATTGCTCTCAAACAATTTTAACTGTATTCTTGATAAGTATAAATCGGTTATTTGAAGTTTATATTTAGGGACACAGAGAGGATAAGATATTTCTTGTAAAGTTTCAATTTTACCCTCACTTAATTACAAATATTACTCATTTCACCACTGCATTTAATTCAAATGTTTGACTCTATATAAAATATATATATCTCTCTGTTCTACATAAATTAGGATATTTTTGAAAAATAAATTTCATTTTAGACAGATTTATTGCCCCTAACTATTTTTAAACAACTCAATTTAGTTATTACTAATATTTTTTTATAAAAAGTAACAGAGGAGTATCAACTTCTGATTTATATTCGCGAATTAATATTGGGTCTGGAAATGGTGTATGTGAGAGCAGATGCTGGAATGGGATAAGACTGAGGTATCAAATTTGGCCGGAGAGATATCTCTGCTTGGTGGCTTGGTGCTTTGGGCTGTGACAGTGCCTCGTATAAGAAGAAAAGCTTTTGAGGTGTTCTTTTACACTCACTATCTCTACATTGTCTTCATCGTCTTCTTCGTCTTCCATGTGGGCATGGTTCATACCAGTATTGTTCTGCCTGGTTTCTACCTCTTCTTGCTCGATCGTTACCTCAGAATTCTTCAATCAAGAAGCCATGTTCGCTTGCTTTCTGCTCGAGTCTTGCCTTGCGACTCTTTTGAACTCAACTTCTCCAAAACCCATGGTAATTTACTAACTTGAACTTTGAGTTTTTATCAGTTTTGTTGAGAAAATTTTAATCTTTCGGTTTTGAGTCGTTGTTTATTTTTGCGTTACGTCATTGGATCTAAATTTTGGAACGTTCTTTATATAGTATAGGACATATAACACAACGATACGCAATATCAATCAAAATGAATTCTATAAATTTCCCCATTATATGAATGGAAAAGTTACAAACTACAATAAATCCAAATTTCACCAACCACCCAGACATAATGTATATATGAAGGGTGTTTATATTATTTTAATTATGACATGCACCATATTTGTTTGATACTCCTCCGATTTTAGTTGAGAGAGGTATAATTTTGTCTTAATTAATTATAAATTAGTTACCTTTAAATCGAAGATGCTTTGGGTCTTTCTTTCTCTCTATACGGAAATAGAAAAAAATGATACTTAAATCTAGAATTTATAACAGAAGATGATTTTTTTTTTTTTGTTATATTTAGATCATGTATGTAGGCTGTATCTATAGATCAGGATTCAGGAGCCAAATCAGTGTTCATCGCATATGTTTAATTATTTAATGATTTAATTCAGGGTTATCTTATAATCCCGCAAGTGTCATATTCATAAACGTACCAAGCATATCTCACCTTCAATGGCATCCTTTTACGGTTACTTCAAATAGTAACTTGGAGATAGAGAAGCTAAGTGTTGTGATCAAAAGTGAAGGAAGTTGGTCACAGAAGCTATATCAAATGCTGTCATCTTCTTCAATCGATCGTCTCAACGTTTCCGTTGAAGGCCCTTACGGACCTGCCTCAACCAATTATCTCAGGTTCGTTAAATCACTTTACTAGAAAATTGCACTTTGCTCCGGTCCTTTGAGCAACTTTTTTTTTTTTGGATATTAACGAAGTAATTACTTCACCGTATAGCATATGTTATATATCATCATATTGTATATCAATTAAGTAAATTAGTTTGGAGAAAAACCATATATAAATATAAATAAAAAATATAGGTCAAGTGCACAAGGCTCCTATCAAGTGGCATCTGGAGAGAGGTAGATGTACGTAGCTTTACCTCCAGTCTGTAACCTCTAGATCACATGGAAACACATTACTGTTGCGCTAAGACTCACCCTCTTATAAATATAAACACTTTAAAGTAATTCATATAATTTTCTTTATCTCCCGGTAAAAATAAACTAATCTTGTATGAAAGACGAGGAAGTATAAACACACAGTTAACTTGTACATACCTCACTTACTCCGTTCTAAATTTAATTGTTTGAAAGCAGATATGAGACCCTCGTGATGGTGTGTGGAGGCAGTGGGATCACCCCTTTCATCTCTATCATCCGCGAGCTAATATATCACAACACAACATTTAAATGCACAACCCCAAAAGTTGTACTCATTTGTGCATTCAAGAACTCTTCATCTCTCTCAATGCTAGATCTCATCCTTCCCTTATCCGGTGCCCCCTCTGGTATTTCCAACCTCCAGATTCAAATAGAGGCTTTCATTACAAGAGACAAAGAGCCCAAACCACATAACCCTAATCACCACGCTCGAACCATATGTTTCAAGCCACATCCAAGTGATGCACCCATATCTGCTGTATTGGGTCCCAACCACTGGCTCTGGCTTGGTGCCATAATTTCATCCTCTTTCATAATGTACCTTGTGATTATTGGGATCATAAACCGTTTCTACATTTACCCTATTGAGAAGAACATGAAAGAAGAATTCTCGAACCCTTTGAAGTCATTGTTGAACATGTTGGTGATATGTATTGGTATAGCAGTAACTTGTAGTGCAGCTTTTGTTTGGAACAAGAAGAAGAACGGGAAAGAAGCAACGAATATCCAGAACATGGACGGGACATCGCCAAGTGTGTCGCCAGATTCAATGACTTGGTGCAATGCGGGTAGAGAAATGGAAAGCCTTCCGTATCAGTCTCTGGTTGAAGCTACGAATGTGCACTATGGTGAAAGACCTGACCTCAAAAGTAAGTTGATCATCAGCTTATTAGATCTCTTGGGTCAACCTAATTATAATTTTAATTTGTTTGATGGAGTGATTGAATTTGAATTTGACAGAAGCGTTTTGTTTTGTTGATGCGTGCAGGAATGATTCTTGAACACAAGGATGAGGAGTCAAGCGTGGGAATTCTGGTTTCAGGTCCAAGGAAGATGAGGCAAGAGGTTGCAGCCATTTGCGCTTCTGGTTTAGCAAAGAATTTTCACTTCGAGTCAATTAGCTTTAGCTGGTGATTTTCTTTCCTGTCTGGGGGAAATTTACCAAAATAAAAATTAAAAAAAAAAATATTTACTAATTTGAAGCACTATTGAAACTATATACCAAAATAATACTTAGTACGATGCCACTAGTGGCGTCAGAAAGTACGACGCCACTAGTGGCGTCGTACCTTCTGACGCCACTAGTGACAGCGTCAATTTTTTTAATTTTTTTTAAAGAGAGGAACCCAATGTTTTACTTTTTTTTAAAAAAAAAAAAGACGCTGCCACTAGTGGCATCAGAAAGTACGACGCCACTAGTAGCGTCAGCACTACTTTGGTACATAGTTTCAACAGTGCTCCAAATTGGTAATTTTTTATTTTTTATTTTTATTTTAGTAAATTTCCCCCTATCTCGCCCGTGATTAAGGGTGGAAAAATAGGTCGTCAGGGGCATGTGGCCTGACTTACATTTGACCTATCGTCTTTAAAAACAGGCACAAGGCTAGACCTTTTAGGACACATGTTTGACTTATCAAGCAAATTTAGGCTCATTTAGAAGTTTATTAGACTTGTCAGGCCGGTGTGTATGTTATGTTATTTTTAAAAAGAATATTTATATAATAATATATTATGCATTTATACTATTATATAATAGTAATTAATATATAATTCATATGTTTTTATATATATATATATATACTAATTAATAATATATTATGATGCATGTAATTTTGGCTAGTTTTTGAATTGTTTAGACGCTTATTTAAAGACAGCCTGTTTTCGGCTTGTTACAGCATGTTTGATAGCCTGTGGCCTATTTTCTTATGAAGGCCTATGACTTAATTATTAGCCTTTTTATAAATTTTTTACAAATTCAAGTCTTTTTATAAGGCTTTAGCCAAGCCAAGCTCAAGGAAAAGATTGGGTCTAGTAGAAGGGGCTAGTCCTTTACAATGTAGTAAACTAAGGTTCAAATGTAATTCCTACGGGGAGATGTACCCACATTTAGTTATCGACAGTTCTTTGAATAAGATTATTTCCAATAAGAGGATATCTATACTAAGAAAAAAAAAAGTTCTGTAACAAATCATAGGTCAGACTCAGGCCAATCTATTACAAAATAGGCATGACTTGTTAAGGGTGAAGCTTGACCTTGCTTAGCCTGTTTCAGCCCTTACTGGTGATTTTAAAACTTTCGCTGATGAATAATATTGTCATTGTTGCAAAGAACGTATTTTGATATCCCGTTGCACTCAAAATATAAAAATATTAAAACTAAATGAAGAAAACTTAGCTTATTTTTCAAAAACTCCGTGTTTTAATTAATTATCATAAATGATAGTTAAGCGACTAAATATGTTTTTAAATTGATTAAATTTTCCATTGAAATTTTCTTTCCCGCTTTATGTTGACATATCATTCTCACATCATTCCCCTCCGTGTCTTTTTTTTTTTTTTTTAATAACTAGAATTAAATAAAGATGAAACTAGAAGAGGATGACTAATGATCTTGGAGCAACGATTTCTTTCAAGATGGAATTATAATACTCCCTCCGGTTCTAATTATAGGATATATTTAACCGATTTTGAGGAGATTAAGGAAAAAAGTTAAATTAGTTAATTTTACTTATTTTCCTAAAATAATGCTCTTATATAAATTTAAAATGACATAAGTCAAATTTAATCAACAGCTCTTCTCATATACCTCTCTGATCTAGAATTTTCCTTTCCACATATTATCTAATTGAAATAACATTCTTACATGCGTAAGTGCGTGCGTGCGTGCGTGCGTGCGTGCGTGTGTGTCTATGTATCCGCCACTGTACACACATATATATTGACACACATATCCGCCACTGTACTTACGAAGATTGCGAGTAGGTTAGAGGAAGAGGATGTCATTCTTGCTGAGGATTTGACCCGTGAGGCTCTTGGGACACTCGTTGAATCTATAACTAAGCAAATGTTATATCACCAAGAAGATAAGCACGCTCACGGACTTAACGAGTTTAGCGAATTTAACTTTTTTTTAACACTTTTAAGACCGGTTGTTTGTAAAAACCGGTCTTAAAAGTATATTTTGAAGACCGGATCCTTTAAATCCGGTCTTAAAAGTGTTCTATATATTTACGAAATTGCCACCGGTCATACTTTTAAGACCGGATCTTTTATAATCCGATCTTAAAAGTCTTCTATATATTTACAAAATTGCTACCGGTCATACTTTTAAAACCGAATCTTTTATAATCTGGTCTTCAAAGTGTTCTATATATTTGTTGGAAGTTAAGATTTAATTAGTTAGCATATACGATTATATTGAGCAATTATCTTAATTAAGTTGTTAGAGAGATTTTAGGAATTAAGTTAGCAAATCATGGTTTTTTGAATTTCGTAATTAAATTCCTGATTGTAATCATCTTAATTAAATTATGAGAGAGATTTTAGGAATTAAATTAGCAGGTCATGATTTTTTGAATTTCGTAATTATATTCCTGATTGTAATCATCTTAATTAAGTTCTTAGAGAGATTTTAGGAATTAATTTAGCAGATCATGGTTTTTTGAATTTCGTAATTATATTCCTGATTGTAATCCCTAGATTATAGGAACTGCCTAGGTTAGAAGATTATTTACTTATTAGCATCTGTAATATAATTCCAATTAAGCGAAGGAATAAATCATCGCATTCTCGGACTCATCTCTGATTAGCGTCTTCTCACAATATTTACGAAATTGCTACCGATCATACTTTTAAGACCGAATATTTTATAGCCCGGTTTCAGAGTGTTCTATATATTTACGAAATTGCTACCGATCATACTTTTAAGATCGGATCTTTTATAATCCGGTCTTAAAAGTGTTCTATATATTTATGAAAGTGTCACCGCTCATATTTTTAAGACCGGATCCTTTATAATCCGGTCCAAAAAGTTCTTTATATTTACGAAACTGCCACCGGTCATACTTTTAAGACCTGATTCTCTATAATCCGATCTAAATGAGGCGGTCTTAAAGCTCTTTTTTGCACTAGTGACACACACATGTGTGTGTGTCTATATATATTTTATGTGTGTGTGTGTACATATAGATACACACATATATGTGCACACACACACAAATATACATATATGTATATACATACACACACATATGTGTGTGTGTATTTGTGTGTAGACACACACATATATACATGGACACACATTTATATACATGTATGTATGTACACACACGTGTGTGTCTATATATTGACTAGAAGAGTCTATTAGAATATTATTTTTGTCCCAAATGTTGTCCTATAATTAGGATAGGAGGGAGTAAGCAGTGGCGGATCTACCTATTAGACTTGGGGGGCAAGTGCCCCCCTTGGATTTGGAGATTTTTTTTTTCTATAAAAAAAAATTAATATATGTTTAAATGATTGTTCACCCTTAAATTAAGTGTCCACCCTTAATACATCAAGACTACACTTCGTAATCAGATGAAGATGAATAGTTGAATAATTGTTTAGTGCCTTATAATGAAAAAGATGTATTTTATAGCATTGATAATAAGATAATTATAAAATATTTTATTGACTAGAAGAGTCTACACATCCACATATACATATACTCACCAAAAACCAAACACACTTGAAATAAGGCCTAGAAGGATGACATTGTAATTATTTTTATTGTAATATACTTTTGTTATTAAAATATATGTACTTGAACTTATTGGGTGCTCACCCTTCATTGTAATTTATGTAGGTGCATTTCTAACAGCACTTAGCCTTACTTTTCTAAATGACAAGTTTGTAAAATAATTACCTCTTTTATTACATCATATTCAATTGATTTCATGAATATTTTTTGATATTTTTTTCTTTTTTTTTTCTTTTCTTGTTTATATTCTTTTATTTTTTTAATGCATTTAATGACAAGTTTGTAAAATAATTACCTCTTTTATTACATCATCAGTATTCAATTGATTTCATGAATATTTTTTTGATATTTTTTCCTTTTCTTATTTATATTCTTTTATTTTTTTAATGCATTTAAAAATTTTCTTAAAAAAAAAAATTCGGGGGCGCTGCCCCGAATCCCTCACCAATTGTGCCCCCTCCTATAATTTTCTGGATCACCCCCTTGGGAGTAAGTATTATAAGAAGGCAAATCCATTTGAAAAAAATGAAGCACGCGAAATTTAAACCGTAAACGGCAATCAAAATTGACATGAGGCGACCATGACAACCATAAATACCAACATTTGCCAACTCTGAAGGAGTCACAGAAATGGCTCCACGAATGGCCAAGAGGTCATCACCTTCCCCACTAAACTTTTCCATCATTCAATCGGCCATAAGGCTTCTGGCTTTTATTCTCTTTCTGGGTTCCATCTTCATTTGGATCATTAAACCCACCCATACTTTCTTCTTCAAATGGCGCCCCAAGCTCGTTTCACACACTCCTTCCACCTATTTTGGCCCACAAGGTTTCATCCTTTTTTTAGACTTAATTTCTGCAATCTTTTGACATGTATATATATATGGGTTATTTTATATATACTGACATTTCTGAGTATTATTTCTCGCAGGTGCTTATCTTTTAATCTTTTGTTTTCCTCTATTATTCATAGCTATTTTGGGCTGTGTCTATGTCCACATAGCCAAAAAAGCCAAAGTCGAAAGGTACGCTTTTGAGGTTCTATATTCTTCTTCTCTTTACCTTCTCATTGTTCTGATATAATTTTTGGCTCCCTCTCGGTGACAGTAATGGCGCAAAATATAAAAACACTATATGGAAGCGTCCAGTGCTGGTGAAAGGCCCTCTTGGAATTGTGTCCACCATAGAACTAACCTTGTTTGTTATGTTCGTTGCTCTTCTCGTCTGGTCTCTTTATTCTTATTTGGAATCTGGTTTCTCCCCAATCAGCGAGCAATCAGCAACAAAATCTGGTCACCAAGCGTATGGCCGTTTTGTTTTATTGTCCTCATGTTTAATTAATACTCTTATCCTTAATATAAGAGAGAGAGAGCAAAGAAGCTAGATAAATTACTATATTAAAGTATATTGTTAATTAAGAGAATCAAAATGAATCTTCATTGATAGCAAATGATTGTTTATAAGATACAAATCAACCCACATGGTTAAACAATGATCATTCTTAACTTGAGGATGATTAAGTACTAACCCTAACTCTAGGGATTGTCGAGGAAGATCTTAAGTTACTCCCTTTCTTTGGTGAAAATTCCATATCTCACACCCTTAACACATTAATCATGGCTTCTACTTATAGGGTCTAATAACTAATCGTGATGTTAACTAACAAAATAAAATCTTGATCGTAGTTCAATATTCCAACATATGTCATTTATCATTAGATTATATATAAGTTTATAAGTCACAAAAAATAATATATGTAATTCATTTAATCATATACCTTCTTTGACCTCTCCAAAAAGAAGTTAACCGTATGTTGTATTAAAGACCAGAAGTAGTACACAATAAATTAAATATTGCATTCAATTCAAGTCTTCTTAATTTTTTTGACAGATGGCAAGAGAAGTTGGAAACAGCTGCACAGAGGCTTGGGCTCGTCGGAGAAATGTGCTTGGCGTTCCTGTTTTTTCCAGTGGCGCGTGGCTCCTCCGTGCTGCCACTGCTTGGCCTCACGTATGAGAGTTGCATCAAATATCACATTTGGATTGGCCATATCGTTATGACTCTCTTCACTCTCCATGGTTCTTCTTACATCATCTTTTGGGCATCCACCCATCAAATTTCTCAGGTTTATATCATATACCTCGTGTCCTTAATATAAAGATCAAGTTGACTTTTATTTTAAAGATTAAGAAAGCTGAATAAATTAATTTAAAATATTTATTTATATTTATCATTGTTATAGCAAACTAACATAAACTATTATATAATATGATAATATACAATATATACTATGATTAAGTTATTTATTTAGTTTTCTTAATCTCAAAAAAACAAAAAAAACAATCGGGTATTATATTAAGGACCACAGGAAGTATTACACCTTCCCACTTCAAATTATCAACTTTTAAATTGATATTTGGGTTTGGTTATATGGTGATGTGCATGCAGATGGTGAAATGGGATAAGGTTGGGATATCCAATTTGGCAGGGGAGATATCTCTGCTTATTGGCTTGGTGCTGTGGATTGTGACAGTGCCTCGTATAAGAAGAAAAGCTTTCGAAGTGTTCTTTTACGTTCACTATCTCTACTTTGTGTTCATCGTCTTCTTCGTCTTCCATGTGGGCATGGTTCCTACCAGTATTGTTCTCCCTGGTTTCTACCTCTTCTTGCTCGATCGCTACCTCAGGTTTCTCCAATCACGAAGTCGTGTTCGATTGCTTTCTGCTCGAGTCTTGCCTTGTGACTCTCTTGAACTTAACTTCTCCAAAACCCATGGTATGTACAAACATGAATTTCATTACAGTTTTGTTGGGGAAATTTTGATCTTTTCCGTTTTGAGTCATTGTTTGTTGTTTCGTTACGTCATTGGATCCAAAATGTGGAACGTTGTTTCTATAGGATAAGACATGCCACAACGGTACGCTATATCAATCAAAACGAATACTAAAATTTTTCCCATTATATGAATGGAAAGGCTACAAACTGCAATAAATCCAAATTTCACCCACCGCCACAAAAATATATATATATGAACGGTATTTATATTATTTTAAACCTTGTAGTTTCTGGTTTTTGTTTATTTAGTTTCATAGATTTGGTTATGAGTTTATCAACCGGTTTCAACAAGTTCTGATAATTTGGTTCCTATATATAAATTCAGACTGAGTTCTTCTGAAACTACAAGAACCCAGCCCCTCTTCTAAAGATATATGGTGACGGAACTGGTGGAAGAAAAAATAACTTAACAAAAGATTACTGATGCTTCATATTCTGTACTTCAAATGGTGTCATAGTTGAGGTATCTATAGACAATGAATCGATGATGCCTCTTAAAGACTATACCTCTTTAATTAGATAGTCACAACTATCTATTAAATTCATGAACCATATTAATTCATGAACAAACACAACTCTCCTAATTTCTAAGGATATGACTTCGGAGGAGACATCTCTTCATTTTAGGACATCCAATAATATCATACAGAGTATTATTGACACACCTTAACACAAGGACGGACCTTAGAAGAGACAATGGGGGGCCATGGCCCCCCCAAAAAAAAAAATTTGTTCAAACTGAGCGAGGGACGATCAGCAACAATTAGTTCTTCAAAGAATTTCCACGTCTTCCAGTCAGTTTAAGAACACTTCGTCTCAACCAAAATATACTCTCCTGCCATATTACTCCCCTCACGAGGATCAAACTCATCAGATGGATATCTATGGGCATTTACAAGTAAAAATATCAAATCGCTAGAATCTATAACTCGAAGAAAAATGAGTAGAAACATGGAAATGGCTCTGTTGTTCTTTGGTTTTGTTTACTCTATTTCTGGGTTTGTTCTCGATGAATCCAATATTGAGGGACACTCTGTGTTTTCTTACATAGAAAACGATATCGTCACCGCAAGCTCACCTTCCTCTTCCCAAGCTCTCATGGTCAATCTCACTCTCATTGAAACTGCTGCATCTAAAGGGGCTGGTATTTCTCTCTCCAGCCATATCTATGAACAGTAACCAGTGGCCCCCCCAAAATTTTTTGCCAAGGTCCGTCCCTGCCTTAACACAATATTTATAACGATACGCGCGCACGTGTTTGATAATTTTGACACGTTCAGATTATTATATATATTCCATGTTAATCATCGCCACGATTTTTTTATTTTTTGTTTTTTGGCAGGGTTGACTTATAATCCCACAAGTGTTGTATTCATCAACGTACCAAGCATATCTCACCTCCAATGGCATCCATTTACAGTTACTTCAAATGGTAACCTGGAGCCAGAGAAGCTAAGTGTTGTGATCAAAAGCGAAGGAAGTTGGTCACAGAAGCTTTCTCAAATGCTGTCGTCTTCTTCCATCGATTGTCTCAACGTTTCTGTTGAAGGCCCTTACGGACCTGCTTCAACCAATTATCTCAGGTTCGTTAAATCACTTTACGAGAAATTTGTACTTGCTCTGATCTAGCCAGTTAACTTTTTTTTTTTTTAGAGATTAAAGAAGTTAAATGAATTACTTAATCATATAGCATATGTTATATATCATTAGATTATATATCAGTTAAGTAAATTAGTTTGGAAAAAAATCATAAATATAAATAAAAAAGAGAGTCCCAATGCACAATTTTCCCACCTAGTGGGATCTGGGAAGGGATGTATGTATGCTGTTTTACCTCCAGCCTATAACCTCTATAGATCACATGGAAACAATCTTACCACTACGCTAAG
Organism: Acacia pycnantha; assembly: GCA_025563575.1. Taxonomy (NCBI): domain Eukaryota; kingdom Viridiplantae; phylum Streptophyta; class Magnoliopsida; order Fabales; family Fabaceae; genus Acacia; species Acacia pycnantha. The sequence continues at coordinate 2,406,714 of JAMWYP010000058.1, forward strand.
AATCACCCTCTCATAAATATAAATATGTTGAAGTAATTTATTTAATTTCCTTAATCTCTCCATAAAAACCAAAACAGTCTTGTATTAAAGAGCCAAGGAAGTATAAAGAAGTTTGTACTTGCTCCGGTCGCCAGTTAACTTTTTTTTAAAAAAAAAGAGAGATTAAAGAAGTTAAATGAATTACTTAATCATATAAGATATGTTATATATGTATCATTATATTAGACTATATATCAATTAAGCAAATTAGTTTAGAGAAAAACTATAAATATAAACACAAAAAATGGAGGCCCAATACACAAGCATAAGGCTCCTACCAAGTAGGATCTGGGGAGGGATGGATGTACGCAACCTAACCTCCAGCCTGTACCCTCTAGATCACATGAAAACAACCTTACGGCTTTGCGCTAAGACTCATCCACTCATAAATATAAATACTTTTAAGTAATTTGTCTAATTTCTTTAATCTCCCCGGTAAAAGCCAACTGAGTGTTATATTAAAGACCTCAAGAATAAACACACTCTTAACTTATACATCTCACTTACTCCGTTCTAAATTTAATTGTTTGAAAGCAGATATGAGACCCTCGTGATGGTGTGTGGAGGCAGTGGGATCACCCCTTTCATCTCTATCATCCGCGAGCTAATATATCACAACACAACATTTAAATGCACAACCCCAAAAGTTGTACTCATTTGTGCATTCAAGAACTCTTCATCTCTCTCAATGCTAGACCTCATCCTTCCCTTATCTGGTGCCCCCTCTGGTATTTCCAACCTCCAGATTCAAATAGAGGCTTTCATTACAAGAGACAAAGAGCCCAAACCACATAACCCAAGTCACCACGCTCGAACCATATGTTTCAAGCCACATCCAAGTGATGCACCCATATCTGCTGTATTGGGTCCCAACCACTGGCTCTGGCTTGGTGCCATAATTTCATCCTCTTTCATTATATACCTTGTGATTATTGGGATCATAAACCGTTGCTACATTTACCCTATTGAGCAGAAAATGAAAGAGGAATTTTCGAATCCTTTGAAGTCATCGTTGAACATGTTGGTGATATGTATTGGTATAGGAGTAACTTGTACTGCAGCTTTTGTTTGGAACAAGAAGAAGAACGGGAAAGAAGCAACGAATATCCAGAACATGGACGGGACATCGCCAAGTGTGTCGCCAGATTCAATGACTTGGTGCAATGCAGGTAGAGAAATGGAAAGCCTTCCGTATCAGTCAGTGGTTGAAGCTACGAATGTGCACCATGGTGAAAGACCTGACCTCAAAAGTAAGTTGATCATCTTACTAGATCTGTAGGGTCAACCTAATTATAAGTATTTTTAAATTTGAATATTGAAAGAAAGCATTTTGTTTTGTTGATGCGTGCAGGAATGATGCTTGAACACAAGGATGAGGAGTCAAGCGTGGGAATTCTGGTTTCAGGTCCAAGGAAGATGAGGCAAGAGGTTGCAGCCATTTGCGCTTCTGGTTTAGCAAAGAATTTTCACTTCGAGTCCATCAGCTTTAGCTGGTGATTTTTTTTTTCCTGTCTGGCAGGTGGAAATAGGCCAGGTGGCGGGGCATGTGTCTTGGCCTACATTTGGCCTATCCTCTTTAAAAAGAGGCATAGGGCCACACCTTTTAGGAGGCATGTTTGGCTTATCAGGCTCACTTAGAAGCCTCTTAAGCCTGTTTGTCTTAAAAAATATTTAATATATTATGCATTTATACTATTATATAATAGTAATTAATTTATAATTCATATGCTTTTATATAATAATTAATAATATATTATGATTTATTTAATTTTGGCCTGTTTTTGAATTGTTTAGATGCTTATTTAAAGGCGGCCTGTTTTTGGCTTGTCTAATTACAACTTGTTTGATGGCTTGTGACCTATTTTCTCATGAAGGACTAGCCTGTTTGCCTATTTATAAAATGTTATAAAATTCAAACTTTTTTAACAGGTTTTAGCCAACCCAAGTTCAAGTAAAGGGTTGGGTCTAACGGAATGGGTTACTCCTTTACAACATAACGAACCAATGTTTGAATGTAATCATTATGGGAAGAGGTACCCACATTTAGTTCATAACAGTCTCTCAAATATAATTGCCTCCAATAGCAAACACTTAGATTGACATGTAGTTGACTCTTATTTTCCTTCTTATTCCCATATGGAGCCCGCAAAGATGCCACACATTTATTAATTAATGTTGTTGTACATTAATCCAACACGCTTCGAGCATATAAGCCCATCAAGTAAGCTTTAAAAAATACACAAGGAGTTAGCATTCTCCCACATTATATATAAAGTGTAACATCCCATGTTTGAAATGCGGAAATTTTTTTTTTTCAAACAAATAATCAGAGTGGAGCAATAGAGCGAAAGAGCATTTGGATTCTTAGCCAAAACAACAACCATTGTGTAACATTGTAATGATTACAGTAGTCCTATGGTTTAGAAAAGAAACAACAGAAAGAAACAGAAAGCGGAAATACGTAAAGCGATAGAGATAGAAACAGTCTTCAGCTGCACGCCTACTCCGGGTATTTGCCTCGATTCACGAACTGCGGTCCACCTGACCCTGAAGCTACAGCTGAGATTCAATTCACCATATTGAATCTCGAGTAACTGTAACCTCATACCCAAACAATACAGTATACGGACAACGGATATTTCTAGAGCTAATACAACAAGACATCACTACAAAAGCATATAGCAGATGCATGATCATTATGCCGACAAACATAAGCAATAAGCGTATGAAAGCCCCACAATGTAAAACAACAATAACAAACTGCACTATTCACCGGTGCCACGATAATTAGTCGTGTCCTCGCGCTAGGAAAACAGTATAACGGTCTACGAACATATCATTGACATATAAGTATTTAAGATGTGCAAGATTAGTGTTACAGTACGCGTCCGTACCTTCGTTGGCAATGTTAGGTACTACCGGCGGAAAACGTACTTTCTACGGAGAAACGTGCAAGAATCCTACAGCGGCACGTCGGGCAACAGAATTCAAAGCAGAATCAACGTTTCAGATATCCTATGAGAATAATGTCACTTCCATTAGTAATTTGACATTATACCTGGCATTTTAGGTAAAAATTACCATTTTGCCCCTATACCCCTACTTGGCGGAATTTCACAACAGCTTCCGCTACATAGGCTATTTTCTTCCCAAAATTTCGCCAAAACTTCGACGCATTTATGATTCTTGAAAATAAAGACTAAAATAGCCCTCCCATATGATACCCAAATCATAAAAATAAAGACTACTCTAGCCTTACTAACTATTGAACTAAAGACTAAAAACTAAAGACCGAAAGACTTACCCGTTGAAGACTTCGCAGAACTTCCCAGAGCTTCTCTCTACTTTCTCTCCCTAGAATTTCAAATAGGCAAGAAGGAATGGTGTGAAGAAAAGTGAAGGAGGGGGTATTTATAAGAAAAGTTGTAGGATTTCTACTGCTCGGATCAACTTTGTGAGAATCGATCTCGGACCGTCCAAAGCAACTTTTTCAAAAAGCTTTTTCTTCTTCTTCCTTCTTCTTGGCCGACCTGCCCTCTTGCTGAGGTGGCACCAATTGGCCAATAGGAAGTGGCCATGTGGCCCTTCTAGAAGCCTACCCTGATGAATTTCTCCGATCGGTACCCGATTCGCGTAATTTCGGAAAAATCTCAAAATTCTGGATTTACAACTTTGCAAACATGTTCTCACTTAGTAGAAATGTCCAAGTAAACCTTTATTTTGATTCCATATAGGCCTCCAACAGTCCAGTTGAAGTTTCCTCGAAAAATGTCCGATCGGAATTAACTTTCGGAAGAGGTCACTTAAAGGTAAATACTCACTGATCAATATTTTACCTTGACCTTGGGATTCCTATTCCTAGATCTCTAGATAGGATCCGTTTCCTAATTTAAATATTACTATTCATACTTTTTACTTTAATTAAATTATATTATTATTATATGTGCAAGTTGCACAACTTGTGCTCTAATTCATTTTTATTTTATTTTTATTTTTATTTGGCCATAAATTTCGGTTGGCCCCTTTATTATTTCAATAAATATTTATTTTTTTAACTTATTTAATTATTTAATAATTTATTTATTTACTTTTTCCCAAAAAATTTCACAAAAATCCCTAATTGGTCCATTCTTGTATTTAGGCCTAAAAATACCTAAACTCAACTATTTTTCATAAAAATTTTAATTAATTAGTAAATACATTTTTACTAATTTTAAAACAAAAACCACCAATTTTAGGGTTTCATATAATTATTTGTGAATTTCCTTCACTTATGCTTAAGTAATTAGCCCAATATTACTTAATTACTTAATTATCATAACTTGATAATTTTCTTAATTACAATGTCTTATTATCTTCATTCTCATGTATTTACATTAGTATTTTCATACCTCCAACATTATTCCATAATTACAAGGGTATTTTGGTATTTTTACTACTTTTTGAACACTCTTATACAATTTTCCCAAGTTCATATTTTATTAAATTACCATAATTATGGATAATATACTCCCCTAATTCACTTGGTCATTTCACTGCCTTTTGGTATTTTTCCCATAATTTCCTAAGTTGATTACCCTTTCCAGGGCATTTTGGTCATTTTGGCTCTTTGGCCCTTAAATTCCCTAATTTCTTGTAGAAATTCTACCTAGAAAATATGCTATAATTATACAAGACTGGAGATTGAATTTTCACTTATCAGAAATATCCAACTTTTATTTATAATATGCCAGATAAATATCCGGGTATTACATAAAGCATATAAATAATTTATTTTATCCACACTAAGCTACATCATCTTGTTCATGGTTAAAAAAAAAACTATATAATCTTATTCATCACTTCTCATTTAAAGCAGATCATTCTCAACCCTATCTTTATAATTTGTCATGGGCTATTCTTGTTGCATTGTATTAATTGGAATTTTTATTTTCATATTTTTTGGCCTGAATATTTTCATATATTGGTTAAAATTAAAATTGAAAACATTAATAACAAACTTATTTTTAAGGAAGCTATCCAGTCGAATTTAAAATAAAAAAGGATAATCAATTCATGGTGAATATTTTTTTTTTTAAATTGCTTAAATTTGTCCAAAGACTTTGAATATTTAGTATAAATTAATGTTGTCAAAATTAAGTTTCTATGTAAAAACAGAAGGAGTGATAGAAATGTAAATCGTAGAAGCGACACAAAACGTAAAATTTCTACTACTTTAGGTCAGGATACAATGAACAACTCAAAAACATAAGTCACATAAATCATTAATACTCAAAATTCACTGAACAACTTCATATTTAAAAGATATAAGTTACATAACTATATAAAAAATAAGTCTAAAAACAAAACAAAAGTTTAACAACTCCTGCATCCAAGTTCCAAAACATTAAAAGAATAAAGTTTAACAATTCTTAAATTTCATCAATTGATTCAAATCAAACACATTACTTGCATACTCTCAATGCCCTCTTCTCTTGCTCTTATAACAAGTTCATTTTCAAAATTTGGAATGTCTAAATTATAATCATCCATAGGTTTTCTCACTTCAACTTTAATCAAGCTTTTCTCATCATGGGTATCAACATCTAAGTTGTCTACATCTTCCCAATCTTCTTCATTAAAAACAGTAAAAACTTACTTTTTTACCGTTTTTACCTTTTTACACAGGGTTTTTACTGAAGACCATTTTTATTTGCGCTTTAGCACGTATCACTTCAATTTTTACATTTTTACTTGCGTTTTTACACTAGTTTTTAACAATAATAGCACAAATGAAAAAAATGAATGGCACGAAAAGTGAACATAAAATAAAATTAAAAAATGATATTCATAGTCTTTTTTTAAAAAAAAGTAAAAAAGTAAAATAAAAATAATGTTAACTAGTAAAACATAATCAGCAATTTGGCATTAATTAACCGAAGGACATGAAAATCATCATACTATGTATTTTTCACCCTGAATAATCAACTGGTTTGTATGTGGATTGTGGTCGATCTTCTGGTAAAAAGAAATGATTTTGTTTTGAAATAAGAATTCTAAATAAATTTAGAGGTAATTAATATTTTTCAGACGGGTGAAGGTCAAAAAATCCTCTAAACTAAAATAAACGAAAGCGTGAAACTTTGAGCATACTTCATAATTAACATTATCATATATTTGTAGAATATTCGTGTCATTATGAAAGATAATATTTAAGACCAAAAGAAGCTATTATATTTGCCCCGTGTGACGTCATTAATTATTCCTCAATCCTCACCATTTCATGCCTTTTCTCACTGGTGATGAGGTGCAAAACTGCGATATGTTTGACCTCCGAGTTGTGTCAATTTTAATGGCTTAAAAAATTCATGTCAAATTCGTTAAAAAGGAAAATAAAATGATACTTTGATCTCAAAAAATTAATTTACTGATGATTAAGTTTAAACTTTTCACTAAAAATAATTTCAAATATATATATTTAGATATTGATGAAAGTAAATATTAGTTGTGACTTCTACAAAAAAAGAAGAAAAAAAAAGAAAGAAAGAAAGAAAGCATTATTTGTAAATGAGACGCTTAAGTTTCATAAGTCATCACTCAGTGCATTCAAAATTCCTACCTTTGTAACCGTTTCAATAAATATTTACAATTATTTTAATAAATTTTTCCAGAATCTAACTAATATTAAAATAATCTCAACGAAGTCATCCTCCTTGAGAAAAGAAATGTCAATTTGCAATGACGTCCCTAATAAGATATGGGAGGAGTCCTACATGAATCCTGCCACACCAAATCTTTGATGAATTATTTACTTATTTTTGACATTCCAAATAGTTCATGAGCCATGCTTCTTTTCCTTTTTAGTGTCCCTTTCATAAATTCAATTCTGTATGATGATTTTGGAATAATCATACTCCACTCTTATCATTTCAATCTTTAATTATATTCTCAACTATAAATACCAAAACTCCACTCGCAATCTCCCACATCGAAAGCTCTTACCAACACACTTCCAAACACTTGCCTCGTTAATCAAACAAAGCCAATGACTTCACTTGAAAAATTTTGCAGACTTCAATGTGCCACAAGGCTTCTGGCTTTCATGGTATTTCTGGGTTGGATCTTCATTTGGATGATGAAGCCCACCAACACGTTCAAGCTAAAATGGAGCCCCAAACTCTTGTCACAGACTAACTCTACCTATTTTGGCTCACAAGGTCTCACTATTCATCATTATATTCAATTATATGTATATATATCAACGTTTTAGACTTTCTGAATTGATCTTTTGATATGTAGTTATGCACTAACATTTTTTAGTATATTTTCTCGCAGGTGCATATCTTTTAATTTTTTGTTTTCCTGTGTTACTCATAGCCGTTTTAGGCAGTGTATATGTCCATATAACCAGAAAATTAACAAGCATCGACATGAAAAGGTACCATTATTATCTGATTGACCATGAAGCTTCTCTCGTGCTTCTTATCTCTCTCTCTCTTTGTTTCTGCTTCATCTTATACGTACTGTAAAACAATCTTAAATATGACAGCAACAATGGCGGAGACAATAAGAACACTATATGGAAGCGTCCAGTGCTGGTGAAAGGCCCTCTTGGAATTGTGTCCACAATAGAGCTAACCTTCTTCTTCATGTTCATTGCCCTCCTCGTTTGGTCTCTTTCTAATTATTTGAGCAACAGTTTCTCCCAAATCACCAAAGTATCTGCAGCAAAATCCGGCGACCAAGTGTACGTACCAACTACATCCTCTCCTACTTAATATAAGATAAGAGTTAGTTGATTTTTTTCAAAAAGATTACGAAAGCTTCATAAATTACTTAATCATATCATATGTATAATACTCCCTTTGATCCTAAATATAAGACTCAGTTGAGTTTTTTTTATGGAAGGAAGCTAAATATATTACTCAATCATAGTATATGTTATGTATTATTGGATTATATATCAATTTATAAATCATGCTAGTTAGTTTGGAATAAAACCGGTAGATATAATTATATAAATACATTAAAATAATTCCTTAGTCTCTTCAAAGAAGTCAAGTGGATCATATATTTGGAACTTGAGCTAGTATTAGATTTCATATCAATTTATAAATCTAACAAATTAGTTTGAAGAAAAATGATAAATATAAATACTTTAATATAATTTATTTAACTTCTACGGTCTCTTAAAAAAAAGTTAACTAGCTAGTTTTTATATCAAGGAAGGAAAGGAGGGAATATTATATGGGTAAAGATTTCTCCAGTCACTGGAGATAGAGTTATCTCTAGTGACCCCAAAACTGCGTCGTTTTGGATTAATGAAGGGTGTTTCTGTAGTTTTGTTTATTTTTTAATCATATAAATTTTACCGAAACACTCTTCATTAATTCACCTAAAATTATTAACACACCCTTCATTAATTCAAAACGACGTAGTTTTGGGGTCACTGGAGATAACTCTATCTCCAGTGACTAGTGACTGGAGAAATACTTTTCCCATATTATATATACCTGTTACACACTCATCATTACATGCTAACAAATTCAAATTACACTGGTATTCTTGAGCTTGGATGAAAATAATTATCCAAACATGCCACCGTGGTTTAATTTTGACAGATGGCAAGAAAAGTTGGAAACAGCTGCACTGAGGCTTGGGCTCGTCGGAGAAATGTGCTTGGCGTTCCTGTTTTTTCCGGTGGCGCGTAGCTCCTCCGTGCTGCCACTGCTTGGTCTCACGTCTGAGAGTTGCATCAAATATCACATTTGGATTGGCCATATCGTTATGACTCTCTTCACTCTCCATGGTTCCTTTTACATCATCTTCTGGGCAACCACACACCAAATTTCTCAGGTTTAATTTATATTATATTACACCTTTCCACTTCAAATTACTCCACTCCAGTTTTTAATACAAAACAACTTTTTTTAGAGAGATTAATTAGGAAGTTAAATAAGTTCGTTAATTATAGCACATATTGTGTATCATTTGATTATATATCAGTTTATAAATCAGACAAATTAGTTTAGTATAAAAAAGATAAATATAAATACTTTAAAATAATTTATTTAACTTTTTTATCTATCTCTATACAAAAGGTCAATCGTGCCTTATATTAAAAAGCTAGGTTTAATAAAACTTTTGGGGATCAGATTCGTGAATTAATATTTGGGTTTGGCTATATGGTGATGTACATGCAGATGCTGAAATGGGATAAAGTTGGGATATCAAATTTAGCAGGAGAGATATCTCTGCTTAGTGGCTTAGTGCTGTGGATTGTGACAGTGCCTCGTATAAGAAGAAAAGCTTTTGAAGTGTTCTTTTACACTCACCATCTCTACATTGTCTTCATCGTCTTCTTCGTCTTCCACGTGGGCACGGTTCATACCAGTATTGTTCTCCCTGGTTTCTACCTCTTCGTGCTCGATCGTTACTTCAGGTTCCTCCAATCCCGACGCCATGTTCGCTTGGTTTCTGCTCGAGTCTTGCCTTGTGACTCCCTTGAACTCAACTTCTCCAAAACCAAGGGTAATATAATACATATGTACCTAATTTTATTAGATTAAGGAACTTAGTTAACATAATATGTATTTTTTAAAACACCCTAATAACGACGCCTCCTTCCCTCTCCTCCTTGATTATTGTTAAGAGAGCATAAATAGTACTAAGTTAGGAAACATTGACAAATATAAAAGTTACTACCTCCGGTCCTATAATATTTTTGTAGTACAATTTACACTATAAAAGTATTCATATAATTAGGATCAGATGAAGTATATCTTATATTTAGGATCAAGATCAGTCTTCATATATCCTATTTTAAGGACCGAAGGGAGTATTACTCATGCTTACTCTAAAACAGAGAGATGCATGAAAATAAAGTATAAATGTGTGTGTTTCCGTGTTTGATAATTTTGACATGTTCAGATTATATTCCATGTTAATCCCTGAGCATGATTTTTGTTTTTTTTGCAGGTTTGACTTATAATCCCACAAGTGTTATATTCATAAACGTCCCAAGCATATCTCACCTTCAATGGCATCCTCTTACAGTTACTTCAAATAGTAACTTGGAGACAGAGAAGCTAAGTGTTGTGATCAAAAGCGAAGGAAGTTGGTCACACAAGCTTTATCAAATGCTGTCGTCTTCTTCAATCGATCGTCTCAACGTTTCCGTCGAAGGCCCTTATGGACCTGCCTCAACCAATTATCTCAGGTTCCTTTAAATCAACCGGATACCAGATCAATATGTATATATAAATCTCTTTTAAAATAAATTTATATATAGGGTTAAGATGAGAAGTTGCCAAGTTTTAAAACATAGTAATGTTGCCCTATACTATTAAAAAACTAACGTTAATCGCTAAAAAATTGATGTTAACGTTAACTTTTTAACAGGTAACATTACTCTATTTTAGCACTTTTGGGTAACATTAAACCTAAAAATCCTTTAGGGTCAAAAAAAATTTCCATGACAAATTTTCACCTTAAGATTTATATATATATAAACACTATTAATATAAATATATGTCACTTGCTCTAAAACTTAATTGTTTGAAAGCAGATATGGCACCCTTGTGATGGTGTGTGGAGGCAGTGGGATCACCCCTTTCATCTCTATAATCCGCGACCTGATATATCACAACACAACATTTGAATGCACAACCCCACCAAAAATTGTACTCATTTGTGCATTTAAGGACTCTTCATCTCTCTCAATGCTAGACCTCATCCTTCCCTTTTCTGGTACCCCCTCTGATATTTCCCACATTCAGATTCAAGTAGAGGCTTTTATCACAAGAGACACAGAGCCCAAACCACATAACCCTAATCACCACCCTCGAACCATATGGTTCAAGCCACATCCAAGCGATGAACCTATATCTTCTGTATTGGGTCCCAACCATTGGCTCTGGCTTGCTGCAATAATCTCATCCTCTTTTATTCTGTACCTTGTCGTTATTGGGTTGATAACCCGTTATTACATCTACCCTATTGATCATAACACGAACAACATATTCTCGTACCCTTTGAAGTCATTGTTGAACATGTTGGTGATATGTGTTGCTATAAGCGCAACTTGTAGTGCAGCATTTCTTTGGAACAAGAAGCAGAATGCGAAAGAAGCAAATAAGATACAGAATATAGAAGGGCCATCACCAAGTGGGTCACCAGCTTCAATGACTTTCAATGCAGATAGAGAATTGAGCCTTCCTTATCAGTCCTTTGTTCAAGCTACTAATGTACAATATGGTAAAAGACCTGACCTCAAAAGTAAGTTTTTTTTTTTTCCTGCTTCTCAAATTTTATTTTCCCATCTGTTTGACGGGAGTCTTAAGATTATTGATGAGTTGTGTTGGTTAATGCAGGAATGATTCTTGAACACAAAGATGAATCAAGCGTGGGAATTCTAGTTTCAGGTCCGAGGAAGATGAGGCAAGAGGTTGCAGCCATTTGTTCTTCTGGTTTAGCAAAGAATCTGCATTTTGAGTCCATTAGCTTTAGCTGGTAATCCTAGAATTTTGTTTTTTGTTTTTTGTTGGGTTGGTGCATTTAGGTAGCCTAATAAGTGGGCATAATATAGACTTGTTGCTATGGTATACATGAACAAGTCTAAGTGAGTATTAGTTTGTCAAATGTATGATCTTTACAAGTCATTTGTTCGTTGCTGTTGTATGATAATGTGAGTACTGATATAAAAAAAACGTTTCCTTGAGCATCAAAATGTCAGGATATTCAAGTATTGGAAATATAAATTTGGATCTCTTCAGCAATCTCATCTAAGTCAAGCACTTAATTACATTTTGACGGTAGAAAATCGATCAAAGCAGTTAGATTTTGAGTTTTACTCGTATAATTTCTATCGAAATTATTTTTGTTGTAATTTTTCCGTTAAGAGATTGTTTTATTTTCATGATGCCAAGTCACATCTTTGTACGTGGAATAATAAACTTACGCGCCCTACACACACATTTGAGGAATAATAAACTTACGCGCCCTACACACACACAAGAAAATTTAGCTACAGGTTAGTATATAATCTTTAGTCCCTTAAAGTTTGCCCTCATATTTTAATTAGTTTTAGTCTCTCAAGTTTTAAACCATAAGTTTTAGTCTCTTAGGTTTCATTTTATTTAAAGTATTAGTTCCTAAAACTTAATAAAAACCTAGACTATTTGCCCTTCAATGGACCAAACCCCATGGCTTGAAACTTGAGAAACCAAAACCAATGATTTAAAATTTGAGGAACCAAAACCAAAATAAAGGTAAGTTTGAGGGACCAAAAATCATATTAAGCCTTTAGGTAATTAAAATACTCTAATGGATAAGGATGATATTTATATAGTTCTGTTACCTCACAAATAAACGAGTTTAATAAAATATTGTCGGTATGAAGGTTTTTGTGAAGAATTAAGTTGCATAAATTCCACTATAAATGTTAAGCTCACCAGGAGCAGAAAAAAACATATATACAGGTGGATCTATTCCTGCTTCTACAAAAGAACATATTGCTGGCAGTGAATAGACCAAAGAAAACAAAAAAGAATAATGGAATTCTCAGTCATAAACAAGCCGCCCTAAAGAAATTTCTAACCTCTTTCTATATCTAAAAATACAATTCCCTATTCATCGGATTGAACATGGGTAATACACTAATACGTTGTGTGGGACAAACCTCAAAGGTGAATCCAGCATATATAGATGTAACTTATCAGCCCCCACAATCAAATCAAGAGCCAATTCTTTTTGCAAGTGACATTTTTTTCTCAGCCACTTGGTCCAAGATTACTTCAGCAGGAAACCATTATAACCAGAGAAATGCCATGAAAATCAAATCTTCTCTCATTTTCCAACCACACTGCCAACTGTTGAAAGTTTCTCTGCTAGGTCTCCCAGCAAATCATGATACTCAGTGAATGCAGCGTGCGACTGTAGAGCATAGATGACCAGAGGGAACAGGAGATTATTTTTCCTATTAGTAGAGTATTGTCATTTTATTATTACAATTCATGTTGAGAAATGAAAAAAAACCATACCTGCAAGGTATTGCTGTATGCTTGCCACAGCCGAAAATCGTGTCGGAATAGATCAAAAAGAACCTTGATTTCACCACAAAAAATAAATGCAATGGTCAACAAAGTTAATTTTATCCAAATAGAAGCGAGACCATGAATGATTTAAATATTTCAAGACCTATCCTAAGACTCAGATTATAGCTAACTCTTCAACAAAGAAAAGGGATAAAATTTATGAGTAACTTTGTTTTTATGGCATGTGAATGATTGGCATATCCTTCTTCCGCTTTTGCCTTGAAGGAATTCTAAAACCAAACATTATTTATTTGCTAAAAAGCTTGACAAGCATACTTCATCACATGATCTATGCCGCAACCCAAAATATGCAAGAGAAGAAAAAATGCACAAGACATCTGTCTATGGAGTATAGCTTAAAGTGTTATTATGCATATTAATCCATCCAAATTTAATCTTATCTGCTGACCATATTGAATTTAATGTTGATGATTAGATGCTACTGGTGTCAATCAATTCCACCAATGTTATTTTCTCAAACTGCTATGACACTAATGAAGTTTCTTCCACTAAAAGACATTGGAGCAGATGTTGGGTTCATTTAATGCAATTTCTAAAGAATGCTGGATAGTGATCACTCCTTTTTAAAAAGAAAAAGAACATATCAGATTTCAGTCATTGACATCTAAAACGTAATCACTCTCACTCCAACCAAATTTAGCTGTAGAATACATTTTAAGTAGGAAAACATAAGTAGAATTTTCATTTACGATTCAGAAAAGTTTAAATTAAATACTATTGTCAAAATATCATGTCAAAAGAATCTTAGAAACCATTATCTAATGTTGAACATACCTCAGATCTTCGCAAGAGAGTCGCCAAGACAACTATCCATTCTTTGAACTTAACAGAGCACATGTGTGACAGGAGAAATTCTGCATCCAATCGGCTCTGTAATGTTTCCATTTGAAGCTGACAACACAGGAGTGTTCAATAAGCAGGAGGAAAAAACAAAAATATTGCCACAAAAAAAACTAGAGAACTCGGTCACAATTCAAGGTATGCTTCGCATGTATAAGGAAAACATCATCAAAAACAACAATAAGCCTTATTCTTTATTCCATTAAGTGGGGTCAGTTATATAGATCACACGGTGATATTATGCTCCATTTACAACCGATTCTAATATGCTATTCCCCAATGGATCTTAACTGTACTTGGTCTCTCTTTACGCATAATGAAAGCATCACTTTTCTTAAAATGTCATAAGATATTTTAGAGAGCAACTGACAGAATTTATTAATCCATAGTGACAAAGTTACCCAACAAACCCTTGAATTTTTTCCAACTTCAGTCTACAACAAAATTCGCAACAAAAATCACAGTTTCATAATAGAGTACAAAACCAATGGGCTTGAGCAAATAAGCATCAAATAAAGCAAATAGTAAAGCATCAGAGTTCAAGCGTCATTAGGTCAGCGCAAACAATGTTATTAAGTTACTACAACTTTGTGAACCTTTTGGCTTATTAGCTCAAGCCCAGATGCAAAATTCTCGAGCCGAGCACTCCCATATCTTTCACGTTGAAGATACTCCTGCAATTGATTGCCATCAAACAGCTTAGCTTAACCACTAAAGACCAAAAGAAAACAATATATTCAGAGGGAGAGGTTGGAATAAGGAAACTTGTAAAATATTCTTACTACTAAATCAAATTGAGTTCCTTTGACAAATGCGACAAGCTTTGAGAGCTCTTTCCCAGACATCAAGTAGCTAGCATGGTTTTCTAAAATATTCTTAACAGAAGTAACATGAGCACTCTGCTCCTTGAATGATGAGCTGATGAACAGAAAGAAACAACAACAACAACTTCTTGTTAGGATGGTTGGTTCTGATAATGTCCATGTTGTGAGCAACAAAAGGGCATTCACAAAGTGTACATCTACCTTTTATTCAATGACTGCCTTTGGTGACTAGAACCAAAAAGAAAGTAACCCAAAAATCTAGGAGACAATGAATCACTTGATGCATGATCAAATTCCCTGCCAGATCTTAGCAAGAACCTCACCTGAGGACCCAAGTCAAATAATTAAGGAAAAGGTATTAGATCTTCTGTAAAGGAAATGCTAATGATCAGCCAAATAAATAAATAATCCTAGTTTTAAAACAGTACCAGCTCCCCAGCAAGTTCGTACAAAGATTCATCAAGGGTAGCCTGCATATGTTCCAAAATCCTCATCATTAGTATGGCTTGAATTGATCAGACGCTAATGAAAATGATATGGGCAAAAAAATTTAGCTCAAACCTGTAATAACCTTAAAGCACAGTACTGACTAATAGCAGGGCCTTCAAGTTTAGCAATCACCTGTAAAGTTTAAGATGGAATTAAATCATTAATTGATCATTTACTCTAAAGATCAGGATAAACATATGAATGGAGGATGGGGGATTTTTCTCTTTTGAAGAGAAGGACTTAGACGTTAAGGGAAAAAGATATATTAAAAAAGAAGAAAAGCATAAGCCATAACGTTTCCAAAGGTTAAGGGAAAAAATAAAAAATAATATTATATATATATATAAAAAGGGAAGTCATGCTTACAAGTATGTAGCAAGCAGCAGTGCGGTACCATCTACGTTGAAAGCATTCCTCAAACAATCTACTTAGAAACAAAGAAAAGAAAATCATTTATACAGTTAAAATACAAAATAAAGCAAGTACTGTAGTTTACACTAAGAACTAAGTTGAAGTTCGGGTAACTTCATTTAGGAGAAGCAACAAAAGAAATCCTTTTCATGGGGGAGTAATTATATTCCTTTGCATTTTAGAATAATAAAATTTTATTCAAGATAGCGGAGATTGTATCATTCTAAATAGCTATACATCTAAACCGTTGTGGTTTGATAAATTATTAGTGTACTCATTGTCAGACTTCAATTTTCTTCATATAATTTTAAAGTAGAAATTAAAATGAAAAAAAAAAAATTCATGAAAATCTCACGCAAATATACTGATGCATATCAAGTTTCTTTTCTTTTCTTCTCTCAACATCAAGTCTTCCCTTTTCTTACAAGTCACAGAATGAACAACTAGAGTAATATTTTACACATAAGTTCAAATTAAAATAGAAGATAAATACAGAAAGAATGAGGAAGATAGATGCTTGAAGGACATACTCAGCTGATTTTCCAGCAGCAGAGAACAAATCTGCCCAATGACGACCATCAGTTTTTCTTGCAACACTTACAACAACATCAAGGTACTCTGGAAAGTTTCTGATCAAATCACAGGTCTTCTCCAGAAGAGAGCGTTTAGCAGGTTTAGACACAGCGACTTGGTTCTTATTTGCATTTTGCCTGCAGTGACTGAATTGGAAAGTAACCAGACAAGACAAAATAAATTGAAGGTTAAAAATTGCTCCATGAAATTTCTACACTCAAGCATGCAAAACACAAAGGAAATACAGAGAACTACCAGTTGCCAATATGATCAAACAGGTAATAAATTTAAGGAGAGCTTATATTTTTCCGCCATTGAGCCACCCAATGCTTATGGAATAAGCAGTAATGTTAATCATAAGGATCATATGAAGCTACAAGTTAAAATTGCCGGACCTTACACTCATATGCATGAAAACAAAATTCAATGCACCAGGACATGATCATGTTTCCAATCATAGGATTACTTGTAGAGTCAACAGATTCTAATAATATGTGAACTTCTACAGCTGATTTGTATGATGTCTGGGATTAATCCTTTTGGGTCATCCTTGGCAAAAGAGCCAAACCAAAATACTAAAGAATTCTACACCATTTTGTGAACCAAAATTTTTCCATCACTACTTTTCCCAAAATTGACGATCCCTTCAACATCTCTCCACAAATAAAAAGGAGAAGGAAACTTGATTTGACATGGTGATGACTTCATTCTGTTAGTATTCATTGAAACCATCCCAACAAGCACGGTTACTACTTGAAAATTTGAAATACCTGTTTTAGCATTACAAAGTTGAAAATACCTGGATATATCTGCCTCAAATACTGTGAAAAGAAGCCACTCAAGACAATGTGAAAAATGAGGCTTCTCCGCTGATAGTTCTGCAAGTCTTAAAGCTTCCTCAATTTTGTCCCTCTAGCAGCCACAGAAATAACAAGACAAGAATCACACAGGATATTTTACTTTTTAATAGAAAAAAGATGAATCCACTGAGGAGAAAAGAAATAATACAAGAATCTAGAATGGGATCAGATAACATTAGAAAAAAGAGCACATTAAGAAAGCTCAGAGAGTATAACCAAATTACAATGCTATGCCCCCAAGTCTCTCTAAACTAACTAACCTAGGAAAGTAATCATTTAGTCCACAACAAGTGACCAAAGGAAGTTCCAATTCAGTAAAAAAAAAGACCATAATTATGGACTTTTGTTTTTGTTTTTTGCCCAAATAAATAAATGCTGACAACTACTACCTCTGGTCTTAATTATAGGAACACTTTTGTAGTGCAAATTGCATTACAAAAGTGTTCCTATAATTAGGACCGAAGGTAGTATCTTTTAATGACTAAACCAACAGAGTATGCATCTTTCATGGACCCAAATGATAGTTCAAGATTAATGAATTTAATACCTGAAGAAGGTGTCGAAGTAGGCAGTGCAATATTGTTTGTTCTTGAGGGGTTGGTTCAAAACATGGAAATTCTGTGCTTGCAGAAAACGACATTCTTTGAGAAACACCAACAACCACACCAACATTTGGAAGAAGTCCCAGAGGGTATACTTCACGATCAAACTCCAATTCCGGGTCCAACTAAAAAATTCAATGAGCTCCAACTCAGCAACTAAATTGAATCTAAAACTGAACTCCAGCAAAGTGGCATCAGAGCCTAAAATACCATTTTTCTTGAAATCCTTTGCATATCTACCAGCTAAAATATATAGATGATAATGTCTTTGTTAAACATCAAAAAGAAACAATGAGAAGTAAGAAGAGAAAATATAGTTTTTGGATCCCAAAAGAATCATGCATCAACTATTAAATCCTAAATCTTAGTGTTAGTTTTCTTTACATGCTTGTGCTTGGATTTATCTATTTCCCCAGAATAGCAAAAGCTACTTAATTAGGATAGCTACAAACTTATCCGCCCTTCATTAGGATTGTTATGCCGCACATGAAAAGAAACTGGACTTGGCTCAAACTTTTTGCAGAGTCCAATTATCATTTGGGTCAATTGTTATTTGCCTGAGTTTGTATTCTTTTGAGTCTCTAGGGCCTCAGGTTACAACTTCAATGTTTCTTCATTGTCCATACTTGTACTCTTGTACCTCAGAGGCCTTAGGCCCAACAATTTATTTTTTACAATTCCAGATCTTATGGAAGTTAGGCCTCTTTTTTCTCCTTTTATTGATCTAATAAAGTGTTAAGCTTTTTTATGTACTTGAGCTTAAGCTTGTTCGTTTCAGCAAAATAGCCTAAGTTAATTGGTTAGGATCGCCACAAGCTTATATGCCATTAATTTTTCTTATTACTTTTAGAGGTGGGGCTGCTTTCAAAGCTTATCTCCAGCACTTATAATTACAGAATTTAGGTCCATGAAAAATTTATAACCCCAACTACACAATTGAGTCCATAAAACTTTTGGACATGATACTCATAGGTCCCTCTTATTATGTACTCCAGGGACCAAGAAGCCACAAATTTAAAAGTTCCAGGGACTGCATCTTCAGGAACCAAACTGAGTATTTCATAACTTCACGGATTAAATAGTTCAAATGTGGTGGTGTATTTTTATTACGGAAAAGTCAAATTTCTTGTCAAGCAATTCAGTTAAAAAGAAACCAGAACATGAAGCCAATAAACAGAAATAAAAATCTCACATGGACCAACAAACACTCTAAATTCTATTGATTATGACATCCAATATAAGAAGTTATGAAATCATTACAGAATCGAGTGTTAGAGAAATTAGATATATTACATAAGTATAAATTTCCTTATGCATGCTAGTCAATGCAATTTACTACATATAAACAGTCATTACAGTAACTATATACAGACCTGCACAAAATCCTCCTGTTTATACGGATCAGCACCTGGAGATGGATACCAAACCTGTGAAAATGAATAAGCACAAATAAAGTTTTCAAACATGTAAAACGGAAATAAACCAGAGGTTTAATAAAAAAATTGGCATTAAACCTAGTAAAATACAATAGTGTTCATACTGGACACAAGAAACATCTTGACAGTTAATTACCTGCATGCCTCGGTAACCATAATCTAACCACGAAACTTCCTCAATTAAATTTGTTTTATCCTCTGAATGGCCACAAGTAACCCAAAATAATTCAACCGAGTCAGTAAGCTTTCTCTCACGTCCATCATCCAGATCAAGAAGTGAAAGCTCCCCATTTGCTCTCAATATCAAACACCTATAAGAAATCTTTTTCAGGAGGAATGTAACAAGGAAATTATACAACCTTCATCCCTCTTTTTTAGTTACCTTAGCCTAAAGGAATCAAATTAATTTAGGTTATATTGTAAAAAAGAAAAGGAAAAAAATATTTTCTCTTGGCTTTCAGATTAAAGATAAAAACAGCTAACTGTAGGAAGGCACATAAATTCTAATGCCCAGTCCACAGCAGCAGTTGAAGCAGGTAACCTTTTCTATATTTAGTTTGTCAGAAGAAAAGGGTTATATAGGATACTCAGGTGTTACATGCAATGACTTTTCTAATGGTGACATTTTACTCGGACCACATAAATTAGAAGAGGTATAATTGATCTGGACAAAAAGAATATATGCCGTTCACAAGGCATACCTTGCTGGTTCTCTTACTAATGAATCCGACATTGATGAAATGTAAATGTTTGACGTTGACTCTGTCAAACATTGATCAGGAATAAAGCGCATTGCTGCAGGGTGGCTCTTGGCAGTCATGATAGAAAGTTCACGTACTGTAGAAAGCTGTTTGCCATGTTATAACTTAAAAATATATGGTAAACAAGGTTTATTGACGAAATTCTAAATACAAAGCAAAACAAGTTTCATAACAAGAAAAAAGAATAAAAACAACAAAAGTATGCATTTACCTGTATTTCTGGATTGCCTGAGGGTGTCAATTCACCAATTAATTTTACATGGAATATGTGGACATCAAAAGGTTTATATGTAGCCAGTATATAATCTTGATAAACATCCATCACCATGGGTTTAGCAAGCAACAACTTTCGACAGAGTAATGAACTTTGATCGAGGTGATATCTTGGGTAAAAGAGCAATTCGTACCTGAAATATAAAAAAAGGTACATTAAACTTTAAGAACACTAGGAGAAGAGCAAAATGGTTCCATAAATTGCAATATGCTCCAGAAAAAGTTACAGAAATCAGCTTTTATAAGACCTAAACTAAGGTCACAAAAATGAGAGAGAAAATTAGAGAGCCATCTAAATTGAAGCTTCACAAGGAATATGCGTATCAATTGGTTGCAAAGAATCTATATCTGACGCACCAAACTTGTAAGAATCAACTAAATGTAAAATTTAGATACAGCAAAGTATCTCACGTGTTGGAAGAATCAATATAGTTGCAGACGACAACAATCTTCCCCAGCCATAACAAACCTTTGCATTGAATCTTTTGTTCCTGGGTAACATCTCCAAAAACTCTCCACCTTCTTAATCGTATATCATACAATATCAAACCATGGAGACCAGCAACAGCTAAGTACATTCCATCCTTGCTAGCTGCAACATGCTGAACAGGCCAGTTTTGGGAGATATAAGAAACCTGCACATTTTCAGACTTTGTCAGAGGTGTTCATTAAGTGAAGACATAGGGCAAAGCACGAATTTGGCCCCAAAAGAAAAAACACATAACTGGAAGATTAAGATGCAGCATTTTGAGCTCATCAGTCTCTTCTGATTGCACAACAAGTAACCGGTCTTCCCCATAGATTACTTGCCGGATGTAAGTGGTGCCTGAAACACCTCTACTAAGACAGCATTTGCCGAAAGAGAATGAGAGAATTCTCTCTGAAGATTCCTCCTCAACAGCATAAAGCCTATACCCATATTCATCCCACTGCAAAAGTGAGGTGCCACCCATCAATGGTTCATATTTAGACTCTTGGTTTGGCTTAGCCACTGGAGAAGATGCAGAACTTAAACCTATTTGTCGAATTGTAGACATCAAACGACATCCAGAAACAGACCAAACTGCAAGTCCCCTTGATTTCCACCCAACTGCAAATGCAGAGTAATCAGGTGTCCAAGCAATGCAATTAACAGAACCAGTGTCATCCATTGAGTATCTGCAAAAGAGTCAGGCCCACCATACTTCATGACACAGATCTAAAACCATCTAAATTGGCTAAATGCATAAATACCAATATAGTGATATTTTGAGAATAAGGAGAAAAGTGATTATAATAATTATAAATTTAATATGCTCAGCTATACGTGCACTCATTATAACTAGACCCAGTGC
The DNA here is from genome assembly GCA_025563575.1 of Acacia pycnantha. Taxonomy (NCBI): domain Eukaryota; kingdom Viridiplantae; phylum Streptophyta; class Magnoliopsida; order Fabales; family Fabaceae; genus Acacia; species Acacia pycnantha. Next base: position 2,428,250 of record JAMWYP010000058.1, read on the forward strand.
AGATTAAGCAAATGACATTAGGATTGAAGGACATGGTGTGATGGAAAAAAATTACAGTAGAGGAAGCATGTGACGAGCAAACTGAATGGGACATAATGTTACTTGAAATGTATGTATATAGCGTACCCCCAGTCATACAAAGAGACTGCACGTATAAGTGATGCAGATTCACCCAGATCATATAATTCAACTGTCCCTCTTCTGGTACCAACAGCAAGAATTCGCTGCTCTGGAGATGCTGAAGCACATACAGCATCACCACAAGCCAACCTCTTTTCTGATTTAATGGAGTCAACCTGCTTCAAACCTTTCTTACTTACAGAACATGAGACAAGTTGCCCATCAGAATATAAGACAAAAAGCAACCTTAATGGAAGACAAAGCTCCAGCTGGACAATTGCAGACTTTCTAGGGGTATTGTTGTTGAACATAAGAACCATTGGATGACCTTTAGGAGAAAGGCCATTGCCTAGAGTAAGTGGTGCTTGAGAATCTTCAACACTGGCATGAGGATGTGGATCAAATTCAAAAGCCCCACCAAACTGTTCAGGAGAACATTGAATGATGATAATGATGTTTAAAGTCAAAGCAAGACATTACAGAAAAATCTGTTGACTATTAGGACTCTATCAATGCCTGAAGAAAATGAGTCAAATTGAAATGGATGTCGCAAATTGTTGAATTTGATATATGCATATTACCTCTCCCTTCCAAGATATATTGTACAAAGTTCCATCAGAAAGTCCAAGCAACATGTGTTTGTTATCACATACAATATTGCTCCTGACAAAAAAGGCCATGGAAGGAGGAGTTTCAAGACCACACTGCAAATGGCTTCATAATTTTAACCATATAGAACAAAGTGAAAAATAAAAAAGGTGGGCGAAATAGGATCCACGTAACACAATTGTCACAAGGACCTAGAAGATAGGAGATAGACATAGCTCCTCTGATAAGCATTTTCACCTAATCATGGGAATGTAAGCTTTCAAAAGTTGTTTTAAGCATATAATTTATTTATCCTAATTCCACTTCTCAGTAAAATTCCATGCTATTCCACCATCTGAATTTCCAAATTACAACTTAATCGTGAAAAACAGAGCCTAAAACAAATATGTTAATCAAGCTCCTTCAGAAAAGTGAAATTTAAGGTACAGCCAGTTTCAATAATGATGAAGGTATGTCTGGTAGCCAAAGGGAGAAGAAAAGGTAATGTCAATCAAGGAAAACGTAGCATAAACAATTTATATAATGTCTATTATATCTCTGTTGTTGTTATTCGACAATGCATATTTTTTTAAAAGGAGAGGGTCATTTCCGTTCGCACCATTGTTCCCTTCCTTTTCAATACCTAACATTCAGCATTAATTATTAATTACATAAGAACGAATCTTAGTATCAACTTGATCATATCCCTGTTCATATCTTGCACTAGTAAAATTTCAGTTTAATTTTCTTAACTCGTATAGATGAAGAAAATCATAAAATCATAAAATCAAACCTAGACAGTGGCACCTACAGTGTTAAATCCTTCACTACGAAGGGCACTTGTTCACTCAGAAGAAGAGATATAGTAGCAAGGCGCAAAGCAGAGGGCTGCTTCCCTCCAACATGTATTCTTTTTTCTGAGATTTGCACCTTGAAAATGTGAAGAAAGAAAGACGATGTCTGCAGATAACATTATAAGAAAATGCAGAAACATTAAGGCATCAACATCATAAGATCATTCTTAAGCAATAAAAGACTAACAGAAACAGAAATATGAATCCAACAACAGATTAGTTTATAAGTCAGAACACAATATAGTACTTTGTGACATGAATTATTAGTAGTGTGAAAATAAAAGAATAGGAGATGAAAGTAAACGAAGAATCTCATCAAAAAACGAGCTTTAAATATGAATGTACTTATATAGCAGATAAGTTTCCCATTCTGAGTTACAAGCAACAAGTCTCATGGCTCTTCTTTCATCTCAAAACAACGTTGTCCTCAATAAGCACACAATTTAGTACGCCAGCTTAGAAACAATATTGACATTTTGATTTAACATGCATGCGTTGGACATTTATATGCTAGATCCCACAAAGATAAACTACGGGTTATTACAAATTAGCATGCTACATGATGCATATTAAACATTTGACCAAGAAATTCGAACTGTCAACATAGATATTCAACAAACGAATGAAAGGAAACTCACAATAATGGCGATTAATTTTGCATCAGGGCTCCATACTGCCTGCAAATTTTCCCCTTCCTTTTGCAATGAATTTGAATCTCTTTTGTACTTGCCCAGTCTCACTTTATTCTGAACCCGCCACAAAAACCACAATACAGTCAACCCCAGAATCCATTCTCTGAGTTAATCAAATTCCAGTTTCCTTTTCTTTTAATGCAAGAGAATAGTGTCCCAGAATTTATAACAAAACGACTGATTCACATGAAGTACAAATATACGTACCTGGGAAGCACTCCACAGCTCGAAGTGAGTGGGGGATACGACGAGTAATTGATGATTAATGACCTTGAGGTATATAATCTTCTGGATTGAAGGGCAGAGTCCCTGTTCAAGCGGAATGACCTGAGGCCATCCGTAAGCCATATACATCTTCTCGCCCTGTGTTAGTTCTCAGATTTGCTTTAGATTAATGAAATTTATCATAGATCTGCAAACTGGAAAGAGTGACTAGGAAATGCAAAGGAGATCACAGGCATTTCCTGGTGAGAACTGATGCACCTGCTTCAGCTCGATCCACAATTGAGAAGAACGAAGTTGAATTACGATGTGGGCACGGGGAAGTGGGGGAAAAAAACAATTTTTCGTACCAAAAAAGGGGCTATTTTCACATAATTGTCACAATAAATAGGTATTACTGTATTACTATACGTTAATTATTCGCCATGAAGCGAAGTCAAGAAATGTAATGCAAGGGAGTAACTAGTAAACAACGGAGCAAGAGGAACGGAGTTATGAGGAAGAATCAAAACCTAATTTTTCAGACTAATTATTTCAACCCCAAAAAATTACAAATATATTATCTTTCTTAATCTTATCAAATACTCCTTCGGTCCTAATTATAAGACATATTTAACCTATTTTGAGGAGATTAAGGAAAGAAGTTAAATTAGCTAATTTTACTCATTTTCCAAAAATGTCCTTATATAAATTTAAAATGACCTAAGTAAAAGTAAATCAATAGATCCTACCACATGCCTCTCCAACCTAATTTTTTTTCTACATACTATCTAATTAAAATAATGGTCTTACTATATATACATATATATGTGTATATATATAAACACACACACACACATATATATATATATGTGTACATATATCAACAGACACATATAGACACACACACCTCCACGTACATATAAACACACACACACACAAAGATATACTTGTATATATGTGTGTACACACACATATTGACAAACACACAAATATACATATATGTACACACAGTACACAACCACATATATATGTGTGTGTGTGTGACTATATATATTTGTGCGCGCGCGCGCGCACACACACATACAAAATATGTGTGTAGACACACACACACACATACATACATACATACATATGTAGACACACACATATATGTGTGTGTCTATAGATATTTGTGTGCAGACACACACATATATACATACATAGATGCACCATATATATCTAAAAGTTTCGTTGGCTGGAAGAGTATACGCGTCCACATACATATACTCACAAAAAATAAAACACACTTGAGAGAATGACATAGGGGTATTTTAGGAAAAAATTGACAATTATTAGTATGTTGTCTTATAATTAGGACCAAAACCAACTCTCAAATGTTATCTTATAATTAGGACCGGAGGGAGTACGTACTTATTTTTTATCGTCAGTTATTCTTTTTTTGGCGGCGTAATGTTGGTATTAACTACATGATTTCTCAACGGGGATAAACAACGAGTGTAATTTTTTGATGTTATTCGTGAAAAATAAACCTAGTATAAATGTCCTAAAATATACTTCTCCGGTCCTAATTATAAGATATAGTTGACTTTTTTGGAAAAATTAAGGAAGCTAATTAAATTATTTTAGAGTATTTTTATTTTTATTTGTTTCTTCAAAGTAGCTTGTTTGACTAATAAACTAATATATAAGCTAAAGAAACACAACATATGAAATGAATAAGTAACATATTTAGCTTCCTTAATCTCTTCAAACAAAGTCAACTATGTCTTATAATTAGGACCGGAGGTAGTATATTTCAAAACGGTATGGCTATGTTAAAAAATATCCAAATCTGGTCTCTTATTTATAATTATTGTTCCTGTAAATTTAAATTCTATCTCTGAATATATATGCATTTTTATTGTTTATGGATCTTTGAATATTTTATTTACTGCGATCACAATATGATGACTACGGCTGAAAAAAATCATTTACTCTATGAAGAAGCAAGAACTAAAAGTGATTTTTTTTTTTTAAACATCAAAATTGATTTAAAAAGAGCATATGATGGACATGCTTGACGAGCTTTTATTTTATTTGTTCTAACAATGAGGCGCGTTGTGATGTTAATTCTAAGTGAGTGTTTGGATAACTTTGAAACCGCGATTTCAAAAAACATTTTTCATAAGTCGAGATAAAACTCCTATCACATGCTTAAATCACAAATCGTATAAGTTGTTTTTTAAAAATTAATCCAATTATAAATTGTAAAATAATTTTTTTTAAAACTAATCCAAACACGCACGCTTAGTATCAACATCAATTGTTGTGTGCATGAAAAATTGACATATATGTCACTGAACAACCAGAAAAGATAGATAAAGGTCTTTTGATTTTTCCAAAAATGTCCATGAGAAGGAAATGCCATTCCCAAGATTAGACATCTTGATGTCCAAAATAAAATAAGATAGGGATGAAGTATTTCCCACTCTTTCCAATTTGTATTTAATGATAATATTAAAGATAATGATAATGTTAATAACATTGTTTTTATGCTAACAAAATACTCTCTCCGATTTTAATTATAAGACCACATTTGAGAGTTAAGCTTAGTCTTAATTATAAGACAAAGTTCTAATTTTTTTCAATTTCTTCCGAAAATACTCCTATTATACTTTCTCAATAATAATTAATCACAATGATAATTTAATAATGCAACTATATATTCTATAAAGTAAATAATGGTTGCAAATTTGTAACTCATTAATATCATATACATCTCAATTCTTTTATTTTTTTTAATAAAATAATTTTGAGCAATTTTGATCATGATTTTCCCATATCACCCCTACTAATATTTATCCACAATAATTAATTTAGGGTATGTTTGGTTTGAGGGAAGGGGAGGGAGGGGGAGGGGAGGAGGGAGAAAAAAAAAGGAGGGGGGAGGAAAACTTGTGAGCCCCACTACACTCAATTTTGAAATTTTTTTTCCCTCCTCTCCTTTTTTTTCTCTCCCCTCCCCTTCCCTCCCTCCCCTTCCCTCAAACCAAACATACCCTGCACACTTGTATTCTGTCAAGTGAGAGATTCTACTTTCTTTATTTTTTAAATAAAATAATTTTAATATTTCTTTAAAAGTATTTTCCTGTATCCATTCTTTCAAAGTGATTGATTTTTTCTCCTCATAGAAAATTATTTTGGTCACATATAAGGGGAATGAAACAAAACACCCGTAATTGAACTTTGTGCTCCTATATTGCCAAGAGTTTGGACCATTCAAAATTATGGGCCTCAAGTTCGCTACCGGACCGCTAGGTGATATAAACTTTACGAGTTGTGGGCTTAACTTTCGGACGAAATAAAATTTTGACCACTGATGTTAAATGAGGGCATTTTCTTTCTCACCAAAAAAAAAAAAAGAGGGCATTTTAAGAAAATAAATAAATATAATTAATTTAACTACTACCCTTAATCCCTTTAAAATCAGATAAATATATTTTATAATTAGGACAGGATGGAATACCCTGTTGACATAAAGTTATTGCTTATCAGGCTCGCATCATTTCTCTCCGTGGCTTACTAGTTTTTTTTTTTATATATATAAAAGTTTACTTCTTCATATTTGGGTCGAATCAGGGAAATGAACTAAACTATAGTTCCATTGTCAGCCCAGGTTCATTAAAAGACGGGCCCATAAAAACAGGCCCAAAACGAATTCGGAACAAAGGATTCAACAGGGAAAAAACAACAGGGGCCTAATAAATAATAGGGTTAAGTATCAATTTTGCCCCTGAAGTGCGCGCCCAAAAAAATTTTGCCCATTAAGTTTTAGGCGGAGCAATATTGCCCCTGAAGTATCAAAATAGAGCAATGTTGCCACTCCGTTACAAACCCTAACGGTCAACTAAAAGTTGACCGTTAGGGTTTCTAACGGAAGGGCAACATTGCTCCGTTTTGATACTTCAGGGGCAACATTGCTCCTCTTAAAACTTAAGGGGCAAAATTACTCCTGGACGTGTACTTCAGGGGCAAAATTGGTACTTAGCCCTAAATAATAAGATACTAATTACCTTTCGTCCTTGAGCTGAACTGTCAAAAGGGTCGGATACTCTCACTAAAAGGAGGGGGTTCGATCCTGGAGTTGCTTAAAGCGCTAGAGGAGACATCCTAGATGATATGAACTTGTGAAAACACAGGCTGAGGTGGAGGCATGTGTACTCTCAGTCCTGTATGTCCTGGGGAGCAAAATCATAACGCCCTGCCCTTCAACTGTGGGTGAAACCAACCCCTCTCCTAAAATTTTAGTAGCGAAAAAAATAATAATAAGATACTAATTGACCCCTCGTCCTTGGGTTCAACTAGCAATGAGGTCAGACACTCTCACCAAAAGGGAGGAGTTCGATCCTGGAGAGACGCTGGGGGTATCTTAGAAATCAACGAAGCAACGGTAACCCAGGCTAAGGTGGAGGCATGTGTACTCTTAATTCTGAATTCCGTGTGATATGGGTTCCAAACACCATGCCCTTAGATTGTGGGTGAGCCTTGGCCCTTCTCCTAAAATTTTGTTATAAAAAAAAAAAAAAAAAACAAGATACTAATTGAAGAGGGGAACATGACATGAAGAACAAGCTAATGGATTGAGTCTAGTGGAAAGAGTTAGTGTCTCAAAATGTGAAAAACCAATATTTGAATTCCCGTTGAGAGGAATATTCATATTTAGTATCTGACAATGTCTCAAATAAGATTATTTTCAATAAAAGTATATGCTTGGCGGGGAAAAAAAAAAACAAAAAGACATGAAGAAGAAGAAGATATTCATTTGGGCCTAATAAAGTCTTTCCTGATGAATTCGGTACGCAGCAATAAAACAGGGGGATAAAAAAAAACATCTGTTGATCATAGTGAAAAGCCGATTGAAAACATGATATTGAGAGTCCGAGTCAGTGTAAATGTAAAAGACATTTCTATAAGAGCTACCTCCAATTAAATTGGACAATCACTATAAAAAAAAAAAGGGACTACTCACGAAATTACTGAGGGAAAAAATTCCGTCAAAAATTACCTACAGAATTCTGTGAATAAAAATTACCAACGGAATTACCCACGAAATTCCGTTGGTAATAAATTCCATGGGTAATGTCCAACGGAATTTTTTCCGTCAGTAATTTCATACGTAATCCACATTTATTTTGTAGTGAATACTTCAAGGCTAAACAAAAATTGGACAATACTCAAACATAACTCACCTCAGTGGCGGAGTTAGGATTTATAGTTTGTGTCCACACAATTAGTAAGGGGGATTTGGGGGATCGGGGGCGCTGCCTCCAAATTTTTTTTAAAGAAAGTTTTAAATACATTAAAAAAATAAAAGAATCCGGTGTTGAAATTAAAAGAGGCAGGCAAGCTTGTTAATCGTTGATATCTCAAGCACAAGAGGTTTTCTTTTTTTAAATGGAAAAAGGTTAATGATAAAGAACCACTATGCATTGAGATTTTTTTTTTTATATGATACATTCTGCATTTAAAAATTGAAAAGGAAGATGATTGGAATCAAATTTTTGTAGTTATATATATTAACCAGCCCGTTTGAACTTTGAAGGAAGAAAATAATTCGTATTTTTTAAGGACGCAGATATAATTATAAAAGAAACATATATTTTCAATTTATATTATTATTTATTATTGTTCTAATTTTCAATTAATTCATTGTACTAACAAAAATAGCATTATTTTAGTTTGGTCCGAATTCACAGATTCAGCATGTATGGCGTATTTTCCAATCCAATTTTGAATTATCTATAAAATTATTTTTCTGCCACAAATTATTGGTGATTCTGAGACGCAAAGTTGCTTGATTTGAATTATTTTCTGGTGTTGTATACATATAAAGGGACACTGCAGCCACTCCCATACATAAAGGCATAACAACATGTGAGGTGTCACGTACGGCAGAACAGTACAGAAAAGTAGAAGAACATTACATGTGGGATCATCGTTTTAATCAATGCCACCATTTTTGTTTCCTCGGTAAATGTGTTATATCTTATATCTAAAAATAGATTTTGGAAAATATGGGTTTTAAATATTTTAGTAAAAGATAAAATTACACTTTCCTTTACCTCTTCTCTCTCCACCCCATTCTCTCTTCTTCACCATCTTCCATTCACAAAGGCGACAAGTTCCTTTCGTCCTCACTCCGATTGCCATCAAAGGTTGAAGATAAAGACACCAAAAACCACCCATCACAACACCGAGAAACTAGTTTCCAAAAAAAGCTCTGCAGTTTCCGGCGAGTTCACAAGTTTTTCGGCAAGCTTATAAATTTTTCAGCGAGCATTTCCAGTTTCCGACGAAGAATAATGAGATTGACAAAAACTGTAAGTATTAACATTATGTGTAAAAGGATTGATAAAGAGTTTTGAATTAAGACCAATTAAGTAATGAGATTGACTAAAATAGTAATGATTTTAACAAAATCGGTAAGTAAAAACAATATGTGTATAAGGTTGACAAAGAGTTTTGGGTTATGACCAATTGAGTAATAGTTTTAACAAAATTTGTAATGGTTTTGATAAAGAGTTTTAGGTAATTAAAAAAAGACTATAGAGAGTGATTTTGTCAAAATCATTACGATTTTTGTCAAATTAATTGCTCAATTGGTCACAACCCAAAACTCTTGGTCTGAAAATGCAGAAATCACCAGAAACTGCAAAACAAACATTGAACGGATAAGAAGAAGATAATGATGTGGCAAAATGCGGCTTTCTCCTCTGGTTCTCTGAATTACTTGTTGGCATCCTAGTTTCTCGACACTGTGGTGGTGAGGAAGGAAGTCGTTGACGGTGGCGGCGGCTCTCTGTCTCTTTCCCTCTCTTCCCAAGCTCTGTCTGTCGAAGAAGCTCTTTGGTTCAAATTGTGATGCGGTGCTCTAAGCTTCAGTCTCCACACTCACAGTCATGGAGTTTTTGGTGGTTACGGAGGAACTCGCCAGTGACTATGAAGGTAGAAGTTGTCACTGACGAGGAAGAAAGACGTAGGTGAAAGTGAAAATGGAGAGATGGGGAGAGAGAAAGATGAGTAGGCTTTAGGATTTTATGTTATGTGAGGGATATTTTAGTAAAAACACTTAAATTTCAGAATATCAGATTCCTCCCTATTACCTCTATGTCCTTTTAAATTTTTAACAGATATTTTAGAGTTTTGAAAATTCAGATGATATTTAAATTAGATTTTCCCTAGATTTTACATTGTTTTCATGCATACTATATATATATTTTGTAATTTATACATTAATGGTTATTAGTTATAAATATGCAAACTTATATTATCTCTCGTCATCAATATAAGATCTCATTCATAGTGCAATCTACTTATCATTAGATATATAAGATCTTTTATGTTTTTCACGGACAAATACATATGATCTATATAAAAGAGGAGATGTGATATATTAATACTTTTAACATAAACATATTGTGCAACAAATTGCAGGTCGTTAACTAGTTCATTTATTGCATAATTTAGCTGAACCTCAAATTGGGAGGGGGAAAAAAAGTGATATAGACACTTATATTTGTATGACTTTAGGTCACACTACTAACTAATAATTTATTTGGGTTTGTTGAAAATATTAAAGCAAAACCCAGAACTAGACCTAACCAACCTAACAAGCAAGACGGAAAAGGGGTTGTTAATTTGATGGAGAAAGCTAGTGGTGTGGCCTTGATGAGCATTAAAAAAAAAGCCTAATTACTTAGAACTTAGAGTGTACCAAAAGCTTTATGCTTTTTGGATTGAATGGACGTGAAACAGAAGCGAGTCAGCATCAGGAACTAGAACAACAAATAATAATGGAAGAAGATTACAAATGAAGAGTCAAATGAAGATAAGATGATGGAATGGGGCATGTGGGTGGGCATGCTTGAGAGGATGTGAATGTGACATGAGGGGACAAGGATAAACATTTTGGCCATTGCTTTCATTTCATTCCCCCAAATTCACCTTTACGATTTTTCTTCTCCTAAATTATAAACAACAAGTTGCTGAAAAATTGTTTGTTACAGAAATTGTTATTAAAAAATACATAAGGATCGAAGTCCTTGATGGCTTGCAACTCATATTCCATAAATGTCATTCTTTTTTAGTTGTATCTTGTGACTTAAATGTGGTGAAAGGGCCAACGTGCAGGTTCAAAATTGACATGCTTCGGGTTGAACGAGTGGTCGAGTAGGCTACAAAAGCCTGCCTCGTGGCAAGTTGGTATTTTACCATCCTGGGCCTACTTGAGGTAGGTTGGAGGGCCAGCGGGCATCTTTTTTAAATATATGTACTACCTCCACTATAAAAAAAAAGACCTATCGTCATTAGGTTCAACTGGCGAAGGGGTTGGACTTTCTCACCTCAAGGAAGGGGGTTCGATCCCTGCGTTGGTCAAGGTGTTGGGGGAGGCATCCTAAGGGTTTAGGAAGCAGTGGAAATACTGGTAGAGGTGGAGACATGTGTACTCTCTATCCAGTATGCCCTGTGGACTGGGTTCTAAGCGCCCTGCCCTTGGATTGTGGGCGAGCCCAACCCCTTCCCTAAAATTTTTTTAGCAAAAAAAAAAACTATAAGAAAAAGTACTCCTCGTCCTTGGGTTCAACTGACAAAGGGGCTGGACACTCTCACCAAAAAAGAGGGGGTTCGATCCTGAAATTGATCAATGCACTAAGGGAGACATCCTAGGAGTCTACGAAGCAACGATAACCCCAGGCTAAAGTGGAGGTATGTGTACTCTTAGTCCTGAATGCCTTGCGGAATGGGCTCCAAGCGCCCTGTCCTTAGACTGTGGGTGAGCCCAACCCCTCTCCTAAAATTTTTATATAAAAAAAATATAGGATAAAGTTTGTAGTGCAATTTGTCATAAAAAAAAAAAGCATTGCTATGAATTGAATAATTTATTAGAATGCCCAATATAATGTGAGAGTTAATGGAATAAATAAGTAGTTAAATGACTAACAATTAAGAAGTAGAGTGGATATTATATTAGCTGGGTTTGGTGTGTATTTCAAATAAGGATGGAATAAGTGAACATTATTGCGAGCGTTTTATTATATTGAATTTTCTTTATTTAAGTTAAAGAATTCAACAATGGGGAACAAAACTTAATAAAAAATTATTCATCCTATACTTTCCAATAAACAAAACAAAATGAATTGTCCTCCCCGAATTACATTGCACTAATGCATGCGTACGTACTAGTGATTTTATTATTGTTGATAATTTTGTTTTTGTTACTCAGTGGAAAGCTCATCATTTATAATCATTGAATAAATTATATTATATATATTGATCTTTAGAAAAATATTACATTATCGTCATCATCAGTTTCGTCCAACTTTATTGACATTTTAGTTCAAAGGATACATATTCTAGTCTTAACTTAGAAATAAAGTAATATCATTAGGTTCTTATAGGATTCTCATATGTACTCCATAAACCATAAGAAAAAAATCATTATATGGAAAAAAAAAAAATCGACTAGTTAAAGGGTATGGGTGAAAGAGAGAAATGGAAATGATCGTTTATATAATGTGTTATGATTTTAAATCAAGAAGCTTTCAGTAATAATCAAGCACAATTTGGTGAATGGGTTGTCGCAAAAAAGTTATTTAGGACTCAGGATCGAATGAGTGATTTGAGTGATAAAAAATCTCACAATATTGGATAAATTAAGTTGTAGTGATTAGAGTAATAGAGTATAAGTATAATTAAAAAGAACCATAAATTTAACATCTTCTATATAATATAGGCAAGTCGAGGCTTGAAAGGAAAATAAAGGGCTAGACTATGAAAGTGAAGCCCAGATACAACAAACTAGGAAATAAACTAGCAATTTCGGCCCTGCTGGTCTTTTAAGACCATCTGAAGGCATCCTATGAGAATCGTTGGGATAAGGACCACGTCAGCATCAGCGGGGGCAGCATGACCTTCTTTGGCCATATAGTCGGCACAGGTGATGTTTTCTCTTGGAGTATAGTGAAGCTCCACATTTCAATCCTGGAAAAGCAAGTCTCCAGTCTTCTTGATGATGTCTCTAAGCAGATGATCTGTGTGGCAATCTCTCATGAGGGTATTGATGGCATCCAGAGAATCGGAGTAGAGAAGAACGCTCTGCAAACCCATCTGGTGCCCCATCTTTAATCCTGTCTTGATAGTGTAGATTTCAGCTTCGAGAATTGACGTAAATTTAACATCTTGTTATAAATTTTGGCTACTTTCTCTTTGATCCCTAGATTATATTTTCCCTCATACAAACACTAAAAAATTTTGGTGAGGCGAAATAACTGAAAAACGATTTAATCAAAGTCATGATATCTGATCTCAAGAGTGAAAAATCTTGGTGTCACTTGGCTACAAAGTCATCGACGCACACAATGAAAATCCAGACACTACTTATCAACACCTATTGGAATTGAGTAGTAAGATACTCGTTCTCCCTTAATCAGATTCTCAATTCGAGGCGCTATGAATGGAGTAAGTGGTATTGATAGCTCTTCTCTCCCACTAGGGAGACTGACCCGGGCCGAATCCGGATTAATCCGGTATCGGTAAATCCTCCTAGTTAAAAAGAGGTAATTAAGCCAGAATACCAGATATATATGAAAACAAAAAATCCAGACACTACTTTTTCATATGCAAAATTGAGTTCCACTTAATTTTTTTTTAATATCCTGCCCTATAATTTATTGAATGACGACGGCACTTTGTACTATTGCAACTCAAATGATTGTATGTATTATATATATTAGTATAGATGTTAATGGCATACTTAATGATGATACATATATTATATAATAATGCACATTACACCAAGATTTAATACGTGCTCCAGATTTTTTTTTTTTTGAAATAATCTTTCACTCAAGTTGTTTATATAGTTTTATTGTGGATAGATGGAATCAAAAGATTATTTTTTAGTATAGGTACGTCCATTTGCTCGTATAAATTATATATTGCTGCAAAATTTATTATCAAATGATGGATTTAGCATCTATTAAAGTTTCAATCAGAATGAAAAAGTAGGGTCCTTGATTATAATTTAAGTTTGGTTATATCTTCCACTATATATATTGTTTATATGATTTATTATCAATCAATGAAATTACAGTATTTATCAATATTCCAGTTGATTATTGCATGAATTATATATATGTTCTAGTGTAAAAGTTATCATACAAATTATCTTTTTTCGCAATTAAAAGAAGAATGCGAAGATGATTCACAATTTACAAGTCTCCAAACACTAATTAGTAGTTTGCTTGAAATCATAATTAAATATTTTACACGTCATTTGAAATTGATATCAAGAATTAAAATTCATTTAGTCAATAAAGTAATAGAAATTGAGGAAAGGAGAAGATGAAAATGTGAGCTAGCTAGCTAGTTAAGGTTTGATATAGAAAAGTTTAGGTGGGGCAGACACCGGTACCCCACTAGGGTCAGGGTATGCCTTCAAGCTCAAAGAAAGCTTGGAAGCACATAAGGTGCTTCTCCCTTATGTGCTTCTTATGTGCTTGTCCCTCTAATTAGAGGGACAAGCACATTTTATTTTATTTTTTATTTTTTATATGTTTTATTTATTTAGATTAAAATTATATGTTGCTTTCTGAAATTTTTTTTGCACCCAGTATCTCAAATTAATTAGTTCTCAGTTCTGCACACAAAAATATTTGTCCTGTAACACCAGTATCCTGGAAACTAATTAATTTGAGATACTGGGTGCAAATTTTTTTTCAGAAAGCAACATATAATTTTAATCTAAATAAATAAAACATATTAAAAAAATTTAAAAAATAAAATAAAATGTGCTTGTCCCTCTAATTAGAGGGACAAGCACATAAGAAACACATTAGGACAAGCACCTAATGTGAACCCAGAAAGCTTACAGAAGTACTTACAGATCGTCCACCTTAACCAACGGGTATCGAACCTTCTCCCTTTTGGGGTGAAGGTCGACGCCTTAACCAACTGTGTCAATCTTCATTGGCATATGTAATGAAGCAATGATGCACCTATAGGTTGCATTAATGAGTGATGGTCCAATATAATACTGCCTTAAATTGCCTACACATGTGTGTGTGTAGAGCGTAGACATACATATGTTTGGGCGCAAGGTGAATGGTTGTTTAGATTATTTAATTTTTAAATACTCATGATACAATTTGAATTATTTACAAAGCACTTCCAACGCTTTTGTTTACTGGAGTTGGTTTAAAAGAAAAATCATTAATTTTGTATTTTTTTTAAGATTTAAAAGCATTATAATTTTACTTCTACCGCTTTATGTTTAAATATAAGTTAGTTGTACTATGTTCTCTCACATATTAATAAATAAATGTATTAAATTGATAAAAAAAATTACATTTATTAAATTTTTGTCTACATACATTTACTTTACAAATAGTTTTCACACATCGATTATCTCTCTTTTTCTCTCTGTCTAGCTAATATAAATTAAATAGGGGTAAAATTGAGGAAAAAAATATTACCATACAAGTGATTTATGTTTTGAACCAAATTTTTTCCCAATAAGTGATTTATATTTAGACATAGGGTAGTATTTAGTACCCAAATCTCAAAAGTTTGATAAATAACAAATAAATTAGGAATATATATAATAAAGTACTACATTCATATAAAAAATTTAACGTGATGCCTTACAAAAAATACCATCTCTAGCTAAAAAATAGGAACAAATGAGTAATTAATACTCCATTAAATTAGATGTAAGGTAGAGGTTATAAAATAAAACAACAAGCTTTTAAACTTAGTGACAGGGGTTTTGACCGCTTAAACATGAGAACCTGATGAGTTCCATTTTCAGTAAATGCAGAAAATCTTTTTAAGAGAAATGCACTCAATTAAACCTGATAATACTTGAATCTAACCCCTCGAGTCACTATTAAAAGTTATAAAAATAAGAATTTGAGGAAAGTTAGGGTCTGATGGTATGAAAAAGTGATAATGAAGTGCCAGTTGGGGAGGGTTCTCAGCACCGACTGTCCACATTTCTTGTCTCTCTTTTTCCTTTCGCTCTTTGTCCTCTCCATCCCCACCTTCTCTTTTCTTTCCTCTCTAACTACGATACTCTCGTGTATACTATAGATATACATATACAAAACATTCAAATATTAATTAGCCCTCTTAAATGCACTTTAAATCTTTCAAATGTCGTGTATATATGCTTGTACATATTTAACTTCATCCACACCATAGAATATAATAACACTTTCTGCTTAATTTTCTTTCTGCTGATGCATGTATATTCTGTTTCCTCTATGTATATATAGTATGTTGTGTATATGAATATTAATGAATAGATATGGAACAGGGACTGGCGTTTTTTCAGGTGGAACTGGTCCCACCTGGTTCTGGTGGACCCCTCTTTGGCTCTACTTCTTTCTTTCTCATTGCTTTTATTTCAACCCCACCTTGCCTGATCTCTTATTATTGCTATTCCTGTTTGCTGTCATTTAATAATGATGGTCTCTGCATTAGCAGAACTTATTTCTTTAAAATTGATTCAGTTCCTCCTATCAATTTTAAAGTATCCCTTTATGTTCTACTGTTTGGTAGGCTTGGGATTAGAGAGGTATATACGAGAAAAGTCAGGAAATTTTTCCTGTTTGGTATTGATATATTATAGTAATGAAATTGGTTTCAATCAACAAAAGTGTCAATATCGACAATGTACCTAATCAGGCCAGTGAGACACACCATCTTCATTCACTGCACCAGTACTCTCCGATGCCGTAGAATTTTGGGTGGGACAAGTGAGGCAAAGTGACAGCCTCCATAGATAGATAATTAATGGTTTCTGGTTAAGGTGTTGGAATCGTCAGAAACAGCTGTAGCTAGGTCTTAGTTTTCGAATCTGATCTTCTTATTTTAGGTGTCGGCAATATTATAATGGTTCTAGGAGACTAGCTCTAGCTTTGAATATGCATGGTTGTTCTTTGCTGGAGTGGTTTTGTTTTGTGCTATATATGGATGTAAATATTGATTCAGCTGTGCTATTCGTTTTGTGTTCTCAAAAACGGATGATGAAGAAGAAGGATAAATAAGTGGGAGGGCGAGAGTGTGAAAGGGGGGCTTTGGGATCTCTTATTAATGCTCTTTGTAATAACATAACTTCTCTAAAATAAATCACACTAGTCCCAACCAATATTGTCAAAATCGAGTTTCCACATAGACACGTAAAGGGGTGATAGAAACGTAAATCGTAAAAACGATACGAAACATAAAGTTTCTACTTCTCAAGGTCATGTATCTCTCTCTCTATGTATGTATGCATGTATGTATGTATATGTATACATGCATGTAAAAAAAACATAAATCACAACTCAAAATTTCAAAAACAGAAATTATATTTAAAAGATACAAGTCACATACATAACTATATAAACATAAGTCCAAAAACACGAAAAGAGTTTAACAACTCCTAAAAATAAGTTCCAAAACATTAAAAGAACAAAGTTTAACAAGTCTTAAATTATAACAATTCATTCAAATCAAACACATCATTTTGCAAAAACTCCAATGTCCTCTTCTCTTGCTCATATAACAAGTTTTTTTTTTTTTAAAGTAAAAACGGTAGGATCTCTAAAAACATATGTTTCTACACGTTTTTACGTTTCTACGCGCGTTTTTACCCGTTTTTACCTGAGGCAGTTTTTACTTCAGTTTTAGCACGTAACACCCTAGTAAAAATGTAAAAACTTACATTTTTACACTAGTTTTTAACAACATTGGTCCCAACTATCAAACATAATATCATGAAATTTTAATATTTTGTGAATGATAAATGAAAGAACCATCATTCACAAGTTGTATGACTTTTTCTGATGTTACTTTCTTTAACTGGGTGGGACCACTGGCAGGATTTTCCCAAGTTTTTTTTTTCATCTTTTTATCTATATGTTCTACAAAAGATGAGTGACAACAAGATATTGTATGAACATAAAACAATGATTTTTAAATTTTGTTACAATTTTTAAATAAATAACACATAGTTCTAAATTTCTTAGAATCATACAAATTCAAATATACATCATTTTATGTACATAAAATATCAAAATATTACTTATTTAAGACATAATCTATAAAAAGAAAAAAGAATGCAACTTGTGAGATGTTGGGGCATTAATTACAAAAGGCGTTGAGAGAATCAGATTAAAGGCCTCAAACCCATGAGTAATTGAGTATACACACACACACACACTGCACAGTGTGTGGATTGCATCTACATATTGTTCAAATTTGATAAGAAAAACGAATTTTCAAGTCTCATTGTTTGTTTGTTTGTTTTTTTATCATGTCTTTCACCTAATTTTAAATCTAAATTGCATGTGTTTTTTTATTGGGTCCTTATAATTTATCACTTGAGTTTTAATCAAATCCCTATAGTTTGATTTGACTGGTAAAAAACTATGTGGACCTAATTAAAAATCATTTGAAACTATAAAAATGTGATAAAAGGGGAAAAAAATATCGAGACATTATTGAGATTTTAGGTGAAATTATAAGAATCTAATAAAAAATTATGAAGCCCATATCAAAGATTATGTGAAACTATAGGGATTTACAAATTAACTTTCCCAATTTGGTATGGGTACATTTTTAATTTTAAGTTTTTCCTTTTTGAATTAAATCATTATTTAAAAAATATATAAAAATTAAATGATCGCGTTTATGTTATATTCAGCTTCTTTTTAAAATTTAAAAATAAAATTTAGAATGCCTAATTTTAATATAGATGGATCAAATTGAAGACCACTACTAGTTCATCAGGCACTTCCAAAAATGATAAGATTGTGTTAGCTTAATTAATTACTTCAAATTTAAGTTTTAGACATTCAGTTGTGTTATAACCAAGGTTGTTAAACTTGTGAGTTTAAACAAACTCGTGATAGGGTCAATTAAGCTCTGCGGTCTCAACACCGACGTATCCTCTATCCTCTCTTTTCTCCAACCTCTCTCCTCCATGCATTTCCAGTTTCGCATTTTATGCTCCCTCGCCGGCGGTTTGTGCCTTACACACAAGCCGTCGGCGAGCACTGGTTTTTTGGGCCACAGACAAGTCCGAGTGGTAGTTTGGTGTCCAGATCTTGGATCTGCGGTCCTGGTATTTTGGAGTCTAGATCTTTGAGCTATGGTCCTCTCCCTCAGAGTTATGTCAGATGTGGCATTCCCTCGTCCTTGTGGCGAATCCTCTCCTCTCCTTCTTCAGATCTGATTTGTAAAGGTGAGATTTATCTGTTTTGTGTTTCTTTTTTTGTGTTACTGGGTTTTGTGGAGGTGTTTTTGCTCAGGAAATAAGCAGATCTGTGTTCAAATTCTCTTGGTTGGTTGGCTGTTTGAACGTTATGAGATCTGACTATCATTTGGTAGCTCAGATCTGCGTTCTTGGGGGAAGATCTAAAGAGATGTTGTTTGGTATGTGGTCGAGGACACCAGATATGTTGATCAAAGGAGTAGAAGTGTTCTTCAGGACATCAAGGGTCTTCTTTCTTTTGAAGTTGGGTTTTCTGTGGTCTTTACCCCAGGATGGGGTACCTATTTAGCTGACTTAATTGCAGCTATTGCTTATAAGATTGTGTACCATTTGGGGTTGGTTTTCCAACCAACACTTTCTTGCTCGTCACTTCAAACCTTGGATATTGAGGAGGCCAATTTTATTCATAATTTTACTTCTATTCTTATATATTTAATGTACGGTGTTCGGTTAGTATTGTATCCAATTTATTTTGTTGTATTTGTTTTAGTTGTGTTTGTATTTGTCTTTATGTATTCGTATTGTACAGGTTTGTAGTATTAATATATATATATCCTTTGACCAAAAAAAACAAACTCGTGGTAGTAAGATAAACTAGTATCGTGAACTCAAATTATAAACATGTAAGAGTTTATTTTTACCTTTAAATAGATATTAATAGTGTAACTTAGATAATTAAAATATAAAAAATAACAACAATTTGGTTTAAATATTTTTAAAATTCAAATAATTGAAATTAAATCCATCAACATTCATAATTTATCATATTTAACAAAGAAATTTCTATAAAATTTACATAAAAGACGTTGAAAATGATCAAATCGAAGAAGTTAACACGAGTTTAAAGGTGAGTTAAGACAGTTTGGTAAGCTGGAAACATAAAAACAGTAGCATCAGTATATTAACTCGTGAGTTTAACCGAGTTTACAACGATTACGAGTTTATCAGTAACTTGACTCGATTTTATAAACTAAAAACTTAAATACGCTAAACTCGAAGAGTCAACTCGAGAGTTTGACAATAATGGTTATAACTTCCAATTCAATCTGCATTGATTGGAATTCAAAATGACTTCTAAATATTGAGCAGTCTAATATTAAGAAATGTATGTCTCACTCATATGTTTTAATTAAGTGAAGCTTAATTCTTAAAAGGAGCTATATTATTTGGAATAACTTATTACTAAATTAGATCCTTGTAAATTTTATATTTTATGATCATATTAATATATAGTAGTTTTGATTGTTGATAGAGTGAGTTCTAATTTATGTATTTATATAGGCGATCTATTAGGATATGAGATAAAATAATAGCCCTCACCGTAATTTATAAATACAACAACTTTCTATAATTTTATATTTTTATTTGATGATTGATTTATTTTAAAGGTCTTTAAATATCACTTTCTTAAGAAGGAATCTCAGCTAGAGCCATAATTCAACACCAAAATAATTGCCATAAAATTGAGATAATGACAGGGGATGCAAAGGGAGCATATTGTCAAAGATGAGTACTTGATTACTTGAATTGGGGCGAAAAATTCAAACAATCCAACCCCACCCATTGCTTAGGTTTTCAAGAAGATGTAATGTTTGGGTCTTTGAGGATGTGGACACAATTCTCTTTTGTTTTTCTTGGATATATAGAATAAAAGAAAATAACTGATTAAAATTTTAATTTTTATATATAAATAATATGAAAAAATTAATGAAAATGTCTCTTTAAAATTTTATTGAACAAAATGATAGGATATTTCAGATAATGCTACATTTCTTGTATGAATTCCTTCAAACTATTGATACTTTTTGTATTTAAAAATATATCAGGTTCCTCTAGTTAATAAATTTTTCAAATAAGGGTTTTTTCAACAATTTTTTTTAAATAATACTTACACTTGTTTAAAAAATAATATATTTAATGACAAGAGAAATATGATGATTTGTTGAAAATTGGGGGAAAGAAAAGGAAAATGATCATTTTCCAACAGTTACAGTTGTTTGGTTTGCATTTTCCTAGGAAAATGTTTTCTGGCGGCAGCCCATTTTCCCTTAAACATGGGAAAATCAGTTCCCGCCAAAAAGGGTGGGATCCCATTTTCCCTTAAAAAAATTATTCAATTTTCATGAGTATTAATTTATTGAATATTTATATAATTAAATATGTACTCATATCTCATACTTATTTTCTAACATTTTAAAATCAGATCATGATAAAACCAACAAACTTCTCAGAAAAGTCATTTGAAGCAATTTTCCCAATAATTTTAAATCTATCATATCCATTTGTATTGTTTCGTATCATATACTCAGTACATCTACGTGCGTTATTTGAATCATATACCATTACCCAAATCATTCCATATTCTTATTATTAATTAAATTAACAGAAGACAATCAAGCTATATAATTGACCAGCAACGGGTCTCTTTCTATTATTTTCCTATTCAATGGGTCAACAAAATTTGCCCATATCTTCTTTCTTTTCGTTTCATTTATATGTGTGTGTATTAAATGAGTCCTTTTCTACGTTTAAGAGTATGTACGTATGCATGTATGGTGTGTGGGTGTGTGTATATATATATTCATATTTTAAATTTGATTAGTGTATTAGGCTAGTAACAAGTTGTAATACACATATACCTCTCTGGTCCTATTTATAAGTCTAGTTTGACCAAATCACACATACCAAAGAGACATAGGTAGCTCAATGATTATGGGGTAAATTTTCAATTTTACCCTCATTTATGAATGAGTACCTTTTAACTTTTTATTCTCTCTCTATTTTCATTGGTACAATAATATGAGCAAAATTGTCACAGTCTCATTTATTTAATAAAAAAAGACTTATAAATAGTATTATATAATACATATAGACCGTCACTTTTGCACCCTTTTTGGCCTACATCACTTTTGCAGCTTTAATCCTTGTTTTCAGCAAAAATGGCTGCTTTTAATTAAAAACCACTAATGTTATAAAATGTGGATCCAACATTGAATGGGAGAAGGTAAGTGGGTCACGGGTTTTATGATATAATGACTCAATTGGCTCGGATACGTTATTGAACCGGTGACATTAAAATAAAACATATTATTATATATAACAATTTATATTAAAAAATAGGGCATCTAAAGTGTCACTACTACAAAAAACAATTCCTTCAACTATACTAATTAATGTCCATCTTTTAAAAAATAGAAGTTAAAAAAAAGGTTGTGATATTTTTAAAATTTCGGCTTATTTTTTAATGATTGTTTTTAATTAAACAGTCATTGAAAGTTATTTTCTACGATTGTTTTTTAAAAATAGTCAATGCAAGTTTAACTTTCAACGACCATTTTTTATAATAAATGTTGAAAGTTTAACTAATTTTTTAAAAACAGCTCTTGAAAATAACACATTTTCATCCTTTTTTAAATGTGCCTCTCGTATTCTCTTACTCCTCCAAATCTTTCTCCTTAGGTTTCTCTAGCACCTCCCCCTCCTTCTCCATTTCTGATCCACCTATGAGCCCTAGTTATGACATTAAAAGTTCAAATGTTACGAAGGGTTATAAAAGAGTTATATGACGGTTGTTTCTGAAAACCATTATGTTGTCTTTACTTATGTAAATGTTTAGAGGATGAATCATTTGCAAGTATTATATAACGATTGTTTCTTAAGAACTATCATTTTTGTCACTAAATAAATTACGGTTATTATTAGTGTATATAATAGATTTAACTGTAACTATTTTAGTTAGTTTTTTACTGTAATTAGTTGAATGTGAACAGACTTAGTTAGTTTTACTTGTTGTAACATGAAGACATTTAGTTAGATTTATTATATAGGATGTACATATCTCCAGAAATTCTATTCAATACAATTTCGATTTATTTCTATTCTTGCTTTCACAATAGTTTTTAGATCCAATCGTTACTTTTGTATTTTCATGAATTCCGCCTCGCAATACATTGTGGTGCGCATAATCAACCGTCACGTTCAAGCGTTATATATCCTTGCACGACCTCCACCTCGACATACATGATATTTATTAGTTGTAACTATTATGTATTAAGCGTTATAAATGCCCAAATTTATAGCAGTAAAAGTTAATGATAGAATAAATAATGCATGAAAAAAATCCACTTACCAGTAGATACTCTAAGTACGTAAACTTAAATATTAAACTTTCCTTAAAAAAAAGTTCACTTACTTGGACCATAGTGATAGTTTGATAAAAAATGTAATTTTGATAATTTATGTAACGAGCTTTTATATATATATATATATATATATATATATATATATATATATATATATATATCCTCATGGTGGCCAGATGGGCCAGATGATGACACATTTTTTTAAGAGTTTGAACTATTTTTTAAAATTTAAAATTTTCAAAAATATGTCATGATTATATGTAATTATCTTAATACTAAAATATAAAGTATTGGTCGGTAGATATCATATTGTGCGGTTTCATAGGGAAATTCCCAAATGAATGTATACCAAGTCAAAGCTTCAACCTCATCACTTTGCCTTACATATTACTTTACAATTGAGTAATCATGCCAAATCATCATTATGTTTAAGATTATTAATTTATTTGCTTATCATCATTACATTTTAAGGAATATGACCCTTTTTTGGGCAACGGAACCTATAAGTAAGATTGGGAGTTAGGATTTTATAAATGAAATAAAAAATATATATTGAGACAACTGCCTCATTTAAAGACAAAACCATGGGTTGTACAAAGTTGAAAAGTTGAAGAGAGTATTATTTTCCCCTGTAATTTATATATATAGAGACGTGTGAAATGTAATCAGTTGAATGAGATAATTTTCAAGGTTCTGAAATTAGGACCGGTCACTGAACCGGTCTGGGTATTAGGTTAAGGGTTAGTGGGTCAGATCGGAGTCAGCCTGGGCCAGACCGGTGAGATATAACAAATTGGAAAATAATTAATTTCTCATCACACCAACCTAAATTTAACATACTATATATCATTTCAATATTTTAGATCAGTAGCAAAATAACCATATACTTCAATACTTGTGACATATTCAGATATTCCTAATAATTTTCTTTACAACCTACATTTGAGACAATATATTCATGGTAGCAAAATATAAAAAACAAGTATATGATGACAAAATATTATCAAGCATGATCTTTTTTAACACCAGAATGTGTGGGAGGATTGCTAGACTCGGGATTGAGAGTGGTAGTATTCTAGGCACCTTCATTATTAATATTTCCCTCCATTAATACAGCTTTAGGAAAATAATCAAACACAGAACCTCACAGACCAAAATCTCACAAACCGAGCAAACCAAACCTTCAGAAATCCAAACCAAACCGAAGCACAACAGAAACCAATAGGCAAATCAAAACCAATATTCAAAAATAAGCAGAGCCAACCAAAAATAGAGCAACCACGATAGCTCCAGGAAAACAAAAAACGAACCCAAATCAAACCAATATGACATCCAAAAGTGAAAAAATAAACATCAGAGCACCAACAAAACACGAAGAACAAAGAACTAAAAATAAAATAAAACATTCAACAATAATAAACCTGAAGCTCTACACAATGGAACGAAGCTCTAAATCGAGATGAACAAAGCTCTTTCACGGTTTCACCTGAAGAAATAAACAGTAGTAGTGTGAGGCAAAATTTATAAAATAAAAAAAAAAAAATTTTGTTTGACCCGGTGACCCTTGTAACCCGTCTGGGTCACACCGGTCTCACCGAGTCAGACCGGGTTTACCAGGTCACACCGGTTTAACCCTAAACCGGACCGGTTGGCCGGTTTCCGGTCTAAACCAGCCGGTCTGGTCCGGTTTCACAAACCATGATAATTTTAGAGATTTTTTTAGGCGAAAAAGATTACCTGAGATTGAGGCATGCTTACAAGGCACTTATTTAATATATGTTTGAGTTGACATTTAAAAAATACATAAGTTAAGATAAAACTTATCTTACATATTTATCTTATAAACCATAAATCATGTCAAAAAAGTAATTTTTACCGCTAACCTAAACGAGCACTTAAACAATATAACTACAACCATGGTATGATGTCACAAGAAAAGTATGAAACTATTATTAAAATGAGTTGTGGTAAGAAATTAATTGTTTATGTCCATCATAGTCATCGATGGATAATTAATTCAACACGATAAATCCAATTACGAATCTATGACTAGGATAATTAAATAATAAGCCAGCCATATCAGTTTCCCCAACTCCTTCCAAATAAAAACACGTGACACTTGTGTATACTATTACAACAAAAAGAATATTTTTTTATATTGAGAATGGGAATATTACATCACATCTCCCAACAATATTTTCGTATATATGAAGAAATAATAGAGTGTGCATGATAAGCCTATTATCTCTTTTTTATTGTTGGGAAAATACATATATTCACTTTTTAAACAATTATATTTATGATCAGTTTGGATGGGCTTTTTCATTTAAAAAAGTACTTTTTTAATACAAAAAAAATGCTTTTTAATTAATTTATGTGTTTAGATGATATTTTTTTTAAAAAAAAAGTAAAAGTCACAAAAAAAAAAAACCAAAATACTGTTTTTTTAAAAGCTCCAATTTGGAACTTAAAAAAACACTTTTTTTAAAATCCCATCCAAACGGGTCTTTAGTACTGTGAAGTATCAATTAATCCAAATTTGAGCATCTTTTTATCATAGTTTTTATTCACAAATCTTCAACACATGACATTAGATAAAAGACATCAAATCTTTTGAAGTTCATAAGTATAATTAATATTTATCAATTAATCCAAATTTGAGCATCTTTTTATCATAGTTTTTATTCACAAATCTTCAACACATGACATTAGATAAAAGACATCAAATCTTTTGAAGTTCATAAGTATAATTAATATTTATGGTGTAAAAAAGTTGTTGAACATTCAGAAAATATTTTTTAGTAACATTTATTATTCTAAATTAATTTTTAGTGTATTTATTCCTCTAACGTATTTTTCCAATAGTATTTGATATCTCAAAGTAATTTTTAAGTACAATTTTACCATTAAAGTAATTTTTAGCACCGTAAACTTAGAATACTAAATAGTACCATTTTACAGTGTTAGGTGCTTCAAAAAATTACTTTATGATATTAGGTGCTATTAAAAAAAATATTTTATAATACTTAATGTATGAAGATATAGTTTCTAGCTCAATTTTGGATGCAACTTAAACTTTTAAAGCATCCACCAACCTATCATCTTCTTCTTACCCACCTGTGGTCACCAACTTTCCAAACATGATGATTTGCCCTACATTTCTTAAATGGTTGAGGTTGTTTCACTTATTTTATATATTCCACCATACTTGTGCTTTTTCTATTTGTATCTAAACATGACAGATTGTAACACATAATACAAATAATATAACTTTCGATTTTCTTAAGGGAAATAAAATAAAATAAAAGCTAAGTATAAGTGCAAACAATAAAGGTATGTAATGGTTGAATGGATATATTAGTAGACAAAATTCGAATTAGCTAGAGTTTTGTACTCATTAGAATTATTTGTAAATAATTATTTGTTTTTTTGATATATCATATCAAAAAAATTATTTGTTTTTTTATTAGTATGTATATACAATATAATCTTAAGATTAAGGAGCAAATGCTATTAATTTGATACCCCCGATCCTTTGTGATATTTTTTTATAAGGTTTTATTGTACCAAATTATAAAGTTAACATTTTTTAAAAAATGTTCTAAAAAATGTTGAACACATCTCGTAAGAAGAATAGGAGAGTAATGTTTAAATATTCGGTGCATTGCATGTGCTTTATTCCCGTTAGATAAAACTCCCTCTTTTTGAGATAAAATAGGCAAGTCGAAACTTGAGAAGATAGTTTAAGAACTAGACTTTGAAAATCTAGTCCTAATACAATAAACTAGAAAATAAAATTACAAATGATAGAACCAGTGGTCCTTCAAAACCATATCAAGACATTTATTCATATTTACTTTTAGATTTTTTATAGCATAATATGTTTTTTTTAAGTATTAATTTTTTTGACTAATTAACCAAACTCTTTTAATTAGTAACTTTTATTAAGGGTATTTTGATACCCTTTCCGATCCTTTTTATAAAGAATAATATCTCTCATATGGATGATTCTTAATATAAAAAATAAATTATTTTTATTTGAAGTTTTAAACTGATATTTTTATTTTTACCTTCATTAAATATACGTCACTTGCCTACTCATTATCTCTTTAAAATATTTTTTTACTAATTACCTTTCATGTAGTCTCTTTATAATTAGATGTATAATTAAAAAAAAAACATATCTTACCTATTTTTTATTTTTAACCAATATTTTGAAACATGTAATTTTTATAGTTATTCCATCTAAGGAGTACTTTATAAGAAGGGTAAAGGATTTCTCCAGTCACTGGAGATAGAGTTATCTCCGGTGACCCCAAAACTACGTTGTTTTGGATTAATGAAGGGTGTTTCTGTAATTTTGTTTATTTTTTAATCAAATAAATTTTACTGAAACACCATTCATTAATTCACCTAAAATTACTAACACACCCTTCATTAATTCAAAACAACGTCGTTTTGGGGTCACTGGAGATAACTCTATCTCCAGTGACTAGAGAAATACTTTTCCCTTATAAGAAATATAATATATAACTAATTTTTTTTAGTAGTGGGAATAATTTCGTATATTTAAGTCAAACAGAGACCCTAAATGGCTGAAACTCTTGCACCATGATAATTTCTCATTTGAGACCTCAGTCAAAGAATGAATTAGCTCCCCACCAATTTTCTTACCAATTACCTTTAGTAAAGAGCTAAACGAAGGGAATTGATAAGTAATTCAAAATTCATTTTATGTAAAATATATAATTTAAAATTTTCAGTTTTTAAATTTTTAAATTTTTTTTCTATCAGTTTTTTTCTTAAAAAGAAAACCTATAAGAGAGTAAGATGAAGGGAAAATCCGTACTAGGGCCCTTTTAAACTCAGATATCCCACTGCAGGCCCTAAGAATCTGACATTTCCAGAAAAAGCCCTAGGGCCCTGATGGGGTTTAAGTTCAAACAGGAAATGACCATGTTGCCCCCTTTAATTTACTCATATTTGCAGCGCTTCTCCTCCTCTCTCGTCTCTCGTCTACCGAAGGGAAAAATCACCGATCGCTCACCACCGCAAGAGAGGAAGGGAAAAATCACCGATCGGTTCTCTCGTCTCTCTCGTGTCCGTGTCTACCTCTGGACCTCGTCGTCGTTTTCTTCTCTTCCGTGCACTTCTCCTCCTCTCCGGTGACTTCTAAGCCCGTCGACGGTGAACGGGAGTTTCGTGGTTGAGGTAAGTTTTGTTCCTTTTCCTATTCGGTTTTCCTCGTTTCACCGTGAGTTTCGATTCTCTTTCTTTGCGTCTGCGTATGAATCGTTTTTCTTGCCTTTCAATTCTCTGCTTCGATTACGCAACCAGGGAGTTCGAAACTCTTGCCCTAAATTTGTTTCTCTGGAAGTTTGAAAGAAATTACAAGTCATTTCATACATTCAATAGGGACATGTTAGGGAAAAATATTGAATGCTCTTCAAATTTTGTAATTTTTCTTATAAATAGAAACAAATCACACGCCAGAACTATAAATAGAAATGGACGGAGTGTCTTTTAGGAAGTTTATTTAGTAAACCGTATACGTGAGAAGGAGTAGGAATGAATCTTTAAGTCAAGCTTGTTATACTTATATGCACTTGACTGTGGTTTTCTCATGCGCTGCTTGAACCTCTACCAATGGTCATTGGTGTACATTTTCGCTTTGATAGACTTTGATAATTTGTTTTACATTTGTATAATGATACTGAGTTCCTGATAGTTTGCATCCAAACTTCATTTGTCTAGATAATAATAACTTGGACGTGGTAGAATTTTGTAGACATGTATATGCTTGAGTAGAAAAATGTGTGTGCAGACTTTCCTTCTTTTCCTATTGATATGTGATCGAAACCAAAGATCTAAAACTAGACAATCTCCTAATTCAGCCCCTTCCCTCACCCATGAAAAAAATGAAAACTAGACTCTAGTATTTTATATTCTTCTTCATGCCGAATCTTAAAGTTTGTTCTCTGCTATTACAATGACTGTGTTGCTGATTCTGAATTTGGTTGCTTGTACATGTGCAGGGGTTTCAGAACTGAAATATGTTGATTTTTCTACATCCTATTCAATCATTGGAAACTTTTTAAGGTCAGTTATTGTAAATGGACAAATTCTCTTAAGACCTCCTGATATTATATTAATGTGTTATGATCATTTCTTAATATCTTTCAGAAACCTTGGAAGTAGCAATGGAGGGACTTTGGTTGAGGTATTGATTTTGAGGGATTGCATGCATCTGAAAGAGGTGTGGGTTGTAATTCATATTCATTTGTTCCCTTCTTGCCAAACTATTCCTCTATAGGACTGTATATTGGTTTTAGTTCCTCCACTTATGCTGAGTTCTTTGCTCGAACATTTCTGGCATTTGATCTCAATAATTATTTTTGCTTCTTTTTTATTATTATTTCTTTTTGCACAAAAGTTTGGAAAGTCAAATTCAGAAGTTGTTGGTCACTTGTTGCTGAATTTTAGAATTGTACTTTTCTGTTGTTAATGCTCCTTAATTGTGCATTACTTGAAAACATTAAATTGGCAATTTTTTTTTCATTTTACTCTGAAACTTTTGCTGCTGCATTTTGGAACTTCATCTCTGCATTTGGGAACTGTGGAACCGAGGTAGAGTAGAGAAGACATGAGTGATTCGACAAAGAAGTTCGATTAGTGGGAGCAGGCGGAGGGTGGCGCGCTTGAGACGAGAATCGCGAGATTTGCAATACGAAGGACCAAGGAAGATCTCACACCGTGGAATCGTGGCTCCTTTGTGCACTTCATGGACAGAACAAAACCCGTGGAGAAGATTCTTCGGTTGTCGAAACTATCGGCATGTTAGTGTTTATTTAATTGTTGGAAGTTAATTCATTGTATTTTGTTAATGGTGATGGTGATGTAGGTTAATGTGTAGGGCAATGGTTGTGGGTTCTTCCAATGGCATGATGGTCAAATGGGTGAGAGGTCGACTGAGGTCATAAATGAGCTTCTTGGCCATGTTGATAGATTGTTTGATGACAATGTAATGCAAGGGAGAGGAGTTGATAACCAAGTAGATAGAAATGTTGAAGCAAAACTTTCAGACATGTATTTGGTTATGGACAAGCTTGATGGCGATTGAGGAAGCTTGATGGTAGATTGAGACTTACAATTTGTGGATTGGTTTTGACTTGGTCGTTGATTGTTGTTTACATTTTGTCCTAAATGGTGTTGAATGCCATTTGTAATGTTCAATGTAAGTGTATTAGTTGTAACCATATGTGGAATGTAAGTGTATTAGTTGTAACTATATGTGGAATATAAGTTTCTTCTTTAGTTTGCATAGGTCTAATTTGTATGGCCATTGTTTCTGATGTAATGACAAAAATATTGTGTAAGCTGAATGAAGTATTGTGTATTGGTATTTTGTACTTTGAATAATGTATATGCTGTCATCATCAGCCCCCACTGACAACATGATCAGCCCCCATTGACAACATGATCAGCCCTCACTAACAACATGATCAGCCCTCACTAACAACATGATCAGCCCTCACTAACAACATCATCATCCCTCACTAACAACATCATCAGCCCTCATTAACAACATGATCAGCCCCCTTTAATATCAACATCAAAACAAAAAGAACCATATCAGAAAAAAAAATGCACAACTATATCAACATCAATTAACAACCATATCAGAAAAAACTGACAACATGATCAGCCCCCACTGACAACATGATCAGCCCCCACTGACAACATGATCAGCCATTGACAACATCATCGCCCCTTTAACAACATGATCGCCCCACTAACAACATCATCACCCAAACTAACAACATGATCACCCGATCGACAACATGATCACCCACCGACAACATGATCAACCCCACTAAAACATGATTAGCCCCCACTAACAACATGATCGGCCCGACCGACAACATGATCACCCAAACTAACAACATCATCATCCCCGACCGACAACATCGTCGCCCCTTTAATATCAACATCGAAAAAAAGAACCGCATTGAAATCCAAGAACCCCATCCTCCATGACTCCTCCCCTAAGAATCACCAAACGCCCATAAAAAATAGAACGAGTTTATCCAATCAGAATAACCCGGGTTTGCTTTTGTCTTGCTCTTTCTTCCTCTTGGTTCCCGACCACCAAACGAAAATGACGTGAAGGAGGATGATGACGACGAGTCCCGGTGAGAGTTCTTTTTCGGGATTTAAAGTCGTTATCTTCCTCTCGTGGTCTCCATTGGGAATAGGAAAATCAAATCCCTTATGCTCCATGAAGAAAATCCCTATATTCACACCCAAGAAAGGGTTAAAATATGGAGACAAAAAGGAAGAACAGATTCTGAAATCAGAGGTGAGGAGAGAGAGAGAGAGAGAGAGAGAGAGAGAGAGAGAGAGAGAGAGAGACTTGAAATCGTAATCGCTTTTAGTTAGGGGTTTTTGGTCATTTCATTTAATATTCAAATGTCAAAAAGGGCCCTAGGGCCTCTTCTGGGAATGTCAGAGTCTTAGGGCCTGCAGTGGGATATCTTAGTTTAAAAGGGTCCTAGTACGGATTTGCCCTAAGATGAATCAAACATGAAAATAGTCAAAAGAAGAGTCATTGGTATACGCGTAAGTCACAGACATGTAACTGAGTCAAATCCTTTTCACTGGTCAGGACTCAGGCTGCACTATAATACTATAAATCAACATTTCTCACACGCGCTAACTCCCCCAAACAGAACCTTCTCACTTCTTTCTCAGTTCTCTGTTCTCTTCTCCTATATATATACAATATATATATATATATATATATATATATATATATATATATATATCTCTCTCTCTACCTGCCATTCCTTGCCTTCCTATCTCCGAATCTTCTTCTCTCCCGTTTTCTTTATCTACAGCTCCCCATGGGCTTTCCGGTAGGATACACCGACGTCGTTTTGCCCAATCTCTTCCTCCACACTCTCTCCCTCCTCGGATTCATCCGCAACCTCATCTTCCTCCTCTTCCAATTCCTCGGCCTCTCCGATTTCCTCGAAACCGAGGTTGTCTGGTCCGAATCTCACGCCCGATTGCCCGACAGCCCTCCGATGTCGGCGCTCCTGATCCGTGAATTCCTCCCTGTCGTCAAGTTCGCCGACCTCCTCGCCGCCGCCAACTCCGCCGGCGACACGCCGGAGAGTTGCGCCGTCTGCCTCTACGAGTTCGAGTGCGAGGAGGAAATCAGGTGCTTGACGAATTGCAAGCACATTTTTCACCGGCCTTGTCTCGACCGTTGGATGGATCACGATCAGAAGACTTGTCCCTTGTGTAGGACCTCCTTTGTGCCTGATGATATGCAGGATGATTTCAATCAACGGCTCTGGGCTGCGTCTGGAGTCTCTGATGTTTATGGAGACTACACTTCCCTGTGAGATTTTTTTCCCCTTCTTCTTCTTGTTCTGGGTATTTTCTCAGATATTGTATTGTATGATTAACACTGGTGCGATCATATTGAAACCAGGAAATGTATATATCAAAATCAATCATAAATAAAGAAGATTTTTTTTTTCCCCAGAAACAATGGATTTGTATTTGGCTATTTGCTTGATTTGTTGGAGCAATCTTGGTGGTGGGAACTCAAATAATTAATCTATTCAGTGAATTGATTAAAAAATTTGAGGTGAATGTGAACTAGATCCAACGTGATTGCAGGTCTTTTGTTAAGATTTAGCTCTTGGCATATGCTGGGAATTTTATGTATTGTTTTTTAAAATAATAATAAAAATCCAATTAATATATATTTATGTGGGAACATGGATGGGGCACTTTGGAATTGAGTTGGATAGCTGATAAAAAGGAAATAAATTGGTAACCCTAAATTCCATTGTTTCAGGAAAGATGATGCACTTGATCATATAATAGTGGAAGCTAGGGTTTTTGTCGTCCTTTAAAAGGCATAATTTAGAGTTTAATTATTGTTTGTACAAATTCATATGTAAAAGCTTTGCCCACAAATCAATACATTAAAGTGTGTGTCAATATTTTCAAGATCTAAATAGGAATCCTATTTATGATTGAGGAAGCAGCTCATCAATTTAACAGTTGGACTTAATAACGCAAATCTCAAGCTATACCGTTGGTCAAGTAATCACACTATGTCATGTACACAGGAATTAGACATCTTATGTTTGGAGTAGCATAATAATTACTCCTTACCTAATTTTTTAGAAATTAAGAATAATAATTAAATTAGTTAATTATATTTATTTTTTTCCAAAATATCTTTATTTAAAAATTAAAATGACATCTAGTTACTTTGATTGTGTATTTTTTGCTGGACCTCTTCTATCTTACCACTCTGATCTTATTTATAAGTCTACTTTGACTAAAAAATTTAGTTCTATTTATAAGTTCATTTTGACCAAATAAATGAGATTGTGACAATTTTGTCCATATTAATGAGGATGAGAGAGATTGGCTAGCTATATTGGAAAGAGAAAAAGATGAGAGAGATTTGACAATAAATTTTAAAAGGTACTCATTCATAATTGAAGGTAAAGTTGAAAATTTGCTTCATAATCATTGAGATACCTACTTCTCCTTGGTATGTGAGATTTGGTCAAAGTGGACTTATAAATGAGACCAGTATGGTACACGTGACACGACTTCTCCAAGCTCTTACATAGTTCGGCATCGTCGATCTCCCTCAACAACTTCTAGTCTACCTAGAGGTTGAAAGTGTAATTTAACAGTGATTCATTATTAAATATGACAAAAATTACTTAAAATTATTTTATTAAAAAAATAATAAATAATAAAATTGAGTTGTATATGACATTAATGAGTTGTAAGCATTATTCACTTTATTGAATATATAAGCGCATTATTAAATTATTATTGAGAAAGTATCCTTAGGGATATTTTGAGAAAAAATTAATAAAAATTAGAGTTTTGTCCTAATTAAGACCAAGATCAACTCTCAAATATTATCATATAATTAAGATCGAAGGAGTACTAAATATAAATAATATTAGTTACTCCCTTTTATAGGCCATAATTAATTAATTTGATTACATTTAGGAAGTTAGTTAATATAATATTTTTGTTTTTTAAAAAAACATTCTAAACATCTTGTTTCATTCTCTCAATCTTTTTCTTGCTTGAATATTATTGTGGGGTATTAATAAAGATAAATTAAGAAAACATTAATAATTATGTCTGACATTTTGAATCAAAATTAACTCACTAATTATATCTTTCACTAAAGATTTAAGTGGATGAGTAATTTGCATTGTTATGAAATCGGACAACTATGAAACCCGTCAAGAACTTGATTCATAATTCAATGGTCATACCAAAATCGAAGTATGATTAAACTGGTCTTAGCCCCTACTGTCTTTAATATAAAATATATTTTAAAAGTTAATCTAAATTTTAAATATAAGACATAGTTTTCATATTTATCAAATACTTTTTAATTTACGACTATTGACGCTCTCTCAATAATATCAAAGAGGATGGGGAATGAAGGAATTAAAGAAGATGATTAAGATGTTTAAAAAAATACATATTATGTTAACTAACTCAACTAGCTTCTTTAATCTAATCAAATTAGGTAAATATGTCTTATATTAAAAACCAAAGAGAGTATCATTGATAAATTTGACACCGGACTAGTTGTTGATTCAATCATCAAATAAGGCTAGTTCAATTTTCAAAAGAGAAAAAAACATAAAAGGAATTTTGAAATTATAAAATTTCAAATAAGTTATTTCAAAGAAAAATAAGTTGGGAATTGATTATCAAATTTCGTTATTTCCTTATTAACCTCTTGATATAACAATTTAAGATTTTACAATTTTAAAACTCTTCTTCTGTTTCAAGTTGACTCATAGAAACAACTTTTCAAATAATGTACTTCTGCTTGAAGTAAAATTTTGTAAAGGGTTAAGGTGCAGATTTGCCAACGAATTATTACCCGAGGAACATCTGGCACAAAAAACAATTGAGGGTACCATAATTATCAATCAACAATTAAAAAGTGAAGAAAAAAAACACAATTAAGGTGTAGATTGGCCGACGATAAACTATTACCTCATCACTGTCTTGGTGTCTCCGTCTTTCATTGACTGTCACAGTGTCAGCGACGTCGGCGTCTCCAAAACTTCCATTGTTGCTGGGTGTTCCACTCACCCTCTTGAACTGATCAAGGCCCGTATGCAGCTTCAGAGCGAGAATTACGCACTGAAACCAAATCCAGAAGTCCACAGCTTTCGACCGGCATGTGCCTTGCACCTTGGTTCCATCCCTCCGATGCTACAAAGTAGCAGTCGTCGCTACCACAACACCTGCTTGCATGGATCTCATCTCTGTTGGTGTTTTCCTTATCCAACAAGAAGGGTTAACTGCTCTTTTCTCCAGCATCTCTGTCATCGTCTTACGTCAATGCCTCATATTTTAACGTAATTGTTATAGTTGTTTTTTTTAATAGTTATTTGATACTTTTTTTCAATTTTTAATTGTTGATTGGTAATTATGATACTCTCAATTGTTTTTTGTACCAGATGTTCCTTGAGTAATAGTTTATTGGCAAATCTGCATCTTAACCCTTTTGTAAATAACGTCTTGATTACCTTGAGTTTTGTATTAGTTAATGTTAAATAATTATTAACATAATTTTTTAAACGTTTGAATTTAATGACTGCAAGTATAATAATACATTCCATTGAAATAAAAATATTGTCTGGTAGTTGGCAAAAAAATTGCCTAATAACCGATGGTTGAATATATAATAAATGTAAAGATGGAATTTTGAAAGTATAGCATGCCGTAATGATAGTTGTCTAAATAGCCTCAGCATTATTGCCAACATCATAAGTAACTTCTTTCTTTGCCGCCATCATTACAATAATGTCAAATGAATTATCACCTTTAACGTTACCTTACCACCCTGTTGTCTACTTTTTGGTTTTGCATCAAAGTAAAACAAATATCATCATATAAATAAATCAATATAACACATGTAATTCAATTTAAAAATATCACAATATAAGGTAATCTTAAAAGCTCATTAACTAATTGTTATCAAAAACTCAAACTTTCGAAATTATATTTATTAATCCTGAGCTTAGGTATTTTCACTAATATTTTAATATTGTTACCACAACATTTTCAATTTTAATATTTTAAAATGATTTTTTTTTTTAGAATGATATTGAACTTGGAAAATGGAAATAAATAAAAATAATGAAAAAATTAGTTTATTGTGTAATTCTACTGTTCCTTCAGAAGTATAAGTTTCACACTTTAAAGTACTTATTAATTATTAAGTAATGGATTAAGGTGCAAAAATACATATATGGTTTTCTCAGAAGTGCACTCAACACCAAGTGTTTTTTGTGTACAAAAGTGAAGCAAGAATACCTATTGACCGTTAGTTTCACTTTTTTGTATTTTTAAGGCTGACATCGACGATGACTTAGTTAAATTTCACTCCAGCTAGTAGTAGAGAATTAGAGAAAATTACAGAAAAGGGTCTAAATAGTTTTGAAATTTACAAAAAGGCGGCAACGGCGGCGAGAATGCAGAGATGGGCGGCCTAATGAGTAAGATTGAGATTGGAAGAGAGAATGGTTGGATTGTAATTTTTAAAATATCCATGTCATTATCTATAATTTTCTCCAGTTCTTTACTGTTAACTAAGATGAAATTTAGCTGAGTCATCATCCCTATCATCTTTAAAAATACAAAAAAGTCAAACTAACGGTCAATAAGTATTTTTGCTCCGTTTTTATAACCACAAAGTTACTTTTACACCCATAAAAAGCACTTTGTGTTATGTGCATTTTAAAAAAAAAACTACATATAATATTTTTACATCATAGGAACTATCTTCTCATGAGATGACTATAACAATCATTTTGACACAAGTCAGTGAGTCACTATTAGCTTACTGTGTATTGACACCCGAAGAAATCATTTTGACACCTATGAATCCAGAAAAATAATAATTTTTTCAGAGTCAAACTTGAACTTAGTTCTTTTAAAACATGAAAATATGGCCTAATACACACACACACACATATCATTATATATTTATATTTTATTACATTTGCACGTGGTAATAAAATAATATAAATTTATTGCCATTGAAAGTTACAGACTGGGCTGAAGTAGCATTACCAGAATAGCCCAATAGTGAGTTGATATGACAAGCAAATAACTGTGGGCTTCAAGACAAGTGTTCAGTAGCCCTTTTTTTATGGGTAAATAATATATGGGCTCTTTGAAGAGACATTTTCAGATGAGCCCATTTTCTTAAGCAAATGGCCCAATATCTGAAAAGACTCAAGAAGCGACATAAAAAGGCGAAAATTATAACAAAGGATAAATTGAAATACCTTAACAATTATAATTACTAAGAAGGACCCAAAGAATAAAAATATCTTGGTATCAAAAAAAAGAATAAAAATATTATCTGAATTTCTAAATTCCCTTTTCTAATTACATAAACATTACTGCCTTCGGTCTTAAGACCTAATTGACTTTTTTGGAGAGATTAAGGAAGCTAAATAAGTTACTTAATCATTTCATATGTTGTATATCTTTATATTATATATTAGTTTATTAGTTAAACTAATTAGTTTGAAGAAATAATTAAAAATTAAAATACTGTAAAGTAATTTAATTAGCTTCCTTAATATTTCCAAAAAAAAATTAATCAAGTCTTATAATTAGGACCGGAGAGAGCTGAGTACAATCTATCAAATCCAATCTCTATAGTTTTAACTTAGTTAAAACTTAATTATTGAACTTTAACTCATTACTACTCAGTTTAATAGTTTCAAAAATTTTAAGTTCTTGTTCCTAATCTTTATAAAAAACACAAGTTTATTTTAAAGAAAAATAGGGACTAGTATTTCATAATAAATCAAAGTTTAGAGATTTAGTCACAATCAAATCAAAATTGAAAGTCAGGAAGAACAAAAAAAAAAATCCTAGATTCTGCAGTAGAATTTTTATAAGTAAATTTTAATTGCTGGTCCTTTCCAATATTTATAATTTTCAAGAATCATCATAATAAACATTGCTTATTTTTCGTTCTCCCCCTTCCCAGCTTCAACTCTACCATTTCATCAAATCATTTTTGCTGTTACATAAAGCAACCTTTGTCTCCCACTCTCCCCCTGTAAATAAGAATATAAAAATTAACACCGCAAAATCCAAGTTAGCAGCTTATGATAGTTGGTGCAATCAAATCTAGTTTGACTACGATTGATTAATGGATCTGTATGTTGATTATAGTGTCCTGCTTTATTCAGGTCGACTTATGATATTTATTGTATACTGAATTTGTATTTGTTAGAGGTTCTCATTCTTATTGATGAAACTTCATATGCCAGTAGAAGTTACTATAAGCTTGTTCAAATGAAATAAAAATTGATCGGTATTATTGGAGAAATTAGAATAAAATAAAGAAGGCTTTGCCTGTAGATAATGGTCTTGTAACCTGTAACCTAGTAGTATAAATGCTTTGTCGTGAGTTTGATCGCACTCTCGTAGCTTTAATCGAGATGGTTGTTTGTTTGGAGAATGGCTGCTTGGGAGGGGAGTGGCTTCACTTTAACAAGCAAAACCAGTAATCATGCTGTCACTCCCAGTACACAGCTCATGTACTTGCCCTGACACTTCACATACAAACAAGGCCTTATGAAACACACACACAGTAAGTGATATGATGAGGATACATATGTCAGTAACACACACACACACATATGGGGGTGAGTGTTATTAAGTGAGGGAGATTCAGAGAGATTGAGAGGTGAACGCAAAATCCAAAATGGTCAGCAGAGAAGATTGGGAGGCTGCTTCGGCTTCTGCAAGTTTTGAAAACAGAGAAGATAAAGTGAATGCAGAGGAAGCAACAAGTGGAAGAAGAAGTAGGGGGGACCCCCGAGGGTTTGTGGAATAGGTAGCTTGCTTGCAAATCCCGTTTTTATTGGCAAGCTGAGTTTTCCACTCATGCCTCTGCCACTGCCACACTCCCACTAAAGTCTAGCCTTCCCTGCTGCAAATACTTCCACCTTAGATACTGCAAATTTTGGGGGTGTTTTGTTTATATTATTTTAAGTGATACTCGTGTGAAAGAAGTTGTCTCAAAAAATGCAATGTGTATGAGATAGTGGTGAGAAAAATGACTTATTTATAATATGACTTATGCAAGCTTAAGATTGAGTAAAAGTTAGATTGTGTAATATGATTTATGTTTGGAATTACGGTAGCATAAGTAGCTTTTATGAAATTGAAAGTTGTTTGGATTGGCGATAATATGGGTGGCTTTTATGATAATTATAAGAGAAATGTTAACTTGGCAAATTCGGGACATTCAATATGAATTAACTCAATTACACACCATAGTCATCACATATAATGCATAATCTCATTAAAACATACGAAAATATGTTTAATACAAAATTCAACACAAGAGGAATTTATCATAGAGAAATAATCACTCATATAAGTCTCACAAACATTTACCAATACATTAATCCAAACAAAACATAATACATGAAATCAGGGGCGGACCCATGAATTTGATGATAGGGGTGAAAATAAAAAATACTATATCATAAATAAAAGTTTTTGAAATACAATATAGACCTAATATATAAAAAATTAAAAGAAATCTATTACATAAATTAAGATCACTTCATTTGAGTCTTACTCAACCTGTTTCCATATTGTTAAACTTATATATAATTGAATCTGTGCTAAAACTCAAAAAAATATGGAAAGATTAAGGAAACTGCTTGTTTTCATATTATTAAACTCATCTATACTTGACTCTTACTTTACTTGTTTTCATATATATACATGACGTGCTAAACATAATATCCAATTCTAAATATAAGACTCAATTGATTTTTTTGGAAAAATTAAGGAAGTTAATTAAAATACTTTAAAGTATTTATATTTATCAGTTTTTCTCCAAACTAATTTTTATGAATAATTTAATCATACACAACATATTATTAATTAAGTAACTAATTTAACTTTCTTAATCTTTCTTAAAAAATTAATTAGATCTTATATTTAGATTGAGGTATATATATAGGCATAATAGAGAGTACATATAGGCTCCTAACCTTGCATCCGCGAGGCTGGACCCTCATCTACAAATAAACACACACACATATATATATCAAGACACACACATATATAATTTTTTTAAAAACAAAAATTAGAGGGGGCGGGGGCCACTCCTAGCCCCCCATGGGTCCGTCCTTGCATGAAATGAGCTCATGGAAAACTAATGAACTCCCCTTTGTAGCACATTGAAGCTCTAACTACTTTCATTACCACCAACACTTAAATAGAATCAACCACTCATGAAATTAATTTTAACCACAGCCTCATCAAGACACTGAATCCCATGGTAATTGAAGGACTGAATCAATGGAGAATAAGAGTGAGGTTGTCGGTCTTAAGTAGGACATCAAAGGAATTAGGATTTGTGATGGAGAGGTTGAAATAGAGAGAGTGACGGTGAAGACATTTTTTCTTGGTGATGTGGGTAGTGGAGGAGAAATGGAAGATGGAGCTGATGTAATGAGAGGACAATGGTCTCGGCTCAGTGGTGAAGGTTCCCAAGTGATGGTAGATACAAGAGAAATTCGGCGGTGATGAGGTTGTTTTAGTAGTGGTGCTGCCGACGATGGGGAATGGCTTGAGATGATGAATAAAGCTTTGTCCTCCTCCTCGCTTGACACTTCTCAATCGAGCTTCTGGTTCACTCTCCCTATCCAACCTCTCCCATTTGTGGCGCTCAAGCTCGAGTCTTAAGTTCTCGCCAAATCGCGATCTGAAGTCTCTTCGATATGGTCGTTGTGCCTCTATCTCTACTTCTTTCTTCCACTGTGAGGGTGAATGGAGGTCGCCAGCGTCGGTGGTGGTAAGGGTGAAGCCTACCAGCGACTATGAAGAAGGGCGGAGGTGGAGATGGAGATGGAGATGGAGGAGGATCAATCTAGTGAGCTCTGGTTCTCATCCTGCGGCGCCTCTCTGTGATCTCAAGTGTTGAGTTTGAAGAATAAGATCTGATTTAGAGGTTGTTGCTGCTTTGATGATAAGAAGCTTTTTAACCGTCAAAAGCTTTGAAAAGTGGCTTTTGGGATAAGCTATTTTTTACTTAAAACACAATCGGGACAATTTTGTATCAAACATAACCAAAAATCAAAAAGCCCCAAATTAAAGCCCAATTTGGGCTTCAAAACACACGATTTAAACTTCTACTATATCAAACATGCTCATAATAAAAAATAGTATGCTTACATGGTATCAAAGCCAAGCACACCATGTTAAAATTAAAAATAAAAGCCTCTTGAATGTTTATAGTGAATGAGAGAGTACAAATACATATACAATAAGCTGATAATCTAGAATCTAAGCATAATTAAATCCAACAATATCTTAAATTTATACTTTTAAGGTGCTTTGTCATGGCCACTTCTTCAGCGCAATTGAATTGAGAAGCTGAATGACAGTAGAGGTCATCCTTATAGGTGCTCTTTTAACACATATTACACTCATTCTCTGCAGAGTGAGCATTGTAGGCTATCGGTGGGCATTTTTGAAGAGTAATTTCAACTTAGGATGTATTCAAAATGAGTTAATATGTTTTTACAACCCTATTTTATATCCTTGCTTTTCGAAGCAGATAATACTCCTACGTATGTCTGTACGTACGTGGTCGGCTGGTCGCATGGATTCTACATGTGCAAAATGAGTTGATGGAAAATATTTAAATACTAGTAAAATAAAAAATATACAATCAATAGTTTCTGCCTAAAAATAAATTTCAATACTTAGAGTTGCTTGTTTCATACTAGATTTGACTCCATTTTTGGGAGGGGTTTTGTCTATTATTATGTGTGTGAATTACTGTAATATTCATTATGTAACAATATTTATGGATTTATTTTGATGTTAAAATATGAAACATAGAATCTTTATATTATTTATGTCTTACGTTTAATTTGGATTTTTAAATAATTATTCTTTTTTATTTCACGATTTTTCCTCACTTTTTTGGTTTCTTATATTTAATACTCATTTTCCTTAGGAAAAATAATTTAGAAAAATTAATACATATTTTTACACAATAATAACAAAAGAACCAATTTAATTAATTTATATGAATAAGTCAAATAATAATTATCTTTAGGACAAGATGAAGTACTTTTTCATTTTAAGAAATTAATTATTTGTTTTCTATAATGTTAATTTGGTTATAACTCATTCTCTAGAATTTGATTCGGTATAATTCATTTTTTCTAGTTTTGATTTAATTAAAATACGTAGTTTATGAACTTTGACTCACAACAACTCGATTCTTATAGAGTTAGCTATTTAGAACTTTAGTATGAAGTTATTATAATGAGTTAATGACTTAGTTTAATTGAGTCAATTTAAGAATGATATGATTGATTTTTTTTTTTAAATTATTATTGTGTTTGGATGCTTTTTGCGTTTTCAAGACGTTAAATGCAAAATTAGCTGAAGGTTACTTTTGAATCTAGTGTTGGCTAAATGGAGATATATAAATGGGGATGAAAAAAAAACATTCATTTCATAGACTGAAAGGTAGTGGCACATCTCAATTATATTGCAACCCCACTTATACATAGATATTTGAAATAATGTAATCACTAGGGCTTATACTATATAAGTCATTTTCAGTTTTTTTTTTAATAAAACTAAAAAATCTTTGAATTTATTACTATTTCTTGATCCTTAATATAAGGATGATTTAACATGAATAAATATGTGCAAAATAGTTGTAACATTACATTTGTATCACTCTAGTTCTTTTTATAAGTCAATTTCACATAATTCTCACATATCAAGAAAAGTTAGTTAACTCATTAAATATATAATAAATTGATGCATTTTCCCAATTTTATTTTCATTTTGAATGATATTCCCAACCCTCTCTCTCTCTCTCTATCATCTTTCTCTCTTTTCAAGATGAATTAACTCATTTTTCATTTCATTTAATAAGGATAAAATTATAATACTGTCATTAATTACTCTCTAAGTGAACTTATATAATAAGGACCAATTTTTTTTTTTCAAGCTGAATTTATAAAAAGGATAAGAGTGATATAGAATTTGTAAAGCTTGTCAAATATGTAATACAAAAATCAATATTGTATTAACTATATTCTCTTTAGTCTTATAAATAAGACACTTAAAAGAGTGTCTATTGTTTTAACAAACTTTCTATTTTTTTACTAAAATCATACGGTTTAAAATGTTTATTAAAAACTGTTCTGGTGTAGAACACAGATTGTCTAGCCCTGAGGGGCTAGGATGTTGGTGTAGATAGGGACTTGACCTAGGAGTGATTCCTAGGGCCTACGTACCCTGAAGAGGGATCAAAGTCCACGTAGTTCGAGTATTGATGGAGGCGTTTCGCCTAAAGGGGTCTGTATGCTCTTGTGACGGCTGTATGTGAATAGCCGAGCGTAGACCGTTGTAGATGATCCGTAGAAGATGAAGATAGGAGATAGCCCAGATCCTCCGAACCTTTGGGGTTTTACCCGTATTTATAGAGTGTACTAGATCTCCCGCATCGTGTGTAGAAGATGGGAGATCGTGTGTAGAAGATGGGAGATCGTGTGTCCATGAATCTCGTAACCTCCCCATTGAATAGGTCTTGCCGCTTAGATCTGCATGGGTCGGTTGAGATAATGGGCCTTGACCAGGTCCATAACAGATGCCCCCAAGCTCGGTAGTTCAGGTGTCTGAGCTGCCGAGGTTAATTGTTTGCTTGACTGTGAAATACAGACTTGGCCGAGATATGTTCAGCTCATCCGGGTTGTCTGTGAAGGCATATGATCCCTTGC
The DNA here is from genome assembly GCA_025563575.1 of Acacia pycnantha. Taxonomy (NCBI): domain Eukaryota; kingdom Viridiplantae; phylum Streptophyta; class Magnoliopsida; order Fabales; family Fabaceae; genus Acacia; species Acacia pycnantha. The sequence goes on from JAMWYP010000058.1 coordinate 2,472,032, forward strand.
TCGTGTGCAAATCGTTTAGTTTGCTCATTTTGAATGCTTGTTCGAGTTTGCAAAATCCCGGTTATTGACAACTATATAATGATTGCCCCCCAGCCTGGTAGTCCAGGTCTCTGGGCTGCCGGGGTGGATCTGTTGTTAAATCCGGATATCGTATCGGAGTTGCTACCACTCGCTTGATTTTGATAAAGTGTCTATCCGAGTTTCAAAGAACTTCGGAGTTACTTGTCTTTTGATTGAATTGCCCCCAGACATGTAGTCCGGGTTAATTTGCTTTGAAACTTCGTTGACTTGATCATTAATGAAAGTTTGTTCACTTCCCGACCAATTCGAATATTTATGTAGTGTTTCATCCGTGTCCACGATGAACTGATATAGTGAACTCATATTTGTTTTTGGAGTACTATTGAGTGACCGGGCCAAGGTCATAGATGTGATATGCAGAATCTGCGAAAGCGCGTTTGGTATTGAAACCGTAAAGTGGTGAGGGATCAGTATTCAAACTGCCTCGTATAATTCCGGGTTCGTTGACCGGGTCATCCTAGGATAAAGGGAAGTTGTCACCGCCCGGTTTGGTTTTTCACCAAAACGTCCGAACATTTTGACTCGATCGTGGTCGGCATGACAGCTCCGCTTGATATCCCGGAGTAAGTTAGGAAGCGTCCGGCCGCGATAGCTCTACGGAGACAACTCCTCTCGACCGAAAAGCCGGGTTTTATTCTTCGCCGTATTTGAATTACGATCGGGTTCAATGACCCCTGTATTTGCTCTTTCGTTTCGTCTTTGTCGTTAGAGCAATTTGAGGAGATTGAATCAATGCTCTGGGGTCCGCCTTCAAATCTACACGGAGCCGGGATTTTAACCTGGTTTGGTGTAACCGGGGTCCGCCTTCAATTTACACGGAGCCGGGATTTTAACCTGATTCGGTGTAACCGGGGTCCGCCTTCAAATCTACACGGAGCCGGGATTTTAACCTGGTTTGGTGTAACCGGGGTCGCCTTCAAATTTACACGGAGCCGGGATTTTAACTCGAATCGGTGTAACCGGGTCCGCCTTCAAATCTGCTCGAACCCGGTGCCTTCTTTACTTTTTGGAGGCTGACTCCTCTTTTTCGCTTTTCCCGTAGCATTTGACAGGTCATTCGTATGCAAAACTAGTAAGAGCAATTGGCTTGACAAGGATTGTTGTAGTCTCCACCGAAGAAAAATTGTTGGATGGAGGAATGTCTATGTCGATTGAACCTATTAAAAGATGACAATAGCGACAACAAGAAACAATGACCTGATGTACTCTGCCCCACCGCTATCAAAAGGATCTTTGATGGAGAAAATCAAACAGCGAGGTTTGGGCGTGAATTTGGGAATAATCTTCAGTCAGTGCACACGTCTGGGGAAAGCTGTTCACGTGCAAAAGCATCTATCTCTGTTTGTTCAAGCACGCAATTGTGTTACTTGTCAGCTTCGTCCAAATTGGTTTCTGATAATAGACTACGTCTTGTTTCCCATGCTCACTTTCAGTCAGGATGCCACTAGAATAATTGGCATTGAACGTGCAAAAGGAACTCTAGAATTTGACTTTTCTGACGAAATAGGAGAATTATGTAAAGTAAAAGATACAGAATTCTGGGAATTTGTGGGCTGCGCAAGGGGCATTAATACTGCAGTTGAACTCATTTGCATTAGAGGAGCTTGACACCTGATCAGCATTGAAATCATCCAAGCTAGCTCTGACCCGCTTCAATATCTTAGCAATCAGGATTATTTGACTGCACGTGAGCATTGTTAAATCGACATTGCAGCAGAGTCAGCATTTAGTAACTCCGGTGAACATCCAAAACAATTTTGGTTAGCTTGGTTCTTTGATTGGGAATCAACAAACAAAGCCTTTGCTATTGAAGCAATCATTTCAGATTGCCATGGCACATTCTCCTTCCCTACCCTTTAAAGATTTCCAACTCTGCTCTTCAGATGTTGCTTGCTGTTGTTTCTGAGTTCCATTGCTAAAATTGAACTCCATAGTGCATGACTGTTGGCGTTGGAATCGGGGTACGTGATGTTCAGTGATGAGTCGTTTTAGCTACCGATTCCTGATATATTGCTTGAATCTGGGAAAATACTCCATTGCTTTGACCGCATGGGATATGAAGAATTATAGGGATAAATCTTCCCATTTGAACTGTAATTGCCAAATATGGTCTCACCCTGATATATTGTCTAACAATACGCTGCTTTATGAGGATCAAATTCAATGCCCTCACTTGCACTTCTGCCGGCGACAGATTCATGCCAGATTCATGACAGATTCACGCCACGACCCTCTTATATCCAGGGAAGAGAAATACAAACCCAGCCGAGAGTATATCTCGGCATGCCCTCTCTTCCAAAATCCAGATCTCGGGATAGCGTCAAAACAACATACCTGAAGTATTGTCAGCACCTCGGCATCACGGCCCCTCGGCATCTCAGCCTTGATTCGGCCTTTTATCCCGGCTCCCCAGCATCCCGGCCTTGATGGCCTTGTACCCCGGCTCCCCAGCATCCCGGCCTTGACTCAGGACAGCGTCTCTGGAGGTGAGGGAAGCAGGAGACTCACGCAAAGGATGTTGAACAGAGACCCGACACGGAAATCTAAAGGTTCGGTGGTGGCTCATGTGTCGCCTCATCACGAGCGACAGTTTGGAGATCTCTTGCAATCATAAATAAGATCAGAATCTGGGGTTTTCCACTAGATGCCCTTGAAGCACGTTTTCATGACTTTTCTTTTTTCTTTGCCGCAAATAGAGAATAAAAAATAAGGTCTCTGAAAATATTACCTCTTGCAATCAGATAATTGGAGGGGAATTTAATCCCCGTAAGCTCTCCGGAAATCTCCAATTTAGAGGTTTGACGAGCAGCTAGCACAAACTTGTTAAATCAACATGAACCCTAACTACAAAATTCCATGATTGTTTGTCTTGCAGTTAGGAATCGGAATCATTGACCATCTTTGGTCATGGGAATCGAAATTTATCGTTCCCCACGGACGGCGCCACTGTTCTGGTGTAGAACACAGATTGTCTAGCCCTGAGGGGCTAGGATGTTGGTGCAGATGGGGACTTGACCTAGGAGTGATTCCTAGGGCCTACGTACCCTGAAGAAGGATCAAAGTCCACGTAGTTCGAGTATTGATGGAGGCGTTTCGCCTAAAGGGGTCTGTATGCTCTTGTGACGCCTGTATGTGAATAGCCGGAGCGTAGACCGTTGTAGATGATCTGTAGAAGATGAAGATAGGAGATAGCCCAGGATCCTCTGAACCTTTAGGGTTTTACTTGTATTTGTAGAGTGTACCTTCGGGTTAGATCTCCCGCATCGTGTGTAGAAGATGGGAGATCGTGTGTAGAAGATGGGAGATCGTGTGTCCATGAATCTCGGTAACCTCCCCATTGAATAGGTCTTGCCGTTTAGATCTGCATGGGTCGGTTGAGATAATGGGCCTTGACTAGGTCCATAACAAAAACAATAAATGTGTAATATATATATATATATATATATATATATATATATATATATATATATATATATATATATATATATATATATATATATCCAATTATACCCTTATTTATAAGAGACTACATGAGAGATAATGAGTGAAAATTTATTACAGAGAAATGATAATAAGCAATTGGCATATATTTAATGAGTGTCAAAATGGAAATACGAGTTTAAAATTTCATACAAAAGAAATGTGTTCCTTATATTAACTTATTAAGGACCATTTCTATGAGATAGATTGTCCTTATAAAAAGGACAGAAAGAGAAACTTTGAGACAGAATTGATCTAACAAAAAAATTTAGATACTCAACTCCCACACAAAAACTTTTGGGTAGTGGTGTTTATGGACTGGATTTGACCAGTTTAGCTAGTCATCAACCTGAGGTCCGATATGTAAAAGACCTCAGGCTAAACAAGACAACCTGTGGTCCAATTCAAACTCAAGGTTGGACTATACTAGACTTGATCGCTCGGACTATTTAGACTGGTCCGGGAGTCAAAGACCTCAATTGTTGTTTGAAACGAAAAACGAATGTGTTATCATCAATACTAAAAATTTAAGGCATGTTTGAATTAGCGTTTATAAAGTACGTTTACACAAATGAAGACAAAACTCCTCTCACATACTTACTTCATAAACCGTAAATCACGTTGAAAAATCAGCTTCTACTACTAATCCAAAAAAACACTTACAAGATATATAGCCCAATCCTTTATTACCCCTTACACATTTTGGTGTTCTGAAGTGAAAATCACTATGTAAATAAACGGCAAATAATAAGCTAATAGTCTAAATCTCGAATATAGCAAAATCTAATTATAATTAAATATAGAGTAAATACCCTTTTTGGTCCTTTACAAAAAACGCGATCCCCATTTTGGTCCCTGACCAAAAAAAAAAAAGTCTCATAGTCCCTCACAAATTCAAAATACATTCAATTGGTTGACATTTCGATCCCTCACAAATTTCCAAAAGGTCATTTTTAGTCCATAAAAAATATGAATAATGGTCGGTTTTTTTGTAAGGGACCAAAATGGGGATCGTGTTTTTTGTAAAGGACCAAAAAGGGTATTTACTCTTAAACATAATATCTTATATTTATATTTTAAAGATAAATACAATATGGTAAGATATTAATACAACATATAATATCTATTAATATCTCAACAAGATTTAAGTCCATGACATTTTGTGTGTGTGCGCGCGCAAAGGCGGAGCCAGGTACATCACTAGGGGGCAAGTGCCCCCCCTTAAAATAATTTTTTTTTTTAATTTTTTTTTTTCCTTTCTAAAATCGAAAACCAATTTTTGTCCCTCTGTCCTTATTAGATTCTCTTCTACTCTACCCATGCGAGGCTCCCTATTCTCTATATTGTTGGTTTGCAAAGGATTTTTCCTTGTCTAATTAATTTGCATTTTGTTTAATATATTTTTGCTCTTAAAATATATGTACTTGAACTTATTGAGTGTCCACCATTCATTGTAATTTATTTAGCTGTATTTCTAATAGCACTTAGCATTGCTTTTCTAAATGACAGGTTTGTAAAAATAATTGCATATCTTATTATATCATTAATATTCACTTGATTTCATAAATATTTTTTTGATATATATATTTTTTCTTGTTCATATTCTTTTATTTTTTAATGCATTTAAAACTTTCCTTGAAAAAAAAAATTCACCCAAATCCCCACCAATTGTGCCCCCTTCGACATTTTTCTGGGTCCGCCCCTGTGTGTGTGTCTAAATATGAGATATATATTATTATATTTAATTAAGATCATGATTAGATTCTTGAGTTAGACTATCAGCTTATGGTTTATGGTTTGCCTATATAAAAAGTTATATATTTGTACTCTCATACATTTTATGGATTTATAATATTTAGAGGTTTTGGTTTCCTCCTTACTTCAGTCTTTCAAATTCTGACAATCTAAAAGTGCATGTTCAATATTATTTGGAAAAAATAAAACAAGAAGAAAATCAATAAAAAATGGTTGGTTTGTTTGTTGTTAATGTTTTTGTTGTTTTTGTTGTTTTTTTCATTCTACTTATTTATTTAAAATTAAATGAGCGGATATTAACAATCCAAGTTAGGAGTAAAATTGAATCTGTAAGCTTCTATTTCTATGAGAGCCTTTGCATCCAACTACTACCTTTCATTTCACTTGATATGACTTAAGCGTGTTAGGAATTACTTTTGAAACTTCAAAAATATATGTTTATTTATGTAAATTGAGATAAAACTTGGGAAAATTAGAATGAAGGATCTAGAGAAAAAGATGTTTATGGAAAAGGACCATAAAAATTGTAATTATTTAGAAGGACCAAATATATAAAAAAAAAAAAATACTAAAATGCCCCTAACAAAATCTTCTGCATTTCCTCCTACATTATCTTTCACATTCTATTTTTAAAACTAATACAAAATTCTAAATTTCATTAACTTAAACAATAGTTTTCTTAATTTTCATTTTTCACAACTCTAATATATATTTATGAAAAAAAATTACGCATTCTTCAATTTGTAAAAATTATATATTTTTTTTAAATCAACAAAAATTTTAATTAAAACTTGAATTATATAATTTTAATAAAAGTCACTGTCTTTTATAATTTATCATATATGTTAAACCAAGAAAGTTTGTATGATTTATTTTTGTTTTAGAAGCAATTTATGTGAGTGAAGAAATTAATGTAATGTTAATAAAATGTAAAAAAAAAAATCTAATTAACCTATTATATCCTAAAAAATATGAAATAAGTTTATTTTCTATTTTTATAAAAAGAGCTTAATGATGTCAACGTTGTTAATATAAATTGGGCAACTTGATGATATAAATTGATGAAAAATATGAGTTTAACTGTTGTTAATTAAATAATATATTTAAAAAAAAAGATATGATCATATCATGATGAGTAATTTTAGTTTTAATTATGGTTATTCTTTTAATTATGAATACAGGAGATAATACAAGAGATTTCATTAGAGGCAATTTAATAATTTTAAATTTATATTATGATGTCCGGTCCTTCCAAGTAATTACAATTTTTATGGTCCTTTATAATAAATGTTATTTTCTCTAGGTCTTTTATTTTAATTTCCCCATAAAACTTTTATTACATATTCTAATCACTATTTCAAACAAATGCGGACCGTGAGATAATACACATTCTGATTTGGCTGTGGCCAAAGGCCAAGTGAAGTGTCGTGGAGTGGAGCCGCCGAGGACGTCGGCTCTTGAAGGGGTGACTATGTAATGAGTCCCACATTGGGGAGCCAAACTCTTGTAGTGAGGTTTATAAGTCCATTAGGTTCTCCCTCCTCATAAGCTAGCTTTTGGGGATTGAGCTCTCCCTTTAGGCTTGTGTTCATTACATTGGTGTTTTCATTGAGAGACGATGTTTCAATTAATTTCACCACCGGTTGTTTCAGACATACACACCACACAAGCCAATCATAGAATATATATATGGCGGAGCCACCTTGTTCCATGTGGATGCAAGTGCACCCAAAAAATTGTGGCTGTTGGATTTTTTTTTTTTTTTTGAGTTACTACATATCTTAACATAAAACACCCATAATCCCCCTCAAAACATGAGACATTATTATATAGTGCTATGAGACTCATTGGAGGTTTTATTTTTATGGGCCCCAAGCTTTACTACCCGCTGCTAGAGCCAACGTTTTACTTTTTTAGTGTGACGTTTTTTTTTTAATATGACCATCTGATTAAATTAAATATAAATATTATCAGACTTTTTTAGCATTTGTTATGCTCCTTTACTCCTTCGTTGATAGTTGACTTTTTAATATCCTATCACATATGATAAACCATAAAAAATTTTCCTTGCATGTTGCTTTAGAATTTGATTGTGTAACATCTGGGTATCTGTATGTCATGAGATTAGAGTATATTGTTCTGTTTAAATTGATTTCCTCCGAAATACTTTTCAATTGAACCCCATTTATAGTCCTAAACTTTACGAATGAGTGGGTTGTCTTTTATTCTCCTTAAAAAAAATTCGGGAGCGCTGCCCCCAAACCCCCAAATCCCATCATTAATTATGCACTCACAAACTTAAATTCCTGGCTCCGCCACTGTATACACACACATACATATTAAAACAAAAAAATTAGCTAATACTCCCTCCGGTCCTAATTATAAGACATATTTAACCGATTTTGTGGAAATTAAGGAAAGAAGTTAAATTAGTTAATTTTACTCATTTTCTTAAAATGTTCTTATATAAATTTAAAATGACATGAATAAAAGTGAATCAATATAATAGCTCCTACCACATACCTCTCTAACCTAAAATTTTCCTTTCCATATGCTATCTAATTGAAATAATGGTCTTGCTATATATGTGTGTGTGTATACATACATATATATAGATATATGTGTGTACATATATCTACACACACATGTATATATATGTATGTACGTATGTATGTATGTATGTATGTATATGTGTGTATGTTTATATATGTACATAAAAACACACACATATATATTAACAAACACACACACACAAATATACATATATCTATACACACACACATATATTAACAAACACACACACACACAAATATACATATATTTACACTCACATGTGTGTGTCTATATATATTTCTGTGTAGACTCACACACACATATGTGTGTCTATATATATTTGTGTAGACTCACACACACACACATATGTGTGTGTCTATATATATTTGTGTGTAAACACACACATATATACATATATAGTCACACACACATATATAAAAGTTTCAGTAATTGGAAGAGTCTACATACCCATATACATATATTCACCAAAAACCAAATACGTTTGAGAGAATAAAATAGGGGTATTTTAGGAAGAAATTGACAAAAATTAGAATGTTGTCTTATAATTTGGACCAAAACCAAATCTTAACTATTGTCTTATAATTAAGACCGGAGGGAGTAATAATGAAATTCCCCAAATGTCGTGCTTGGACAAAGGAATCAAACGTGGATAGAGCACGTATGGTAATGCCCTTTGCTTTGCTGCGCCAAACTTTAGACCATCAATCTCTATTTTTATTTTACATATTCACTCATAACACGACACACACTTCAAGTTTTGGGATCTTATTATTCTCTTCTTAGCCGTAGTTCTCATGTAGTGCGCTCCCCCTCACCCTACTCTCCTGTCCCTCATCCCCCACCCTCCATCTCCATCCTATGTTTCCTGTGGGTCCCGCCCCCTCCCTTGCCATGGACCAGCTGTGTTGGCCCCTTCTCCTCCCTCTTGGATTTCGCGCACGCTCCTCCTCACTTTTACCCCTCTTCATTACCAAAAATACCCCCATCCTTTCATATTGCTCTTTCTTCCCTCCCTGTAGGGGTGTATATTCTTTTACTGTAGGTGCGTGCCCACGTGATTATACCCACTGCTTCCTCGCTTGCCTGCTGCATTTAAAATTCGCTTTTGGACAGCCGTGGTGACGTGTAATAGCGGCAGGCTTCTTTTTCGCGAACAAACCCTTCGTTTCTTCACGTAAATAGCCGAATAACCTAGGGGCAATATGGTCCCAAAAGCTAAACAAATAGAAACATACGAAGGCCCGAGAAAGAAAGAAAGAGAGGGCGAGCGAGCCAAACCAAACCCTGATTATCGAGTTTTGTGAGATCTGCGAAACCCAAAAAAATACTAAGAGATCTCTTTCTCTTCCACGCCCCAACTGAGAAACAGAGAAGCAGAAATTAGTTCCAGAGACGAATCCCTTCGCGAATCTTCGTACCTTCCTCTTCCCTTGTTCCCTCCATGAGGATCCGCAAGCACACCAAGCTCTGCGGTGGTGGTGGTGGTGGTTCGGTCCTTTTCGGTCTCAACGACAACTTGCAGACCCACGTGTGTCAGCTGAACCAGTCGCCATGGGATGTGATACCTTTCGGCTCAGACTCGTCCCTCCAGGTTCTTCACTCCCTCTCCATCTTCTAATTCCTTTTCTGCTCCAGATCTATACCCAAAAACCCTTTCCATCACCCACTTTCATCTAATTCTCTGCATTCCGATATTAGGGTTTTTCTTCCCCTCTTTCTTCCGTATTTCCTTCTCTAGGGTTCTTCACGCACCCTAAATTCTCCTCGCTCGATCGTTCATATTACTTCCAGCTCTGAATTAGGTCAATGATTATCGTATCGCTAGTTTCTCACTCTTACTCCTTCCTTCTCTCAGTTCGACGGAGATGAAGACAGCTTTACTGGGAATGGAAGTCGTGGCGATTCTGTTGGAGCCACTGAGAGGTAAGCTTTATATTATTCGCCATTTTATCCTTGGATTGGCGACTGTACTTATATTGTTCATTAGGGTTTTTGTCTCGAGCATTTCTTCGGTACTGCAATGTAATTCTCCCAAATTTCTCGTCCTGATCAAAACGCAGCGTCGCGTCAATAATGGACTTCGAGAATCAGACGAAGCCGTTTCCCAAGGTGGAGGATATGGTTGTCGTGCACGATAATGAAGCGAAGGTGCTCGACGATATTGATGAGGGAAGAGTCGTGGACGAAACGATCTCGTTTTGCCAGAAAACCGACGGGAAGAATTGGCATTGTAAGAACGAAGCTAAACCAGGTCAATCATTCTGTGACCATCACTTGCCTTTGCTTAGGTCATACAATAACAATAATAGCGTTAGTTATAATAGTAACAACACCTCATCTTCAAAGAAAGCGGCGGCGGCTGCCTCCTCCTCCGCCGCCGGAGTACGGCGTGGGAAAGCACGTGCCGCCAAGAGAGGTTCTTCTTCTTCTTTGGCTACTTCGAACCGGTATGAGTTCTATTATTATTCTGGGTTTGGTCCGTTGTGGGGGAAGAGAAGAGGCGATAGGCATGGAGAAGGAAGCAATAATAATCACAGGAGCAAAAACGAGCAACAGATTAAGGGGGTTGATAATTCTTCGATAACGGAAGCCGAAGAAGCAAACGAGGAAGCTACCCAGAAGAACACTTCATCACCTTCCAGTTTGTCTTCATCGTCTCAGATGATGGATAACGAGGAATTCGATTACGGGGTTGACGATGACGACGAGGATGAAGATGACGAGGAAGAAGAAGCCAATGGGGATGGCGGGAAGAAGCGGATGAGGAAGCCAGTGAAAGCGAGGTCGTTGAAATCGCTAATGTAGAAAGATCGAGGCGCATTGAGGGGTTTAATGCGTGTTGTTGTGAACTTGTGATCCATCGTCGTTGTTGTTATCGTAATTTTCTTTTGTTGTTTGTGAGATTTCTGAATTTTAGGGTTATGAAGGTACGAGGCTAATTTTTAGTTTCACATGATGATGTGTCGTATCGTAGGGGAGGTTAGGATTTGTGTGAAGGAAGGAAGTTTGGGTTGGGCGGGGGTGTGAAAGAGGTGGACCGTGAGGGAGTCAAAAATGTTTGAAATGTGGGGGAGAAGGGTAAAATAGTAAATTGGGGTGATGATCTAATTTGGAGTTTGTGGGTGGAGTAGAAGGGAGGCTTTAGCATCTCAAAGCTTTATCAGGAAACAGAGTATTGGACTTTATAAACTGGCAGTTATATCCATGCATAAGCATACTATGGCCCACCATATTTGCCAGCTTATTATTGCGAAAGCTGCTTTCTCTTTTTGGGGATTCTTGCATACACTTTAGTTTTTTTTATGTCATCTAGTCAATAAATTAAAATTGATCACCTCATATAATATTCCTTTTATATGATACTCATTTTGGTCCTAATTAGAAGACTAAATTTACTTTTTTTAAAGAGATTGAGAAGTTAATTAAATTAATTTAGAGTGTTTTTATTTTTATTTTATTTTTCCAAACTAATTAGTTTGACTAATAAACTAATATATAATATCAGAATACACAACATATGATGTGATTAAGTAACTTATTTAATTTTCTTAACCTCTCTAAAAAAAAGTCAACTTGATCTTATAAGGACTAGTTTTTTTATACTCCATCCGATTCTAATTATAAAAATATTTTTATAGTACAAAATATCCTAATAATTAGGACCGTAGTATGATTTTATATTATCTGATCATTCAATAGAACTATTATATTGTTGGCCAAAAGAAATAGATCTATTATATTTTATTTAAACTTTTTATTAAAAAATACTCTATAAAATAATGTGGTGCGTTGAGGATGATACATGTTTTTTGGGGAAAACAATGGGCCGTCTTTATACCTGGGGTTTCTGCTGTCCCAAATGATGAAATAATAATCTAAGAAAGCAATTTTTCTTTTACCATTTTCTTGGGCGCGCTTCATGCTTTCTCTCTTTTTGTTCTCCTCATCTCATTCCCCACATTTGATACTGAGAGTTAATCAGATTCATTTATTTATTTTAGTAATAATCTATAGTTAGCATACAATTTCGAATTGCTCAAGGAAAATTCTAACATTTTGTATTTATTATTTATGTTATATTATTATAGTTTCGTAAAATTAAATAGTACTCCCTCCGGTCCTAATTATAAGACATATTTAACCGATTTTGTAGAAATTAAGGAAATTAGTTAAATTAGTTAATTTTACTCATTTTCCTAAAATACCCTTATATAAATTTAAAGAAAGAATGTTTCCGAATAAAGCCCCAAATTGTGTTCTTAATGGAAACTAAGCAGAAGGCAAGAGTAGTGAGAAAAGTCAGAAGGCGGTGTGGCTTGAGTGAGGAGTGGCTGGTTGATCCTAGGGGGCAGAGCGGGGGTCTAGCATTGTGGTGGACTGCCTCTATCAAGGTAAACATTTTATTCTCTTCTCCTCATGTATTACATACTTTAATTGATTTTGATGAAATGGAGAGCCCCCGATACATATATTTTATATATGGCCCACCGGATGAGGCGAACAGAAAGCTGTGTTGGCAGGAAATAAGACGTATTAGTGGTCCGATTGAGGATTCTTGGTTATGTTTTGGGGGACTTCAATGAGATTTTAGCGCAGGATGAGAAAAGTGGGGGAAGGCCTAGAACATGGCGGAGAATATTAAATTTTCAATGGATGGTGGCGGACTGTAGGCTGGATGATTTGGGTTTTCATGGCCCCCAGTACACTTGGTGCAATAATAGGGAGGAACCTGATACAGTTAGAGAACGCCTTGACAGAGCCTTTGGTAATTAGTATCTCAAAGAATCATTCTCGAATTTACAAGTTTTTAATGTGGTTCCAGCGGGATCTGACCACCATTTGTTAATGGTGAAGTGTATTCCGGATGAGCCTAGGAGGAAAAAAGTTTTTAAATTTGAAGCTTCCTGGGCGGATCATGCAAATTTTCTCCAAGTTGTGAAAGAGAGTTGGCAGAAGCAATCTGTAGCTTCTTGGTATACTCTATCAGCTTTTGTCAATAAATTGCACAGATGTGTAAGGATCTGGTCTCATGGAGTAGAAAGGAATTCCCTAACATTACCAGGGTTATTGAGAAGACCAAAGCCCAGTTAGTTATTCTTACTCAGGGGGATCTCACAAGTGATTCAATGCGTGCAATTGCTGATCTCAAAGTTAATCTTGATCGATTATTTGCTCAAGATGGGCAATATTGGTGGCAACGCTCGTGTATGAACTGCTGCAGGCAGGGGATAAGAATTCGCGATTTTTTCACTTGTCTACCATCAAGCGTAGAAGGCGAAACAACATTCTATCTATCAATGATGATTTGGGTAATTGGCTTTATGATAAGGAAGCTATTTCACAGAATATTTCCCTATATTTCCAGAATCTCTTCACTTCATCGCTGGATTCACAAGACATGGAGGGGGTGTTAGAGTTTATTGAGGCAAAGGTCTCGGAGGAAATGAATCAAAGGCTCTTACTTCCAATTACCAGAGAAGAGATTAAGGCAGCTGCCTTTAGTCTGGGTAGCTCGAAGGCCCCTGGCCCGAATGGTTTCTCTGGGGTTTTCTATCACAGTGCTTGGCCGGAGGTGGGTGAAGCGGTGTGTTCTGTGGTTCTGGATTTTTTTGCAGGAAAAATCCAGCTTCATGACATTAACGAAACAAATATCACATTGATCCCTAAGGTGGTGAAGCCTGAACATGTTGCTCATTTTCGGCCTATTGGATTATGTAATTTTTCATATAAGATAATCTCAAAACTCTTATCCTCTAGAATGAGACCATTACTTGATGTGTGCATATCTCCCAACCAAAGTGCTTTTGTTCCTGGTCATTGTATCCAGGATAACATTATCATAACACATGAAGTCTATCACTATCTTCGAAGGAAGAAGGATAAATTTGAACTTGCACTGAAGATGGATATGAGCAAGGCTTATGATCGGGTGGAATGGAACTTCTTGGAAATGGTATTGCTGCGATTTGGGTTTAGTTCTGCTTGGGTGGATCTGGTTATGCAGTGTGTGCGGTCTACTAGCTTTAATATTTGCTTATCAGGGGAGAGAGTGTGTTCTTTTACTCCTAGTAGAGGTCTAAGGCAAGGCGATCCTCTTTCGCCATACCTCTTCATTCTTGTAGCGGAGGTGTTATCCCTCATGATTACTAAATGTCAGTCTGCAAACCATCTGATGGGCATTAAGTTAAGTCTTGGTTTCCCTATGCTCACCCATTGTTTTTTCGCGGATGATGCGTTGTTGTTCTTGAGTGCAGATCGAGGGAATTGCTATTCTCTTGCTACTCTTTGGCAATATTGTTTAGCATCTGGTCAGATCATAAACTTGGAGAAATCTAGCTTATTTTTCTCTCATAATACTCCTGACTTGGTTCGGGATAATGTTTGTAGCATCCTGGGAATACCACTGTCAGAGGATCCGAGGAATTATCTAGGTATCCCTAGTATTTGGGGAAAAACGAAGTATCAAGCTTTGGCATATATTAGGGAACGGGTCCTTCACAAATTCCAAGGCTGGGGGAATTCCTCTCTCTATAGTTAGCATACAATTTCGAATTGCTCAAGGAAAATTCTAACATCTTGTATTTATTATTTATGTTATATTATTATAGTTTCATAAAATTAAATAGTACTCCCTCCGGTCCTAATTATAAGACATATTTAACTGATTTTGTAGAAATTAAGGAAAGAAGTTAAATTAATTAATTTTACTCATTTTCCTAAAATACCCTTATATAAATTTAAAATGACATAAGTAAAAGTGAATTAATAGCTCTTACCACATACCTCTCCAACAAAAAATTGTCCTTTCCACACGCTATCTAATTGAAATAATAGTCTTAATATATATATATATATATATATATATAGATGTGTGTGTGTGTGTATATGTATACATAAATTCAAATATATGTGGATGTGTACATATATCTACACATATACATATGTATACACACACACACACAGAAAGATATATATGTGTGTGTGTTTATATATGTACAACACACACATATGTATGTGTGTGTGTCTATAAATATTTATGTGTAGACACACACACATATACATACATTTATAGACACACACACATATGCGTGTGTGTTTATATATATATTTGTGTGTAGACACACAAATATATACATATATAGATAATCACACATATATATCTAAAAGTTTCACTGATTGGAAGAGTTTACGCATCCATATACATATACTCACTAAAAACCAAATACACTTGAGAGAATAAAATAGGGGTATTTTAGGAAGAAATTGACAAAAATTAGAATGTTGTGTTATAATTAGAACCAAAACCAACTCCTAAATGTTGTCTTATAATTAGGACCGGAGGATGTACTACTTCCGGTCCTAAATATAGGACATATTTTATAGAGTAATTTGCACTATAAATTATGTCTTATATTTAGGATGGGAAGGTAATTGGTAACTTTTCAATTTTAAATCCAAAAGTGTAGATATGGTCGAGTAAAACAAGAAAGAAAAAAGAATTGTGTGTATGTACACACACTATACAACAAGTGCCAAATTTAGCATGGAGTAGAGAGGGGAGATCAATGGGAACTTTCTACATCCGCGAAAATGAATGTATGCATGGAAGAATTTAAAAAAACATGAGTGTCCGGTATTAAAAAGAAAAAAATATTGGTTATATACAACTCTCAAGTAAATAATGTTGAGAAAATAGAAATAACAATGTTACAACAATTACAAATACTCTTGTTTTATTTTTTATTTTTATAAATGAAATACACTTATTTTGTTACACTTGAGCAGCACCCATCTTCCTAAAAAATGAAGAGGAATTTCGGACATTGTCCTATTTTCTAATTTTTGTACATATATAAATATATAGTGTTTATGTGTAATTTATTTATTTTTTTGGGTGTGGGGAAGCAATATAGCATAGCGCAAGCATGAGTCCAAAGAATGTGTAATTGTGTGAAGTTGATAATTTGATATCGGTCGGGTCACATCGTCTTTAGTCCCACCGCATGATTTGACCAAATTGACTTAATTAATTAAGGGCTACTTTTAATTTTTAAGTTTATCGAAGGTATTCTTTTAGTGTTATATCTTTATAAAGTAGGAGTATATTTTTAGTCTTAAAATATTAATATCATTAACGGAAAACATAAACTCAAAAGATGACATATGTAAACTTAAGTGACGAGTTATAATTAAATGCTCTTAAATTTAAATTTAAAATACTGGTAAATTGAAAAAATATGTAAAATTGGTGTAATTAAATGTTATTAATCATTACTTGAGTTCGTTACATCAATGTTTTCGTTAGTAACATTAACAATATTAGAATTATAGGACTTAAATGATACTCTCTCTGGTTCTTATTATAAGACACCAACTAATATTTTTCATAAACCAATAAAAACAATTAAAGTCAATAAAATTTTCATACAATTTAAGTAACTTTCACTAATTATACTAAACTCTAATATTATATTAATTATGGGATAGGATATTGTCACTACCAATTTTATGTCACTACCAAGTCACTACCACTTTTTCACCGTTAGATCAGAATCTCAATAGGAGAGAGAAATGATAAAGGTAAATAAGATTCTGATCTAACGGTGCAAAAGTGGTAGCGACTTGGTAGTGACATAAAATTGGTAGTGAAATATCCTATCTCATTAATTATTACTTTCACTCACTACCTTTATTAATTATAGGCATACATGGAAAAAAATAATTAATGCGTTTCGAAAATAAACAAATGTCTTATAAAAATGACCAAATATAATTATTAGTTGGTGTCTTATAATAAAGATCAGAGGGAGTATTAATTATGCCTGTTTAGGTAACCCCAAACCGTGGTTTCAGAAATACTTTTACCTAAATTGAGACAAAACTACTCTCACACGCTTACTTCGTACATCGTAAGAGCTACTCCCTCTTATTCTTATTATAAGGCACCAACTAACAATTCTTACAAACCAATAAAAACAGTTAAAGTCAATAAAGTTGTCCTACAATTTAAGTCACTTCCAATATTACCCCTACTAATTGCATTAAACTCTAATATTATATAAATTATTACTCTCACTCACTACACTTATTAATTAAGGGCATATATAAAAAATAATAATTAATGTTTCTTAAGAACGAGCAAGTGTCTTATAAAAAGAACCAAATATACTGGTTAGTTAGTGCCTTATAATAAAAATCAGAAGAAATATTTTGAAAAAGTTAATCCAGAAGAAACCCTAAATACAAACAGAGACTTAATCTTTGCTAAGATCCATATGAATATTCTACCCGTAAACTTAGCAAAAGTTGATGTCAGTAGCAATAGTTGCGGCTGCACGTTATCTCAATATTTTATCATCACCATTTTCACTTTATTTAATAAAATGGCTGAAAACTCACAATATTATCCTTTACACTGACTTAGCCCTTTTTTTCTCAGTTGAATTTGCCTGGTCAACATGAAAATACTCAAAAAAAAAAAAAAATCAATATTTTTACTTTAAAGCATGTAAAAAACCTTGAGTTTACGGGAACTCCAAAATTAAGTTTTAGTTTAGTATAGATTATTTCTGTTTTTATTTTATTTTTTAACTTGAACAATTCTCTTGCATACTGTTTACTGTACAGGGAGTTTAATCCCTTTATTTCTTTAAATGGATTGAGAAAATAGATTTTAAGAAAATATGAAAAAAAATCACAGAAATAGTGAAGTCCGATACTTGTCGTGAGAATGCAGGTCTGTAATGACCAATGTTATTATACCCAGATCGGTCATTAAACCTCTTTAGGTAGTGGGTTAAGGGTCAATAAGTTAAATCAGAATTAAATCAAAGCTAACCTAGGCCAAATTGGTGAAGAAGTGAACTTGAACGATAATTTTTTTTTTGTATAGTTTTGAAATTTGATAATTTTTTAGGATCAAATGATAATATTTTTTAATGATTCTTTTTGCATTAGAAAGTAGACATTTCAAGCTTTCCATAGGGTCTTAATTTGTAATTTTTAAAAATATTTAGAATTAGATATGAATTTTTTTAAGTTAATTTTGTTTAAAACTAAACAGTAAACCGGTCGGACTGAACCAGTTAGGTGACCAGTTCTCTGGTCTCATAGTCAAACCGATTAGTCTGATTTGGTTTTGATAACAATGGTAATGACTAATGACTAGAGATCCTCTCTTAGTCTCTTTGTATAGAAATATTGAAAGTGATTCTTGTTAATTTTAGAGAGACACGTACATAATTTTATGAAGCACTATACTTACATCAAGTGCCCTATATTTATTACATTGATTTCTTTAATTAGATATGATCATGTGTTCTATTTTTATCCTTTAGGTTTATAATTAAATGATAATAATTCAAAATGGAACCCAGGATTACGAGCTCGTTTGGATGGGCTTTTAAAAAAAATGTTTTTTTGTTGTGTTTTTTTTAAAGCTTCAAATTGGAGCTTTTAGAAAAAGCATCATTTTTGCTTTTTTTTTTTTGTGACTTTTGCTTTTTTAAAAAAATATCATCTAAACACATAAATTAATTAAAAAGTATTTCTTTTGGCATTAAAAAAAATGCTTTTTTATAAAAAAAAAGCCCATCCAAACGGGCCCTACATGTGATTGGAAAACTTTGACAAAATGGATATAAAGAATTTGATATAAGTATTTTCTTTTTATAAACTACGTGAAGCCTAAAACCTATCGCCTCATGCATATTTCACAAATTCGTAAAAAATCATCTACTTGTATCTAGTGCTTTGTATTTGTATTTGTATATATTATCTCTGGTTCTAATTATAGGAACATTTTTGTAATACAGTTTGTACTACAAAAGTGTTCCTATAATTAGAACCGGAGGGAGTATCTTTTAACGAAACAAAAAAACATAAGTAGCTAATCGAAATAATTCATTTTTTAAATTTTTTTTGGTTTCTTATTATTTTTCAAAATGGTGGGTTTACATTACGTTACCATTTACCACATTGCGCAATTTATTAAAGAGAACATAATTATGATGTATTTATAAAACTTCTCATAATCAATTAGCTAATTCATAAAGACTCCCTTCCAATATGAATTTTCTAGCTATTTTCCTAATTATTTGAAACCCAGCTATACCTAAGGTTTTTTTTTGTTGTTGGTCCATTAGTTATCTTTTTTTTTTGGTATCCCACCCGATTCATCAGGACCTTCGATTCTAACTAATCTGGATTCGGGTTCTGCAGTGACAATGGAGATCCTCCAACAGTGGTTCCATTAGTTATCTCTGTGGGCGAGTCTGCAAGTCTCTATGGGTTCAATGCATTGTGGGCTTCTACCAGATGGCGGGCTTTGATTATTGGGCCCATGTTTAGAGTTGGTCCGTTTAAGTTTAGGAAAGACAGAACTAGGTGACGACACATTTTTACTTTATTTTTTAAGGGGGCAAAATATGAATAGTTAATGGCATTGGAGTAGGGAAAATGTCAGAAAAATTCGTTTAAAATAAGGAAAAATTAAAGCAGGAAGTCCAACATAAAAAACCTCAAATTAGACATGTGTGAGAAATTTGGGATTTGTAAATGTTTCTAAATGACCAATTTGCCTTTGACAGTATTTGGGGAGCTCAAGTTGTCAATTTGTATGCTAAAATTGTTAATTGCGATCTTAAGTTTTATTTTGTATGTATAAGTAGTCAATGACGTTAGACATGTGTGAGAAATCTGTGATTTGTAAATGTTTCTAAATGACCGATTTGTCTTTGACAACATTTGGGGAGCTCAAGTTGTCAATTTGTATACTAAAGTTGTTAATTATGATTTTTAAGCTGTTATTTTATATACATAAGTAGTCAGACACATGTTGCTTTAAAATATTACTTATAAGGTTGTTGGTATTTTGGAAGCTTAAACTATCAATATATATACTGAAGTAGTTAATTGCAATGCGTAATCAACTTAATTATAAAAAGCAACACATTTTAGGTGCGAGAGTCAATTTGAATAACTACATTCTAGTCAATCTTTTCTTTCGCATCACATTCTATTCATTCTAATTAATATTGATATTTTTATTACTTTTTAAATGATAAGTTTATTAGCATAAAAAGCCATTCCAAACTTATTGCTTATGATGCCAATAATATTTTAAAAATAATATTCTCAATATATATTTTGATGAAAAAATTGGAAATTATTATCCGTTATAACATATGATCCTAATAAAATGCAATACTTCCTCTGGTTTATATGACATATTTACCTAATTTTGAATAGATTGAGGATAATAGTTAAATCAATTCATTATATTTATTTTTCTAAAATACCTTTATTTAAAACTTTTTCTGCGTTTTTTCCCTCCTCCTTAGCATCCCATCTAGTGTAGCATCCTTGTTCTCTATTTAACACATTGTTTTATTCCACTCTAGTGTCTCTTACAAATTTATAAAACATCCAACATCGCTCTACGACTTTATAGGGACAAATCAACTCAATAATAACAAAGACACCAAACTTAAAGCGTATTTAGCCCAATAAATTAATAAAACTAAAAACATAGAATTTATTTATTCTTTTAAAAATATCAGATAGAGACCCAACTACTTAAAATAGCTGGGAAAATGATAGAATACAAATTTTGGAATTGAAAAATTTTAAATAGGGTATTTCCAATAAAAGTAAATTGTGAATTATTTATTAATTCTGGTTATTATTTTATCAAATCTAGGTAACAAACTATTTGGATCTTATAATCTGAAAAGTTTTTTTTTTTTTTCCAAAATACTTTGTTTGTGTGTTTTTCTTAACTTTACTCACGCTCTAAATTCGCTGGCTAATTAATAAACCACTAATACCTCCATTTCGCGTCCCGCTTCACTGCAACTCCATGCTCTGAGAAGCTAGTGAGAGCTACTCTACAAAATCATAACTAGAAAAACATGGCTCTCAATTCGACTCAATGCCATATTCGCAATTTGATTCTCATTCTTTTGGTGCTATTTTCTTGTCCATTGGGCATTCACTGTGACGATGAGCTGAGAACTGATAACACCTTTACTATTTCCAGCTTCAACTACCCTCACACCACGCTTCAACCCTTTGATTTGCGATATATCAGAGGTGAGCTGCCAAATTGATTGTGACCTTTTTGGTTTGTATGGCTTATATGCTTTGTTTTTGTTGTTCATGACACGTAGTTATGGTGAAGTCTCATGGGGTCGTGATTGAATTCTGAATTTTGTACGGGTTGCTTGTATTTAGCACTTGATGATCATCTCAGTATTCTGTTTTTTGTATTTTGCTAGATTCCCGTTTAATTTAACTTTGAAAATGAGCCCATAATTTGATTGTCCAAGTGTATATAAAAAAATTCAGTTTTTTTGCTCTCAAAAAAATTTCACAAAAGTATAAATCGCCTTGCTGTCAATATTTTATCAGTGTATACTTCTTCCGTGGGACAATCAGGGCACTGGAAGAACTGTCATGAAAATGGGATGCAATCTAATTTGATTTTATATTTGTTTCTGTTCTCTTATTTGTGGTACGTTGAATTATAACTTGATGAAGACTTTTCAATATTTTGCTGTAGTTCCATCTTCCATGAGTTACATCTCCCAAGTCATGCCTCTTTCTATACTTACTTACCAGATCTTGATTAAATGTGCTTTTTGTCTCTATTATCAAATTTAAGTCGGTGGGTATCTAATTTGTTACATTTGTATCTTGCTACTACCCAAGGAATCCTTGTGCAAGCAAGAAGTAGATGATAATAAGCTCTACATTATTTACTTTTGGTTTGAATTGAGATATTAGAGATGATATCACTTGAGATACTAAACTTTTTTTCTCCGTTTCGGCAATTCCAATTCACAATGTTGGTTATAAGATGTGAGTTTTTTTATTTTTATTAAAAGAAAAAGTTTAAGGACCCTCAATTGCTTATTTATGGTTATGTGTAAGATCTTACTACGTTTTCTTGTTTCCCCTTGTCCCAGTTGATTTGCCACCATGGTTTTCTGCTGTGTCTGTAGCCCTGATCTCAAATGTTGACCTTGTAAGTATATTCGCTGTACTTGATAGATAGAATTGCCTTGGAACACTATATGTGTATGATGGCATGGTTTTATTAAATGATACGACAGCCCAAAAGAACTTCATTATATGCATTTTTAATTCATCTTTCTCGATTCATTTAATGAAACCATTATTTTCTTTCTATCTGATTTCATGTTACTGTATGGCATATTTACCCCCCTCATTTGCTCAGGATGCCTCAACGGCTGAAAAGGTTTCAAAAAGCGTACTGCCAATAATATGCTTTAGAGATGGAAGCCTTCCGCTACCTGATGCATTGAACACTTCTGTGAAAGATCCAGCCAATTCGGGTATGGGCCACCTAAGTCAGTTCACCTTTTAGTGTAGTTTATTTTGAAGTACTTGTTAGTGATATGGCTATAATTTTGTTTCGCCCATTCTGTTAGATTTAGAGCATACTCTGAGCTGCTAGCACGATGAACCACCTATGTTGTGCCCCAAAGAACTATCTTCATTTGTTCAATTACCATCGACATTTATTATTGAGATAATTTTTCTTCTGTTGGTTCATTTGTATGTTTTTAATAAAAAATTCTATTTTTTTTAACTATTGTAACAAACTATCTGGTATCTAGTACTACCGACTTGGGATTTAAGTCGGGTCAGGTCCTAATTAGGGAGAAAACTCCCCTGACATAGTTTTCTCCATCCACAAGGCTCAACCGAATACGTGTTCTTCTATTTCATGTTTTTTTCCTTATTTTATAGGAGTGAATGGTCTTGATGTGGAGCAGTGCTTTCCCATGCAGAAAAACATCTCTTTGAAATTGACAAATGAGCAGGTATTGTTAGCAGTCCTTTTACTTACTCTGATATTATATTTTCAAGCTTGGTGTGTCTCTTACTTGGATGCTAGAAATGGCTTGATTTAATATGTCTCAGTTGTTAGTAGTAAAATTCCTACTGTAAGAATATTTTTATGGGGTCGGGGTGGGAATCAGTGGTTTTGTTCACAGGTCATTTGTTTATTGTCCTGTTTTAATAGACTTAAAATTTAACATATAGTTCAGATATCTCCAGGCACTTGGTACATTGGTCTTTTCAATGGCATTGGAGCTACAAGCACACAGTCAAAGATGGTACGGGTTATTATCCAAAAGACTGAACATTCCTAATGCTTGTTTTTTTTTTTGGCTCAGATTCCTAATGTTTGTTCATGACTTGTTTCAATTAGTTTAGTAACTTTTAAGTTCTGTGTTGTCTACTGTTGACGTTGGTGCAGTTACTGCTTTTTCACTTCATATTGTATTATAGTTTTTGTTCTTATTTTTGGATATTGATGTCAATGGTGGAAATCAATGTCATATTCCTTATAATTTTTTATATGGGAAAATGACACTAAGGTCCCAATTAAGAAAAATAACATCAGAAAAGTCCCATAACTTGTCAATGACTGCTCTTTCACTTGTCATTGACAAGCTATGAGACTTTGTTGATATTATTTTTCTTATTTGGGACCTTAGTGTCATTTTCCCTTTTTATATTTATGATAATTGCTATGATAATTTTCTTATCACCATTGTTATGATCATAGTCTTTTCTAGAATAACAACTACCCAATGCAATCCATGATTTAGACTTGAGAAAACAATTTTATCTTCAGTAAATCAATAGATACAAAGTTTTCCTGAAATTTTTTGCATCAACGTCAAGCTATACCTTACAGAAAAAGGGTCTTGATGCATCAGCCTCATACTGACTATAAATGCTACTTTAATCGCTGTGCAGATTGTCCGAGGCCCAGCGTACTCTTTTACTGCTAATATAAGTGTCGAAGCATGCACAAATTCAATGATGAGGGGAAAATTCTGCAACAGTACTGTCTATCCCCTTTCATGCTCAATCTCTAATGCTTCAGAAGTGAACAAGTCAATGGTGGAAAATATGGTGACGTGCAGAAATAATTTTGGAACTGTTTGTGTTCAGGAAGGTGTGCCAAAATTATATTCTTTGGATATAATGAATATGGTGGAAAAGATGACCATTATGGCAGCAAATGTCACATTTCAAGTTACTCCTATAAATAGTACTTTTGGTGCAAATGATGTTAATCTAATGTGTTTTGCTCGGCATGGAGCGTTGCCTTCAGTAACTTTGCATGACTATTCCTGCAATTTAAATAAAGCTCCTTTGGTCATTTGTTCACCCCTTATTGGCCGTTGGTACATTAGTATAATTCCAGTTAATCTTACAAAAAATATTGGAGAGGCACAGAAGAGTGATGTAAGGGTTTGCTATTCCGTGGAATCACAAGTGCTTGAATGCCCATCTGGGAAAGCCGGACCAAATTGTACGATGAACAGCTATTTACTTCAGGTGGGATTGTTTACAAAATGTCAGACTCTATTTTCATTTCTGCTGTCACCACGTATGCTTTCTTTATTATGATAATGAACTATATGTTGATGTATCCTATTTTTAAAAAGAGAAATTGTGTAGGTGATATTTCTTCTAGAAACTAGAAAGTTATTTACTTAAGGCTATAAAATTTAAGGTTAGAATGATAATTAATTAGCAATACATGTATCTTGATTATTGGTTATAAAAATATAGATGTAAAACTTTGGAAGGATAATATAAGATTTGAATTATTTATCCCAAATTGAAATCAAAGATTTATGAACATGCTCAACATTTGAATATTAGAAGCTGAAGGTAATTAAGTTATCTTTTCCTGGTTTATAGACATAGATTTATTACTAAGAACACATTGTGGGAGAATAACTTCCGGCATGATGCTTGAAGAAATTTAATCACATGAGTATTTTCTTGACAAGGTGAGAATGGTTGTTTGCAGACATTCCTAAGGAGAGGTTCAACCCCCTTTGAATCATTTTATTTGCCGATTGGACCAGTGCCCTTAGATTCTGCTAATTTTCCTCTTCAGCCACTATTAAGCAATTCATCACGCATAGGAGAACCTGATAATACTTGGACTTACTTTCTTTTGGACATTCCTAGTGGTGCTGCCGGAGGAAATATTCACATTCGACTATCCTCTGATTCGAAGATTAGTTATGAAGTATATGCCAGATTTGGTGGATTGCCATCTCTTGACAATTGGGATTATTATTATGCTAACAAGACAAGGAGGAGTGATCCATCTATGTTTTTCGTGCTATACGAGTCAAGTGATGATAAGATTGATTTTTATATTATTTATGCTAGAGAAGGAACGTGGGGCTTTGGTCTAAGACATCTTAATACCAGCATTGTTTCTTCAAAGGGACAGACCGACATGTCACTTTCACTTGAAAGATGCCCAAGGCGATGCTCGTCTCATGGCTCCTGCAAATTTTCTTTTGATGCAAGTGGACTAACATCATACAGGTTTAAGCAGTTGTCATATTCTTAATAATCAATCATGTTGTGGTTCAATCCTTTATTTCTATTTGCCTAGCTAGAATTTTAAATAAATACCAAACTATTGAATAGTGATTGAGGCATTATGAGGGTAAAGAATGCCATGTTGTGTAGTTTCTAGATGGCATGTCTTGTAATAGAATTTCATTAGTTCTAATGTTTTCCTTTTGCCCTCAGCTTCTGCTCTTGTGATCGAAACCATGGTGGGTTTGACTGTAGCATTGAAATCGTATCGCATCAAGGTGAATGTTCACTTTTGACATACATTATTTGATTTTTTTCTTTTAATTATCTTTACTCTGATTATATTTGTAATGATCTAAGTGGTTCATTCTCTTCTTTGCCATGTTATTTTTATCTGGTTTCCTGGCTATATATTCAACTTAAACTAATTTCCTTCAAAGAGAAAGCATCCATCTGGCAGTCTAAACTATCTAGTTTTCAAATTCATATAAGCAGCATAACCATCTTTTTCTGAATATGCCTTGACATCTATACTTGCTTCTCATTTTATGTAAGCAGGATTCTGGGAAGAAGTAACCGAAATCATCATCTGTGGACTGTAGTTGTTTAATTAATCAGTTTTCCCACCCTTTTCTGAATAGTTGTGATCTTAGAGAGAGGAGTCTCTGTTAAGAAACATAGACCATTGAATTAATTTCTAATTATATAAAATTGAAAGTCAAATATGCTTTATCCTTGTTTTGTGACTTTGTCCTTCAGGTTGTCAAATATATGCACTTGTCGTCAAATTTGTTTATCAGATATGCTTCAGAGCATTCTTTTGATGGTACCATATTGTAGATTTTCCTTCTCTAATCAACTAATAAAAAAATTCGTGCAGGGCATGTTCAGGAATCAATTTTCCTCATTGTCTCTAATGCTGCAGCCATATTGCCTGCACTTTGGGCACTTCGGCAAAAGGTATTTCTTGTCTTTCACTTTCTTTTCTGTAGGTGGCTTTTTCATAATTTGTATTAATAACTGTTTTTGAGGATTATGACTTTCTAGGGTGATTTCAAAAATATCTTAGAATCTTGTTGTTTTAACACAGTCTCCAACCTTCCTACCCACATTAGGCTGTATCATGAATTATTCAGCCACATACAAGAATTAGCCTTCTGGTGTCATCTTGTAAGTTGGAACTATTAAAACTGGTATATAAACTAAGATGTTGGGGAGAAGAGTTTCTGATTCTAGAATCTGGATGCTTAAAGTTAAATGAACAAACTGAGGTTGAGATTAGCAACTTCAGAATCTTGTGTCATAAAATGTTTGAATTCAAATCATAAATGGAGTATTTCTATTTTAACTCAAAGATTATTACTGTTAAATATCCAATAGAAAAATGATCCCTGTATATCTTATATGTTGCAATTGAACACAAAATTCCCTTCATGCAGGCTTTTTCAGAGTGGATTTTATTCACATCCAGTGGAATTTCAAGCGCGCTATACCATGCTTGTGATGTAGGCACGTGGTGTGTATTGAACTTTAATGTCTTACAGGTTAGAGTTCTGCTTCCATTGTTTTTTTGATATGGGGAAATAAATATTTTTGAGCTATGAAATCTTATAGAAATGCAATTAAGAAGATTAGGGTGGAGCAATCACTTTTTCGTTTGGGAATGTACTCTCCTTTTAAGTTGGTTTTAAAATATAAGGGTGGCCTTACATATTACATAACTATCTTTCAGTTCATGGACTTCTGGCTCTCTTTCATGGCTGTGGTTTGCACTTTTGTTTACCTTACTACAATTAATGAGGTATTTAAGAGGGCAATTCATTCAGCAGTTGCTATTCTTACAGCTCTTATGGCTGCAACAAAAGCAACCAGGTACACTACTAGACTATTACAGATATTCGTGTTAGTTATTTACCGTATATGATGTTTGAGAGTATCATTGTTGGGTAATTTTCTATGCTGAATTGTGCAGGTCTTCTAACATAGTTCTTGTAATAGTAATTGGAGGCGTTGGTCTTCTTGTTGGTTGGTTGATAGAACTCTCATCGAAGTATAGGTCACTTTCCTTGTCAATTGGATTTTCGTTAAATTCCATTAACAGGTGAGTTCTCTCTACCTCATTAATAATAGCATGCTTAGACTAAAGTTGATGAAAGAGTAATAGATTTTAGATGGGAAAGAGAGAGAAAGGGAGGGAGAAAGGAAACAGAGCAAAGAATAATCTGAATAATGTTAGTCTTGTTGAATCACAAATCAAACCATGTAAGCTTCCCTTATTTATAGGCATAAGTCCTAATAGATATAAATCTTGATAGATATCCTAATCTTTATAGACAGATCCCATGTTGACACCATTAAACCTGGAATTCGCCAAAGATTTACACACATATCCTAACCGGTACAGGCTCACTATTGTAACTGTCCACAACCTTTTCAAAGTTCCCTTGTGTGTTGAAGCAACTTGAGCATCTTCGAGATAGGTTAGTTAATGTCTAGTCACTACTAAAGTTAGGAATGATGAATTTTCACTGCAGCTTGGAAACTATAAAGCAATGGCTCTATAATCTCATGAAGACACTTCTGAAACGGTTCCGGTGGGGTTTCCTATTGGCTGGTTTTTTGACATTGGCCATGGCTGGGTTAAGCTGGGATCTTGAAACTAGTCAAACGTACTGGATTTGGCACAGGTACAACGTCATTAGTTTAATCAAATCTGAATTCTCTATCTTGTTTTTTCCCCCGTTCTCACTGTCTTTTACATTGTTTGCAGCATGTGGCACATCACAATATACACATCTTCTTTCTTCTTCCTCTGTTCAAAGGCAAAAAATGTTGATAGTGAGAATCAATCACCTGCAAGTGGAAACTATGGTGTGACTCATCAAGCTTCATTTCCAAGAGGTACTGGGAGATGAAGATTTTCTATGGAGAATATATATATAAAGCAGCTTATCTCTTGTACATTCTTTTGATTTCTGCTTGAGATGCTGCCATCATTCTTTTTTTCTTTCGTTTTGCCATTATATTTAATATTTTTGTTTATAAATGGGTCTATGTTCCAGGGTAGGAGGGTGATTAAAAAATGGGCAAGTTTTGTGGTAGGTAGAGAGGTCATTTGATCAGAGCTTTTATCATTGACTCTAGTAATTGTTTTTAATATAACTCATTGGATCATTTCGTTTGGTTAAGAAAGTTCTTAAGCAGGCCTTTTCCTTTCCCCCCCGTTTTTCCATGTATCTAACAAAATCTGATTAATGAAAATTTGATAACAAAGATAGTTTTTTTTTTGTCCTTACAAAAACGTATATGCAAACAAATTATTCAATTATAGCAGTTACAGGTTCAAGTTCTGGCTGGGAACACTGCAGCCTCTCCAATCTAAGGGGTAAGGTTGTGAATATTCATCCCTCTCCAGACCTCATTTGATGGGAGCTTTGTACACTCAGTCGTCCCTTAGGGCTTGTTTGGTACGCAGAAGATTGGAGAAGGGAAGAGAAGATTCCAATCTTCCCTCGGTTTTGAGTGTTTGTTACACAGAATTCATCTTCCAGTGAGGCATCATCTTCCTTCACCCACGGGAAAGTTCCTTCCTTAATCTTCCCTCACATATTGGATGGAACATGAAATCTTCCCGGAAGATTGTTAGCAAATTCCCATTAGGTCCCTTTCTTTTTTCTCTTTTCTCACCGTCCGACTTCACCTTCTTCCTCTCACCTTCGGCTCTCTTCGTCGCCAGCGAAGACTTCCTAGCTCCTTCACCGTTGCCGATCTACTTCACCAAACCACCACCATCGGTCAAAACCCTGGATCTGAAGCTTTTTTTTCCCCGTGTTGACTACGTCGGGCATGGAGATGAAGGAGGGAGTTTTTGTTTTTTGTTTTTTTGTAAGGGGTATTTTGGACATTTTAAATGTTATATTTAATTTTAATTTTTTTAAAATTATCATCTTCCATCCTAATTTTCATGTCTACCAAACAGAACACCTCTTTTAAGTTTCCTCTCAATATTCCTTTCCATTCTTTTCCTTTTTCTAAGTTCTTTTCCCTCCTCAAATCTTCCCTGTACCAAATGGGGCCTTAGTATTATAACTCTCACATTGAAAAATCTCACAAATAAAGTGTAATTTATAAATTTAAGGGAAGGCTTATGCATTAGGCCTATGAGAGACCACTTGATGATCTCGAAAAGAGTTACCCACACTTTGCCAATTACGCACATGTATCCGCATATCTTTATTTGCCAAAAATGATTTTCAATATTAGTTATTTCAGTCCATTTGCAAATGATAAAAACCTCTCTCTCTCTCTCTTTATATATATATATATATATATTAAAAACCAGCATCAAATTGTATAATTTACAAACCATAAATATCAAAACCCATCCCTTGAATTCCATGAGAAAATATGTATAACTACTATTATTGGGATGGGTAATATATAACTATATATGTAAATATATATATTTGAAATTCGAATAATAAGTGGTATATTCATCATATTCATTATAAGTAGAACTCATTATCGATTTGATAATGATATATTGATAAATCGATGGTTGCTAGGGTCTTATTACGATCATTAAAGAGTAGGGTTATTAATATGTGTGTGTCTATATATATGTATATATAGCAGAAGATATGATTGATTCATAAATAAGAAAGAGTAGCTTGAAATAAAAAAAATGGATTACAGAAACTGAGAGCGCACTTAGGCTGTAGCTAGCGTCTCCCTAAAGGAGGGATAGCTAATGAGCTTTGATCAAACAGCTGACCTACGTACCAACCTTTATAAATATGTATCACTCTTGTCTTATTTATAAGTTCACTTTGACAAAAAAATTTAGACCTATTTATAAGTCCAGTTTCATGTCATAAATGAGATTTTGACAATTTTACCTGCCATATTAATTGCATCCAAGAAGATAGAGAGAGAAGAAACAACTGAAAAACACCCAATTATAAATGAGGGCAAAATTGAAAATTTACCCCATAATCATTGTATCAACTAACTTTTTTTAGTATGTGAGATTTGGTTAAAGTGAACTTATATTTATATATAGGACCAGAGTAGTATATATTCTTCTAATTCTAAATTTAGGATTTAGTTTGTAATACAAATCCTACATATTTAGAAACGTACCAAAGGTAGGATATATATAGGTTTATTTATATTTATGGAATATAATCAACAAGCATAAGTGCAGAGACACATGAAGCCTTTGCAAGGGCCACTGAGCACTCGTTCGCCTCTGACACAGAGATAACCCCAGTGTCTATTGCCCTGCAGCCCAATGCATGGTCCTTCGAAGAACTTGTTCGGCTTCTCACATGTCTTTCCCTCAGTTTTCTCCACCATTTCCTCTGTATATTATTCATTCATTTATACAATAAGAAAAATATCGAAAAAGGAGAAGAAAGAGTAGGAATATATATATATATATATATATATATATATATATATATAGAGAGAGAGAGAGAGAGAGAGAGAGAGAGAGACTTACGAGCAGCCAAGAGAAGGATGAGAATGGAAAACACAACAAGTGACTTCCTCTCCATCGTATAGTAAATGAGTAAGAAGAGTGAGTTCGCTGAATAAGGAGGAAGAGAGGGGTGGTATTTATAGGGCAAGTGACGTTATATTAATAATTATAAGTGTTATGTAATGATGTGAGCAGCCTTGTATTTTTTTTTTTTTTGGTGTAAGAAGGGGTGGGACGCAACCTCAAAATTTAAGTTATGTGAGGATAAGGTCCGTACACATCCCTTGATATATAGAAAACATTGACTACTCTACGCGCCGCTACTTTGATCTCTCACTGTATATATGTTTAATGACCCACATATGCTCAAACGTGTTTGTGGGTGTGTGTCTAATGTAATTGAAGGGTGCTTCTATAAAACATATTGAATATAAGAACGGTTATATATGAATTTTATATCGACATTCTTTCTTTGAATATGTAAATACATCAATATATATGCACGCAAATCTAATATGAAAAACACGTGGGTGAAATTTAAGATATAGTTATAGATTGAGAGCTTGTCATTATATCAAAATGACTTAAAACCAATTGATAGGATATAACTCATCTTTTATATACTTTCAATTCAATGTCTAACTATTTGATGTGGGGTATATCCGAAGGTTATTAAACTCGGACCGGTCAGTGAATAGGTTGATACTGGGTTAAGGGTCAGTGGGTCAGACCGGAGTCAAACTGGAGCTAAACCGGGATCAAACCGGTAAAAAATAAAGATTTAATATTATTAATATATTAATATAAAATTTTAATGAGATGATAAAGTACTTAAAATTTTTAAGTGTTTATTTTAACCTCAAACACTTAACCTCACAGGTTCACTTTTATTCTTCGTTCTATGTGCCTTCATTGCAGTAAAAAAAATGTCTTGTCATTGCTTTTCCCTCTCCACTATTCTGCCATGCTTTGTCAAATCCATCCTGGTTTTCTCCATTATATGTGTGCATCGTATATTTTATTCACCCATTCTTATGACTTTGGCGTTAAATCCATCCTGGTTTTCTCCATTATATGTGTGCATCGTATATTTTATTCACCCATTCTTATGACTTTGGCGTTTTTGTGGTTATTTCATCTCTTTCATCTATGATTTTCCTGATCACTCCCCCCCTCAAGTCTCAGTGTCTCATCTTCTGCTTCGTTGAGAAATGACTCAAATGAGTGAGAGAGGGCTTCAGTGGCAAGAAGTCGAGAACTACGCGACTATCTGTTTTTGGCGACAAATCCAACAGCGAGAGCTTCAGATCTGGGTGGTTTTTCAGATCTCTCTCTCCTCCTTCTCCTTATCTCACTCTTTTCTTAGGGGTTCTGCTTCGTCTCCTTCTACGTCTCTCCCTCTCTCCTCCTTCTCTTTCTGTGTAGCAAGTTTCAGATGACTTTTTTTTTTTTTTAAAAAAAATCCAACGAACCCGGATCATGAGCTTAACTCGAACCGGCTTTCTGGCCGGTTCGCCGGTTTCCAGTCCGAACCGGCCGGTCCAGTTCAAGTTTCATAACATTGGTATATCCTAATAGATTATTAGATTGTACTACCTCCGTATCTTAATATAAAATCCAATTTATAATTAAATTTTTTATTAAAGTAGATCTTATATTAAAAACTAGAAATATTACTAATTAATGTTATTATGTGATTTGGGGGTGTTTAACTTGGGAGATCGAATTACTCTCAAGCCCTACACAAAACTATGACTACCTAAAAATCTCATAAAATCTACAAATCACCCACAATCCCAAACTCCTAAAGTAAATATGTTTTCAAATGCGATTACAAAAATTTCATAAATTAGATACCCTATGTATGACTACCTAAAAATCTCATTATAAACAAAAATATGTTTTCAAATGCAATTACAAAACAAAAGTACTCCTCTGTCACCACTAACCAACCACCAGTTGTTAGAGCTTTGTTCACAACTATTGACCGTCAGAGCTCCATTGACTAGCAGCGGTGGTGGAGGGTGATTTTTTGTCTAAAAAACAAGGGTATTTTTGTAATTGTACTTGAAACATTTTTTACAAATTTGAGACTCATGGGTGATTTGTGGATTCCATGGCACTTTTGGATAGTTCATGATCTTGTGAGGGACTCGAGTAATTCTCCCTCTAAATTCTTAAGTAATTGAAATGATAAACCTATAGAAGAGATTGACTGATAAACGGTACTCCATTATTTGAGGCTAGGCTTGCATTACTAATGTTATCACTTGTCTTTTAAGCATGTAAGGTTTGGGCATGCCCTTGGGTTTTGGGGTGGACGGGCCTCCCCTTCTCATTGATTTCTATATGTTTTTTAGGGAAAAAACAGTTTTCCTTTGGACGTACGTGAAGTTCTTATTGAAATACTGCAATTGCAAAAAGGTTACTAAGACTTGGAATGATTCAAATTTTGTGTGTGTCTTAATGTTTGATTTGTAAAAAATATTTTTTACATCAGTTGTTTCAGTCCATTTGGAGATAAAAAAAAACTTCTATATATCATTAAATAATCCCACGATTTTGTTTTCTCACGTCTGATTGTTTGAATGGGGTGAGTTTTGAGAAACTATCAAAACCAAGACAATCAATTAGCTTAAAAAATGCTTTACAAAAATAATTACCTAGTCAATGGTTGGATGCATTCATGGTATTAAATATAGTTAAATTTGCAAGTTTTTATTTATTTTAATTTTGAGATAAAGTCAATAACTTAATTAACCACCCATCGTTCACTATATATACATACTCTTTATAAGTATAACTTATAGATTTTAATGTAATGATAGGAGTGTATAGTAGCAGAAGACATGGTTGTTAAGTGATAAGCAAGAGAAGCTTCAAATATATAGAAAGTGAAATACAAAGAGAGATAGCACAAAGGCCAGCGAGTAAGCTAGCAATTGCATCTCATAGTTTTACACCTCATCTGCATGTGGATGCCTAATGATGAGCTTATTTCATCAAACACCATCTACGTACGTACGATTAAGAAAGATATATATATATGTGTGTAGGTTTTATTTATTTATATATATGTCTATGTGAGAATGATAGATGACGATGAGAATATATATATAGGTCAGCAATCATAAGTGCAAATGCACATGACGTCTCTGCAAAAGCCACTAAGCAATCCTTCGTCTCTCCTACACCGAACGTCACACCGAATGTCCCCTGTCGCACTAAAGCATGGTCCTTTGAAGAACTTGCTCGGCTTCCTGCATGTCCGCGCTTCCGTCTTCACCACCACTTCTTCTGCAGTATATATCATTCATTCATATATATAAGAAAAATATTGAACAAGAAGAAGAAGAAGACCTGGGATACACATATTTATATATATATATAGAGAGAAACTTACGAGCAGCCAAGAGAAGGATGAGAATGGAAAACACAACAAGAAGTGACTTCCTTTCCATAATGTCTTCTTCGATCTACTGCTTAATGAGTGTGTGTGTGATGCATAAGGAAGAAGACAAGGTTGGTATTTATAGAGCTGGGGTGGCTGCTGCATAATGTCTTCTTAGAGCTACTGCATAATGTCTTCCAAACATGCACGAATCATTGTTTTGCAAGAATATGCCATTTGGCAGGCACCCTCAAAAGTCAACACATGCGAAGGTAGGGTCCACCCACGTATTGACAACGCTTGAAGAAATATATAATGTGGGAAGGGTTGTCCGCTATACTTGAATAAGGTCCAGAAGTTGACTAATTTGCTCCTGCGTCAGATTATAGCAGGTAGAGTGTTGAGCATATTTGTTTTGGACATTTAAATTATGAACAGCCATTTACTTCAGGTGGGATTGTTTACAAAATGTCAGACTCTATTTTCATTTCTGCTGTCACCACGTATGCTTTCTTTATTATGATAATGAACTATATGTCGGTGTATCCTATTTTGAACAAAAAAAAGTTGTGTAGGTGATATTTCTAATTTCTTCTAGAAAGTTATTTACTTAAGGCTATAAAATTTAAGGGTAGAATGAAAATTGATTAGCAATACATGTATCTTCATTATTGGTTATAAAAATATAGATGTAAAACTTTGGAAGGATAATATAAGATTTGAATTATTTATCCCAAATGGAAATCAAAGATTTATGAACATGCTCAACATTTGAATATTAGAAGCTAAAGGTTATTAAGTTATCTTTTCCTGGTTTATTGACATAGATTTATTAGGAAGAACGCATTGTGGGAGAATAACTTCCGGCCTGATGCTTGAAGAAATTTAATCACATGAGTATTTTCTTGACAAGGTGAGAATGGTTGTTTGCAGACATTCCTAAGGAGAGGTTCAACCCCCTTTGAATCATTTTATTTGTCGATTGGACCAGTGCCCTTAGATTCTGCTAATTTTCCTCTTCAGCCACTATTAAGCAATTCATCACGCATAGGAGAACCTGATAGTACTTGGACTTACTTTCTTTTGGACATTCCTAGTGGTGCTGCCGGAGGAAATATTCACATTCGACTATCCTCTGATTCGAAGATTAGTTATGAAGTATATGCCAGATTTGGTGGATTGCCATCTCTTGACAATTGGGATTATTATTATGCTAACAAGACAAGGAGGAGTGATCCATCTATGTTTTTCATCGTGCTATACGAGTCAAGTGATGATAAGATTGATTTTTATATTATTTATGCTAGAGAAGGAACGTGGGGCTTTGGTCTAAGACATCTTAATACCAGCATTGTTTCTTCAAAGGGACAGACCGACATGTCACTTTCACTTGAAAGATGCCCAAGGCGATGCTCCTCTCATGGCTCCTGCAAATTTTCTTTTGATGCAAGTGGACTAACATCATACAGGTTTAAGCAGTTGTGGTGAGAATGGAAAATCAAAAAGTATTGTGGGGCCATAATTGACCCCATGATTATTAATATTTTACATGGAGTGTAAAATACCAATGTCAGTAAAAATTTTGTGAGAAAATGAATAATTCTAAATAATAAAATTATCAACAATTAGTGGGGGATTAATTAAGTAATTATTGGCTAATTACTTAAGCTTAAACAAAGGAAAATCCAAAGATAATTGTGTAAAACCCTATAATTAGTGGTTTATGGCTAAAATTAGTATAAAATATATTTGCTAATTAATTGGAAAATATGAAGGAAAATTGGTGAGATTATGTAATTTTAAGCCTAAATGCAAGAATGGACCAATAAGGGAATTTTGGGAATTTTTTTTAAAAAATTTGAAATAAATAATTAATTAAATAATTAAATAATTAGGAAATAAATATTTACAAATCCAAAAAATGGGGCAGCCGAATTTTTGGACAAAAATGAGGATAAGAATGTGTAGAAAATATCATGATATTATTTGATCAAGTTGTAATTAAATAATAATATAATTTATGTGTAACAAATAGAAAAGGTAAATAAACATCGATAGAAATTGGATCCTATCTAGAGAACCAGGAGTGAAATTTCTAAAGTCAGTAAAGATTATGGAAGAGTGGATTTTTATCTTGAAGTAGACTGTTCCGGAAGTCATTTCCGATATCGGTGGAGCATTTTGATAATAAGATGAAATAGGGTAATCTGTGAAAAAGACAGATAGTCACAGATTTAGAATTTGAAGAAAATAAATTGTAACTCAACATCTGGGAATGAGTTGAGAATTTCCTGGACATATTTGGAATCAGTGAATTTTTGTCCAGAGGTTGACGATTCCGGAAATTTCTTCCGTAACTGACACTTTTTCCGTAAAACTTCAGCAGGACCGTTGAAACCCTGTATGGAATCAAAAATTAGGTTAACTTAGACATTTCTAATGAGAAATAAAAGGTCTTCAAAGTTTTGATTCTGAATCTCTGAGATTTTGCGCGATTACGCGATTCGAACACCGATCGGGGAATTGTACTAGTATAGGCTTCTGGAAGCAGGACATGTGTCACCATGTGATTGGCTTGTTGTTTGACTTTTGAGGGGGGGAGGACGGCTTCCAAGTGTCCTGGTGAGGATCGTGACACCTTGCAGAAGTGCGATCCGACGGCCGATATCTGGTATGAAAAAGCATGAATAGTAACATGGAATTTGCCTATAAATAGGACTTAGCACCTTCATTCTTTCTCATATCCAAAACAAGAGCTCAAGGCCGAAATAGAGAGAAGGAAGAGAGAGGAAGGAGTCCGGGGAAATTTTGCAGCGAAGCTCTGAGTAAGTTCTTCGGTCCTTAGTCTTAAGCTTCGGTAGTTCTTTCGGTAGTTAGAGTAGAAATGTTAGATTAGTCTTTAATCTTCCAAGTATGATTAAATATAATATGTTAGGGGTATTTTAGTCATTATTTCGAAAATCATGATGGGGTCGGAGTTATGGCAAAATTTTGGAAGATTAGAGTCAAAATAGTGAAGCTCTGGCGAAATTCCGCCGATTAGGGGCATCAGGGGCAAAATGATAATTTTTACCTAAAATGCCTGTTATGATGTGAATCATTAATTAATATGATTTATATTTCGAAAATTATGTTGGAGTAGGAGTTATGTTGAAATTTTGAAAGATTAGGGTTAAAGTAACGAAGTGCTGGCGAAATTCCGCCGATTAGGGGTCAGGGGTAAAATGGTCATTTTGACTAAAAATGTCCGTCGTAATGATGGATCCTTAACAAGTACGTTGTTATATTGATAGGATATCCCTGATTACGTTCTGACCTACTGTCGTACCGTATTCCGACAGAAATACCGTCTACCGTCAACGAAGGTACGTTCTGCTGGGGTCCGATTGCAATGGACCTCAGCTCTCCATATAGCTTCAGGGTCGGGAGGACCAAGGACCGGGGATAAAGACAAGCAGGCCGCGTAGAGGCTCGGCTGAAGACTTCCTTTCGACGTTCCGGCGGAAGCCTTCCTTTTGTTATTGTACATCACTTTTGAACCACGCGGTTCTTCGTATCATGTTGTAACCAAAGGACTTACGGCGTTTTATATATACATATCAGTTACTCAATCGCTCTGTTGCTCTACTCTAATGATTTTGAAATGATGTTTGATGAAAAAAAAAATACTACTTTTGAAAACGGGATGTTACAAAACACGTGGGTGAAATTTAAGATATAGTTATAGATTGAGAGCTTGTCATTTTATCAAAATGACTTAAAACCAATTGATAGGATATAACTCATCTTTTATATACTTTCAATTCAATGTCTAACTATTTGATGTGGGTTATATTCCAAGGTTATTAAACCCGGACCGGTCAGTGAATAGGTTGAGATACTGGGTTAAGGGTCAGAGGGTCAGACCAGAGTCAAACTGGAACTAAACCGGGATCAAATCGGTAAAAAATAAAGATTTAATATTATTAATATATTAATATAAAATTTTAATGAGATGATAAAGTACTTAAAATTTTTAAGTGTTTATTTTAACCTCAAACACTTAACCTCACAGGTTTACTTTTATTCTTCATTCTATGTGCCTTCATTGCAGTAAAAAAAATGTCTTGTCATTGCTTTTCCCTCTCCACTATTCTGCCATGCTTTGTCAAATCCATCCTGGTTTCATCCTGGTTTTCTCCATTAATATGTGTGCATCGTATATTTTATTCGCCCATTCTTATGACTTTGGCGTTTTTGTGGTTATTTCATCTCTTTCATCTCTGATTTTCCTGATCACTCCCCCCCTCAAGTCTCAGTGTCTCATCTTCTGCTTCGTTGAGAAATGACTCAAATGAATGATAGAGGGTGATTGAACCATATTTTTATATGATATTTTATAACTAAATTGGGATTCTTAATGCATTTTCTATGACATTATTGCATGATTAGGCACTAATTTGAGTTAGAGATATTTGTATTGAATTAAGTGAAATTAAGGGCAAAATAGTCATAAATGGTTAATTATTCATGCAAATGATTTCTTGGACTTTTAATTCTACCTTTTGCTTAATCTTGCATTGTAGGTGATTGGATTGAATTTTGTAGCTTGTTGGATTTAGATATATGTATTTCCTTATTGATTCAATGATGTTGTGTTGTCTACGTGGTATTGTTAGATAATATGATCGAATTGGATTAATTGAGTGGCGTGGTATCGCATTCATATGAAGAGGAACCAAGTTGCATTAATTTAATCCTAATCACACACTAAGTGGTTTAAAACAATATCTCAAGAGATAGTAGTTTGCTACGGTAGTAGGAGCTACTATTGATTGGGAATATTGGACTCAAGTGGTATCTTGGGGTTTTTCATCTAGACTTGGTGAAAATTTACTCCTATATTTAATTAAACTATGATAGTCACTGTTCCATTTCCAAGAGCATTCATACTCATTTTCATACTCCATTCCATTTTATAAAGAAAATACCGAAAATAATAGTTTAGCATTTAATTCAATTGCATTACTCTTTAGTTTATTAATTCGAAAATCCAAAAATCATTTCCCCTTATTTTATTGCATTTGCATAACATTTAGATTATCTAGGAATCAATAAAAGGCTCCTCGAAAAGAGAGAACGATCATAGGTTTGCCTATACGCAATCCTTGGTTATTTTTGATTGTGGACCCAAGGCTAAAGACAAAAAGGGCCTCATCAGAGGGCTTCAGCGGCAAGAAGTCGAGAACTATGCGACTATATGTTTTTGGCGACAAATCCAGCAGCGAGAGCTTCAGATCTGGGTGGTTTTTCAGATCTCTCTCTCCTCCTTTTCCTTATCTCACTCTTTTCTTAGGGGTTCTGCTTCGTCTCCTTCTACGTCTCTCCCTCTCTCCTTCTCTTTCTGTGTAGCAAGTTTCAGATGACCTTTTTTTCTTAAAAAAAAAAAATCCAACGAACCCGGATCATGAGCTTAACTCGAACCGGCTTTCTGGCCGGTTTGCCGGTTTACGGTCCGAACCGGCCGGTCCAGTTCGAGTTTCATAACATTGGTATATCCTAATAGATTATTAGATTGTACTACCTCCGTATCTTAATATAGGATCCAATTTATAATTAAATTATTTTATTGAAGTAGATCTTATATTAAAAACTAGAGATAGTACTAATTAATGTTATTATGTGATTTGGGGGTGTTTAACTTGGGAGATCGAATTACTCTCAAGCCCTACACAAAACTATGACTACCTAAAAATCTCATAAAATCTACAAATCACCCACAATCCCAAACTCCTAAAGTAAATATGTTTTCAAATGCGATTACAAAAATTTCATAAATTAGATACCCTATGTATGACTACCTAAAAATCTCATTAAAAACAAAAATATGTTTTCAAATGCAATTACAAAACAAAAGTACTCCTCTATCACCACTAACCAACCACCAGTTGTTAGAGCTTTGTTCACAACTATTGACCGTCAGAGCTCCATTGACTAGCAGCGGTGGTGGAGGGTGATTTTTTGTCTAAAAAACAAGGGTATTTTTGTAATTGTACTTGAAACATTTTTTACAAATTTGAGACTCATGGGTGATTTGTGGATTCCATGGCACTTTTGGATAGTTCATGATCTTGTGAGGGACTCGAGTAATTCTCCCTCTAAATTCTTAAGTAATTGAAATGATAAACCTATAAAAGAGATTGACTGATAAACGTTACTCCATTATTTGAGGCTAGGCTTGCATTACTAATGTTATCACTTGTCTTTTAAGCCTGTAAGGTTTGGGCATGCCCTTGGGTTTTGGGGTGGACGGGCCTCCCCTTCTCATTGATTTCTATATGTTTTTTAGGGAAAAAACAGTTTTCCTTTGGACGTACGTGAAGTTCTTATTGAAATACTGCAATTGCAAAAAGGTTACTAAGACTTGGAATGATTCAAATTTTGTGTGTGTGTCTTAATGTTTGATTTGTAAAAAATATTTTTTACATCAGTTGTTTCAGTCCATTTGCAGATCAAAAAAAACTTCTATATATCATTAAATAATCCCACGATTTTGTTTTCTCACGTCTGATTGTTTGAATGGGGTGAGTTTTGAGAAACTATCGAAACCAAGACAATCAATCAGTTTAAAAAATGCTTTACAAAAATAATTACCTAGTCAATGGTTGGATGCATTCATGGTATTAAATATAGTTAAATTTGTAAGTTTTTATTTATTTTAATTTTGAGATAAAGTCAATAACTTAATTAACCACCCATCGTTCACTATATATACATACTCTTTATAAGTATAACTTATAGATTTTAATGTAATGATAGGAGTGTATAGTAGCAGAAGACATGGTTGTTAAGTGATAAGAAATAGAAGCTTCAAATATATAGAAAGTGAAATACAAAGAGAGATAGCACAAAGGCCAGCGAGTAAGCTAGCAATTGCATCTCATAGTTTTACACCTCATCTGCATGTGGATGCCTAATGATGAGCTTATTTCATCAAACACCATCTACGTACGTACGATTAAGAAAGATATATATATATGTGTGTAGGTTTTATTTATTTATATATATGTCTATGTGAGAATGATAGATGACGATGAGAATATATATATAGGTCAGCAATCATAAGTGCAAATGCACATGACGTCTCTGCAAAAGCCACTAAGCAATCCTTCGTCTCTCCTACACCGAACGTCACACCGAATGTCCCCTGTCGCACTAAAGCATGGTCCTTTGAAGAACTTGCTCGGCTTCCTGCATGTCCGCGCTTCCGTCTTCACCACCACTTCTTCTGCAGTATATATCATTCATTCATATATATAAGAAAAATATTGAACAAGAAGAAGAAGAAGAAGAAGACCTGGGATACACATATTTATATATATATATAGATAGAAACTTACGAGCAGCCAAGAGAAGGATGAGAATGGAAAACACAACAAGAAGTGACTTCCTTTCCATAATGTCTTCTTCGATCTACTGCTTAATGAGTGTGTGTGTGATGCATAAGGAAGAAGACAAGGTTGGTATTTATAGAGCTGGGGTGGCTGCTGCATAATGTCTTCTTAGAGCTACTGCATAATGTCTTCCAAACATGCACGAATCATTGTTTTGCAAGAATATGCCATTTGGCAGGCACCCTCAAAAGTCAACACATGCGAAGGTAGGGTCCACCCACGTATTGACAACGCTTGAACAATTATATAATGTGGGAAGGGTTGTCCGCTATCCTTGAATAAGGTCCAGAAGTTGACTAATTTGCTCCTGCGTCAGATTATATCAGGTAGAGTGTTGAGCATATTTGTTTTGGACATTTAAATTATGAACAGCTATTTACTTCAGGTGGGATTGTTTACAAAATGTCAGACTCTATTTTCATTTCTGCTGTCACCACGTATGCTTTCTTTATTATGATAATGAACTATTAGTCGGTGTATCCTATTTTGAACAAAAAAAAGTTGTGTAGGTGATATTTCTAATTTCTTCTAGAAAGTTATTTACTTAAGGCTATAAAATTTAAGGGTAGAATGAAAATTGATTAGCAATACTTTGGAAGGATAATATAAGATTTAAGGGTATCTTCATTATTGGTTATAAAAATATAGATGTAAAACTTTGGAAGGATAATATAAGATTTGAATTATTTATCCCAAATGGAAATCAAAGATTTATGAACATGCTCAACATTTGAATATTAGAAGCTAAAGGTTATTAAGTTATCTTTTCCTGGTTTATTGACATAGATTTATTAGGAAGAACGCATTGTGGGAGAATAACTTCCGGCCTGATGCTTGAAGAAATTTAATCACATGAGTATTTTCTTGACAAGGTGAGAATGGTTGTTTGCAGACATTCCTAAGGAGAGGTTCAACCCCCTTTGAATCATTTTATTTGTCGATTGGACCAGTGCCCTTAGATTCTGCTAATTTTCCTCTTCAGCCACTATTAAGCAATTCATCACGCATAGGAGAACCTGATAGTACTTGGACTTACTTTCTTTTGGACATTCCTAGTGGTGCTGCCGGAGGAAATATTCACATTCGACTATCCTCTGATTCGAAGATTAGTTATGAAGTATATGCCAGATTTGGTGGATTGCCATCTCTTGACAATTGGGATTATTATTATGCTAACAAGACAAGGAGGAGTGATCCATCTATATTTTTCGTGCTATACGAGTCAAGTGATGATAAGATTGATTTTTATATTATTTATGCTAGAGAAGGAATGTGGGGCTTTGGTCTAAGACATCTTAATATCAATATTGTTTCTTCAAAGGGACAGACCGACATGTCACTTTCACTTGAAAGATGCCCAAGGCGATGCTCCTCTCATGGCTCCTGCAAATTTTCTTTTGATGCAAATGGACTAACATCATACAGGTAAAGAATGTCATATTGTGTAGTTTCTAAATGGCATGTCTTGTATTGTTCCACAAAATTTTAAAGAATTTTATTAGTTCTTGTCTTGTATCGCATCAAGGTGAATGTTCACTTTTGACATACATTATTTGATTTTTTTCTTTTAATTATCTTTACTCTGATTATATTTGTAATGATCTAAGTGGTTCATTCTCTTCTTTGCCATGTTATTTTTATCTGGTTTCCTGGCTATATATTCAACTTAAACTAATTTCCTTCAAAGAGAAAGCATCCATCTGGCAGTCTAAACTATCTAGTTTTCAAATTCATATAAGCAGCATAGCCATCTTTTTCTGAATATGCCTTGACATCTATACTTGCTTCTCATTTTATGTAAGCAGGATTCTGGGAAGAAGTAACCGAATTCATCATCTGTGGACTGTGGTTGTTTGATTAATCAGTTTTCCCACCCTTTTCTGAATAGTTGTGATCTTAGAGAGAGGAGTCTCTGTTAAGAAACATAGACCATTGAATTAATTTCTAATTATATAAAATTGAAAGTCAAATATGCTTTATCCTTGTTTTGTCCTTCAGGTTGTCAAATATATGTACTTGTCGTCAAATTTGTTTATCAGATATGCTTCAGAGCATTCTTTTGATGGTACCATATTGTAGATTTTCCTTCTCTAATCAACTAATAAAAGAATTCGTGCAGGGCATCTTCAGGAATCAATTTTCCTCATTGTCTCTAATGCTGCAGCCATATTGCCTGCACTTTGGGCACTTCGGCAAAAGGTAT
The DNA here is from genome assembly GCA_025563575.1 of Acacia pycnantha. Taxonomy (NCBI): domain Eukaryota; kingdom Viridiplantae; phylum Streptophyta; class Magnoliopsida; order Fabales; family Fabaceae; genus Acacia; species Acacia pycnantha. The sequence continues at coordinate 2,515,825 of JAMWYP010000058.1, forward strand.
TTCTTGTCTTTCACTTTCTTTTCTGTAGGTGGCTTTTTCATAATTTGTATTAATAACTGTTTTAGAGGATTATGACTTTCTAGGGTGATTTCAAAAATATCTTAGAATCTTGTTGTTTTAACACTGTCTCTAACCTTCCTACCCACATTAGGCTGTATCATGAATTATTCAGCCACATACAAGAATTAGCCTTCTGGTGTCATCTTGTAAGTTGGAACTATTAAAACTGGTATATAAACTAAGATGTTGGGGAGAAGAGTTTCTGATTCTAGAATCTGGATGCTTAAAGTTAAATGAACAAACTGAGGTTGAGATTAGCAACTTCAGAATCTTGTGTCATAAAATGTTTGAATTCAAATCATAAATGGAGTATTTCTATTTTAACTCAGATTATTACTGTTAAATATCCAATAGAAAAATGATCCCTGTATATCTTATATGTTGCAATTGAACACATAATTCCCTTCATGCAGGCTTTTTCAGAGTGGATTTTATTCACATCCAGTGGAATTTCAAGCGCGCTATATATACCTTGCTTGTGATGTAGGCACGTGGTGTGTATTGAACTATAACGTCTTACAGGTTAGAGCTATGCTTCCAGTGTTTGTTTGATATGGGGAAATAAATATTTTTGAACTTTAGAAATGCAATTAAGAAGATTAGGGTGGAGTAATCGCTTTTTCGTATGGGAATGTACTCTCCTTTTAAGTTGATCTTAAAATATAAGGGTGGTCTTACATATTACGTAACTATCTTTCAGTTCATGAACTTCTGGCTCTGTTTCATGACTGCGGTCTGCACTTTTGTTTACCTTGCTACCATTGATGAGGTATTTAAGAGGGCAATTCATTCAGCAGTTGCTATTCTTACAGCTCTTATGGCTGCAATAAAAGCAACCAGGTACACTACTAGACTATTACAGATATTCGTGTTAGTTATTTACCGTATATGATGTTTGAGAGTATTATTGTTGGGTAATTTTCTATGCTGAATTGTGCAGGTCTTCTAACATAGTTCTTGTAATAGTAATTGGAGGCGTTGGTCTTCTTGTTGGTTGGTTGATAGAACTCTCATCGAAGTATAGGTCACCTTTCTTCTCAATTGGATTTTCATTAAATTCCATTAACAGGTTAGTTCTCTCTTCCTCAATAATAAAAGCATGCATAGACTAAATTTGATGAAAGAGTTATAGATTTTAGAGGAAACAGAGCAAAGAATAATCTGAATAATATTAGTCTTGTTGAATCACAAATCAAACCATGTAAGCTTCCCTTATTTATAGGCATAAGTCCTAATAGATATGAATCTTGATAGATACCCTAATCTTTATAGACGGATCCCATGTTGACACCATTAAACCTAGAATTGCCAAAGAATTACACACATATACCTAACCGTTACTGTCTCACTATTGTAACAGTCAACAACCTTTTCAAAGTTCCCTTGTGTGTTGAAGCAACTCGAGCATCTTCGAGATAGGTTAGTTAATGTCTAGTCACTACTGAAGTTAGGAATGATGAATTTTCACTGCAGCTTGGAAACTATAAAGCAATGGCGGCTTTATAATCTCATCAAGACACTTCTGAAACGGTTTTGGTGGGGTTTCTTATTGGCTGGTTTTGTGGCATTGGCCATGGCTGGGATAAGCTGGGATCTTGAAACTAGTCAAACGTACTGGATTTGGCACAGCTACAACGTCATTAGTTTCATCAAATCTGAATTCTCTATCTTGTTTTTCCCCCCGTTCTCACTGTCTTTTACATTGTTTGCAGCATGTGGCACATCACAATATACACATCTTCTTTCTTCTTCCTCGGTTCAAAGGCAAAAAATGTTGATAGTGAGAATCAATCACGTGCAAGTGGAAACTATGCCCTGACTCATCAGGATTCACTTCCAAGAGGTACTAGGTGTTCTGGTGTAGAACACAGATGTCTAGCCCTGAGGGGCTAGTATGTTGATATTTGTTGGGACTTGACCTAGGAGCGAAGCCTAGGGCCTACGTACCCTGTAGAGAGGGATCAAAGTCCACGTAGTTCGATGATACTGGAGGCGTTTAGCCAAAGGGGGTGGTGTGTGTGCTCTGTGTCGGCTGAATAGTAAATAGCCAGAGAGTAGAAGATGTACCTTTAGGGTTTAACTCTTATTTATAGAGTGTACCTTAGGGTTAGGGTTTGGACCTGTGGGCCTCTGTGTCTCCAAGCCTAAGTGACGTGACGTCATATCTGTGCCACGTGGATTGCCCCTTGTTGGGCCATATATTGAATATAGGCCTTATGCAGGTCCGTAATAGTTGCCCCCAAGCTCAGTAGTTGAGGTCTCTGAGTTGCCGAGATTAATTGTTTGATTGACTGTGAAATACGGACTTGACCGAGATATATCCAGCTCATTCGGGTTGTTTGAGAAGAAATAAGATCCCTTGCTCGCTTTCGTAGCAATTTTAATTTATGACTGTGCGCTAACGCTTAGTTTGCTCATTTCGAATGCTTGTTCGAGTTTGCATTAATCCCGGTTATTGACAACTGTATAGTAATTGCCCCCAGCCTGGTAGTCCAGGTCTCTGGGCTGCCGGGGTGGATTTGTTGTTGAATCTGGATATCGTATCGGAGTTGCTACCACTCGTTTGATTTTGATAAAGTGTCTATCTGAGTTTCAAAAGAACTCCAGAGTTACTTGTATTCTGATTGAATTGCCCCCAGACATGTAGTCCGGGTTAATTTTGCTTTGAAACTTCGTCTAATTCTTTTTATGATCGTCAAGATCTCTTCTTCTTCAATCATATGGGTCTCCGAGTTTGTCTGTTGCAACACCTGTAATACCCTAAAAATCTATATCATAAATTGATAAGAGTATACCTATAGAAAATAGGTGAATATGAGGTTTCAAACACCTTGTATTGAGTTTACCTTGTTGTTAGGGTAATCTCCCTTGCAATTAGATAATTTGCAATTAGGTCCCTAAAACGTTTGGAAATTTGCAAATAGGTCCCTAGGCACATTGTGGGTTATAAATACCCTGTGAAAGCTATAAAGGAGGCAAGTAAAAATCTATTTGAAATAGGGAAGGATATTGTCCCTAATTTAGGTAATTTATTAAGTTACAAACTTGGAGGAATTGTAGAAGAATACTCAAAAAGTAAGGAAATGACCGAAGTACCCCCGTAAATGCTAAGATAATGCAGGAAACATGAAAACAAAGATGTCAATACAAAATTTATGAGGTAATGAGGCATGCTAATTAAGAAAATTATTAACTAGTGATAAGAAAGTAATTAAGTAATTATTGGCTAATTACTTAAGCATAAGCAAAGGAAATTCATGAATAATTATGTAAAACCCTAAAATTAGTGGTTTTTGGCTTAAAATTAGTAAAAACATATTTGCTAATTAATGTGGAATTTTTGAGAAAAATAGTTGAGTTTAGGTATTTTTGGGCCTAAATACAAGAATGAATCAATTAGAGAATTTTGTGAAATTTTTAAGAAAATTGAAATAAATAAATAAATAAATAAATATTTATTATAATATTTTTGGGCCAGCCGAATTTGGATAAAAATGTAGGATAAGAATTTGTCAAAATATCAATGTAAACTTAGTATACAAGTTTTGGATATTATTATTTTAATATATAATTTATTAAGGTGAATAGTAATTAAATAAATAGGAAACGGACCCTATCTAGAGAACCAGGAATGAGAATTCCAAAGTCAAGGTAAAATATTGATCAGTGAGTTTTTACCTTCAAGTGACCTCTTCCGGAAGTTAATTCTGAAGCCAATTGTGCATTTTCCTAAAAAGACGAAATAGGGAAAAATGCAGATAGTCATATTTTGGATTTGAAGAAAATAAATTATAACTCAACATCTAGTGGTGAGTTTATAATTATCCGAGCGTATTTGGAATCAGTGAATTTTTCTCCAGAAGTTGATAATTCCGAAAACGATTTTCGTAACTGGACCCGTACGGACACGTTTTTCGAGAAAACTTCAACTGGACTGTTGGAACCCTGAATGGGACCAAAATTAAAGTTAAATTAGATATTATTGAAGAGGAAGAGGAGATCTTAAAAGTTATGAATTCAGAATTTTGAGATTTCGCGAAACGGACACCTATCGGGGAAATTCTATCGGACCTAACCATAAAGCAACATAAGTCATCACTTGGAACCAATCCATTGCTGCCAAATCAGCCATGTATGTCGACCAAAAGCCTTCCATGGACAAGAATTAAACACCATTTAAGTTTGATTTTCCATGGTTAAAGGCAAAGGAAAATTTACAACTTTTGGAAGGAGAAATTACCACATTGAACCCAAACTTTTCCTATATAAAGGCATGCAATGCTCTTGCATTTTCACACCATTTATTTCATCCTTGGCCGAAATTAGAGAGAGAAAGAAGAGAGAGAAGCTCTGGGAAAAATTGTGAAGAAGTCTTCAACGGGTAAGTTTTTCGGTCCTTAGTCTTTGGTTCTTTCGGTAGTTTTAGTAGAACTGTTAGTTAGATCTAGGAAGTAGGAGATGAGATTCCCATTCTTGTTTTTAGGCCTCATTGCATTGAAAGATGCCTGGCGAGGTAAAAACATAATAGGGATTGAGTCTCTGAAAGTTGAAAGTTAAAATAGCGAGCTTTAAGCTTTCGTAGTTCTTTCAATAGTTAGAGTAGTACTGCTAGTATAGCCTTTAATTTTTCAAGCATGATTGGATATCATATGATAGGGCTATATTAGTCTATAATTTCAAAAATTATCATTGGGTCGAAGTTCTGGCAAAATTTTGGAAAATCGGAGCCAAAGTAACGAAGTGCTGGCGAAATTCCGCCAATTAGGGGTATAGGGGCAAAATGATAATTTTTACCTAAAATGCCAGTTATAATGCCAAATCACTAATGAAAGTGATCTTACCCTTATAGGATATCAGAAACTCTGATCTACTGCCGTTACGCTGTCCGACGTGCCGCTGTTGGACGTTTCGCTGTTTTCCGTAAAACGTGCCGTTTCCGCCAGAATTGCCGACATTTGTCAACGGAGGTACGTTCGCGTACTGTAACACTAATCTGATGATTATTGAATGATTATATGTGATAATATGTTATGTGAATAGTTTGGTGCCGAAGGCAAGGCTAGTCTATGTGGGTATGCCATTTAGTCGCCGTATAAGTCGGTGAGGCCCCCATGATAGACACTTACCTGGCCATTCTATTCGGTGCTACATGCACCGTGTCTATGGAATCGTACATAGATGCACCGTGTCTATGTAATCGTACATAGATGCACCGTGTCTAAGGAATCGTACTTAGATACACAGTGACTATGGAACCGTACTTAGATGCACAGTGACTATGGAACCGTACTTAGATCACTGATTACAGCTTTATTCGGGTTATAGACATAATAATGCCGATATGTTTTCCTAGCGCTGAGGACACGACCGTACATCGTGGCACGAGTGAATGGTGCAGACGGACTTAACGTTACATGTTAGTGTAGTTTTTATTAAATGATCATACGATGTACCGGCTTGATCAATGCTGTAAAATTTGAAATACCTATTGTACATATACTGTTTTTAAGCATGAGGTTAACCGTTACCTGAGATCCAATGCGCTAAATTGGATCTCAGCTATAGCTTCAGGGTCCGGAGGACCGAGGAGAGAAGCAAGCAGGCCACGTAGATCGAGGATAAGGTAGGGAGCTAGCATGAAGACCAGATTGAGACGCTTTAGTTTTGTTGTACTTACGTTAGATGTAAACACTCGGAGGAATGTACGTCCTTATGAACAGCCAGATACACTGTTATCAATGTTATTCAGTTACTCTTTATTATGAAAAAAAAAATTCGTCGCTCAAAACTCTGATCAAAACGCTATGAAAACAGTTGTGAAAACCGGGGTGTTACAACACCGAATTCCCCAAATCCGAATTGTCTTGAAGAGGAACGGACTGGGTTTTTGCTTATGTCGCTGACAGCTTTACAGTGCCACACTTGTTACCCCGACTTGGCGCTCAAGGGCCTGGGGCTCACTGGGGTGTATTGACTTTTTACCCTGGATCTCATGTCCGAGTTTAGTCTTCATTTCAACAATAAGTTGATTATATAAATCCAAATATGTGTTCAGAGTTCTATTGATTGACCGAGCTAGGGTCTTAGTTATGTAGAGTTCGCTTGTACTCTTCTGGTGTTAGACACCAGGTGTATGGGTAGGGGTTTTTGAATCAACCACGTTACGAGGTTCTGGAGTCGTTGTCTGGTATCTTAACAAGGATAAGGGCAAACTGTCACATGCTCAGCTGTGGTCGTAAGGACACACATTTAAACATTTTGACCTGATCAGGGTCCGGCATGACTATTCGCCTTCTTATCTAGGTGTCAATTCGATGCATCAAAATATTCACAAGGGCTGATGACAGCGGCCTCGTGTAGCTTTAAACGACCTCGGCTTGTTGGCCCCGGTGTTAGTCTTGTACCTTTGGTTGGAGTATGACTAGGTTGAGTGACCCGAGTCTTTGTCCATTCCCTTGTAGGTACTTGGGACGTCGTTAAATGTCCAAAATATTTGCAAGGGCTGATAACAACGACTTCGCATAATTTAATTAGAAACCGGGCTAAGTCTTGGAAGCGACCGAGTTGCGAAAGCTTACGGTGACGGCTTCGCTTGACTGAAAAGCCGGGTTAAGTTTTGGAAGCGACCGAGTTGCAAAAGCTTACGGTGACAGCTTCGCTTGACTGAAAAGTCGGGTTCGATGGCCCTCGGCGTACTCTTTCATGCTAAGTCTTGGAAGCGACCGAGTTGCGAAAACTTACGGTGACGGCTTCGCTTGACTAAAAAACCGGGTTCGATGACCCTTGCACGGAGCCCGGACTTTAACTATATTAAGCGTAACCGGGGGTCCGCCTTCTTTTTCTTTTTATGATCGTTAGGATCTCTCTACATCAATCATCCGGGTCTCCGGGTTGATTGATTGGAGCTGTATCGACTTGATCATTAATGAAAGTTTGTTCACTTCTCGATCAATTCGAATATTTATGTAGTGTTTCATCCGTGTCCACGATGTACTGATATAGTGAACTCACATTTGTTTTTGGAGTACTATTGAGTGACCGGGCCAGGGTCATAGATGTGATATGCAGAATCTGCGAAAGCGCGTTTGGTATTGAAACCGTAAAGTGGTGAGGGATCAGTATTCAAACTGTCTCATATAATTCCGGGTTCGTTGACCGGGTCATCCTAGGATAAAGGGAAGTTGTCACTTGTCCGGGTTCGGCTTTTCACCGAAACGTCCGAACATTTTGACCTGAATAGGGTCGGCATGACAATTCAGCTTGATATCCTGGAGTAAGTTAGGAAATGTCCAGGCTGCGATAGCTTACGGAGACAACTCTCTCCGACTGAAAAGCTGGGTTTTAGTCTTCAGTTCGTATTTGAATTACGACCGGGTTCAGTGACCCTGGATTCGCTCTTTCGTTCATGTCTTTGTCATTAGTGCAATTTGAGGAGATTGAATCAATGCTCTCAACTGAGAGTTTCTTTACACGGAGTCGGAATTTTAACAGTATTAAGTGTAACTGGGGCCCGCCTTCTTTTTGTTTGCCTCAAAACCTTAGCCGGAGCTCGGATTTTAACCGTACTAAGTGTAACCGGGGTCTGCCTTCTTTTTGCTTCCTGCGAAACTTTACGCGGAGCCCCGATTTTAACCGTATTGAGTGTAACCGGGGTCCGCCATCTATTTCGGCAGGGCACCACCAATGGCTCAAAGGAGACACGTGATTTGTGGACTTGAAGAAATATGCAATGAACAATTACATACAAAGAAACAAGATTTAAAAGAAAAAGGTACCTGACCTCCACGAATAAATGAATAAGATCTTTTACCCCGCAATTTATGCAAAATTTAGAATTGACGATGACAGTTGTCATATCGAAACAATCCAAGTTGATGAGTTATGAAGAGTAATCGGGTTTAATCCGTTCTGGGTGTCATAACCCGAGATTCATTAGTCCAATATGGGTGTCGTAACCCTGAATTCGTTTATCCAGTATGGGTGTCGTAACCCTGAATTCGTTTATCCATTATGTTACCCCCAGACCGGTAGTTCAGGTCTTTGAGCTACCGGGATGTGTTGATTTACCAACCCGAATCAGACTGTTCGTGATTGTCAGGATTGCTTGCGTGCTGACCCGAGATTTCGGGTTTATTTACTCTAACACCGAGATTTCGGGTTGAGATACTCAAGAACCGAGATTCCGGTTTGATATACTTTAACCCCGAGATTCCGGGTTTATGATTTCAGAAAATGAGTTTGTTTACCCAGAATTCAATAATTTAAATAGACTTGGTGGTTATAGCCGTCTTTACACGAAGTCCGGATTTTAGCCAGATTTGGTTTAACCGGGGGCCGCCTTCGACGGAGTCGGTATTTTAACCGGATTCGGTGTAACCGGGGCCCGCCTTCAAAAATTCACGTGGAGCCGGGATTTTAACCAGATTGGGTGTAACTAGGGTCTGCCTTCAAAAATTCACGCGGAGCCGGGGTTTTAACAAGATTCGGTGTAACTGGGGTCCGCTTCCTTTTTACGTCCCGCAAAACTTTACACGGAGCCCGGATTTTAACCATATTAAGTGTAACCGGGGTCCGTATTCTACAGCAGGGTACTTTTCTCTTTCAAATCTTGTTTCTTTATATGTAATTATTCAAGTTGATGATGACAGTTGTTATATCGAAACAATCCAAGTTGATGAGTTATTAAGAGTAATCGGGTTTAATCCGTTCTAGGTGTCATAACCCGAGATTCATTAGTCCAATATGGGTGTCGTAACCCTGAATTCGTTTATCCAGTATGGGTGTCGTAACCCTGAATTCGTTTATCCACTATGTTGCCCCCAGACTGGTAGTTCAGGTCTTTGAGCTACCGGGATGTGTTGATTTACCAACCCGAATCAGACTGTTCGTGATTGTCAGGATTGCTTGCATGCTGACCCGAGATTTCGGGTTTATTTACTTTAACACCGAGATTCCGAGTTGAGATACTCGAGCACCGAGATTCCGGTTTGATATACTTTAACCCCGAGATTCCGGGTTTATGATTTCAGAAAATGAGTTTGTTTACCCAGAGTTCAATAATTTAAATAGACTTGGTGGTCGTAGCCGTCTTTAATTTACACGAAGTCCGGATTTTAGCCAGATATGGTTTAACCGGGGGCCGCCTTCGACGGAGCCGGTATTTTAACCGGATTCGGTGTAACCGGGGCCCGCCTTCAAAAATTCACGCGGAGCCGGGATTTTAACCAGATCGGGTGTAACCGGGGTCCGCCTTCAAAAATTCACGCGGAGCCGGGATTTTAACTAGATTCGGTGTAACTGGGGTCCGCTTCCTTTTTACGTCCCGCAAAACTTTACACGGAGCCCGTATTTTAACCGTATTAAGTGTAACCGGGGTCCGTATTCTACGGCAGGGTAGCAATGACTCGAAGGAAACACATATGATATGTGGACTCGAGGAAATATGCAATGAATAATTACATATAAAGAAACAAGATTTGAAAGAGAAAAGTACCTGCTTCCCACGAAACTTTATACAAAGCCCGGATTTTAACCGTATTAAGTGTAACCGGGGTCCGCGTTCTTCTATTTTGGCAGGGCAACAAGGCTCAAAGGAAACATATGTGATATGTGGACTGCTTCCCACGAAACTTTACACGAAGCCGATCTCTTTTTTTGCGTGCAAATAACAAGATCATGAGCGACTTTGCTATATGTTTGGAGGGTTTTAGTACTCTGCTTACTCTTTCTAATGTAAATAATATAGAAAAGACACACACAAAGCAGATATAGCAAATGAAAACATAAAGTAATGCGATCCTATTATTGACCTCCCTGCATCCTCGAGTCGTGAAAATAACTCCTTTGAACTAAATGGCATGGAGAATTCAAATGTTGTGGTTGCTTATGATCCTAATAGGGCATCTAAATTTATGCCCTAATTGAAAATTTTGAGTTCCCAAGGAGAGAGGATGACGATCCTGGGTTCCCAAGGAGAGAGGATGAGGATCCTTCATACTATCTTCTCGTCATGTGGAGTCATTGCTCAAATCTGGGTTCCCAAAGAGAAAGGATGATGATCCTGCTCAAATCTGGGTTCCCAAAGAGAGAGGATGAGGATCCTTCATACTATCTTCTTGTCATGTGGACACAACCCAATTTCCCAGCTTGTCCAATGAGAGGAGAATTGTAAACATTTTCAAAGCGCAGTTGCAAGTCTAACACTACTTGTCGTACCTCAAAACACTGCTGATGGAAGGCCTAGTTCAATTACTACTAAATGTTTGGATGTTGCAAAAAATTCAACCATAATGCAGTGTGAACCTATTATTGACCTCCCTATATTACCTAGCCGTGAAAATACCCAAAGTGAAATACAAGATCTAGAAGAATCTTGCATGGGTGACAGTAACTTTGAGGAGTTTTCAATATTGAGCTTGATAAAGAGCATTTGAAACTGTAAAGTGGTGATTACTTTGAACTAAATTACATGGAGAGTTCAAATGTTGTGGTTGCTCACAATCCAAGCATGGCCTCTAAATTTATGCCAGAGGTAAAAAGTGTTGCTCGTTTAAGGACTAAGCGTATGGTTTATATGCTTCTTGATACACACCCTCTCTTAAAAGAATTCTCAAAGAGAGATTCTGGTGATCCTTCCAACTATCTTCTCGTCATTTAGACACATGGAGAGTTAAAAGAAAACTCATGTAAAGCAGCTCAAAACCAAAGTCGTTGCTTAAAAACCATTGTTTCTCTGAATCCCTTCACAGGCTACTACGGTTTTTGACTTTGTTGTTGCGGATTTTCAGGAACTGCCAGTGTAAAGGCATTTGACTGCTGCTTCTGGTATTGACCATCGTTGTCACGGGAATCGAAATTTATAGATCCCCACGAACAGCGCCACTGTTTTGGTGTAGAACACAGATGACTAGCCCTGAGGGGCTAGTATGTTGATATTGATTGGGACTTGACCTAGGAGAGAAGCCTAGGGCCTGCGTACCCTGTAAAAAGGGATCAAAGTCCATGTAGTTCGATGATACTGGAGGCGTTTAGCCAAAGGGGGTGGGGTGTGTGCTTTGTGTCGGCTGAATAGTAAATAGCCAGAGAGTAGAAGATGTGTACCTTTAAGGTTTAACTCTTATTTATAGAGTGTACCTTAGGGTTAGGGTTTAGACCTGTGGGCCTTTGTGTCTCCAAGCCCAAGTGACGTGACATCATATCTGTGCCACGTGGATTGCCACTTGTTGGCCATATATTGAATATGGGCCTTATACAGGTCCGTGACACTAGGAGATGAAGATTTTCTATGGAGAATATATATATATATAGGCTGGTGTAAAAAGGGTGGGTTAGATGATTTAAATCCTGAGAAGACATCAAAGAAAGCAGCTTATCTCTTGTACATTCTTTTGATATCTGCTTGAGATGCTGCTATCATTCTTTTTTCCTTTCGTTTTGCCATTATATTTAATGATTTTTCTTTATAAATGGGTCTATTTTTCTTTAAAGTAGGTCTTATATTTAGAAGATGAGAGAGTATCATTCTTTAGATGCCACATAGAGAAAAAGTATCAAATTTGAGAACAAATTAACATAATCTCTTGTTGGCGTCAACACTTAAATTATCACATGATCCAGTAGATCTTTCAACTCTTCCCAGTGCTATGTAGATCCTATTGGTAACAGTACCTGCAGAGAAAATAGGTAACCTGAGTCATGTCCAAGAACATTGTCTTTAAGAGCTATTATGTAACCAACGGCCGGCAGATAAGAGATGACACTCCCCAGGATAAAACAGATCTTTCCTGCAAAAAAAGGATGAGCAAAACAACAAAATACAATTGAACTCACCAGGCATAAAAAATTCAAGAGTAGTGCTCCAAAGCAGTGTACAGATTCCACGCCTTATATTGGCCTCATGCAGAAGGAATCTGGTCGGGCAGCCTCTTAATGACAATAAAGTGTCTGTTTTCTGAACTTTAAATGGCATAAAATAGTTTAAATATTAAGTTAATAGTCGTTGGAAATAAAAGGACTTTAAGGCCATCAATACCTGAAAGTTTTGGCACTAAAAAGGTGAATCAAAAATCAGTTTTTGATTTCTACAAAATACTTCCAGAATCACCAAGTGGTATCTGATAAGCTTATCTAATTCAAAACTATTATCAAATTTCATGAAATTTGCCCGATAAAAAGAGAATTTGGGCAGCCTCTTAATGATAATAAATTAACGTGTCCGTTTTCTGAACTTTAAATGGCATAAAATAGTTTAAATAATAAATAGTCGTTGGGAATAAAAGGACTTTAAGGCCATCAATACTTGAACGTTTTGGCATTAAAAGGTGAATCAAAAATCAGTTTTTGAGTTCTACATAAAATACCAACGTCTAGAATATCACCAAGTGGCATTTTCTGATAAGCTCATCTAATTCAAAAATTTATTTTCAAATTTCATGAAAATAGCCCAATAAAGAGTCTAATTTGTGTTTTAACCCGCACATAAGAAGGAAAGGAAATTGTCGGATTTCCACTGTGTTTGCCTTAAGCAAGTCCACTCCTCCTCTTGACTATTTTACTCACCCAAGCTCACATGTGATAATGCATACATTTGAACTCCCACACTCCAAACAATGTGGGACTTTTTCCATTTGACACACACTCACATCTATCTGTTATACTTCTTGAAAACTTGTAGTAACGGTGGTTTTCTTAAACGGATTTTGTTATTGGTTTGGTTTATTTTAACATATTCTATTACTTATTTTGCATTAACGGTTGGTTTTTTCAACAACCTTTATTACTCATTATTATTTAACGTTTATTCTTGAAGTCCAAAAGCCATTTTAAAAAAATAGTTATCCCTGAAGTTCAAAAGCCATCTTTAAAAAAATCTATATTGAAAAATGAAAAGACTTGAATCAATGGAATAATTCAGAGAGCTATAGAACATCCATCTTCGTTAGGTTTTGATTTAAACTAAATTTTTTGCATGTGATTGTTTCTACTCCTTGATACTAGCATTAGTGGGTGCCTTAATGTAAAGGTCAAGGATACAAATTTTAGCCATTTTGTTTTCTTTATATCAAGGGTAAGAAACAAAACAAAAAAACTTTCACTAATTTTTTCATTGATATAAACTTATTGTGTTTTTTTCCCCACAAGAGTAATTTCTTGCATAGATCATTGCAACAAAGATAAATTTGTTTGGCAACAATTGGATGTATGCGATCTCATATGTTACGCTAAATTGGGCCCTTTTTTACACCGTTGGTTTTCTTATTCTGTTTGCTGACATTGCGTGATTTGTATGATAGAATTGAGCATTTTCCACATCATTCGTTGGTGACTTGGAGCCTATTTGGTTCAATTGAAAACCCTCTTGATAATGCAATAGGGGTCCAATGCAATGTTTATTACCATTAGCATGTTTGGTCTGTTATTAACAAGATTGGGAGAAATTATTTTTTAAGGTTTAATAGGAAATACAAAAAGTCGTAAAATGTGCCTCAAACAAAATGATTCTCCAACCCCAATCGTCTTTTTCCACACTCAAAACACCCATAATCAGCGTCAATATTCAAAACCCATAACACAATCAACAAGTAAAAAAAACATGAACAAATCTTGAGCAAAACGATCACACATTAACCAATTGAAAGGGTATGTATAAATACATAAATCAAGTTATATAGATGTGGATTCAAATAGTAAAAGAGGGAAAAATAATCTTCCATATGTATTTTTTATATATGAATATCTAGAGAAAACAAATATAGAGGAAAATATTTAATATTCTTCATAATATATATATATATATATATATATATATATATATATATATATATATATATATATATATAAGGATCAACTTGAAACACTTTTGGAAAATGCCGCCCGTTAGTTGATCTATCCTTCATTTTTTTAACACGTTTAGTTGAAGTCTTGGTTTTTTATGTAATATCCTAAAATTCATATTCATTATAAACGTTATATTTTGGCAATTAATACCTATTTAAAATAAGGAAAACATATTGTCTCTAATTTTAGAGATTTATTTGTTTATTTTCTTTGGAATTTAAAGAGGCAAAAATCCATTATTTTAAGGACTATAAATCGCCCTATGATTTTTAAATTAATGCATGGAGCATAAATGACCAAAGTAAACCCAAAAGTTGTGAGAAAATAATTAATCCAATTAAAGAAAATTGCCAACAATTAATAGATAATTAAATCTTCATTAATTGTATTAATTCCAGAAACTTTCAGAACTAATTAAATAACATATGTTAAAGGCACAATTAGGGATGTATGACCCTAATTAGAGACCAATGGCCAATGAAGGGCTAAGATTAGCACAAAGATGACTACTAATGACCATGGTTAATTAGAGAACCAATCACACCTTGGCAATTATAGTAAATGGAAATTAAAACTCTTGATTAATATAATGATTAAGGATTTCTAATTAGAGTTGAAAAGTCAACAATTGCAATTAGATCAATGGCCAAGATTAAAGCTAATAAAGTTAATCTAAGGGTTCTAATTAATTAAGCCTTAATCCTCTTATAATTAAATTAGCCAATGAGAACACTTTTATCTAGGATATTTTGTAGATGGAAAAGCATATTCCATGGCCAAGAATTAGCCATGAATTTAGAAAATTGAAGAGGGAAAGAGAGAGAAAAATGTGTATGTGTGTGTGTGTGAGAGTTGTGAGGGTAGTGTGTAGGAGAGAGGAAAGGTGAGTTGTGAGTGAGTGTGTGTGTAGTGTGAATTGTGGAGTGTTGTGAGCCAAGGGTTTTGGAGAGAGAGAGAGAGAAGATATTTTGAGAGTTTAAAAGCCATGGGGATTGATTTAAATGAGAACCGATAGAAAATAAATTGTGTACTAAAATATGTTAACTATAGATCAAATGTAAGGACTTATTATAAACAATTGTATTTTTAGCTCGAAGTAGGTTATCTCCGAAGTCATTTCCGTAACTTTCAGGATTAATCCTAAAATGACAAAAGGGCTGATAAGTATATATTTTATGATTAAATAGGTGTATATTTTATGAGAATTAGTTGGATTTATTGATATTATATACCTATTTAATTATCGTTTATAAACTTTTTCATCACTGAATCAAACTTAGGATCAAGGAATAAATCGACATAAAATCTACTCATATCCTACTTTTATTGTGCAGGAAATATTAGCTGATTGAGAAAGGAGCAGAAAAAGGAAAAGGAAATAAATTTGAATTAATTGTGCATATCCTATGATAGAGTGAATAAAAATATATTTTTCTCAAAAGAGGAGGTGATTGTGGAGCAAAATTAGATCTCAAAAAGAGGAAGCACGAGAGCACGGAAGGGAGAAAAAAAACATCCTTATGCTCTCTAGATCTCGGTATTTACCAAAGGTTTAGAGAGAAAAGGGCGAGGGAAGAAACAAAGAGGAGTAAGGGTTTCTTGGCATATATAAGTTGTTGCAAGTTTATTCATGGGGGTTCGATGTTTGTACACCGGAGAATTATTGCCGGCGAACATGTTGAGGAAGAAAGAAAGAAGGATCAAGAACAATTCTAATTTTCATCTCTTTTCTTTTATTTTGTTAACCTAGCCAAAAAAATATTTGCTCTTGGACGCTTGGCTAGTCTATTTTTGCACATTAACCCATTATTATATAAAGGAAGGGGCAGCACACAAAAGAGGAAGCACGAGAGCACTAGTCCTTAGCTCTCTAGATCTCGGTATTTACCAAGGGCGAGGATGAACCCTATGCGAATTTGAGTATTTGGTTGGATTCTTGATTGAACGTTATTTACCATGATTGAATGAATTATCTTTGCTTAAAGCTTTCTTAAAGACTGATCACCTTTTAGACTGTTCATAGGTTGGTGTATGACAATAGAGATGTTGGTGCATTTAACTGGAACCATTAATTCGTCATAGAGTTGCATGACCTAGACATAGGCTTACGAGTTTATGTGATCTCATAATTCTGGTTTAAATACATTGATCTTTCCAAACAATACTAAGGCATTAGGTTGTTTTTAAAGATAACGGGCTAAGGTAGCGTCAAGACATTGGGACTTAGTCTAATTTTAGAGAATTGATCGTCAATCATGGGAATAATAGTCAATTAAGGATTTAATTCAAATACTCGAAGGAACATAGGGGGAATTCTATGCCTTAGCTGCGTTTTCTTGATTACTCATCTTTTCTAAAAACGTTGTTCTTGAAATTCTTAATCTTGAATGCTTTTTCTTTATTTAATTCTTTAAATTATGTTTGGTTACAACTCACTCCCTATTTCTCATTGATCCAACTAAAGCTGAAATAACTAATTAGTGGCTGGAGTACTATTCCTCGTGGGAACGATACTTTTCTTATCACTTTATTACTTATAACGACCGGTGCACTTGCCGAAGTCGCTATCAAGGGCTAGTAAAAACCCCAAATTGAATCATAATTCTTGTTATTTCAAGTGCTTCTCAAGAAACTACATAAACTTCAAACTTTACCTCTAAAAATATTTGTGATGTATAAAGCACATGCAAATGAAAAACAAGAGATTGTGAAGAGGCCACATAGGCTCCATTTGAAGCCACAAAAATCAACAAAACAAAGAGAGATAGAGAAGAGGCCAACAAGGCCATATCCTTGGCCAAATGGAGGCCAAGTATTTCGAATGGCAAGGGAAGAAGTTGGGAAATTGTTATGCCATTTGGGTCCTAGAATTTCTCTATAAATAGGCACCTTCATTCTTCATAAACTTCACACCAAAATCCATTCTAAGCAAGAGTAGAGAGAAGCTAGAGAGAAGTGAGAGGCATGGAGAAATGGAAGGAGGTTCTTCAAAAGGTAAGCAAGCTTTGAGTCTTTAGTTTTGTAGTTCTAGGTTAAGTTCTTAGCTATTTTGTTGTTTTGATCTTTAATCTTCCAATATATTGTTGTTATCATGTTTTTATGATTAAATATGGTTTTATTTCGAAAAAATGATGGAGAAAGAGATATAGCAAAATTTTGGAAGATTAGAGTCAAAGTAGCGAAGCTCTGGCGAAATTTCGTCGGCTAGCGAAGTCAGGGGTAAAATAGTCATTTATGACTAAGATATCTGTTAGGATATTGTTTATGAGTTAATAGATACGGTATTACCCTTTAGGATATCCGGGAAGTCCGGAGTCGGGTTCAAAAGGCTGGACGTTTGGCCATTTCACGGTTAAAGGTACATTCGCGTACTAGTAACACTAACTCTGATGTTTATTGTATGCGTATATGTGTTATGTTTATTGTATGTGTATGTGTTAGAAGATAACTTTACATCTGCTATATGCCTATGTACTATTGGGATACGTTTGCTGTGTGCGATACATCTGTTGTGTGCTCATATACTGTTAATGTTGTGAATATCTGAAATCCATATACTGTCATATTTAAGCATGAGGTTAACTGTTACCTGAGGTCAGATGGACATTGGACCTCAGTCTTAACTAATAGTACATGAAAGAATCAAGAATCAGAGAGGGTATCGGTATATGGAGTCATAAAGAGGAATCAAGGGGCAAAGTCGTGATAATGCACCGGTCGAGGCAGGAGCCGGAAGAAGTTATCAGAGTCTGTTGTCAGGCATGGATCTAATAAAGTAATTTGAACAGTTTGGTGCCGAAGGCAATGCTAGTTTATGTGGGTCAGCCAATAAGTCGCCGTGAACTCGGCGAGGCCCCCATGATAGACACTTATCTGGCCATTCTGTTTGGTTAACGGAGTTAGGTTCATTGCCCCAAGTCTAGTTAAGGCTTGGTTTAGATTGCATAGTTACTTTTTGAGAAATGTAATTATACAAAGCTCTGTATATTGTATCACATGAATATTCCTTCAGGATTTTCAATTTAACCAGCATACGCCAGGCATCATCATATGTCGGGGTATTTTATTTCAGTTACTCATTGTCCAAATTTTTAGTACATGCTCTCCGTTTCCGCATTACTCTGATGTAGCACCTCAAACTCTGTTGAATTTTCTAAAATCAAGTGTCATCTGACATCATTTGAGGTATGGAATTTGGGGTGTTACATTTTAAATAGAACATTATGTTATATTTTGTTAAACAAAAATCCTTAGAAAATGGGACGTCTACCTATGACAAGTTTGTTAGTATTTAGGTGTCTCAATATGTAAGGACAGATCAACACCTTTTTCTACAGTGTAGTATTTCATTATTGATAAATGAGCTTATTTTATATTTATCATATTTATGTCTCACCTTTATTTTAAAGTAAATATGTGTTTGAAGATAAAATCCTTAGGAATAGAATATGTGTTAATCTCGAGGATCAATGATAGAGATCATGATTATGAGGACTCGAGAACATTGTATATCTATTATCTAAAACTTGTTTCTAATCTTGAATCACCAAGAAAGGGCATTGATGATCTCAATAATACTAGTACGACATCATCTACTTGTATAGAGATACAAGGTAGGGACCTCATGGAATACTAGGCATAAAGATGCCTTAGCTGATGTCGTGTGCATATATGTTAGAGAACAAATAGTACCGAACAGACCCGCCGAGAGACTCCACAAAGATTCATTGTAGAGAGTATCGTTGGATATGTAAAGTCTCTCATTGTTTGGTAGTATGGATCTTCCTGAATTTAATGATGTCACCGAACACTATGTCCTAGGGTTATACTTTGACTGTACACCTGAAAATAGGGAGAACAATGTATTCTTGGGTGTAACTCGAATACATGAGTATAGATGAACTTGCCAAGAACACTCACAGTCCCCTACAAGGGATTAGTTATTCACAAGACCGGTAGAGCTTGAAAAGCTTCCAATTAACTCGGAGTCTGTGCGCACAACAAGTGATCATGAAGAGTCATGATCCATTATAGAGTTAATATAAGAAGATTCCTAGTTCTTTGAATTAGCTACATTTAGTCAATTAAGAGAGATGATACTCTATTTTTGCTCTCAACTAAATGTGAATGATGATGTGAGGGATGATGCCTGCACAGAATCCAAATATAAAAGGTAGATCACTTGATCAACTCAATTAGTTTTGGGCCGCAGAGCATTGCTAATGTCTTATGAGGTCATTAAATAAATTGGGCTCGTTAAAGGAGTTTTAATTGGTTCAAGTTTATTTATGTCAGTGACTAATTGGGCTTAATGGGTCACACACAAAAGTTATTCCCGATTGCTTAAAATTAGCAAAACTTGGACCAATAATTGTTATTGGGCTTTATCAAGAGTAAATGTGTAATTGAGTTGGAGTGAAACTCCAAGCCCAATAAGAAGCAAAATGGCGTCACATATATGGTCTCCAGTGGGAAATTAGTTTCTCCACAAGAGGGCCTAAATATGTTAGAAGACCCAACAAGCTTTTAAGCCAAGTTGAATTTGGAATTCAAATTTTGAATTTAAGTTTGAAATTTAAAATTTGAATTTTAATGCTAAAAGGTTAGATGTATGTATATATATATAAAAAGATCCAATAATGATTGGATGAAGATCAGAGAAATAATAAATGAGGATTAATTGATTTTAAAATGATTTTGAATTTTAGTTTAGGAGATGAATATGATCCATCATCTTAAATTATTATTTGTAATACCGGATAATTATTTATCTTAAATATTATATTGTGATAAATAATACCTATTTTAAATAGGTGAATATGTGGTCTCAAATTTTGTAGTGTATTTATTTTGTTTTCTAAGGCAATTTCTCTTAAAATTAAAATGAACAAAGAGGCAAAAACCCAATTTTATTTTAGGGAACATAAGTTGCCCTATAATTATTAAAATAATGCATGGAGCATAAATGACCAAAGTAAACCTAAAAGTTGTGAGAAAATAATCAATCCAATTAAAGAAAATTGCCAACAATTAGTAGATAATTAAATCTTCATTTATTAAAGTAATTCCAAAAGCTTTCATAGTTAATTTAATAACATGTTTTAAATGCACAATTAGGGATGTATGACCCTAATTAGAGACCAATGGTCAAGATTAGTATAAAGGTAATTGCTAATTAATTAAGCATGATTAAGAAATGTATAAGATTAATTACATAAAATCCCTAAAGCCTAACTAACCAACAGAGGATATGTTAAAGATTATTAAGCATAAGATTAAGACACTAATTAATCAAACTTATAAAGCAACTTTGACAAGTCAAACTAAAATCAATGGCTAGGATTAAATATCATAAAGCTAGATCTAAAGGTTTAAAATCAACCATAAAGTTGAATCCTTGTAAACCCTAATTAACCAATGAGAGATTTTTTCCTAAATAATATAATATTAATTAAATAACAAAATAAAAGGGGGGGGGCAGTTTTGTGAGAGTGTGTATGTGTGTGTGTGTGGGAGAGAGAGAAGAGAGATGTGGAAGAATGAGAGCCAAGGGTTAGGAGAGAGTGAAGTGAAGATATTTTGAGAGTTTAAAAGCCATGGGGATTGATTCAAATGACAACCGATAGAAAATAAATTGTGTACTGAAATATGTTAACCATAGATCAAATATAAGGACTTATTATGAACAAATGTATTTTTAGCTCGAAGTAGGTTATCTTCAAAGTCATTTCCTTAACTTTTGGAATTTATCTTAAAATGACTAAAAGGCTAGTAAAAACCCCAAATTGAACCATAATTCTTGTTATTTCAAGTGCTTCTTCAGAGACTACATAAACTTCAAACTTTACCTCTAAGAATATTTGTGAGCACATGCTAATTGAAACATGGAGGAGGTTTGGCCAACAAATGCAAAAGGTAAAAGATGTGGTGTGTAAGAGGCCAACAAGGTGAGCAAAAAGTGAAGAGATAAGGGGGGGGGGAGAGAGAGAGAGAGAGAGAGAGGACGGTTTGGAGGGAGTGGATGGTGAGGATGAGAGCTCAAATCTAACTCTAGATCCGATGGTCAAGAATTGAGAAGAGGAAGTTCAATGGAACTACCAAAATGCCATACTCTTTTCCTATAAATAGGACCTTCATTTCACTTCAATTCTCACCAATTCAAGCTTAGGCAATTCGAAATTCTAGAGAGAGGTGAGAAGGAAGAGTCTTGGAGAAGGAGGAGCAAAGTTCTTGGTAAGTTCTTCGGTCCTTAGCTTTTAATAAGTTCTAGTATTTTGTTTAGTAGTTTTTAGTATAAATGTTAGTTTGATCTAGGAAGTAGGAAGTAGAATTCCTATTCTTGTTTTTATGCCTCATTGCATTGAAAGATGCTTGACGAGGTAAAAACATGGTAGGAAGTAAGTTTTGAAAGTTGAGAGTCAGAGTAGCGAAGCTCTGGTGAAATTGTATCGGTTAGCGATTTTGAAGTCAGGGGTAAAATAATCATTTATGACTAAAATATCTGTTAGGATATTGATTTTGAATTAATAAATACGATATTATCTTTATAGGATATCTGTGATTTCATTTCGACCGTTAGACGTACCGTATTCATCAACGAAGGTACGAACGCGTACTGTAACCTTAACTCTTATGCTTGTTGTATGTTTATATATGATAGTTGTATTTATAGACTAAGACTTTGTCTTAGATCTTTCATTATACATTCAACTATATATATACGAGTTATGGTTATGGTAATACAGTTAAGTTTTCCTAGCACTGGTGAATAGTGCAGACCGGGATAACATACATATGCAGGAGCTGTGTATTGTTGTTGCCTTACATATGTGATTATATATTTCCTACATCTGTTATGGGTTTTTGTATTGATAAATGCTGAAATGTCATGAATATATGTGATTCATATACTGTTTACATAAGCATGAGGTTAACCGTTACCTGAGGTCCGGTGGGCATTGGACCTCAGCTCTTACCTTAGCTTCAGGATCCAGGGAATACAGGATCGAGGACAAGGGTAAGGAGCCAGCTTGAAAACCGGACGAAGACATTGTTGTTTTGATATGTACTTTGTTATATTAAATACTCGGATGAATGTACTGCCATATGAGCAGCCAGATACACTGTAAGCAATGTTATTCAGTTACTCTTTATTATGAAAAAAATTTCTGACGCTCAACTCTGACCAAAACGCTATGAAAACATTTACGAAAACGGGGTGTTACATTATTCAATCAATCAAGATATTAATTTAATTCATTGTGATTTGGATTTTCCAATTTAAGTTTGAATTGTGTCTTTCTTGTGAGCACTTAAATTAGGGTTAAACTCTTATAAAATGCTGATTTTTTGGGTGCCCTTTTTATGGACGTTTTTTGAGAAAAAAAAAGGAAATAAATGTGATCCATCATCTTAAATTCAATCAATCAATCAATTCAACAATCAAGATATGGATATGATTCATCATATTAAATTCAATCAATCAATCAAATGTGAATTTAATGTGACTTGGTTGACAAGTAGTGGACTTATTACATAAAACCCTTTTTTTAGTGCATAAGCTGAAAATTCTTAAGGCAATTAGGGCTAGGAATTTTCAGCCCACCAAGGCTATAAAAGGGGGAGGGTTGGACGTTCTTTGATCATCCTTATGCTCTCTAAATTTCGGTCTTTACCAAAGGTTTAGAGAGGAAAAGGCGCCATCCATAAAAGGATAAGGTTCCAACCTTGTTTATCTTATCTTTAACCTAATTCCAAGAAACCACAATCTTCTTGAAAAGAATAAAACCCAAGGAAACCACCTCAACCTTGTCTTCACCTAGCAAGCATCTAAGGAGCAGGAGGTTTCAAGAGAAGGAGTTCTTGTTGCAATTGTGAGATAGCCATGTGGATCAATGTTAGAGGACATCAACAACATTGAGGTCTTTAAGTGATCTAAAGTAATCCTAATCTCCAATAGTCGTGTTATCAAGTTATTCTAATCCCCAATAGTTGTTTTAACAAGTAATCTTGAAGCTCATGAATATTATAAATTGTTATGAATTCTAATGAGCACCGTAAAGAGTTATGGATTAATAATTAATAACTAATTAACATAATGAGTTAAGGTTAATAATTCATGAGGACCGTAAGAAGTTACGGGTTTCCGCAATGATTAAACAAAATTTTTGTTTTCAACCTCATGAAACTTTGTATGAAAATCATGTAATAGGCAAAATTAACCGACAAAGTTTATCAAGTAAAACCCCAAAGGAATAGACATCACTCTTCTCCATCAGTTGAGAGGTTGTGAGATATTCAGGATCCAAATAGCCGGCAGAATTTTACTGGAATATAGGAGGAATCCGTTGGATGAGTAGAAAAAAAAAGAAAAAGTCAATTTTTGAATGGTTAGCTTTTGTACAAAATAACAAACTTTAGAATTGGATCAGTGGATCCCTTTTTCAGTCATTCATTGAATGATAAATCACTACAAGTGACGGAGATACACGATTTAAATAACGGAAAATCCAATATTTCAAAATTGTATCTAGAATGACTGGAAAAGTGGAAACAAGACCGGATAGAATTTGATCATTATGAGCAAATCCAAAATCTTTATAGACAGAACCAATCATTAGTTCCCAACCATGGGTCGAATGGAATCCTATACATAAATCAAGTTCTCTAACTTGGGTAGATGCATGGGTAACACCAGAATCAGTGTCAGGTGCTTGTCTAGCAAAACCATAGTCTCTACCTTAGCTCTCAAATTTCAGTAATAAGAATGTTGGAGGATTTAATGTCTCTATGAATAATAGGATGATCTGCAGAGGAAACACAAATTAACAATGCCTCTTAAGATGTTTTGAAGTAGCCTTAAGAACAATAACATGACACTTCTTCATGACTAAAATGATCATTATGGTGATGCAGTCTAGTGTGCGAGGAGTTTATATATACCTATATACATATGAAGATAGGTGATAGCATGAGCCCTATCAATGGCCATGTCTAGACGAGAAGCAAGGTCCAAAATGTTCCCACGATTGCCTGCAACATGATCTCACTATTGCCTCCAATATGATCCTTTTGATCAAGTTACAGAGACATTTAAAAATAGAGTAAATACCATTTTTGATCATTGGAAAAAAACACGGCCCCCTTTTTGGTCCCTGAAAAAAAAGGGGTCATTTTTCGTCCTTTTTAGGGACTAAAAAGGACTTTTTGGGAATTTGTGAAGGATTAAAATGTCTACAAAAAAGGACTAAAAGGAACCTTATTCGTCCTTTTTATGGACTAAAAATGATTTTTTTTCAAGACTAAAAATGATTTTTTTTTCAAGGACCAAAAAGGGGAAATGGAAAGAAACCACAATGTTTTTAAGGGTTCCATGGGTACCGAAAAGGGTATTTACTCTTTAAAAATATTTAGGGGGAATAAAGAAATGGAAAGAAACTCACAATCTAAATGCTCTCTAAGGGTTCCATGGACGTACTCCACAACAATAATTCTTTCATCTCCTTGCTCCAAATATCCATATAATTCTTACTGTCGTGACACGATACTTCTCCTAAGAAGATCCACGTGGCTTTTTGGAAAAAAAAAAAAAAAAGTGACGGAATTCCGTCAAATATTCATCAAAATTTTGTAACAGATTTGAAATTCCGTCAGAAATTCGTTTATGAGTTATGACACATCTTGTAGTGACGGAACAAATTCCGAAGGAAACGGTCCGTCAAAAATCCATTTCCTTCGCACATTACAACAAAAAAAGGTGAATTCCGTTGAAAATTCAATGTTTTATTTTGGGTGTATATCAATATCAAATTATACTATTTATAAATTATAACTATCGAGAAGAAAATATGTATAACTGTTATTGGCATGGGTAATATAACTATATATTTTTGAAATTTGAATTATATGAGCGGTATGTTCATCATGTTCATTAATATGAGTGGAACTTATAGATTTGATAATGATATATTGATAAATTGATGATGGTTAGGGTTTTGTTACGAGCATTGTATATAGAGTAGGGTGTGTGCGCCTGTGTGTAAACAGTAGCAGAAGACATGATTGATTCATACATATAAAAAAGAGTGGCTTGAAACAGAAAACTGGATTATAAATTGAGAGCACTTTAGGCTATAGCTAATGAACTTATTTGATCAAACACCTACTACGTACCAACCTCTCTCTACACACACACACACTCTCTCCCGCCGGTTCCAAAAGTAGGATTTATTTTGTTGTACAAATCCTACATATTTAGGAACATACCAAAGGTAGTATATATATAGGTTTGGTTATATTTAAGGAATAATCAACAAGCATAAGTGCAGAGACACATGAAGCCTTTGCAAGTGCCACTGAGCACTCGTTTGCCTTTGACACAGAGATAGCCGCACTGTTTATTGCCCTGCGGCCCTATGCATGGTCCTTTGAAGAACTTGTTCGACTTATCACATGTCTTTCCCTCCGTTTTCTGCACCATTTCCTCTGTATATTATTCATTTATATAATAAGACAAATATCGAAAAAGAAGAAGAAAGAGTATAAGTATGTGTGTGAGCAGCCAAGAGAAGGATGAGAATGGAAAACACAGCAACAAGTGACTTCCTCTCCATCATATAGTAATAAGTAAGAAGAGTGAGTTCGCTGAATAAGGAGGAAGAGAGGGGTAGTATTTATAGGGCAAGTGACGTTACATTAATTATTATAAGTGTTATGTAATGATCGATGTGAGCCACCTTGTATTTTTTTTTTTGTAGTAAGAACCGGTGGCACGCAACCTCAAAATTTAAATTATGTGAGGATAAGGTCCGTGCACATCCCTTGATACAGGGGCGGAGGCACACTAGTTTCTATCGCAAGTGAACCCATAAAAAATATATATTTTGTAAAGGACTTTTATTACAAGTTGGCTGGTTGGAGTAAGTGGTTAAGACTTTCCCAATCAACTATAAGGTCCCAGATTCGAACGCGGTATATTACACATTGGTTTTTTCCCCAATCTCACTTCACTTGGGTTTTTTTCCCCAATCTCAATTTCATTCTCCCAATCCCATTCCCTCTCGCCTTCGACCTTCTTCCTAAAATCACCACTCACCGCTGTCACCCTCGCCTTTTCCTCCTTCCACCATCGTTCACAGGCAGCGAACAGTGAAGAAGAGGCGAGAGTTTGGGAGAGCGCCGTGAACCTTCGACTGTCATCTTTCATCATCGACCTTCGTCTTCCTCCGCCATCATTCTCCATTCCTCCATAATCACCGTTACTCACCTCCGTCGCCCAACATTGGAGGAAGCTGCGACCTTGAACCAGAGGGGATACGAGACCTGAACGAGACCGACTCTCTCAAGGTAATTTTCCAGATCCCCCTCTCAACGGTAATTTTCTAGCACGAACGATAGGTTATGTCAGTAGAACATAAGTTAATAAATCGAATAAAGTAAGCCGATCCGAGTGGCCGTGGAAGCGTTCTTATGGTTCGATATGGTAAGTTTTTGTAGTTGTTACCAGCGGAAGAAAACTTGCCGAATTTATCCTCTTCCGTATTTTCACTCTCCTTTGGGGGTTTGAGGCATTTTTGTTGCTAGCCGTGGCTTGTTTCTCTTCCCGGTCTATCGGCCATTTGTTTTGATAGGAGTTTTATTAGTACTTGTTTGGACTTCGTTTTTCGGGATGTTTAAACCGGGTCTTTTCCTTGAAACATGCCCCTACATTATCTTATCAGCTTCAGCTTATAGTTGTAAGTAGTGGACGATTGCTTCTTCTATAGTCTGTTATCATTTTGATAGCTTAGTGTACTGTTTATCAATGATAGCCTTCTTTAGTGTAGAAGTAGATTCTCTTGAAGCGATTCTATGCGTCTTTTATTTTCTGTTAAAGATTGATCTGAATATGGGGGAAATGATGGAGAATTGGAGATGATGTCTACTCTTGATATCATTGATCTGCTGGTGAAAAAAAATAGTGAATTTGCACTTGTGGGGCTCTCAATATTGCTCTAATGATGATTTTCTGGTGTCTTGCCCGTTTGGTTTTTTTTTCTTAAGCATATGCATTGACATATAGTTCAATATTCATTTCACTCTGTTTGCTTTTAGCAATGTGAAGAAGTTAGAGTCTTTGAACACACTGGTATCATCTATTTGGTGGGTCCTTGGGTTTTATTGGATTGTGGTGGGTGGCCAAAGAACTTTGCAAGTCTGTCTCGTATCTACTGGTAAGAAACTTGATCTGAAACAATGTGAAGCCAGGCCATAATTTGAACCTGACATAGTGTAATTTGTAGACTACGTGAGATGTAATTGGAACTTGATGTGCTGCCTAAAGGAAAAAATGCATAAATAATATAACAAAAGTATTGGTTAAACTGGCAAGGATAGTTTCTTTAATTTAGAAATCATTGAGTAGTCCAATGTCATTGATTAGCTTTATTGATTAGCTTTATTTTAATTTCATTGCTCTACATTAGCTTCATTGATTAGCTTTCTTTAAATTGCATTACTGGGGATAAACAAAAATTGGGGGATGTTGTGTTAGTTCACTTATCCATAGTTTGTTGATTACAAATTATATCTTTTCATCCTTTGGATAAAAAATTTATCTTGTTTTGGATTACTTGCTGATTACTTACTAAATTGACATAGAGTGCGAATTGTTTAGTTGCTTTGGAATTGGAAATCATAGCTTCAGTTGCAATAGTTTAGTTGACTCTTGATTATTGTTTTTCTATGTTAAGTTGATGTTTTCTTTTTCTTTTCTTGTCTATATTCATTTGATTTTTAATGCATTTAAAACTTTCCTTAAAAAAAAAAAAAATTCGGGGGTGCTGCCTTCGAACCTCCGAATCCCCTCACAAATTGTGCACCCACAAATATAAAATCCTGACTCCACCACTGCCTTGATATATAGAAAACATTGACTACTCGACGCTGCTACTGCTTTGATCTCTCACTGTATATATGTTTAATGACCCACATATGCTCAAACGCGTGCATGTGTGTGGGTGTGTGTATATATATATAATGTAATTGAAGGGTGCTTCTATAAAAGATAATGAATATAAGAATGGTTGGTTATATATGAATTTTGTATCGACATTCTTTCTTTAAAAATGTAAATACATCAATATATATGCACGCACATCTAATATGAAAAACAACACGTGGGTGAAATTTAAGATATAATTATAGATTGAGAGCTTGTCTTTAGATCAAAATGACTTAAAACCAATTGATAGGATATAACTCATCTTTTATATACTTTCAATTCAGTGTGTAACTATTTGATGTGGGGTATCCTAATAGATTGTACTACCTCCGTATCTTAATATAAAATCTAATTTATAGTTTAATTTTCTTTATATTAAAGTGGATCTTATATTAAAAACCGAAAGTAGTACTAATTAATGTTATTATGTGATTTGGGGGTGTTTAAATTTGGGAGATTTACTCTCAAGCCCTACACAAAACTATGACTACCTAAAAATCTCATAAAATCTACAAATCACCCACAATCCCAAACTCCTAAACTAAATATGTTTTCAAATGCGATTACAAAAATTTCATAAATTAGATACCCTACATATGACTATGTAAAAATCTCATGAAAAACAAAAATATGATTCCAAATGCAATTACAAAACAAAAGTACTCCTCTATCACCGCTAGCCAACCACCCGTTGTTAGAGCTTTGTTCACAACTACTGACCGTCAGAGCTCCAATATTGACTAGCAGCGATACGTGGTGGAGGGTAATTTTTTTGACTAAAAAATCAGGGGTATTTTTGTTATTGTACTTGAAACATTTTTACAAATTTGAGACTTATGGGTGATTTGTGGATTCCATGGGACTTTTGGATAGTTCATGATCTTGTGAGGGACTCGCGAGTAATTCTCCCTTTAAATTCTTAAGTAATTGAAATGATAAACCTATAAAAGAGATTGACTGATAAACGTTACTCCATTATTTAAGGCTTGCATTACTAATGTTATCACTTGTCTTTTAAGCATGTCGGGTTTGGGCCTTCCCTTGGGCCTTGGGGGTGGACGGGCCTCCCCCTTCCCATTGATTTTTATATGTTTTTTAGGGAAAAAAACACTGTCTTGCTTATTATTATTATTATTATTATTATTATTATTATTATTTTAATTATAGTAAAAAAATACCGCCACATTATTTTATTTATTTTATTTTTTAATTAAATTCTTTTTTTGTCCCGAGCTACATAACATAACATATGATATGATTAATTAATTAATTTAAAAATCATTAATCTCTTGAAAGAAAAAAGTCAACCCGATCTTATAATTAAGATCTGGGGTAGTACTCATATTTTTCTTGTCTTTGAGCAGAACATCCTTATCATATCTCTTCTTACACCTTCATTTCTAATTCCGTAAGCAATGAAGATAGCCTGGCAAAGCATTTTGGTTGTTTCCTTTAATTAATTATAACGATATCCTAATTCCTAACATATATATGCCGTAGTTAATAATTAAGACTTCCATTCATCTCACGTTCGTTTTTTGCATTGTGACTTCCAGAGGCTATTTACAACACAAAAAGTATAAATTTACAACTGAAAAAGTATAGATTTACAACAAATCTGAAAACGTTCGTTTTTTGCATTGTGACTTCCAGAGGCTATTTACAACACAAAAAGTATAAATTTACAACTGAAAAAGTATATATTTACAACAAATCTGAAAACCTTCGTTTTTTGCATTGTGACTTCCAGAGGCTATTTACAACACAAAAATTATAAATTTACAACAGAAAAAGTATATATTTACAACAAATCGAAAACCTTCGTTTTTGCATTGTGACTTCGTTTTTGCATTGTGAGAGGCTATTTACAACACAAAAAGTATAAATTTACAATTTGAAAAAGTATAGATTTACAACAAATCAAAACGTTCGTTTTTTGCATTATGACTTCAGAGGCTATTTACAACACAAAAGTATAAATTTACAACTAAAAAGTATAGATTTACAACAAATTTTGAGAATTTTGACAGCAATATAATTTCATATAATTTCAAACACTAAAAACAGAGCATACCCTCTGTTACCCCTCTGTTACCTTCCCAAAAAACAGAGCATAATGTTTGAAAACCCTCCCCAAGAACATGAAACCCCAACTTCAACAGTAAAGATGATATCTTTAACAAAATCTTAGCATTACTTACCTAGATATGAGCTTATAGTCCACTAATGAGCTCAAACTTCAACCCTTCATCAACCACCGAACATACACCCATAGAATTCGAACAGAGAAGAAGATGACGGCTACAATCTAAGCTTTGCCCAAGATATGAAAATGTCAATGCCTTCAACGTGGAGATTCGATTCACCGCTCACGTGTGGCTCCATTTTTCCCCTGCTCCGATTTTCCACTTCTCATTCCACTCGTGCGCATGTTTTTCCCTGTTATCCACTTTTCGTTTTGTTCCAGCAAGTTTTGATTCCAGCACGTTTTGTTTCCTTTCTAATGTAGTAAGGGCAATAAGGACTTTTCTTAAGATGAATTATTAACAAAAAAGTCCCTGGGGACTTCTTTGTAATGTGAATTCTTGCTGGGATCTTATTGTAATTTTTTGTGTTCCTTGGGACCTGAGTGTAATTCTCCCTATTTTTTAATTATTTTTTTGCTTTTTATTTTTAGATTAAATTCTTTTTTTTCGAAGCTACCTCACGTGAGGTACTTAGTCCAGCATTTTTTTTTAATTTTTTATTATTAATTTTTTTTTTGGCTCCGTATTAAAGTTAAAAAAGTACCTTGCGAGGTGACACATTATTTTTTTTAATTTAATTTTTTTGATTAAATTCTTTTTTTCCCCAACCTACCTCGCGAGGTAGCCTAGCATTTTTTTTTTTAAATTTATTATTATTATTATTTTTGATTATAGTGAAAAAAGGTAATTAAAAGTACCTCGTGAGGTATGAACACATTATTTATTTTCCGAGCTACCTCGCGAGGTACTTGCAGTGCCTCGCGAGGTAGCCCAGCATTTTTTTAAATTTTTTATTATTATTAATGTTTTTTAATTAGAGTGAAAAAGGGTACCTCGCGAGGCACTAACAGTACCTCGCGAGGTTTCGCCACGTTAATTTTTTTTTTCTTTTTAATTTTTAGATTAAATTCTGTTTTTTTTTCGAGCTACCTCGCGAGGTACTTTCAGTACCTCGCGAGGTACCGCCATGTTATTTTTTGAAATTTAATTTTTTTTTGGTTTTTTATTTTTTGATTAAATTTTTTGTTTTTTTCTGAGCTACCTCGCGAGGTGCGAGTAGTACCTCGTGAGGTACCCCACCTCATTTTTTAATTTAATTTTTTTTTGCTTTTTTATTTTTAGATTAAATTCTTTTTTTGTGACCTACCACACGCGAGGTCGTTTGAGTACCTCGCGAGGTAGCCCAGCATCTTTTTTTTTTAATTTTCTTTTTTCTTTTTATGGTTTTTTTTCTTTTTTGATAGATATTATTTTATTTTTAAAGGGATATTCGCGAGGCAAACTCGCTGTTTTACTTTTTTTAATTTCTTATTATTATTATTATTATTTTAATTATAGTAAAAAAATACCGCCACATTATTTTATTTATTTGATTTTTTAATTAAATTCTTTTTTTGTCCCGAGCTACATAACATAACATATGATATGATTAATTAATTAATTTAGCTTCATTAATCTCTTGAAAGAAAGTCAACCCGATCTTATAATTAAGATCAGGGGTAGTACTCATATTTTTCTTGTCTTTGAGCAGAACATCCTTATCATATCTCTTCTTACACCTTCATTTCTAATTCCGTAAGCAATGAAGATAGCCTGGCAAAGCATTTTGGTTGTTTCCTTTAATTAATTATAACGATATCCTAATTCCTAACATATATATATATATGCCGTAGTTAATAATTAAGACTTCCATTCATCTCACATTAATATAATCTCAAAGCAACTACAAGAAATTAAAACACATAGTTTTCATACTACAAAATCCAATCTCAACCACAATTGTCAAACCAACAGAGACAATAAACATTAATCTTAGTTCCATAATTTATATAACCTAAATATATAAATCTAGACTAATAGTATGAACAAATTAACTCTCCTTTGAAACTTTGAAACTCAAGAACACATCCTCATCTCCAAGAACCAAAAGAAATCAGCCACACATTATTCTGAACACTCGCTGGAATCTGGAAAATTCGCCGGAATCTGGAAAATTCGCCGGAAAATTCAAACTCTCGCTGGAAGTTCAGACCCTCGCCGGAAAAATGAGGAATGGAGGTCGACGGTGATAGAGAAGGATGAAGGTGACGATGATGGATGATGATCGAAGGTCTTCCCCCCAGCTCTCTCTCCTTTGCAGCGCACTCTCGTTTCTGATATATTCCAGCTCACGGTGAAGGTGGTCGACGGTGGTGGTTGGGTGAAGCTCGCCGGCGACGGAAGGAGGGAGTGGTGTCGCCGGCGAGAGGGATGAAGAAAGGGAAGGAATGATCGATCGGAAGGAAGGAAGATGAAGGTCTCTCCGGTTCTCGTTTTTCGTGGCTCTCCCCTCCAGCTCTCCTTCAAAATCCTCGGTTTTTCTTCTCTGTTCGCGTGCTGGCAGCCCTAATTCCCTTGGTCAAAACGCAGAGTTTTGACCAGGGACTTAAATGCAAATATTGAAAGTTCTGAAGAAAGGACTTAAGTGCGAACATTCAAAATAGTTTTAGGGAAGAACTGAGATTTCCAAAATCAACTGGGTCATTTTCTGTAATTTGTCTCTGGCCCTTTTCTTCATTGATTTCCATTTTTCAGAAATTGTTGGGGCCTTTCTTGTAATTTTCCCCAGTCCTCAAAACATTAATTCTGACCCTAAAAAATCTTCATTTTCTTCTTAAACACCTACAATGCAAGATTAAACACAATGCAGCATCAAAAGTCCAAGAAATCATTTGCATAAATAATTAATAAATAATGACCATTTTACCCCTAATTTCACTTCATTCAATACAAATGTCCCTAACTCAAATTAGTGCTTAATCATGCAATAATATCCCAGAAAATGCATTAAGAATCTCAATTTTACTATGAAAAATCATATAAAAATATGATTAGATCAGTGTGTCTTAATGTTTAATTTTGTAAAAAATATTTTTAATATCAGTTGTTTCAGTCCATTTGCAGATTAAAAAAAATCTATATATCATTAAATAATCCCACGATTTTGTTTTCTCACGTTTGATTGTCTGAATGGGGTGAGTTTTGAGAAACTATCAAAACCAAGACAATCAATCAGCTTAAAAAATGCTTTACAAAAATAATTACATAGTCAATGGTTGGATGCATTCATGGTATTAAATATAGATAAATTTGTAAGTTTTTATTTATTTTAATTTTGAGATAAAGTCAATAACTTAATTAACCACCTATCGTTCACTATATATACATACTCTTTATAAGTATAACTTATAGATTTTAATGTAATGATAGGAGTGTATAGTAGCAGAAGACATGGTTGTTAAGTGATAAGAAAGGCAAACTTAGAAGTAAAAAAGAAGGCGGTGGCATTTTTGTAATTATAAGTTGACTTTTGGCGTCTAACTTTTGTCCTTAGACGTCAAAAGTTAGCTCGCGCCAAAATAAAACCCAAAAGTGGACCTAAAGTTAAAACTGGCGCCAAAGGAAACACTTTTGACGTCTAAGTTATAAATTAGACGTCAAAACTTAATATTTTAGCGTCTAATTAAATTATTTAGACGTCAAAAGTAACCAAAAATAACACTTTTAGCGTCTAAGATAATAATTAGACTCCATAAATTGGATTTTTGGCGTCTAAGATAAGTTGTTAGACGCCAAACACGCCCTAATTAACTCTGCCTTTTCTCAGCAGTCTTCATTCACCGTCGCGCCTAATCAACTCTGGCTTTTCTCCAGCGCCCCTCCTCGCGAAATACCTCGCATTTGTCCCTCTCTCCTACCGTCGTCATCGCGCATCTTGCCGTCTCTCTTGATCTTGGAGGTCTCCATCTCTCGTCTCTCTGGATCTAGATCTCCGCCTCTCGCGGTCTCGCATTCTCAGCCACTGCCTGGTGTCTTCACTTAGCAGGTAGGTTATTGATTTTTTTTCCCCTTCATCTTTCTTCTTTCATCTCCTCTGTGCCTCTCGTCCTCTTTTTCGTTCAAATTGATAAGTCTGATGTTTGCTTCAGTGTTTGATTCGGGAACGGTGTGAATTATGAACCAAACAAACCCTATGTGAACGGGCACAGACCTTTGTTGAGGCAACTTAGAAGCCAGAAACCTGCGAAGGACTCGTCTTTTGTCTCTTTAATCTGAAATATTGCTCTCTTCTTCATTACCTCGCTCTTGTAAGCGCACTTGTAATCATATCTTTGACGCATGGTTTTCTTAGCTCTTTTGTGTTCTTCTGCTCTCTTGTGTGACTCTTAGTTATTTGCAATGCTGTGTATTGACATGTATCTTAATTATTTTTAGTGCCCAATGGAGTCTGATTTGATTTTCTAACAATTTGGGTGGACTCGCAATGTGATCAGAATGCACATTACGCTGGATTTTCACCTTGGCTACCTTTGTTAACGAACGTTGTTTCTAATTTTGCTAGACCAGATCATAATACATTTTTATTGTTTTCCGGTCTATCTTGTCATCATGATAGTAGCAAATTGAAGGAAAAATTATCTCTCCTCTTTATATTTCTCTTGTATCTTTACCAAAGAACTGAGTCTTGAATTTATTGTGAGTTTGGTTTTCAATTGATAACATAGGCCTTTGATGTTCTAGTTTACTTTTCCATTTAATTTCACGCGCGTGGAGATATTAAATTTATTGTTAGTTGTTATTATAATAAGGCACTTTATGAAATAGTTGGGTTGGTTTGAATTTATTTTCTTGTTCTTGTTCACATTTACAGCTGCACTGTCTTCTTTCAACAAATTCTCCTTTTCACTTCAATGCTATTGAAACATTGATTTACCGGACACTATATTTGTCTGATGTTTGCTTCAGTGTTTTATTTGAGGTAGAGATGACATCAACTAAAATTTTCTTTGTCAAGACAAAAGGGTGTGGGGATTTACTGCTCTGCTCATATCTGTAGTTTGTGAGTGGGTTTTGATAATACTATTGCTTATTTATGTCGTGCTAGCATATCTACTAACAAAGCTTGCAAGTTTTTGTGGATTGCAAGCACCTTTATGGACTTTTCAACGATTGGTGTAAATTTATTAGAATTGCTATCAATAAAGAACATTTTTTTTAATTAAAAATATACACTTTGTGTGTCTTAAACTCTTAACTGTTATTTTTCTAATAAGCTTTATCAAGGTGCAGTAGGACCAGGCATTTGGACAAGGAGGAGCTCTGCGGCAGCAATGCTCTGTCGGCTTATTGGTTGACCGGTAATGCTGGTGAACTTGTGGATATTAATACTCTAATTATTAACTTCAGTTTTCTATATTTGAGTATCTATATTATCATTAGCTTGATAATCTGTTGAATTATTGTCATCTTTCCTTTTTGGCTTAGTTTTACTGGTGTATTCTTTTAGGTTTTTAGGCAGTGGAGGTGTGATGATTTTAGCAGCTTGGTTGAATGAAGCTGCTGTTGAAGAGCAAACAAGTGTTCAACTTTATAAATATATCTAAAGTTCTGGTTAATTGGTTTCCAGGTCCTTTGTCATTTGCCTCTACATAAAGCCCTTCCTATGCATATTTCAGCTATGTTGCAGTGTGTTAATAGGCTTCGGTTTCACAGAACATCAGGTGTGCTTTTCCTCCCTCGAGCAATTGCCCATTAGCTCCCATCTCTCATGTCATTTTATTTTAACCTCTCCTCTGTTCCTGAATGGCTTGTTGCACTCCAGTTTGGATATATATTGTTCTTAGACTCCCTCTAGAAACTGGATGTCAATATTATGTGGGTCATAGGTAATGACTCTAGAGGAAAGCTGAGTTATATTAAATATGATATGTTGTTATCCCTATTTTTTATTATATTAAAAACCCTTTTTTCTTAATTATTGTTATTATAATTTTATTGTCTCAGGGTTTGTCAAATTATGGGCACTGAATCATGGAATTCAAATGTCAATATTCCTGTAAGTATTTTCTAGCTTTTCTTAAGCATGTACTCTCAGTTGGTGATTGTTTTTTGCAACTATTTTAACATTCCTTTATTGCTCTTAGGAGGACATTCTGGCCCTTTCAAATGAAGGTTCATATGATTTCAGGTATGAGATTATGTGTTTTTGGCTATTCTATTAGTTGTGGATGTGCTTCTCTGAATTCAAGAAAGAGACTAGTATATTGATTGAAATTTTGTTTTCTTTCACTTTTTTTCTTACAGTGTTTCGTTTTGCTTTGTTGCTAAACTTTTCAACATTTAATGGAGATATCATATATATATATATATAAACATGCTTTTACATTATGGAGTCAACCTGTTCCATCACCACTTTTATGGAACCTAACCTTTATACAGTTGAAGTATTTGATCATTTGAATCAAAGTTTATGAATTATATGTATCAGTATGTGCTGTAGATGACCTAGGTCATGCAAACTGGTTGACTGATTTATTGATTCATTCTGTCTCTGCTCCTACCTTTTGATTTTCCCTTACTGTAGTTTTTAAGAATTTTCTATATTTTTTATGGTTTTGAATCCTGACCTGTGATGGCGCTCATATTCTTTTTTTTTTTATTTAAAAAATGGACTTACGGCGTCTAAGTTTAATAATTAGACGCCGTAAGTTCTGACTTATGGCGTCTAATTTTGAAAATTAGACGCCGTAAGTTGTGACTTTTAGAAGGTTATTTGTGTCATACTTACGACGTCTAATTATAATAATTAGACGTCTTAAGTCAGAACTTACTTCGCCTAATTATTAAACTTAGACGCCGTAAGTTTTACCTACTACGCCCCCCATATAGGCGTCCGGAGGAAAAAGGACGTTAAATGTGCAAAAAATAGGACGCCGTAGCCCTGTTTTGTAGTAGTGAGGGAAGCTTTAAATTTATAGAAAGTGAAATACAAAGTGAGAGAGCACAAAGGCCAGCGAGCTAGCAATTGCACATCTCATAGTTTTACACCTCATCATGCATGTGGATGCCTAATGATGAGCCTATTTCATCAAACACCATCTACGTACGTACGATTAAGGAATATATATATATATATATATATATATATATATATATATATATACACACACACATATACACACACACGTGTGTAGGTTTTATTTATTTATATATATGTGTGTGTGTGTGAGAATGAAAGATGATGATGAGAATATATATATAGGTCAGCAAGAATAAGTGCAGATGCACTTGTAGCCTTTGCAAAAGCCACTGAGCAATCCTTCGCCTCTCCAACACAGATCGTCACACGCGTGGGGGTCATTTGTCCCACTAAAGCATGGTCCTTTGTAGAACTTGCTCGGCTTCTCGCATGTCCGCGCCTCAGTCTTTACCACCACTTCTTCTGCAGTATATATCATTCATTCATATATATAAGAAACATATCGAAAAAGAAGAAGAAGAAGAAAGACCTGGGATACACATATTTATATATATAGAAAGAGAGAGACTTACGAGCAGCCAAGAGAAGGATGAGAGTGGAAAACACAACAACAAGTGACTTCCTTTCCATAATTTCTTCTTCGATCTACTGCTTAATGAGTGTGTGTGTGTGATGCATAAGGAAGAAGACAAGGTTGGTATTTATAGAGCTGGGGTGGCTTTGCTGCATAATGTCTTCTTCGAGCTACTGCATAATGTCTTCCAAACATGCACTTCATTGTTTTGCAAGAATATGCCATTTGGCAGGCACCCTCAAGAGTCAACACATGTGAAGGTAGGGTCCACCCACGTATTGGTGACAACGCTTGAACAAATATATAATGTGGGAAGGGTTGTCCGCTATACTTGAATAAGGTCCAGAAGTTGACTAATTTGCTCCTGCGTTAGATTATATCAGGTAGAGTGTTGAGCATATGTGTTTTGGACATTTAAATTATGGATGAAACATATCTTCATTGGCAAAACACGAAAAGAAGTTCACAATATTTGTAATAAATAACTATTGGTGTATGTGCATCGCATGAAGGTTCATATCGATGTGATGCTTCAATTAGATCATGTAAAGTTGATTATAGGCGTGATACCTTTCTTGTTATTTTACTCACTCATATTTGTTCAAAAGCATACAACGTTAAGAGAGAAACGAAATTCCAAAAAGACTATGAAGTTCTTTAATCCAAACAAATTAGAACCAAATTAGGAATATAAAAAATAAATTAGAAAATAATGATCAATAAATAATATTTATTAACTAATGGATCCAAACTAAATCCCCTAGTATTTATTTTGTTTCAGGAAAAAAAAATATAATTTTATATTAAGATAACTCCATGATTTAAGGAGATAGAAAAAATTTAATTATAAAAGAATATAAAAATGAAACGATGTTACTTAACAGAATTAACGATATTACTTAAAAACAAAACCGAATTTAAGGGTGTTACTAGTTACTACTGACTACTGAGTATTATAATCTATAGATCGATATAGATATGTGTAATACCCTAAAATCTGACCTATGATGAGCATCATAGTTTAGTGAAAAATACCTATTGGGGATAGGTGAAAATATGTATTGTCAAAACATTGTAAAATACTTATTATATGTTCTAAGGAAATTTCTAATGAAATTAGAGGGAAAAATGATAATGTGCCAAAATTACCAAAAATGCCCTTATGGAGCATAAAAATAACTTAGGGAAATTATGAAAAATCCTAAAAGGCAAAAAAATAATTATTTGAATTAAGAGAGTATATTATCTCTAATTTTGTAATTTAATAAATTATAAACTTGGAAAAAATTAAAGAGGGATATTCAAAAAGTATTGGAAGGACCAAAATGCTCTTGTAAACTCTAAAATAATGCATGAGTTATGAAATGCTAATGTTAATGAAAAAGTTTGAAGATAAAGCTGGGTCATCTTGATTAAGAAAATCATCCACAATTTATAAGAAATTAATTAAGTAATTATTGGCTAATTACTTAAGCATAAACAAAGGAAAATTCAAGGATAATTATGTAAAACTCCATAATTAGTGGTTAATGGCTAAAAATTAGCATAAATATATTGGCTAATTAATTGGAAAATATTGAGAAAAATAAATGAGATTAAGTATTTTTGAGCTTAAAAACAAGTATGGACCAATAGGAAAAAGTTATGAAAAATTATGTAAAAATAATTAAAATAATAATTAAATAATTAATTAAAAAATAAAATAAAAATATATAAAAAGAAAAGATGTGAGGGCCGACATCTTTTTGGGAAAAATAAAAAAAGGGGAAATAAAATGAAGATGGAGTGTTTAGATAAAACACCTAATTTAAAAATAATTAAAATAAAATAGTAAAAAGTAAATGATTACTTATAGGAATCGGATCCGATCTAGAGAACCAGGAATAAGATTTCTAAAGTCAAGGTATAATATTGATCAGTGGATTTTTATCTCGAATTGGGCTGTTACTGAAGTCAATTCCGAGATCGGTAGGAGATTCTAGTAATAAGACGAAATAGGGAAAATCTGAGAAATAGGCAGATAGTCATAAAATTAGAATTTGAACAAAATAAATTGTAACTCAACATCTGGGAATGAGTTGAGAATTTCCTGGACATATTTGGAATCAGTGAATTTTTGTCCAGAAGTTGATGATTCCGGAAGTTCGTTCCGTAACCGGCACGTTTTTCCGTAAAACTTCAGACTGACCGTTGGAACCCTGTATGGAATCAAAAATTTGTTTAGCCCGTACATTTCTAATAAGTGAGAAAATGTATTCAAAGTTGTAATTCCGAATTTTTGGGATTTTACGCGATTACGCGAATCGGACACCGATCGGGGAATTTCTGTCGGATCCAGGGCATAAAGCAACTAGTGACATCACCACCATGACATCATTTTTTTGTGCCACCTAAGGGATTGAGGTCAGCATGGTGAGGTGTAAGGCCAGGATTTTGCCAACTCAAAGAAGTGCGATCTTACGGTCCAGAATCCGTCTGATAAAGCATGAATAGTAACCCCGAAAAGTCTATAAATAGCAACCTTCACCTTCATAATTTCTCACATCCAAAACCAAGAGCTCTAGTCGAAATTTCCTAGAGAGAAGAGAGAAGGAGGAGTCCAGGGAATTTTGCAGCGAAGCCCTGAGTAAGTTCTTCGGTACTTAGTCTTAAGATTTCGTAGTTCTTTCGGTAGTTTTAGTAGAATTGTTAGTTAGATCTAGGAAGTAGGAGTTGAAATTCCTATTCTTTTTTTTAGGCCTCATTGCATCGAAAGATGCTTGACGAGGTAAAAACATAGTAGGGATTGAGTTTCTGAAAGTTGGGAGTTAAAGTAACGAAGTGCTGACGAAATTCCGCCGATTAGGGGTATAGGGGCAAAATGGTAATTTTTACCTAAAATGCCAGTTATGATGTCAAATCACTAATAGATGTGATATTACTCTTATAGGACATCAGAAACCTTGATCTCGCCGCCGTTACGCTGTCCGACGAGCCGTGTTGGACGTTTATTGTTTTCTGTAAAAAGTACGATTTTCAGTCAGAAGTACCTACGCCGTCAACGAAGGTACGGACGCGTACTGTAATACTAATCTAGTGCTGCTCATATACATATATGTGATAGGTACATTCACGGATAGAGATTCTGTTAGAGGTCACCGAGATACATTCACGGTTAGAGACTCTGTTCAGGGTTACCGATTATACATACAGTTTCACTCGGGTTATAGACGTAGTAATACTGTTTGAGTTTTCCTAGCGCTGAGGACACGACCGTACATCGTGGCACTGGTTTATGTGCAGGTACTTTATGGGACATACATACTGCTTTACGCTTATGTACTGTCATTATGTTGCAATCATGCATCTGCTATATGCTTATGTGATGTTATGCCGCTGTTATGTTTTGAATATCTGTCATCCGTATACTGTTTTATTTGAGCATAAGGTTAACCCTTACCTGAGATTCAATGTGGTAAATTGAATCTCAGCTATAGCTTCAGGGTCCGGAGGACCACGGATCGGAGATCGAGGCAAGCAACAGGAGTAGGCTTTCGGCCGAAGATATCTTTACCGCTTTCTGTATTTACTTTCAAACACTAGGATTACTGTACTCAATACTATGTTACACTATGATTATGTTTTGTAATGGATCAGTTACTCTTTCGCTCCAATGCTCTACTCTTATTGGAAAAAACAAAATCCGCTTTAAAATTGGGATGTTACAATATGTATTGGTCTAAAATATATTCTTTTAATCATTATCCTTCCTTTAATATGTATAATCAATAAGATTATTTTGAAAGAAAATTTATAAATATGGGAACCAAAAGTGGATTGGGGCCTGTTTATGACTAAAATAAACCACAGAGATATTATAATTGATGTTATCTTCTATTTGATCATGGGTATCCAATCCATAAATTATTTTGGACTTGAAGCTAATTCCTTTTAAAATTTAAAGCATAAAGGGATTTTGCTTTTATAATTCCATTTTCTGGAACTTAAACTTATGTTCTCCTTCATCCTTATAGGATGAGAGCGCTTCCCATCTCAATTAATATTAATTGTTCGAATGTACTTAATTGATGTCATTGTAGGCTTACTCATTACCAATTTCCGTGTTAACTAACTTGGATGAAAACATGAATCCAAGGAATCCTTGTGCAATCAAGAAGTAGATGATAATAAGCTCTACATTATTTACTTTTGGTTTGAATTGAGATATTAGAGATGATATCACTTGAGATACTAAACTTTTTTCTCCGTTTTGGCAATTCCAATTCACATCACAATGTTGGTTATAAGATGTGAGTTTTTTTTATTAAAAGAA
Source organism: Acacia pycnantha (assembly GCA_025563575.1). NCBI lineage: Eukaryota > Viridiplantae > Streptophyta > Magnoliopsida > Fabales > Fabaceae > Acacia > Acacia pycnantha. The sequence continues at coordinate 2,557,633 of JAMWYP010000058.1, forward strand.
AAAGTTTAAGGACTCTCAATTGCATATTTATTGGTATGTGTAAGATCTTACTACGTTTTCTTGTTTCCCCTTGTCCCAGTTGATTTGCCACCATGGTTTTCTGCTGTGTGATCTCAGATGTTGACCTTGTAAGTATATTCGCCGTACTTGATAGATAGAATTGCTTTGGAACACTATATGTGTATGATGGCCTGGTTTTATTAAATGATACAACAGCCCAAAAGGACTTCATTATATGTGTTTTTAATTCATCTTTCTCGATTCATTTAATGAAACCATTCTGTTCTTTCTATCTGATTTCATTTTACTGTATGACATATTTACCCCCATCATTTGCTCAGGATGCCTCAACAATGAAAAGGTTTCAAAAAGCATACCGCCAATAATATGCTTTAGAGATGGAAGCCTTCCGCTACCGGATGCATTGAACACTTCGTGAAAGATCCAGCCGGTTCGGGTATGGGCCACCTACGTCAGTTCACCTTCTAGTGTAGTTTATTTTGAAGTACTTGTTAGTGATATGGCTATAATTTTGTTTCGCCCATTCTGTTAGATTTAGAGCATACTCTGAGCTGCTAGCACAATGAATCACATAACTGTGTTGTGCCCCAAAGAACTACATTTATGGGTTAAATACCTAATTTGCTACGGAAGTATTGCTAAGGGAGCGGCCAGCACTCGGAAGTATTTTGGGTATCATTTTTGCCCCAGAAGTTTATAAAATAGAGCAAATATGCCCCAGAAGTTTTTTTTCGGAGCAAATTTACGCTGGAAGTTTTGTTTATGAGCAAATTTTTATAAACTTCCGGGGCAAAAATGATATCAATCCAACGGTCAAGATCAACTGATGGGCAAAATTGCTTTGTTTGTAAACTTTCAAGGCAAAAATGATACTCAAAATACTTCCGGGTGCTGGGCGCTCCCTTAGCAAAACTTCCATGGCAAATTAGGTCTTTAATCCTACATTTATTATTGAGATCATTTTTCTTCTTTTGGTTCATTTGTATGTCTTTAATAAAAAGTTCTATTTTTTAAAAAAAAAAATTGTACAAACTATCTGGAATCTAGTACTACCAACTTGGGATTTAAGTCGGATCAGGTCCTAATTAGGGAGCAAACTCCCATGACATAGTTTTCTCCATCCACAAGGCTCAACCCAAGAATATGTGTTCTTGTATTTCATGTTTTTTTCCTTATTTTATAGGAGTGAATGGTCTTGATGTGGAGCAGTGCTTTCCCATGCAAAAAAACATCTCTTTGAAATTGACAAATGAGCAGGTATTGTTAGCAGTCCTTTTACTTACTCTGATATTATATTTTCAAGCTTGGTGTGTCTCTTACTTGGATGCTAGAAATGGCTTGATTTACTATGTCTCAGTTGTTAGTAAAATTCCTACTGTAAGAATATTTTTATGGGGTCATGGTGGGAATCAGTGGTTTTGTTCACAGGTGATTTGTTTATTGTCCTGTTTTAGTAGACTTAAAATTTAACATATAGTTCAGATATCTCCAGGCACTTGGTACACTGGTCTTTTTAATGGCATTGGAGCCATAAGCACACGGTCAAAGATGGTACGGTTTATTATCCAAAAGACCAAACATTCCTGATGTTTGTTCATGACTTGTTTCAATCAATTTAGCAACTTTTAAGTTCTGTGTTGTCAACTATTGACGTTGGTGCAGTTACTGCTTTTTCACTTCACGTTGTATTATTGTTTTTGTTCTTATTTTTGGATAGATATCAACGGTGGAACTCAGTGTCATATTGTTTTTCTTACAATTTTTTATATGGGAAAATGACACTAAGGTCCCAATTTAGAAAAATAACATTAGAAAACTCTCATAAACTTATGTTCTCCTTCCTTCTTATAGGATGAGACTGCTTCCCATCTCAATTAATTAATTGTTGGATGATACTTAGTTAATGCCATTGTTAGCTTCCTCATTACCAATTGCCAAGTTAACTAACTTGGATGAAAACATAAGCACTTAAACCATTTATTTTCAATCAACTTAGGATATGTTTTAATTTAAAATTTAATTTTGACCCAATTGACATTTTTCCACATTCGCTGTGGGCGGTACATATGCATTTGTTTGTGTGATACATGTGTTGTGTGTTCATATTCTGTTAATGTTGTGAATATCTTAATTCGTATATTGTGTATATAAGCATGAGGTTAACCGTTACCTGAGGTCCGGATGCATTGGACCTCAGCTCTTAACATAGCTTCAGGGTCAGGATGACCGAGGGCCAAAGAGAAGGGCAAGCAACACACTTAGAGACCCGGCTGAAGACTTTCTTTTGTTATGTATTACCTTTGATAACACTCGGATTAATGTACTGCTACTGCGATTAGCCAGACATCCGACAGTTGGCATTTTGAATATATGTATCAGTTACTCTCTTGCTCCGATGCTCTACTCTGATGATGTTTTTAAAGGAAAAAAAAATTATTCCGCTTTTGAAAATGGGATGTTACAATTTTTGTATCAGAGCCAGGTTTCGATCCTGGGACCTGCGGGTTATGGGCCCACCACGCTTCTACACGTGTTTATAATAAGTCCTAATGTTAGATACTTAGTTCACATATTTTAAGATACGATTTATTTTCTATCGATTCTCATTTATCCTATTTGCTTTTCACCAAATATATCACAAAATATCTTCTTTTCTTCTTTTCTTTTTCCATCCACTTTCTTATGCATTCACACACACACACATTCAACATTTTCTCTTTCCTTCCCTCTTCCAAAATTCCGAAATATATGGTTGATTTTTGACCAAGGATGTTGCTTCCCACTTGCACAAATATCCTATATTCATGTGTTTTCATTGGCTAGTTTATTTTCACATGGATTAAGGCTTGATTTATTAAAACCAATAGATTAACTTTATGAGATTAAATCTTGGCCTTTGATTTATATTGACTTGTCAACTCTAATTAGAAATCCCTAATCATCATATTAATCAAGAGTTTTAATTGCCATTTACTATAATTGCCAAGGTGTGATTGGTTCTCTAATTAACCATGATCATTAGTAATTATAATTAAAACCATTAGATTAACTTTATGAGATTAAATCTTGGCCTTTGATTTATATTGACTTGTCAACTCTAATTAGAAATCCCTAATCATCATATTAATCAAGATTTTTAATTGCCATTTACTATAATTGCCAAGGTGTGATTGGTTCTCTAATTAACTATGATCATTAGTAATTATTTTTATGCTAGTCTTGGCCCTTCATTGACTATTGGTCTTTAATTAGGGTTTTAAATATGTTTAACTTTGGATATTTCCTTTATTCATGCCTAAAATATTAGCAATTAATTATTTATTTAATCACCTACTAATTGTTGACAATTTTCTTAAATAGGATTAATTATTTTCTCACAACTATTTTGTTTACATTGGTCATTTATGCGCTATGCATTTTTAAAAAAAATCATAGGGCAACTTATGGTCCCCAAAATAATATTGGATTTTGCCTCTTTAATTTCCAAGGAAAATAATCCCATAAATTATCTAAATTAGAGAGAACATACTTTCCTATTTTTAATAAATATTTAATTGCCTCTTAAGACGTATCATAATAATCTCAGGGTATTTTATGACTCATAAGTGTGTTTAGGGATTTTTAGCACTTTATTCATTCTAATTTCAATAGAAATTACCTTAGGAAAATAAGGTAAATATAACACAATATTTGAGACCATATATTCACCTATTAACAATAGGTATTATTTATCCCAATATAATATTTAAGAAAAATAATTATCCGGGTATTACATAAGCACATGCAAATTATCACATAAAGCAAAAGATGTGGACAAGAAGTGGCCAACAATGTGTTTTGAAAGGTGAAGAGAGAGGAAAGGAGGGATGGGGACGTTTTTAGGCTATCGAGGGTGAGGATGAAAGCTTCCAAGAAACCCTAGATCTAAGGGCCATGAATGAAGGAGAAGAAGATTGAAAGAATTACAAAGTTGCCACACCTAAACTCTATAAATAGGCCTCTCCTTCCATTTGAATTCTCACACCAATTGCAAGAGAAATTTCAAAATAGAGAGAGGTTAGAGAGAAGGAGGAGCTTTGGAGAAGGAGTAGCAAGGTTCTGGGTAAGTTCTTCGGTCCCTAGTTCTTAAGTTCTAGTCTTTTGTTCAGTAGTTTTAGTAGAAATGTTAGTTAGATCTAGGAAGTAGGAAATGAAATTCCTATTCTTGTTTTTAAGCCTCATTGCATTGAAAGATTCCTGACGAGGTAAAAACATGGTAGGAATTGAGTTTCTGAAAGTTGGGAGTCAGAGTAGCGAAGCTCTGGCGAAATTTTATAGGTTAGCGATTTTCCTAAGGTCAAGGGTAAAATAGTTATTTATGACTAAAATATCAGCTAGGATATGGATTATGAATGAATAAATACGATATTATCCTTATAGGATATCTGTGATCACGTTCTGACCGACAGACGTACCGTATTCGTCAACGCAGGTACGTACGTTCGCGTACTAGTAACACTAACTCTGATGTTTATCATATGCGTATATGTGTTTGATGATCTGTTGTGTGTTTATGTACTATTGGGATACATTCACTGTGGGTGACACATCTGTCAGGGGGCTTATGTGCTATTGGGATACATTCACTGTGGGTGACACATCTGTAAGGGAACATTCGCTGTGGGCGGTACATCTGCATTTGTTTGTGTGATACATGTGTTGTGTGTTCATATTCTGTTAATGTTGTGAATATCTGTAATTCGTATATTGTGTATATAAGCATGGGGTTAACCGTTACCTGAGGTCTGGATGCATTGGACCTCAGCTCTTAATATAGCTTCAGGGTCAGGAGGACCGAGGGCCGAAGAGAAGGGCAAGCAGCACGCTTAGAAACCCGGCTGAAGACTTTCTTTTGTGATGTATTACCTTTGATAACACTCGGATTAATGTACCGCTACTGCGATTAGCCAGACATCCGACAGTTGGCATTTTGAATACATGTATCAGTTACTCTCTTGCTCCAATGCTCTACTCTGATGATGTTTTTAAAGGAAAGAAAAAATTATTCCGCTTTTGAAAATGAGATGTTACACGGAGCCGTGAGGAGGCACCGGTCGAAACGAAAGCCAGAAGAAGTTTCACAGAGCCTCCTTTCTGGCATGGATCTAATAAAGTTACTTCAAACAGTTTGGTGCCGAAGACAGGGCTAGTCTATGTGGATCAGTCAATAAGTTACCGTGAACTTGGTGAGACTCCCATGATAGACACCTACCTGTCCAATTTGTTTGATTAACTGAGTTTGGTTCATTGCCCCAAGTCTAGCTACGGCTTGGTTGAAGATTGTATAGTTACCATGTAAGAATTGTAATTATACAAAGCTCTGTAATTGTATCACATGAATATTCCTTCGGAATTTTCAATTTAACCAGCATATGTCATGCATCATCATATGTCGGGGCATTTTATATCAGTTACTCATTGTCCAAACGTTAGTGCATGCTCTCCGTTTCCACATTACTCTGATGTAGCACCTCAAACACTGTTGATTTTTCTAAAATCAAGTGTCAACTGACACAATTTGAAGTATAAAATTTGGGGTGTTACAGGCTTGCCCTTGGGCCTTGCGGGTGGACGGGCCTCCCCTTCCCATTGATTTCTATATGGTTTTTAGGGAAAAAAAAAAAAATACTATTTTGCTTTGGACGTACGTGAGGTTGTTATTGAAATACTACTATTGCAAAAAGGTTACTAAGACTTGGAATGATTCAATTTTTGTGCGTGTGTCTTAATGTTTAATTTGTAAAAAAATATTTTTAATACCAGTTGTTTCAGTCCATTTGCAGATTTAAAAAAACTTCTATATATCATTAAATAATCCCACGATTTTTTCTCTCACGTCTGATTATCTGAATGGGGTGAGTTTTGAGAAACTATCAAAACCAAGACAATCAATCAGCTTAAAAAATGCTTTACAAAAATAATTACATAGTCAATGGTTGGATGCATTCATGATATTAAATATAGATAAATTTGTAAGTTTTTATTTATTTTAATTTTGAGATAAAGTCAATAACTTAATTAACCACCTATCGTCACTATATATACCTACTTTTTATAAGTATAACATATAGATTTTAATGTAATGATAGGAGTGTATAGTAGCAGAAGACATGGTTGTTAAGTGATAGGAAAGGGAAGCTTCAAATATATAGAATGTGAAATACAAAGAGAGAGAGCACAAATGCCAGCGAGCTAGCAATTGCATATCTCATAGTTTTACACCTCATCATGCATGTGGATGCCTAATGAAGAGTTTATTTCATCAAACACCATCTACGTACGTACGATTAAGAAACATATATGTGTGTGTGTCTGTGTGTGTAGGTTTTATTTATTTATATATGTGTGTGTGTGTGCGTGGGAATGATAGATGATGATGAGAATATATATATATAGGTCAACAAGCATAAGTGCAGACGCACTTGAGGCCTTTGCAAAAGCCACTGAGCAATCCTTCGGATCTCGCACACAGATCGTCACACGCGTTCGGGTCCCCTGTCCCTTTAAAGCATGGTCCTTTGAAGAACTTGCTCGGCTTCTCGCATGTCCGCGCCTCCGTCTTCACCACCACTTCTTCTGCAGTATATATCGTTCATTCATACATATAAGAAAAATATTGAACAACAAGACGAAGAAGAAAGACCTGGGATACACATATTTATATATATAGAAAGAGAGAGACTTACGAGCAGCCAAGAGAACGATGAGAATGGAAAACACAACAACAAGTGACTTCCTTTCCATAATGTCTTCTTCGATCTACTGCTTAATGAGTGTGTGTGTGATGCATAAGGAAGAAGACAAAGCTGGTATTTATAGAGCTGGGGTGGCTGCTGCATAATGTCTTCTTCGAGCTACTGCATAATGTCTTCCAAACATGCACTTCATTGTTTTGCAAGAATATGCCATTTGGCAGGCATCCTCAAGAGTCAACACATGTGAAGGTAGGGTCCACCCACGTATTGACCACGCTTGAACAAATGTATAATGTGGGAAGGGTTGTCCGCTATACTTGAATAAGGTCCAGAAGTTGACTAATTTGCTCCTGCATGCGTTAGATTATATCAGGTAGAGTGTTGAGCATATTTGTTTTGGACATTTAAATTATGGATGAAACATATCTTCACTGGCAAAAGAAGAAAAGAAGTTCACAATATTTGTAATAAATAACTATTGGTGTATGTGCATCGCATGAAGGAGTTCATATCTACGTGATGCTTCAATTAGATTATGTAAAGTTGATTATAGGCGTGATACATTTCTTGTTATTTTACTCTCATATTTTTTCAAAAGCATACAACGTTAAGAGAGAAACGAAATTCCATAAAGACTTTGAAGGTATTTAATCCAAACAAATTAGAACCAAATTAGGAATATAAAAAATAAATTAGAAAATAATCATCAATAAATTATATTTATTAACTAATGGATCCAAACTAAACCCCCTAGTATTTATTTTGTTTTTGGAAAAAAAAATTATAATTTTATATCAAGATAACTCCATGATTTATGGAGATAGAAAAAAATTAATTATAAAAGAATATACTCCCTCCGGTCCTAATTATAAGAACACTTTCGTAGTGTAAATTGTACTACGAAAGTGTTTCTATAATTAGGATCGGAGGTAGTAAAAATGAAACGATGTTACTTAACAGAATTAACGTTATTACTTAAAATCAAAACCGAATTTAAGAAAACCGAATTTCAGGGTTTTACTTCTGAGTATTATAATCTATAGATAGATATAGATATGTATTGGTCTAAAATATATTCTTTTAATCATTATCCTTATTAATAAAATCTCCCTTTATGTATAATCAATAAGATTATTTTGAAAGAAAATTTATAAATATGGGAACCAAAAGTGGATTGGGGCCTATTTATGACTAAAATAAACCACAGAGATATTATAATTGATGTCATCTTCTATTTTATCATAAATTATTTTGGACTTGAAGCTAATTCCTTTTAAAATTTAAAGCATAAAGGGATTTTGCTTTATAATTCCATTTTCTGGAACTTAAACTTATGTTCTCCTTCATCCTTGTAGGATGAGACCGCTTCCCATCTCAATTAATTAATTGTTGGAAGGTACTTAATTGATGTCATTGTCAGCTTACTCATTACCAATTTCCGAGTTAACTAACTTGGATGAAAGCATGAATCCAAGGAATCCTTGTGCAATCATGAAGTAGATGATAATAAGCTCTACATTATTTACTTTTCGTTTGAATTGAGATATTAGAGATGATATCATTTGAGATACTAAACTTTTTTCTCCGTTTTGGCAATTCCAATTCACATCACAATGTTGGTTATAAGATGTGAGTTTTTTTTATTAAAAGAAAAAGTTTAAGGACTCTCAATTGCATATTTATGGGTATGTGTAAGATCTTACTACGTTTTCTTGTTTCCCCTTGTCCCAGTTGATTTGCCACCATGGTTTTCTGCTGTGTGATCTCAGATGTTGACCTTGTAAGTATATTCGCCGTACTTGATAGATAGAATTGCTTTGGAACACTATATGTGTATGATGGCCTGGTTTTATTAATTAAATGATACAACAGCCCAAAAGGACTTCATTATATGTGTTTTTAATTCATCTTTCTCGATTCATTTAATGAAACCATTCTGTTCTTTCTATCTGATTTCATTTTACTGTATGACATATTTACCCCCATCATTTGCTCAGGATGCCTCAACAGCTGAAAAGGTTTCAAAAAGCATACTTCCAATAATATGCTTTAGAGATGGAAGCCCTCCGCTACCAGATGCATTGAACACTTCTGTGAAAGATCCAGCCAGTTCGGGTATGGGCCACCTACGTCAGTTCACCTTCTAGTGTAGTTTATTTTGAAGTACTTGTTAGTGATATGCCTATAATTTTGTTTCGCCCATTCTGTTAGATTTAGAGCATACTCTGAGCTGCTAGCACAATGAATCACGTACCTGTGTTGTGCCCCAAAGAACTACATTTATTATTGAGATCATTTTTCTTCTTTTGGTTCATTTGTATGTTTTTAATAATAAATTCTATTTTCTTAAATTTACAAACTATCTGGTATCTAGTGACTAGTACTACCAACTTGGGATTTAAGCCGGATCAGGTCCTAATTAGGGAGCAAACTCCCATGACATAGTTTTCTCCATCCACAAGGCTCAACCCAAGAATATGTGTTCTTCTATTTCATGTTTTTTTCCTTATTTTATAGGAGTGAATGGTCTTGATGTGGAGCAGTGCTTTCCCATGCAGAAAAACATCTCTTTGAAATTGACAAATGAGCAGGTATTGTTAGCAGTCCTTTTACTTACTCTGATATTATATTTTCAAGCTTGGTGTGTCTCTTACTTGGATGCTAGAAATGGCTTGATTTACTATGTCTCAGTTGTTAGTAGTAAAATTCCTACTAGAATATTTTTATGGGGTCATGGTGGGAATCAGTGGTTTTGTTCACAGGTGATTTGTTTATTGTCCTATTTTAGTAGACTTAAAATTTAACATATAGTTCAGATATCTCCAGGCACTTGGTACACTGGTCTTTTTAATGGCATTGGAGCCATTGGAGCCATAAGCACACAGTCAAAGATGGTACGGTTTATTATCCAAAAGACCAAACATTCCTAATGTTTGTTCATGACTTGTTTCAATCAATTTAGTAACTTTTAAGTTCTGTGTTGTCAACTATTGACGTTGGTGCAGTTACTGCTTTTTCACTTCACGTTGTATTATTGTTTTTGTTCTTATTTTTGTATATTGATGTCAACGGTGGAACTCAGTGTCATATTCTTTTTCTTACAATTTTTTATATGGGAAAATGACACTAAGGTCCCAATTTAGAAAAATAACATTAGAAAACTCTCATAACTTGTCAATGACTGTTCTTTCACTTGTCATCAACAAGTTATAAGACTTTGTTGATATTATTTTTCTTATTTGGGACCTTAGTGTCATTTTCCCTTTTTATATTTATGATAATTGTTATATTCTAATTTTCTTATCACCATTGTTATGATCAAAGTCTTTTCTAGAATAACAACTACCCAATGCAATCCATGATTTAGCCTTAAGCAAACAATTTTATCTTCAGTAAATCAATAGATACAAAGTTTTCCTGAAATTTTGTGCATCAACGTCAAGCTATACCTTACAGAAAAAGGGTCTTGATGCATCAGCCTCATACTGACTATAAATGCTACTTTAATCGCTGTGCAGATTGTCCGAGGCCCAGCGTACTCATTTACTGCTAATATAAGTGTCGAAGCATGCACAAATTCGATGATGAGGGGAAAGTTCTGCAACAGTACTGTCTATCCCCTTTCATGCTCAATCTCTTATGCTTCAGAAGTGAGCAAGTCAAAGGTGGAAAATACGGTGACGTGCAGAAATAATTTTGAAACTGTTTGTGTTCAGGAAGGTATGCCAAAAATGTTGAAATTATTTTGGACTTGAAACTAATCCCTTTTAAAATTTAAAACACAAAGGATTTTTGTTTAATAATTGTATTTTTTAAAACTTAAACTTATGTTCTCCTTCCTTCTTATAGGATGAAACTGCTTCCCATCTCAATTTATTAATTGTTGGATGATACTTAGTTAATGCCATTGTTAGCTTCCTCATTACCAATTCCCGAGTTAACTAACTTGGATGAAAACATGAGCACTTAAATCATTTATTTTCAATCAACTTAGGATATGTTTTAATTTAAAATTTAATTTTGACCCAATTGACATTTTTCCAAATTCTCGCCCCCCGTTGTTAAAATTCCTGACTCCGCCCCTGCCTCTGATTATTACTCTCAGTTATTCTCAATGCTTTTTAATAATATTTATTAATCAGTGAGTTTCCGATGATCAAATGAAAGATTACTTGCAAATCCTCAAAATGTCAGATTTGTGTCAGAAACATTAAATGCTGTGATAGAAAATAGAGCCTACACGGAAACTTATTCAGAGCAGTTCAAATGATGACTTTCTGAGACAACCATTCTGGCGAAAGCGAAAGGGACCCAACCTAAGCATTCCCAGAGCAGACCAAATGGATTTTGTGTTGAAGCAAAGTGAAAACGAATGAATCTCTTCTTTTTCCAACAACTCTGATATGTGACTAACGGAAAGCAAGCTTGTAAGTCTAACGGATAGTTTGAACATTCTAACGAAAAGTTTGAACACTCTCAAATGTCATTTTACTTCGTTAAATGGCAGTCAAAATAGAGGGAAAGCACAGAATCTTGAATGGCTACTTCCAACAGACATCCAACGATCATATTCTAAACGAGAAGAATTGCTCAACGGTTGAATGATCTTCATTGACTATAAAAGGCAAAGCATTCATCGATAAAGCCAGAGACATGAGGTTGCATTTCACTGTTAAAATGTCAATACTCTGATGCTTATATTATAACGTACTCTTCGTTAATTATCTCAATGATCATATAGTTTACTATAGAGAGTAAGTGTCATGCCCTAAAAACTAAGGGGTGACCGGCACGAAATATGAGTAGACTCACATTCCTTAAGCCTTGAACTTATAAACAGATATTAAATAATACCCAAATTACCATTAACACAATCATAACTAAACAATAATTCTAAGCATGCTTAAACCATTTTAAATTCATATATTATAACATTCAGAGCTATGCCCCAATTAGAGCCGGGAAATCGGGCCGAGCCCATCGGGCCGGCCCGTTTAGGCCCTGGCCCGTCAAGGGCCGGGCTTGAAAAATTGATGAGATATTTGAAATTGGCCCTGTAGGGCCAGTCCTGGAGGGCCTCAGGCTTAAACGGGCTGGCCCTGGAGGGCCTCGGGCCAGCCCTGCAGGCCCTTTTCACTGTAGCTTTTCTTTTTTTCCCTTTTTAATTTATTAATTTATATATATATTGTCTTTGTTATAGAGTTATTTATCCATTTAACTACAAATACATAATAACTAAAATCTAATTTTATGATTTGGTTTATTATTTGCTGCAAATAAAATTACTTTTATGTTTAACAGATTAAATTATTTGTTACAATAATAGACATCGTACTAATGTCGCTTAGTGGTATGTTTCTTATGTTTTATGTGAGTTATTTGTGAACATAGTTTGCTTTTGATTATGAATTAGTGATTGTGCTTATTTGTTGGATGATTAGTGATGTAATTTACTAATTATATTTCTACAAAAAAACAGGAAAATTAATTAAAATTTGGAATAGTAATTTTCGGGCCCTGGAGGGCCGGCCCTGGCCCTAGTGCTCTCGGGCCGGGCTTTGAAAAACAAGTGTTTTTCTTACCTCAGGCCCTGGAGGGCCGGCCCTGTTAGGCCCTGGCCCTTCATGGGCCGGCCCTGATTCCCAACTCTAGCCCCAATATAGCATATACATATCATATGTTCCAAATTACAAGGGAAGACAAGAATTCTACCTATAGACTACATGGTACATCTAACTACAGTTATCAATATATAATGAAAACTTAACTTTACATCCACTAGCAGTTGTTCCAAAATATATCTACACGCTTGGTCAGCAATGATAGTCCCCACTGTTCAACTAAAGGTACAAGGTCAGCAATGTTATCTGAGGCAAAAAAATTTCCGGTGAATAACATCTCATTTATATAATTTAATGAAAGGGTTTAAACTTCTCATGTTGCATGAGAAGAAGAAGATTCTTACACACACATGAAATGGTGGGACCCACACACACACACACATATATAATGCGATATGTATATATATAAGGGTCCCACCATTTCATGTGTGTGTGACTTGAGAATACACTTCTCCTACAACATGAGAAGTGTATTTCCCACTAGTGCAAAAAAGGGCTTTAAGACCGCCTCATTTGGACCGGATCATCGACGCACCGGTCTTAAAGGTGTGACCAGTGGCAGTTTTGTAAATAAAAAGAACTTCTTATACAATGAAGGGCTATAAGACCGCCTCATTTAGAGCGGATAATCGAAGCACCGGTCTTAATGGTGTGACCGGTGGCAGTTTTGTAAATAAAAAGAACTTCTTACACAATGAAGGACGCCTCATTAAGACCGGACTAAGTATCGACCGGTCCTAAAGCTGTGACCGGTGGCAAATTTGTAAATATAAAAAACTTCTTATTCTGATCAATTTTTCATAGATCTTATCCAGACCTGTTAAAATAACAACCGGTCTTAAAAATGTTAATAAAAAAATTGAAATATCAATTACTTTTATGGAGAAATCTCATCAAGGTAGACTTATATTTTCTACACTCCAAAATAATACGGAAAAATATAAATATAAAGGTATTAAAATTTTAAGACTGAACATATATAATAGCCGGCCTTAAAACTTTGACTTTTAAGACCGGACTTAAAATTTGTCCGGTACTAAAGTTTAAATAAAAAATTAATAAATGTTAAGACCATAGTTATAGAATGACCGGTCTTAAAAGTTAGACTTTTAAGACCGGACAAAAAATTTGGCCGGTACTAAAGTTTGAATAAAAATTAATTAATTTTAAGACCGGACATATAGAAAGACCGGTCTTAAAGGTTATCTTTTAAGACCGTATATATGTATTTGTCCGGTCTTAAAAATGAGGCGCCAAATAAACATTACTTGGCGCGGAAGCTTTTGTCACTCTCACTGAAGAACCCCTGTTCACGTTGCGAAACCCTTCCTGTTGCATTACCTCTCTTCCTCGCCCCGCGTACCGTTAGCCTCTGTTACTCCCTCATTTTCTCAGGCATTCCTCTCTTACTGTCTTGAAAATGAACGGTGAAAACGATTCCACTCGTGTTCCTGAAACTCCAGATACTGGTTTGACTGGTGAGGGTCGGACGAACGAACCCTCTTCATCTCACATTGAGCCTCCTCAGCACCGTGCACGCCGTGGTAGAAGCGGCACACGAATGATGGAAGTATCCCTTAGTCGGAATTCTGGGACGAAGATCGAGATTCTTTTTGATGAAAACTTGCAACCTGTCGGTCCTAATAAAAGCACATATACTAGTTTTGTCAGCTTTCTAGTACGCAACAAGGTTAGCATTTTGACAGATGAGTGGAAAAATGTGGACCAAAAAATAATAAAGGATCCTATGTGGGACACTATCCGGCTTACATTCACCGTCCCTGATTCTGAGAAGTTGAAAGACTCAACATTGTCTTATTGTGCTGAGCGGTTCAGGAAGTTTAAGACCTTTCTGGCTAACACTTATATTTTTGCCGAGGTTCAGCCTGACCATAAACCCTGGGACAAGTACAAATTTATTGATGAACAAACTTGGCAACAATTTGTTCAGAAGCGGACCACTCCTGAAGCTCTGGTGAGTTTATATTTAGTTTTGTTTGTACTTTTGTTTGCTTATTAACCTGTGCGGATATGTGAATGTTATTGTGTACATCTAATCTTGTTAGTTAAATGGTTTGGTGTGTGAATAGAAGTATACATTTGCTGCCTTTGTCCTGCATGAGAGGAGCATGTCCTAGTTCCATGCAAGTCGATATGTAAACCGTGTAATGGCCATGGTTAGACGTTCTTTGTAGTTAGTAAGTATGTTAACTGTGTAAGGTTTCGGTGCAAGTAGTTAGTTAGTTATTCTAATATGTGTAGGAACCATTTATGATGAATGAATGAATTGACTGAGTTGGCGGCATTTCGCAACTCCATTTCCTTTGGTTTTCCCAATTTCTTCTACAATGCTACATCTTCCTTAAGTAAAATGTTGAAACTTGATGAAGTGAATTTGACTAATGTTTGACGTTCATATCAAGCGAAGTTCTCTAATTTCGTTAGTGACATGACTGGAATTCATAATTGATATATAGTTGTTTTCAATCCTGATTCACAGAAAATAAGGGAAAAATATCAGGAGATTGAGAGAAAGAATGATTGCCCACACAGGGCTTCTCGCGACGGATATGAAAAGGCCGAAAAAGATTTGAAGGCAACCAAACGGAAGAGATTGGAAGATGAAGCTGTAATATCCCAGTTTTTCTAACAGTAATTCAGTGTTTTTAGGATGATTTATTTAGTATTTAAGGTTTAAAGGAGATCTAGAGGTATAAAATAAAAATTTATTTTTCTAAAAATAAATAAATATATTTTTATTTAATTATTATTATAATATATTATTAAATTATTAAATTATATTATATATATATAGAAAGGGAGTAGGGACGGTAGAATAATTATCTTACAATTATATTATATTATTATATTATATAATTATTATATTATATACATTATATTACATATATGTATGGACGAATGAGAAACTCACGGGGAAGAAAAACATTAGAAACAAAACAAAACATGTGGGACCTACTGGAAAATATTTTCAAACCTCCCGACAGCCTTTCACTTGAAGTTTGAAAATTTGGCACGGGGAAAATTACGTAGAATGACCCAGAGGTGTAAATTACGGTTAAGGACCCATTTTTCTCAACTATAAATACACACACAACGCACCCCTGTGAAACGCAGAAGAGGAAGGAAATAAAAGGGAAGAGAGAAAGGAAGAGAGAGAAAGAGAAAGGAAGGAAAGAGAGAGAGAGTGTGTGTGAGTGAGGTGATAATTATTTGGGGATACCGGTAGTTGCTCTTTGGTGATTATTTGGGAGTTAGCAAGTAACAGGTAACTCTGGATATTTTTCCTTATACTTGTGAATTATGTATGATTATATTTTTATGCTTATACTATTTATTTTAGACTGATATATATATGATACAATATTTTATGGGTTGTAAGGTTTTAAGATTCTGCTATGGAAATTTTAGATTGTATTTGTACATGGCACTAAATGCACGTATTATACATACCAATTTACTATTCACTATTTACTATTTACTGTTTACTATTTACGCATGGTAAATTACTATTCACAAATACATACAGTGATACTATTTATTGATCATGAATTTCTATGGTTTCATTTGATATTAATGGAAGCATAATGCATTATTTTTGAATGAGTGCATTTATCATGGCGGTTGTATTTGTGATGGGATGGAGTTTGGAGGAATCTGATATGTTATGATTTTATGCCACCACTTGGTGCATAGTGGATTGGTACTTTTCAGGGCCCATTCTTCCATGTTTTCCTCTGGCCGGGATAGCATTGGAGTTGTGGGACATGTGACACTTCCTTTATTCTGATAAGGAGGGGAGTCATAGTCCATACTTAAGCTCTATACTTTTGGCCGTCATAAACATTTTTGAAAAATCTTTTTATGAGAATTTTTTTTGGAATATATATATATATACACACACACACACACACACACACATAAATCAATGTATTTTATTATCTCTTGTTTTTAGTCATATATGATTTGCTTGTGTACAGTAGAATATTCAGTAGTTACTGAGATGTGGAAATCTCATCCCATATTAACATTTTCAGGTGAATATCCTAGTAGGGAGCAAGGGAAGGCACCTATGGAGTGAGCTTTGAAGGCTCTTGTACTCCTGTAGTTTATGTTATGTTGTTTTTATTTGCCATGACCCTAGGACTTCCGCTTTGTATTAAACTCTGAAATATCTTGGAAATCTATTTTGGCTTTGTACTATAAACTCTATTTGATATGGTTATGTTTTTTTTAATGATTTGGTTGATGATTATTCTTGTTAGAGACATTTCAAATATTTTGGTTAAGTTTTCAAGTGTTGGATTTGAGGTGTTACAGAAGCTGAATCCAATCCTTCTACGGTAGTTGACCAGCCGCCATCTCCAATACATCGCGAGGAGCTGTGGTTGTATATTCGGCAAAAGCCAAGCGGCGCCTACACGAGTGAAAAAACTCGTGTAGTTGCTGAACGAATTGTAAGTATCGATATTGTTATTTTTACTTACTAAACATGTTTCATCACTAAGCTTCTCGTTATCTGTATCTTACAGAAGATCTTAAAAAGAAAGAGGCAGAGGATCTTTTGCGTCGGACGGGAGGAATGATGTTCTGACCGCTGCGACCGGAAAACCAGATCACTCGGGGCGTGTAAGGGGGATTGGAGGACGGGTAGGCCTAAAGCAATACTTTGGTAAATCCAAACGCCACAGACAAAGTATGGTTACCCGAGAGGAGATGGATCAGACGCTTGCCAAATTAAGTGAGGAATCAGCGACGAAAGATGCTGCATTGAGGATGTTTCAATCTGATATGAGCAAGATGAAGGAGGAGATGGAGAAAATGAAGTTCCTCCTGAGCTCTCGGCCAGAGACCAGTGTGGATCCCTTGACACCTTCAGCTGCACCTATGCAGCAGCAGAGCACTAGAGGAGCTGCATTGTTGGACAGTCAGATCAACCTTGTCATCTGTATGTGGAGGATCGTGATGGTCATAGACAATTGGTTGCTAAAGGGACTGTCCACAACTTGGGATCAACTGTACACCACGAACAAATGGCTGATGATGAAGTCAGAGTGTCAACCCCTCCTCAATCTCAATCCCTCCTCAAGCTCCACCCCCTCCTCAAGTTCCATCCCCTACTGCTAACTTGACGGCCAAGGAAAAAATAAAAGATTTGGTAGCCAAAAAATGGTTTAAAGATAAATCGTGGCCTGTCGATGAAGTAATAGGCCTCCCTCATCCTGAACCGGTTTACATTGATAATGAAGATGTAGAGTCCATGCTGCTTCCTGGAAAGCAGGTTACTAGTGCATGTGTTCAAATATTTATGAAGTAAGTATCTTCTTCCTTGATTACATAATTTAAATGCACCGTTTAGACACACATACATATATACTAATTCCCTGATCGATGTCATTCTTGTAGGTGCATGCACGAGAAACTGGTTCAACAGGGCAGAATTCGGATTTTGGATTCTTGTGCCCAGTGTATGCAAGTACAACACTACCTCTGGAATTGAGACATGAGTACATATCAAATAGGTTGTGTCAAGTTCCAAGAAAGGTGTACTTGTTTCCATACTGGCTCGGGTGCATATATATCACAATTCTTGTCTGCAATTCACTTAATTATGCTACATATATATATATATATCACTGAGTACTTTACTGCTGTGAATTTTCAGCAACCACTGGCAGTTGGTCGTCATGAACATGGAGTCGCATTATGTTATCTTCTTATGCTCCATTCACCTGGATCCATCGACTGTGTTGAAGCAGTACGTCATGAAACACATATATGATATTGTGACGGAGGGAAAGACTAAATTCCCTTATTCGGTAAAATGTTATGGTGAATTCAGATCATCGATGGCTTAATGTTACATATGAAATATGCACGTAATAATATGTTATTTTTGTTTCTGCCTTTGATGTTACAGAGGTTTTCCTGTCCAAAGCCATTTTCTGATGATGAAGTGGAGCACATACGCGATATGTTTTGTAAATATTTGTATAAATTGGTCTTAGAAAATCTAAGTCAGGACAATAATTAATGTCCTAATGAATTCATTTGTAAATAATATATGATGTTGTAGCAACAATAGCCTTCTGTACATACATTTGTTTATTTTTTCGACTAGCTAATTCATTCATTTTTAAATATAACGCAATGTAATTCAATAATAAATTTGTTTATTTTTTCGAACAATTTGTGTGTGTCCATTTTGGGTTTCTGAATGAATGGGATGGTGGATAAAGCTATTTAGTGCTTGAAATTTGAGGTACAGGCGGATGTTGAAAATGAGCCGAAGAGGCTCTGAAAAGTATTCGCGACTTTTAGGACCGTATATTTGTTAAAAGTACGGTCCTAAAGGTCTTCGTCCATTTTAAGACCAGATATTTAATAAATATCCGGTCCTAAAAGTCTTCGTCTAATTCTAAAAAATATGGGTAGAGACTTATAGGACCGTATATATGTCAAATATCCGGTCCTAAAAGTCTTGAAAATATACGGCTAAAATATTAGGACCGTATATTTGTTAGTTGTCAGGTCTTAAAAGTCTTCGTTTTATTTAATAGCTTGCTGAAATCTTTAGGACCGTATATTTGTTAGTTGTCCACTCCTAACTTTAAATTTTAAAATAAGGCTTAATGTTTAGGACCGGGGATTTATTATACGTCCGGTCCTAATAATAGTTTGCCGAAACCTTTAGGACCGTATATTTGTTAGTTGTCCGCTCCTAAATTTAAATTTTAAAATAAGTCTTAATTTTTAGGACCGAGGATTTATTATACGTCCGGTCCTAATATTCTTCATTTAAATAGAGTTGGTGACTCGGTTTTCAGACATATCGTTAGGGTTCAAGGCAACCAAGTTTCTGGCATTCTTCTCAAGTTTTGTGCTTCGTTTTCCTCGTTTCTACTTAGCCTGGATGTGAAGATCATCATCGGTGTCCCTTTTCTTTGTCCTTTTCTTTTTGTCGGAAAAAGAAAGAAGGTAACGAAAAGGACACTGAAAATGTTCACAACAGGATAAGTAAAGAGGACGACAACGATGGTCCAAACTTGAGAAGAGTCGTCACTCTTTTTGTTTTTATTCGAAAAAGGTAAATAATGTTTTTTTGTTTTGTTTTGTATGGTCGCAACTGTTAACTTTATTCTGCAAATTTTTAAGATTGATCACCACGAATAGGACAATGTTTTGTTTTGTATGGTCGCAACTGTTAACTTTATTCTGCAAATTTTTAAGATTGATCACCACGAATAGGACAATGTTTTGTTTGTTCTTGTTGTCGGAGAAAAAGAACATAAAGTTAAAGACAAACAAGGAAGGCGATTGGGAAATAAAAATTTTATTTAATAATATTTTTTTTTCTGCTGCCTCGTGAGGCAGCAGTACAAAAAAAAACTTAAAAATTTCTAATCCTCCCCATCGTTGTCGGAGGGGAGGGAAGGGTCGGAGACGTCGTCATCAGAGGTATGGTACTCAACATCATTGGCGTCGAGTACCGCATCCAGCTTTGTTGTTGACGGCGTGATAGACCTGAAACAGTTGGCCTAAGCGTCGGTCTATATGAGCGACGCGGGCTATCAGGTGTTGCAGTATTTGTTGGAAGTTCGGGTTCGGAGGCAACGGATGAGGATATGGAGGTGCCTCTCGCCCAGCACGAGGACCTCGTCGTGTTGGAGGAGCCATTACGGTAGAGGTTGTAGGAGGATATGGAGATGAATGTGAAGAAAGTAAAGTAACAACGGGTTTAAATAGAGAACCCATCCTGAACAATGTGAAACGCCGGAAACATTAACGAGGAGACGCATATTTGCTTAGAATACGAGGAGACGCCTAGTTGAGAAGTTTATGTGGAAGCCGAAGAGACTCTGAATTCATTTCAACATGGGGAAGGGACTCTTGAAAAGAATGAACTTTTAATACCGGATACTGTGTAAGATCCGTTCTTAAAAGTAATATTTTTTAACCAAAAATTCTTACTTGAAAAAAATAAATTGAAATATATAATAATAAATGAGTTTTAGGACCGGATACAAAGTATAATATCGGTCTTAAAAATGATTTTTAGGACCGGATATATGATAAAAGGACGGTCTTAAAAGTAATTGAATTAAAAATTGGTTTTAGGACCGGATACAAAATAAAAGTTCGGTCTTAAAAGTTTGTTAAAAGTAAATGACTATTAGGACCGGATATTTTGAACAAATACGCTCTTAAAGTAGAAATTAAATATACCAATTGATGAATTCATCATCGATGTTTATCTCTCCTGCTATCTGTCCTTATATACTCCACACACTACCTCTTTGTCCTTGTTAACTCCTCACTTCCTAGCTCTCTGCCCCAACTTCTCAAATCCTCAAACCATGGATAGATACAAGCAAACTGCTCCTAGGGGTGCATACACGCCTCAAGCTCGTGCCATGGTTAGATCATTATATGGTGCGCCCTCCAGCCGACAGTGCGTCATATTGTTTCCGAAGACTCTCGGGTTGTTGGACCCATTGTTATTTCTTCGGATGATGAAGAGATTGCTCATGCCGCACCCCCCCTCGATCCTTCTGCCGATCCTGTCCTTGATGAGTGCATCCGTCATCTTGAAGCTGGCCATGCAGATGTTCGTAATCCCCCTCTCCAACCTGTTGGCCCAGCCGCGCCTACCTCGACCCCTCTCCGCTCTCCTGTAATGATCCATTCATATTGCGGGTGGAGAGAATAAGACAACAACTTGCCGATCTCCCATGGAAATTAATGCTCTTCACGCCGAAATCGCCGAGGTTGTTCAGTCAGATTCTTGTGGATGATAATATTTAGCTTGTTTTTCTTTTGTTTTTTTTGTTGTTGTGTATATATTCTGAAGTAATGTAAGAAACATTAAGAACACTGTATGAATTTTTTGGCTGTTCTCCAGTAATTCATTAAAGAAACTTATTCTCCAATTTTCCTTTATTGTTTGTCCAAAAAAATATCCTTTATTTTATTGATTTAATATTGCAATCACCAAGGCCATTAAGACCGGACATTTTATAAGTAACGGATCTAAAGAGTATTTGAATTTTAGGACCGGATGTTTTATAAACATCCGGTCTTAAAAATTAAAAGACTAATAAAAATTTAGGACCGTATACTTTTAAAACTCCGGTCTTAAAATGTTAGTTGTATCTTTAGGACCGGACATTTAATTAATAACCGGTATTAATAAAATCCAAAAAGCTAAATAAGGTATCTTTGTCGCGCGGAAAAATTAAATTTCCCTCTCTGATCTCTTGTCGCGCCGAAAGTGAATACTCGTGTTCGACTCGAAATTTCCTCTCGGCCTTCGTCGCTGCTTCGCGTACCTTTCTCGACAATCACTCTCTGGTTCCTTAGCTAAATGTCTATAGACGAAGCTGTAAGAGATGTTTCGGTTAAAACTTTATTACTTTCCAGCTTATCGTTCTTGGTTTTTCATGGGTTTAACGAAATCGGTGTAATGTTGTTATAGGTATTCTGTGTTGTTAATGAATATTATTTTTTGAAGATTATATTTGCACTTTAGACCTACCCAACTGACCAACAAGTGTTTTTAGGTTACTCTTGTTGTCTTGTCTGCAACATCAACGTTCGTGAGCGGAGAAGTAAGACGACTCAGCAAACGCATTTGAATTTATATGCTACAGGTTAGTCCACAAGACCTTCATCCCCTGCATTTAATTTCCTCGTCTTGCATTTATTTATGACCAAAAGTGATTCTTAATTTGTTATGCATTTAATGGGCAAGTTCCTCCGTAAAAGTGATTCTTTGAGACAATATTTGCATTTGGAGTTGGCTTATTTTATATGCAAGTTTCAATTTTTTCGGATTATGTATGATCAATGATTTTCGTCTATAATGTATAGGAATTCTACTATGGATCACGCTTGGATAGATGCTTTACGAACGAGTGTTGAATATCGAGAATGGGGTTAGGAATTTATAGAATTTGCTAAACAAAATGCCCATGATGATGGGGAAGTATTATTGACATTGTGTAAAATGTTTGAATGAGTGTCGACTATGTCCTGAAGTTATACGCACACATTTAATTTGTCACGGATTTTGTAAGACTTATACAGTATGGGTATGGCATGGTGAACAAGTGCCATCAAGTGGGAAACAACATGGGGAAGTGGCATTTGATGATAATGACACGGATATGGATGATCGCATAGAGGACATTATCCGTGATGTAGGAGAAGAGGCTTTTGAGCGATCACATGCATATGGTAATATGTGCAAGTGATGCGAGACACCGCTATACCGTGGGTGTAAAAATACCAATTGTTGAACGTTGTATTGAAATTGGTAAGCTTGAAGGCACGTCATGGATGGAGCGACAAGAGTTTTTCGAATTGCTTGAGGCTTTGAAGGACATGCTTCCGAATGATAACGTGTTGCCGCATCGCTACTATGATGCTAAGAAGATACTTTGTCCACTGGGGATGGAGTACAAAAAGATCCATGCATGCCCGAATGATTGTGTATTGTATAGAAAAGAGTTTGAAGAGAAGCAGAGTTGTCCGATATGTGAAACCCCACGGTACAAGTCAGATAAGGGGCCTGCAAAAGTGTTGTGGTATCTTCCAATCATACCAAGGTTTAAGCGGTTGTTTGTGAATGAAAATGATGCAAAAAATCTGAGGTGGCATGCAGATGAGAGGATTTTGGATGGACAGCTTCGACATCCGGCCGATTCTTCTCAATGGAAGAAGATCGATCAATTATTTCCGAACTTCGGCGAAGAACCTAGGAACCTCAAGCTTGCCCTTAGCACGGATGGCATGAATCCCTATGGAAGCCTTAGCAGCATACATAGCTCATGGCCCGTACTCCTGATTGTTTACAACTTATCTCCTATGTTATGCATGAAACAAAAGTACATCATGCTGTCTATGTTGATTTCGGGACCAAAACAACCCGGAAATGACATAGATGTTTACCTAAAGCCCTTGATCGAAGACTTGAAGGAGTTGTGGGAAGAAGGTGTCGATGTTTTTAACTCTTTCAAGAAGGAGGTCTTTAAAATGAGAGCCATGATATTTTGTACTATAAACGACTTCCCAGCATATGGGAACTTGTCAGGGTATAGTGTAAAAGGCCATAAAGCATGTCCGATTTGTGAAGAAGACACATGCTACCATCAACTTCAACATGGAAGAAAGACGGTGTATCTTGGACATAGGAGATTTCTTAGACGGGGCCACTCATATCGTCGATTAAAGAAGGCCTTTTTTGGTGGCCAAGAGTATGAAGAAGCTCCGGTGGCATTGACTGGGGAGCAAGTGTATGAAAAGGTTAAAAATATCAGTGTCATCTTCGGTAAGCTCCGGAAAGAGTAGAAAAGAAACAAATATATGGAAGAAGAGATCTGTATTCTTTGATCTTCCCTATTGGCGCAATCTTCATGTGAGACACTGTATTGATATCATGCATGTGGAGAAGAACGTATGTGATAGTATTGTGGGCACGCTTCTCAACATACAAAGTAGTTCGAAGGATGGTGTGAAGGCAAGATTGGATTTGCAAGCAATGGGAATACGCGAAGACTTGCATCCAAGGCCATATGGGAAGAGAACTTATTGTCCCCCGCTTCTCATACTTTGTCTAAGGATGAGAAACGAAGCTTTGTGAGTGTTTACATGGCACAAAAGTTCCCTCGGGGTATTCTTCAAATTTTAAGAGGCTTGTCTCGATGAAGGACTTGAAATTAGTAGGCCAAAAGTCTCATGACTGTCATGTCTTGATGCAACAGCTACTCCCAGTAGCTATTCGAGGGATCGTCGAATATGATCTTCGGGTCGTTTTGACTAGACTTTGTTTCTTCTTCAATGCGGTTTGTAGTAAAGTTTTCAAGATTGAAAAGTTGGATGAATTGGAGAATGAAGGATATCTTATCTTGTGCCACCTTGAAAAGCTTTTTGTTCCTTCATTTTTTGACATCATGGTTCATCTAGTGAGGGAGATAAAGTTGTGCGGCCCTATCCATTTACGGTGGATGTACCCTATTAAAAGATCTATGAAATTCCTAAAAGGGTATGTGAAGAACGCGTATCGGCTAGAAGCATCAATTGTTCAGAAATATGTTTCTGAAGAGGCCATGGAATTTTGTCAAAATTATTTGGCCAAAGTAAGACATATTGGGCTTCCAAAACGTCGGCATCTTTGAAGGGGTAGACGTGGGGCTTCGGTAAAGAGTGTGGATCCCGATGAATTGTCACAAGTCCACTTATACATCTTGAATAATGTTGATGAAGTTCAAGCCGCATATCTGCACATAAAGAGGTCAGTAAGAAAGAAAACCATCGAATGACCGAACAAAGGTTGATTAGGGAGCATAACATAACTTTTGCAAACTGGTTCAAACAAAAGGTCGAGGGATCTGAATGTATTTCTGATACAACGAAATGGTTAGCACGTGGTCCTGAGGATGATGTCATAAGTTGGAATTCGTATGTGATCAATGGTTATACATTTTACACGAAGTCCCTAGATGATAGGAGCACACCCGCAACGGTGGTGTTATGTTAGAGGCTGAATCTATGCACTTCTCCATTCGAAAGACAAGAGGCCTAAATTGGCAGTCATGCCATATTATGGGGTTATTAAAGAGATTTGGGAGGTGGACTATGTCAAAGTTAGATTTCCCATCTTCAAATGCAAGTGGGTTAATGTCAATAATGGTGTTCAGATCGATCGACTAGGATTCACTTTAGTCGATGTCAATAGTAGAAGTTTTGGAGATGAACCTTTTATTATGGCAGATCATGCAAAACAAGTGTTCTATATCACCGATCAAGAAAATAAA
Source organism: Acacia pycnantha (assembly GCA_025563575.1). NCBI lineage: Eukaryota > Viridiplantae > Streptophyta > Magnoliopsida > Fabales > Fabaceae > Acacia > Acacia pycnantha. The sequence continues at coordinate 2,582,842 of JAMWYP010000058.1, forward strand.
ATGTGGTCTGTAGCTCTCCAAGGAAAGATGGTCATTGATATTGATGAGGAAAGTCATTCAAATTATGGTCTTCCTGAGAGTACTCCTTTTACAAGGGGTCTACCGGACAAAAAGAGTCAATTCATAAGGTAATTAATATTCATATGCAGAATTCTTAGAAAACTTTAAGGTTTTAACTATATTATATTCCTTCTATGTTCTTAATTAAACAATGTCATCATTGACTATGAATTTTTTCTTGTTTTGTTTTTGTGGCAGGATCCGTTTCAAAGGGGCATGTTATAAAAGAGGATGCATGTTACGTTGTTGGGTGGGAATCAGATGAAGGCATGGTGAATAATATATTGGACTACATTTGTATGTTGAATTACGTGCTGCATGTATTGTAACTCATTGTGATTGTAATTAGTTATATATTAGCTTATTGTATAAATTACTTTAGTTGTTGTAGACTTAATTAAGAGGCCACATAACTCATGGTGGATAATATTTGTATTCTTTTTCCCAATTCAATTTATTCATGTTCATAGCTTGTAGCTTAAAGTATATCGACTTTTATGTGCTGTTTTGGATGGTGGATTTGTGTATATATATTGATCAGGAAGAACAGAACAGGGAAAAAATAGGGAAAATTTAGACCGCAAATAAAAAAGACGGTCTTAAATGTTCAAATATTAAGACCGGATGTATTTATAACACCGCTCTTAAAGGTGTTAAGCCGGTCTTAAAAGTTGGTCTTTTAAGACCGGTCCATTGAAAACATCCGGTCTTGAAAGTCAGTCTTTTAAGACCGGGTAATTAGTCCTCTGGTCTTAGAGTCCGCTATATTTAGGACCGGATTGATATTTGTCCGGTCTTAATATTTGGATCTTTTAAGAGCGGTTGATTTTATGTCCGGTCTTAAAGTTTGAGTTTTAGGACCGAACCAAAAATATTTCAGATTTATTTAGTACGACTTTTAAGACCGAAGGTTTAAAATGTCCGGTCTTAAAGAAACTCTTTAAGACCGTGTAAAAGTCCGGTCTTAAAGGTCGACTTTTAATACCGCCTGGAACAAGACTGGTCGCTGGTCCGGTCCTAATGTACCTGTTTTGTCCGGTCTTAAAAGCCTTTTTTCCACTAGTGACCCTTTAATGAAATATTGGAGAAAATAATTAAAACGTATTTAACTTTGAATAATAATGACATGGCAATAAATTGCAATTTCTATATCATACGATTGTAGGTATAAAGAAACCCTATATGGGATTATCAATCAGATAATCTAAAAAAAAAATAGATCATTTTGTTTAACAAAATCAGTTTAAAACATCGAATCTCAAATCTCATCTATTTGTAGGACTTCTACAGAACGGATGACAAGCGTGGACACACGGTCCACGAGGGTAACTAACCAAGTGTAGCTCAAGGCCACAAAAAATAAGTGTGGACACACAGTCCACGAGGGTAAGTAACCAAACAAGCGCAGCACGAAGCCATGAAACAAGCGCGGGTACAAGACCCACGAATATCAAGCGTGAGAACAAATCCCACGAATATCAAGCGAGCTCGAGGTTAACCATGGTGCACCAAGGACTAACAATACTGCTGTTAGTAACCCGCATTTTGTATTCAGTCCTCTCAAAAATATTTTAAGCATGTCTGGGGTCAGTTTATTAAAAACAACAAAAAAGATCTTCCCATACCAATTTCACATAATGCGTTTTTTGTAACCAAGGATCCCAGCATGAAGTTCACAAATAATATCTCAAGTGATTTTCTTTAAACTTCAAACATCAATGTTCATAGGAAACAAATGGAGAATAGGAGATTAACAAATAACAATAAATAAGTTCTTACTATTTACTTGGTTCAATATCAAAGTAAATAATAAAAACAATTCATATAAGTTTTCCTCGATAGGGCGATATTATAACATATAATTAATAAACAAGATATAATAAGTAGTAAAAATATCATTGATAAAAAAATATAATGGGACGCTATTCACTTATGTACAATGCTTATACTTATGTCTCTTCCTCCAATCTATCAGCTTCCAAATTATTCAGCTCTTCCTCTCCTAATATCCAAAACAAATTCATCATTACTTCAACTATAACTTTACATAAAATTGTCATAATATCTTATCTAGAAAAATTCTCTATTTTCCCCACTACAATAACTACACTACACACACACAACTTACACCATATCTCTAGTTTCTTACGTTAGAGCTTTAACTGCTTTTCTTCAACTTTTAATTCCCAGCACGTAGGAATTTAAATGGAAAACCAAAACTTCACACCATAATATAATTTTTGTATCTTTAAACTTGTAACTATCACTCCCTTAAGAGGAAAAAGGGAATTACCCATCAAGTCAAATTTCATATTACAAAGCAAAATAGACTTATCATCTTAAACCAACTAAATTCCAATTATATATCATTTAACAAAATCTCATTTGCGTCCCTCAAGTTAACTCAAACAATCTCTATGACCACAAATTATTAGCCTCAATCTAATTGTTATTTCCTTAAATGTCCAGCGCATACCATGCAGCCACAACAAAAACGAAATGTGCAACACTGCAACTTCAATCCACACAAATATATTTAGGTAAATACCCTTTCTGGGTCCGTGTTTTATGTCAGAGACCAGAAATGTATTTACTCAATATATTTATCTACTATAATTTCCAACTCCAATCAACTCATAAAGGCATATATCCACAACACCACCCAACAAACACGGATGAATAGTAAACTGAAAGAATAATTGAAGATTCATAAATCCCCCTTACCCAAAACCGACGACCAGAGAAAAAAAAAAAAAAATCAGCAATGAACCTATATACAAAAAAACCTTGAAGTCCCTCCTCCAATACTCCTTCCACCTAGAATAGCCTCCAAACTACCTACTTTCTTTAACCAACCAGCAGCAAAAAACGAAATTATTCTACAATCCTAAATTTCTAAAAATCACAGCAATAATAGAACCAACAGAAAAGAAATGCCGCACATCTAAATCTTCATAAATGCCATAGATAGATGAAGCATACCCACACAATCATGCCATATTGCACCAAAAACGCATAAGAAGATGAAGATTTCTTTAATCCCTCACCAAAACACCCACGGACAAACCAACTGAAGGAGGAAGGTAATGAACAGAACAGAGCAAAGCAAAAAAAGAAACAGCAATAAAATTTTGACTGGAGGAGACGAACGGTGGCGTCAAGCGACGGGAAGGACGAGGAACAGGGTTGCTCGACGGGGCTGGGGTTTTGGTCTCTGAAATCCCGAAACTTCTCTCTGCCTAGCGGAAGTTGAAGAAGTCGTGCGCTAAAAAACCCAAAATCTGATGTTCTGATTTTTGTTTAACACATAAGGGTATTTTGGTAAATTCCCCGAAGCTGAAACAAAAATAAAAGGGTTAAGGTGCAATTTTACACATGAAGTTTACCCCCGGGAGCACCCAGCACCACGAAGTTTTTTCAGGAGCAAAAGTACACACAACGTTACGTTTTGGGAGCAAAATTACCACGGGCCGTTAGTTGACTGTGAGTTGACCGTTAACTTGGATGGAAGTGAACAGTAACGCGGATAAAATTACACTTTTGCCCTTAGTTTTAGTTGAAATTACCCTTTTACTCTAAGTTTTTTTTTAAAAAAAAAATTAAACAAAAATTAGCCCCCGGTGGGCCCCCCACTGCCGCCAGTAGCGGCGGTGGTCGGCCGGCGGCGGCGGGGCCGTCCGCCCGCCGCCGGCGGTGGTGGTCGGCCGATGGTGGGGCCGACCGGGCGGAGGGGTATTTTTAGTTTTTTTTTTTAGTTAAAACTAAGGGCAAAAGTGTAATTTTTACTTAAAACTAAGGGCAAAAATGTAATTTTTACTTTAGACTAAGGGCAAAATAGTAATTTTCTCTTTTTACTTACCATCAGCGTCCATGTCAGCATCCACATCATCGTCCACGTCAGCAAGTCAATCCAAATAAGCGCCACGTCACGTCAGCGTTCCATCCAAGTTAATGGTCAACTGACGGTCAACTAACGGCCCGTGGTATTTTTGCTCCCAAAACGTAACGTCATGTGTACTTTTGCTCCTGAAAAAACTTTGTGGTGCTGGGCGCTCCTGGGGTAAACTTCATGTGTAAAATTGCTCTTTAACCCAAAATAAAAATCACACCTTTATTTAAGGAGGATCCGACCCCAGAACTCAAAAGACCTTTAATCATCCCCATACCATCAAGCTACAAGCTTTATCTTGACTCCCAACTACAACAAGTAATAAATATATAATTAGTTTATAATAATATAATATAATATGATATGATATGATTTATTTATTTGTTTTATTTTTTTGAGCCATTACATATTGGATTATTATAGTAAGATTATTTGTAATGTACTTCAGTGTTCATCTTATTCACTTTTGAGAGAGAGAAGATTGATTCTAACCCTTCATCACAAAGGTTGTATCCTTACGGTGTGTGAGGGGGAGTATCTCGGTGAGAGATTTGTAAACGACTTCACAAGTGCCCGGCTAAACTTGTGAGATTGTAGAGGCTTCTCTTGTGCCCAGATTAAACAAGAAGATAGTGGATTGAAAATCTCAAGTGGAGCTTGGGCATTGGATGTAGGTCATGAAGGATTGGGCCGAACAAGTATAAATCACAGTTTGCATATTCTCTTCCCTTATCTTTTATATTTCCAGCACATACGTTTTGAATAACTGACTATGAGTTTATAATTCATTTCTTTCATAAGTATGGTTTTACAAAGATGCGAAAAGATTTTCAAAGTTTCCAAGTTTTTATTTGAAACTCAATTCACTCCCCTATTGGGTGTCAGCCGGTTCTAACAATTACCAATAAATTATATTTATTGATTAATATATGGATTGAAACTAAATCCCCTAGTATTTATTATGTTTTTTGGCAAAAAAATATAATTTTAAATTATGACAACTCCTTAAAAGGATCCAAACTAAATCCCCTGGTATTTATTACTAACTTAAATCCCCTAGTATCTATTATATTCTTTGGGAAAAAAATTTAGAAAATAACCATCCATAAATTATTTTTATTAATTAATGGATCCAAACTAAATCCCCTCGTATTTTTTTTTGGCATAAAAGAAATAATTTTATATTATGATAACCCCTTGATTTTACGGAGATAAAAACAAAATTCAATTATAAAGGAAAATAAAAATGAAACAAAGTTATTTAATGGAATTAACGGTGTTACTTATTAAAAAAAAACCAAATTTAAGAGTGTTACTTCTGAGTATTGTAATGTATAGATAGATATAATATGTGTTCGTTACCCTAAAGTATATTCTTTTAATCATTATCCTCATTAATAAAAACTCCCTTTAATATATATAATCAACAAGGAGTTCTTTTGAAAGAAAATGTATAAATATGGGAGCCAGGCCTATTTATGGCTAAAATAAACCACGAAGATATTATAATTGATGTCATCTTTTATTTGATCAAGGATATTCAATCTATAAATTATTTTGGACTTAAAGCTAACCCCTTTTGAAATTTAGAAAAATAAAAGGTTTTTGCTTAACTCAACAAATATGTTTTCTGAAATTGAAACTTATATTCTCCTTTCTTATGGAATAATGTTGCTTCACATCTCAACTAATTGTTAAATGGTAGTTAATGTCATTGTCAGCTTACTCATTACCAATTTCCCAGTTAACTAATTGGATGGAAACATGAGTACTTTAACTATTTATTTTCAATAAACTTAGGATATGTTTTAAATTTAAAATTTACCTGTTCTTATCTACTTTGAAGAAAATAAATCAAGTATAAGATAAAATGCGAATTTTTTTTTTCCAATATAGTTGGGTAAGATCATGATTTTTTTTTTTTTTTTTAAAAAAAAAAAACCATCTGCCCTCGAATTATCTAAAAACATCTTATATATATATATATATATATATATATATATATATATATATATATATATATATATATATATATATATATATATATATATATTGAAGGAGCCAAGCAGCCAACTGGTTGGGCCACTTGGCCCCTATGTGAGAGGTGGGGGGTTCGCACCCCACCTCCTCAATTTCAAATTAATTTTGTTTAAACCCCCACCCCTCCAAAAAAAAAAAACCCCACCGGGAGGTTTTTCCGTTTCTTTTTCTTTTGATTTTTTAAAACTAAGGGCAAAATAGTAATTTCACGCGAATTTGCATATCCCTCATAGGTCCTCGGTACCTCTCAGTCTTTTTACAAATTCGACAGAGTTCTAGGGGTTTTACAAATTCAAATGGTATTTATTTGGAATTTTCCCTAAATATTACTCCATTATTTGAGGTTTGCATTACTAATGTTATCACTTATCTTTTAAGAATGTCGGGTTTGGGCTTGCCCTTAGGCCTTGCGGGTGGACGGGCCTCCCCTTCCCATTGATTTCTATATGGTTTTCAGGGAAAAAATATTGTTTTGCTTTGGACGTTGATCGAACCATATTTTTATATGATATTTTATAACTAAATTGGGATTCTTAATGCATTTTCTATGACATTATTGCATGATTAGACATTAATTTGAGTTAGAGATATTTATATTGAATTAAGTGAAATTAAGGGCAAAATGATCATAAATGGTTAATTATTCATGCAAATGATTTCTTGGACTTTTAATTCTACCTTTTTCTTAATCTTGCATTGTAGGTGTTTAAGAAGAAAATGGAGATCTTAAGGGTCAGAATTAATGTGTTGAGGACTTGGGAAAATTACAAGAAAGGCCCAGCAATTGCTGAAAATTGAAAATGAGTGAAGAAAAGGTCTAAAGAAAAATTACAGAAAAAGACCCAGATGTTTCAGAAATTTCAGTTAGGCCCCGCCAAGATTTTGAACTTATCACTTTAGTCCCTCCTGAAATACTTTCGAAAGTTTCAGTTGGGTCTCTATGTGAAGCTATGCGTTTTGATTTTATTAGGGTTCACCTTCATTTTAGATTCAAAAAAAAGAAACAGGCCGCAAAGAAGAAAGAAGGGGAAAGGAACAGAGGGCCGCGAACCAGAACGAAAAAAAGACAGAACAGAGACCATCGCCTTGCTTCTTCTTCTTCCTCTTCTTCCTCCAACTTCTCATTGCCGCGAAAAAAACCAGAACCGGAGACCCACGTTTCTTCTCCCTTCCGAGACCTTTCACCTCAATCCGACCTTCCTCTTCTTCCTTCCTCATTGCCGGCGAACTCTTTGAATTTTCCGGCAAGAGTTTGAATTTTCCGGCGAACAATTTTCCAGATTCCGGCGAGATGATGAATTTTCTGGCGAATTCTCAGATTGCAATGAGGGGCTGATTTCTCTGCTTGGTGATGTGGATATTAACTTGAGTTCAAAGCTTAAATAGGGGAGTTATTCTATCATTCTATTAGTCTAGATTTATATATTTAGGTTGCCTAGTTTTAGGGATTATTGTGTATAAATTCTGGAACTGAGATTAATGTTTATTGTCTCTGTTGGTTTGATAATTGTAGTTGAGATTGGATTTTGGAGTGTGAAGATTATATTTGTTTTAATTTCTTGTGGTTGCAATGAGATTATATTAATTAGCGTGTTATTGTCTAGTTAATGTAGTTGATTTGTGCCATTTGAGGGACTGTTATGTACTCAATTTCAAGAAGGCTCATATTGTATTATTCCAATTTTAATTGCACATCAAGTGGGTTTTTAACAATTTCTTAAGAGGTATTAGTTAGCTATGTTTGTAGGAGCTACTATATTAATTGAGAATATTGGACTCAAGTGTTATCTTGAGGTTTTCCTTAAGACTTGAAGAATTTTAACTCCCATAATCTTTTATGAACAAGGATAGTCATTTCTTCATTACCAAGAACATTCATCATTTATATTTTCACTTCATCCATTCCATTCACCCATTCACTATTTTATAAAGACAATACCAAAAATAATAGTTTAGCATTTAATTTAAATTGTATTCCTATTTTAGTTTGTTAATTGAAAAAGCCAAAACCCATTTTTCCCTTGTTTTATTGCATTTGCATGACATTTAGATTATCTAGGAATCAATAAAAGGCTCCTCGAAAATAGAGAACGATCATAGGTTTGCCTATACGCAATCCTTGGTTATTTTTGATTGTGGACCCCAAGGCTAAAGACAAAAAGGCCCTCATCAGAAGTACGTGAGGTTGTTATTGAAATACTACTATTGCATGCAGAAAGGTTACTAAGACTTGGAATGATTCAAATTTTGTGCGTGTGTCTTAATATTTAATTTGCTAAAAAATATTTTTAACATCAGTTGTTTCAGTCCATTTGCAGAAAAAAAAAATTCTATATATCATTAAATAATCTCACGATTTTTTTTTTTCTCACGTCTGATTGTCTAAATTGGGCGAGTTTTGAGAAACTATCAAAACCAAGACAATCAATCAGCTTAAAAAATGCTTTACAAAAATAATTACATAGTTGGATGCATTCATGGTATTAAATATAGATAATTTTGTAAGTTTTTATTTATTTTAATTTTGAGGTAAAGTCAATAACTTAATTAACCACCTATCGAAACCTACTCTTTATAAGTATAACATAAAGATTTTAATGTAATGATAGGAGTGTTTGTAGTAGAAGACATGGTTGTTAACCACGACGGGTGGGCGTGATGGTTCAGCATCTCGTCCCTTAAGCAAGTGGTTGGGGGTTCGATCCCCAACTCTTGTGAATGGAAAGCATCCCGTGGCCAGCCCTTTACCGCTTTGTGCGCTGACCCGGGGCGAAGGATTAGTCTCATGGCTACCGGCTGTGGGGATACCTTGGTTCACACCAAAAAAAAAAAAAAAGAAGACATGGTTGTTAAGTGATAATAAAGGGGCTTCAAATATATAGAAAGTGAAATACAAAGAGAGCACAAAGGCCAGTGAGCTAGCAGTTGCACATCTCATAGTTTTACACCTCATCATGCATGTGGATGCCTAATGATGAGCTTATTTCATCAAACACCATCTACGTACGTACGATTAAGAAAGATATATGTGTGTGTGTAGGTTTTATTTATTTATATATGTGTGTGTGTGTGTGGGAATGATAGATGATGATGAGAATATATATATAGGTCAGCAAGCATAAGTGCAGACGCACTTGAGGCCTTTGCAAAAGCCACTGAGCAATCCTTCGGATCTCGCACACAGATCGTCACACGCGCGCGGGTCCCCTGTCCCACTTTTAAAGCATGGTCCTTTGTAGAACTTGCTCGGCTTCTCGCATGTCCGCGCCTCCGTCTTCACCACCACTTCTTCTGCAGTATATATCGTTCATTCATACATATAAGAAAAATATTGAACAACAAGACGAAGAAGAAAGACCTGGGATACACATATTTATATATATAGAAAGAGAGAGACTTACGAGCAGCCAAGAGAAAGATGAGAATGGAAAACACAACAACAAGTGACTTCCTTTCCATAATGTCTTCTTCGATCTACTGCTTAATGAGTGTGTGTGTGATGCATAAGGAAGAAGACAAGGTTGGTATTTATAGAGCTGGGGTGGCTGCTGCATAATGTCTTCTTCGAGCTACTGCATAATGTCTTCCAAACATGCACTTCATTGTTTTGCAAGAATATGCCATTTGGCAGGCATCCTCAAGAGTCAACACATGTGAAGGTAGGGTCCACCCAGGTATTGACCACGCATTAACAAATATATAATGTGGGAAGGGTTGTCCGCTATACTTGAATAAGGTCCAGAAGTTGACTAATTTGCTCCTGCGTTAGATTATATCAGGTAGAGTGTTGAGCATATTTGTTTTGGACATTTAAATTATGAATGAAATATATCTTCACTGGCAAAACAAGAAAAGAAGTTCACAATATTTTCAAAAGCATACAACGTTAAGAGAGAAACGAAATTCCATAAAGACTTTGAAGGTATTTAATCCAAACAAATTAGAACCAAATTAGGAATATAAAAAATAAATTAGAAAATAATCATCAATAAATTATATTTATTAACTAATGGATCCAAACTAAATCCCCTAGTATTTATTTTGTTTTTGGCAAAAAAAAAAAAAATTTTATATCAAGATAACTCCATGATTTATGGAGATAGAAAAAAATTAATTATAAAAGAATATACTCCCTCAGGTCCTAATTATAAGAACACTATCGTAGTGTAAATTGTACTACGAAAGTGTTCCTATAATTAGGATCGGAGGTAGTAAAAATGAAACGATGTTACTTAACAGAATTAACATTATTACTTAAAATCAAAACCGAATTTAAGAAAACCAAATTTAAGGGTGTTACTACTGAGTATTATAATCTATAGATAGATATAGATATGTATTGGTCTAAAATATAATATATTCTTTTAATCATTATCCTTATTAATAAAATCTCCCTTTAATATGTATAATCAATAAAATTATTTTGAAAGAAAATTTATAAATATGGGAACCAAAAGTGGATTGAGGCCTATTAATGACTAAAATAAACCACAAAGATATTATAATTGATGTCATCTTTTATTTGATCAAGGGTATCCAATCCATAAAATATTTTGGACTTGAAGCTAATCCCTTTTAAAATTTAAAGCGTAAAGGGTTTTTGCTTAATAATTGCATTTTCTGAAACTTAAACTTATGCTCTCATTCCTCCTTATAGGATGAGACTTGTAATACCCTGATGAATTAAATAGCTATTTTTAAAAGATGAATATGTGGTCTCGAAGAATATGTTATATTATCTTATTTTCTAAAGGAAAAGTTCTTAGAAATTAGGAAAAATATAATAATGTGCCAGAAATGACCAAAATGCCCTTATGGAGCATAAAATGACTTAGGGAAATTGTGAAAAATCCTAAAAGGCGGTGAAATAATTATTAAAATTGAGAGGATATATTGCCTCTAATTTTGGTAATTTAATAAAGTATATATTAACTTGGGAAAAATTGAGAAGGAATGTTCAAAAAGTATTGTAATGACCAAAATACCCTCATAAATTCTAATATAATGGAAGAGACATGAAAACACAAATGTCAATGCAAAAGTTATGAGGTAATGAGTTGTTCTAATTAAGAAAATTATCAACTATTGATAAGAAAGTAATTAAGTAATTATTGGCTAATTACTTAAGCATAAGCAAAGGAAATTCATGAATAATTATGTAAAACCCTAAAACTAGTGGTTTTTGGCTAAAAATTAGTAAAAACATATTTGCTAATGAATTGGAAATTTTGAAGAAAAATTGATGAGGTTAGGTATTTTTAAGCCTAAATACAAGTATGGACCAATAGGAAAAAATTATGAAAAATTATGTAAAAATAATTAAAATAATAATTAATTAATTAATTAAAAAATAAAATAAAAATATACATAATATATATATGGGGCTGCCGACATGGTGTAGGGAAGAAACAAAAAAAATTAAATAGGAAGAGTGTAAAAGTTAAATTCCTAATTAAAAATTAATTAAAGTAAAACAGGTAAAAAGTAAATAATTATCTGTAGGAAACGGATCCTATCTAGAGAACCAGGAACAGGATTTCTAAAGTCAAGGTATAATATTGATCAGTGGATTTTTATCTCTGATTGAGCTTTTACGGAAGTTTATCCCGAGACCGGTAGAAGAAGTTAGTAATAAGATGATAAAAAGGGCAGATAGTCATAAAATTAGAATTTGGACAAAATAAATTGTAACTCAACATTTGGAGATGAGTTTATGATTATCTGGACATATTTGGAATCAGTGAATTTTTGTCCAGAAGTTGATAATTCCGGAACTCAATTCCGTAACCGTGCACACTTTTCGAGGAATTTCAGACTGACTGTTGGAGCCCTATATGGAATCAAAATTTAGGTTAACTTGGACATTTCTAATAAGTGAGAAAATGACTTCAAAGTTGTAAATCCAGAATTTTGAGATTTTTCCGAAATTACGCGAATCGGACACCGATTGGAGAATTTTACCGGGTCGAAGGCATAAAGCAAACCACATGACATCATCCAAGATGACATCACATGGCTGCCACCTAAGGGTTCAGGTCGGCAAGGAGGAAGGAGAGGCCAAGATTGTGCCATTCCATGAGATCAAGATCCAATGGTTTAAGATCAAAGTGGAAAATGACATTTGTGTCCTTAGATTTCTCTATAAATACCTCTCTTGTTCATTTGCAAACTTCACACCATTCCTCTTGAGCTTGGCCGAATTTGAGAGAGGGAAGAGAGGAGGAAGAGTCTGGGAAATTTTGCAGCGAAGCTCTGTGTAAGTTTTTCGGTACCGAGCTTTTAGCTTTCGTAGTTCTTTCAATAGTTAGAGTAGTAATGTTAGAGTAGCCTTTAATTTTTCAAGTATGATTAGATATCATATGATAGGGCTATATTAGTCTAGAATTTCAAAAATTATCATTGGGTCGAAGTTCTGGCAAAATTTTGGAAAATCGGAGCCAAAGTAACGAAGTGCTGGCGAAATTCCGCCAATTAGGGGTATAGGGGCAAAATGGTAATTTTTACCTAAAATGCCAGTTATAATGCCAAATCACTAATGAAAGTGATATTACTCTTATAGGACTTCATAAACTCTGATCTGCTGCCGTTACGCTGCCCGACGTGCCGCTGTTTCACGTTTTTCCGTAAAAAATACTTTTTCCGCCAGAAGTACCTAACGCCGTCAACGAAGGTACGTTCGCGTACTGTAACACTAATCTAGTGCTGCTCATATACATATATGTGATAGGTACATTCACGGATAGAGATTATGTTAGGGGTCACCGAGATACATTCACGATTAGAGACTCTGTTCAGGGTTACCGATTATACATACAGTTTCACACGGGTTATAGACTTAATGATACCGTTAGAGTTTTCCTAGCGCTGAGGACACGACCGTACATCGTGGCACTGGGTTTTGTGCAGGCTATTATTGTGTAGGACTTTACGTACTGCTTTAATGCTTATGTTCTGTCTGTGTCACAATCATGCAATCATGCATCTGCTATATGCTTAGGTGATATGCTGCTATTATGTTTTGAATATCTGTCATCCGTATACTGTTTTATTTGAGCATAAGGTTAACCGTTACCTGAGATTCAATTTGATAAATTGAATCTCAGCTATAGCTTCAAGGTCCGGAGGACCACGGATCGGAGATCGAGGCAAGCAGCAGGAGTAGGCTTTCGGCCGAAGATATCTTCACCGCTTTCTGTATTTACTTTCAAACAGTAGGATTACTGTACTCAATACTATGTTACACTATGGCTATGTTTTGTAATGGATCAGTTACTCTTTCGCTCCAATGCTCTACTCTGATTGGAAAAAAATCCACTTTAGAAAATGGGATGTTACAAGACTGCTACCCATCTCAATTAATAATTGTTGGATGGCACTTAATTAATGTCATTGTCAACTTACTCATTACCAATTTCTGAGTTTACTAACTTGGATGAAAATATGAATCCAAGGAATCCTTGTGCAATCAAGAAATAGATGATAATATGCTCAACATTATTTACTTTTGGTTTGAATTGAGATATTAGAGATGATATCACTTGAGATACTAAACTTTTTTCTCCGTTTTGGAAATTCCAATTCACATCACAATGTTGGTTATAAGATGTGAGTTTTTTTATTAAAAGAAAAAGTTTAAGGACTCTCAATTGCATATTTATGGGTATGTGTAAGATCTTACTACGTTTTCTTGTTTCCCCTTGTCCCAGTTGATTTGCTACCATGGTTTTCTGCTGTGTGATCTCAGATGTTGACCTTGTAAGTATATTCGCCGTACTTGATAGATAGAATTGCTTTGGAACACTATATGTGTATGATGGCCTGGTTTTATTAATTAAATGATACAACAGCCCAAGAGGACTTCAATATTTGTGTTTTTAATTCATCTTTCTCGATTCATTTAATGAAACCATTCTGTTCTTTCTATCTGATTTCATTTTACTGTATGACATATTTACCCCCTCATTTGCTCAGGATGCCTCAACAGCTGAAAAGGTTTCAAAAAGCATACTGCCAATAATACGCTTTAGAGATGGAAGCCTTCCGCTACCAGATGCATTGAACACTTCTGTGAAAGATCCAGCCAATTCGGGTACGGGCCACCTAATTAAGTCAGTTCACCTTCTAGTGTAGATTATTTTGAAGTACTTGTTAGTGATATGCCTATAATTTTGTTTCGCCCATTCTGTTAGATTTAGAGCATACTCTGAGCTGCTAGCATAATGAACCACGTACCTGTGTTGTGCCCCAAAGAACTATCTTCATTTGTTCAATTACCATCGACATTTATTATTGAGATCATTTTTCTTCTTTTGGTTCATTTGTATGTTTTTAATAATAAATTATGTTTTCTTAAATTTTGTAACAAACTATCTGGTATCTAGTACTACCGATTTGGGATTTAAGTCGGGTCAGGTCCTAATTAGGGAGTAAACTCCTTGACATAGTTTTCTCCATCCACAATGTAACGCCTCTAATTCCTTTTTCCATCAGGATGTCCATTTATGTTCTTAATATCTTATTAGACTAATTGGTGTGAAGTTATCAGAGTGAAGGCGTTAACAGATCAGAGTGAATCACAACAGAGAGCATGTATATCGTTTGGACGAATGAGTGACTGATAACATATGCCAAGACATATGCTAGTTAATTTAAATTCTCGAAGGAATATAAGTGTGATACAACTTAAAATTTGGTAATATTAAGGATTAATCCCATTGGAAGATATTCGTTATATAGTTATTAAGAATTAATATCAGTAGAATAGTTAGTAAATATACAAATCCAAAATTATATATGATCCACTTAAAAAAATTCCCTCCTTCGGAGTCTTCTTTGTCTTCTCCAACTGTATCGCCTTACTCCCCGATCTGGAACATCTTCCTGAATCTTTTGGCATAACTGAGATTCAATGATTGGTTGAATCTCAGAGTAACGGGTAATCTCACATTTAAAGTGTAAAATGTTACACCCTTACCAGCCTCGCCCTTTCGGATGGCGGATAGAGGGATTCCCTTTTATAATTACCAAATATCATCTAATTACTACTTATTAGCATGCAACAAAGTTTATTGCGGTAGGGCATTTCCCGGTTGGATTTCAGACAATACTGGTATAATTAAATGCAAGTGACAAAATATAATCCCCGAAGGGTAAAATATACAGCCATCCACCAGTGCCTATAAGGCCAAATGAATATACAGTTATCCTATCTCAAAAATAAAATCAAAAATAAATCTTCCTCCGCCACCATCAACACCGTCTACTCTAGCTCTGCATTCTTACCCTTCTCACCAGGTACAGTCCTTGAGGTACTTCCAGAAGCTCTACAAAAATCTGGGATTCATAAATGGATCTCAGAGTAACCATTAATCTCATATGTAATGCATAAATAGTGTATGTATGTAACCATAATTAGGAAAAACATCAGATAAAGGCATTCAGTAACAAACGCACAGTAACACAAATGCAACATACCATGTGTACCGTGTTAACTGCGGAAGGACTACATGTCTTAGAAACAAACGCAGGACTGCTCAATGATTGAACTAGGGATGTTCAAGAACCAGACCAGACCGGGCAGGCTATTAACCTATGGTCTGGTCCGGAAGGTTGGTCAGGCTGGACTTGCCAACCCGAAGCTCGGTCCTACCACTACAAAAAAAACGACAATTAGTAGCGGTTAAAAAAAACGATACTACATACATATAAACCACTACTATATCTGTTGCGGTTATGATAAACCGCTACAAAATATTGAAAAAAAAAATGGCGCCCAAATTTTGTAACGGTTGTAAAACCGCTACAAATATTTAATCCGAATTTAAATTTAAATTTGTAGCGGTTGTTGTAGCGGTTTTACAACCGCTACAAAATATTGAAAAATTGAAAAAAAAATCGTAATTTGTGTCCATTGTTACAATATTATATTGAATATTTTTATTATTTAAGTGACAAATTAAATGATAATAGTTAATATTTAAAAACTCGATTAACTTAAGTTAGATAAGTATAAATATTATGTAGGTATAATATTGAGAATATGTAGATAATAAGGATTTATTATGTTGTCCACCTCAGAGCAAAAAAATTATGTTGTGCATTAGATGATATTTGATTATATAAAGAAAGTTGATGATGATAGAAGGAATATTGAGGAAATATACTTAAAGTTCGGATAAGGAAAAAAATAGTATCGAGTATTATAAGAAGTAAAAATAAAACATTGAAATCAAAGATTTTAGAAGGAGTGGGAAGAAATGAGAGAAAACGAGAGAGAAGTGAGTGGGAAGAAATGAATGAGTGTGTGAGATGAGGTGTGGTGGGGATATTTATAGGGATATACGTAACATTTGTAGCGGTTGATGTGACGGATTACGTAGCGGTTTAATGTTTTGTAGCGGTTAAAAACCGCTACAAAAATTCATTAGTATTTTAAAAATATATATAATTTTCAAATTTTATAGCGTTACACTAACAACCGCTACAAATGAATGAACGTTGGCGGGATTTGAAATATTCAAATTTCAATGTTACACACTTTGTAGCGGTTGATGTAACAGTTTTTGTAGCGGTTTTTTTTTTGCGTTTTGTAACGGTTTCAAAACCTCTACAAAAATTCATTTGTATTTTTTAAAAAAAAAAAATCAAAATATCACATTTTGTAGCGGTTATATTAACAACCGCTACAAATATGAACATATTTTTTTTTTTAAAAAAATAAACTTGGCGGAATTCGAAATATTCAAATTTCAATATTACGAACTTTGTAGCGGTTGATGTAACAGTTTTTGTAGCGGTTCACATTTGTAGCGGTTTTTTTTTTGCGTTTTGTATCGGTTTCAAAACCTCTAAAAAATTCATTGGTATTTTTTTAAAAAAAAAATCAAAAAATCACATTTTGTAACGGTTATACTAACAACCGCTACAAATATGAACATAGTTTTTTTTTTAAAATAAACTTGGCGGGATTCGAAATATTCAAATTTCAATATTACACACTTTGTAGCGGTTCACATTTGTAGCGGTTTTTTTTGCATTTTGTAACGGTTTCAAAACCGCCACTAATGGCGTGCCATAAGGCGCCAAACTGGCGCCATATTTGTGACAGTTTTTATAAATAAACCGTTACAAAATAACCGCTACAAATTTGGCGCCAACTTCGCGCCATATTTTGTAGCGGTTAGTTTATGATAACCGCCCGGAAAGAAACCCGGTCTCTCCTGGGTTGGGCAGACTGGGTCAGACTGGACCGGGTTAGTGGTCTAGCTGGCCCAGTCCATGTTGCCTTTTTTGATGGAAAACAATTTTTTTTCTTTTTCATAACCTAAAATAATTCATACAGGCATAAATTCTAAACCTTAAATCATTTTCAATCCTAAAATTGAACCCTTCATATCATCAATATTCATGCATCAATTCCCTATGACGAAAACAAAAATCATTCATCAATTCTTTGGGCACTGTTTCATCAATCATTCATCATTCAACAAAATAGTATAAGCTCAGATAACCTGCACAGCATCGGCCCATAGATGAATGTTTCAATTCATCAATTAAAACTAACATCAACAATTCAACATCAAGATTCAGGCATTAAATACCAAATCCATCAATAACCTGCCCTTTGATAACAAGCATCATCAAAAGAATCAAAGGGCAGGACTTTAAATATTAAACAGAGTTCAAATATTCATATTACAACTATAGTCTGAAGTCATAAGATCAATTAAGTCCATAATCAGAAGTCTAGAAAGCAAAAGTCCATAATTCTAAAGGTTACATAATGTAAGAAGTCCATAATTTCTACAAACATAGCTCCAACAAAAGTCCATCCGTGTTGTTAATCAAGTTCCTCCATGGACGTACCAGCAGCTCCAACATCAGTCACACATGAAGCATCTGAAAAGATTAAAAACAATACATAAAAATTATATTTTTCTACAAAGATATGAAGTAATGAACTAGCTATTCTAAACATTACCAGATTCTTCAAAATTGTCAAATTCTCGAAGTTGTTTAGCAAGTTCTGCTAGTGATTGCCCAGGAATAAGCCAATTTTGAGATCGAACAAATAAGAGCCTCAATCATTTTAGGTGACAATGAGCTCCTATATTGATCAACCACCCAACCTCCATTGCTAAAAGCAGATTCAGAGGCAACTGTGGAAACTAGGATGGCCAAAAGATCACGTACCATGGAAGAAAGGACCTTGTATTTCATCGAATTCTCTCTCCACCAAGCCAATATGTTGAAATCAGTAGAGATAGGTACATCATCAGATGCAACAAGATACTTTTCCAACTCAGTTTGACAATCATTGGAGCTTCTTTGTTTAACTACTGCTAACCACTGAACACCTGGATCATGATCCTCCACATTTCCTTCAACAATTAGTGAAGATGAAGTTGTAGTAGAAGATGAGGCAATATTTGATTCAGAAGATACACCAACAAAGGCAAAATATTCATCAAACAAACGATGTAAACAGTCATGGACCTTGTCCTTCATAGCCAGGCAAACTTCAATGTCATGAAATAGACTCAAATATGTGATAAACATAGGCCAGCTTGTAACGAGGATCCAATATAACTGCAACTATCAATAAGGGGTTCATAATTTCTGCCTTACCCCAATATTTTTCATACTTCACATTCATGTTAAGAGACATATCAGCAAGGAGAGAATCTGAATTCAAAGAGTTTCTTTCTAGCAGCTGTTGAACACGTGCAATTTGATGGAAGCAGACGTTTGAAGTCACATTAATGGAAGATGAGAACATTAATGTGATATCATAAAAGACTTTCAATAACCTCAAGAAGGCACGTGCACGGTTCCAATCTTCAGCTTTTGGGGGGACATCACGCTTTTTCTGTTTTCCTTCATGTGAATCACACTCCCTCTTGAAGAAATCACTTGATTCACGCCTATTATTGTTGACCTCACTTGAATCAATCATATAAAAATCATGTGCTTCAAATTCATGCCTGGGGGGGGGGGAAGTTTGCACAATAGTCATCATCCCATCACTCATTCTGTCAAAGACTTAATGGAATTTCAATGCTGCCTCAAACATTAAGAATGTCGAATTCCAACAAGTTGTTACATCCAAACACACAAGGTTTTTAGTATCAATCCTTTCAGCTTCAACATAGGCTTTAAATTTTGCAAAACGTGCCGGGGATGAGTTAACATACTTGACTGCCCTTTTAATACTTTCAAAGTTATCTTTCAAATCTTTCAACCCTTCAGTAACTATCAAGTTCAGGATATGTGCACAGCACCTAAGGTGAAGATAATCTCCATTATACACTAGCCCCCTCCAATTCTTCAAACGCTTCCTCAAATATGTTAATGCTGTGGCATTTGATGAGGCATTGTCCATTGTAATAGCAAAAGGGTAATTTCAACCGAATTTGCATATCCCTCATAGGTCCTTTGTACCTCTCAGTCATTTTACAAATTCGGAAGACTTCTGGGGGTTTTACAATTTCAAACGGTATTTATTTGGAATTTTCCCAAATTTTTTTGACTAAAAAATCAGGGGTATTTTTGTAATTGTACTATAAACATTTTTACAAATTTGAGACTTATGGGTGATTTGTGGATTCCATGGGACTTTTGGATAGTTCATAATCTTGTGAGGGACTTGCAAGTAATTCTCCCTTTAAATTCTTAAGTAATTGAAATGATAAACCTATAAAAGAGATTGACATAAATGTTACTCCATTATTTGAGGTTTGCATTACTAATGTTATCACTTGTCTTTTAAGAATGTCGGGTTTGGGCTTGTCCTTGGGCCTTGCGGGTGGACGGGCCTCCCCTTCCCATTGATTTCTATATGGTTTTTAGGGAAAATATTGTTTTGCTTTGGATGTACGTGAGGTTGTTATTGAAATACTACTATTGCAAAAAGGTTACCAAGACTTGGAATGATTCAAATTTTGGTCGTGTGTCTTAATATTTAATTTGTAAAAAATATTTTTAGTATCAGTTGTTTCAGTATTAAAAAAAAAAAAAACTTCTATATATCATTAAAAAAATGCTTAAAAAATGGTTGGATGCATTCATGGTATTAAATATAGATAAATTTGTAAGTTTTTATTTATTTTAATTTTGAGATAAAGTCAATAACTTAATTAACCACCTATCGTTTACTATATATACATACTCTTTATAAGTATAACTTATAGATTTTAATGTAATGATAGGAGTGTATAGTAGCAGAAGACATGGTTGTTAAGTGATAAGAAAGGGAAGCTTCAAATATATAGAAAGTGAAATACAAAGAGAGAGAGAGCACAAAAGCCAGCGAGCTAGCAATTGCACATCTCATAGTTTTACACCTCATCATGCATGTGGATGCCTAATGATGAGCTTATTTCATCAAACACCATCTACGTACGTACGATTAAGAATGATATATATATATATATGTGTGTGTGTGTAGGTTTTAGGTTTTATTTATATATGTGTGTGTGTGTGAGTGAGAATGAAAGATGATGATGAGAATATATATATATAGGTCAGCAAGTATAAGTGCAGACGCACTTGAAGCCTTTGCAAAAGCCACCGAGCAATCCTTCGTCTCTCCAACACAGATTGTCACACGCGAGGTCGTGATTTGTCCCTTTAAAGCATGGTCCTTTGTAGAACTTGCTCGGCTTCTCGCATGTCCGCGCCTCCGTCTTCACCACCACTTCTTCTGCAGTATATATTGTTCATTCATATATATAAGAAAAATATTGAACAAGAAGAAGAAGAAGAAGAAAGACCTGGGCTACACATATTTATATATATATATATATAGAAAGAGAGAGACTTACGAGCAGCCAAGAGAACTATGAGAATGGAAAACACAACAACAAGTGACTTCCTTTCCATAATGTCTTCTTCGATCTACTGCTTAATGAGTGTGTGTGTGTGATGCATAAGGAAGTAGACAAGGTTGGTATTTATAGAGCTGGGGTGGCTGCTGCATAATGTCTTCTTCGAGCTACTGCATAATGTCTTCCAAACATGCACGAATTCATTGTTTTGCAAGAATATGCCATTTGGCAGGCATCCTCAAGAGTCAACACATGTGAAGGTAGGGTCCACCCATGTATTGACCACGCTTGAACAAATATATAATGTGGGAAGGGTTGTCCGCTATACTTGAATAAGGTCCAGAAGTTTACTAATTTGCTCCTGCGTTAGATTATATTAGGTAGAGTGTTGAGCATATTTGTTTTGGACATTTAAATTTTGAATGAAATATATCTTCACTGGCAAAACAAGAAAATAACTATTGGTGTATCTGCATCGCATGAAGGAGTTCATATCTTTGTGATGCTTCAATTAGATCATGTAAAGTTGATTATAGGCGTGATCCATTTCTTGTTATTTTACTCACTCATATTTTTTCAAAAGCTTACAACGTTAAGAGAGAAACGAAATTCCATAAAGACTTTGAAGGTCTTTAATCCAAACAAATTAGAACCAAATTAGGAATATTAAAAAAAGAGGGTTAAGTATCAATTTGGCCCCTGAAATACACGCCTAAGAGTAATTTTGCCCTGTAAGTTTTTTTTGGAGCAATGTTGCCCCGGAAGTCTCAAAACTAAATAATGTTGCCCTTCCGTTAACAGCCCTAACAGTCAACTAACGTTTGACCGTCAGGGCTATTAACGGAGGGGCAACATTACTACGTTTTGAGACTTTCGGGGCAACATGTAATACCCCAAAATTTATATTTTGGAAATTAATACCTATTTAAAATAGGAAAACATATTGCCTCTAATTTTAGGAATTTATTTGTTTATTTTCCTTGGAAATTAAAGAGGCAAAAATCCAATTTTATTTTAGGGACCATAAGTTGCCCTATGATTATTAAAATAATGCATGGTGCATAAATGACCAAAGTAAACCCAAAAGTTGTGAGAAAATAATTAATCCAGTTAAAGAAAATTTCCAACAATTAGTAGATAATTAAATCTTCATTAATTGAATTAAATCCAAAAAATTTCATAATTAATTAAATAACATGTTTTAAAAGCATCAATTAAGGGATGTCTTAATTCCAAAATTAAGGGCCAAAGATGAAGGGATTAAACTTGTTAGTTAAAATGCTAATGTCATGATTAGCTAATAAATCAATTTACCAAAAATACATATAGTCAATGGGGCATTTAAACACTTTAATTGGATGCTAATTGGGATTATTGATGCTCCCAAAATTTAACTAAGCACCGCAAGTGTACGGGTCATGAAATAGTAAGTGGCAAATCAAGGTCATCCCACAGAGACTCAGTCAAACTAGCGATTAGGTGTTAAATTTCCTTTTTTCGTTTAAGTTGAGAAAATCAGAATTGTTTTCAAAAATAGTAAAAAGAATTTTAATAGAAACAAGAACTTTCACAAAGAGCAAATTTCAATAATAAGAATGAGCAACCCAGAGTCACCAATCCCTTATTAGCTTCCTAAACCTTGTTTTCATTAATTTAATTAGCCTTAATATCAATTTTGTTAATCTCAAGTATAAATAGCTATAAGTGCCCAATGAAAACAAAGTCTAATCTACTTATAAGTTCATAGTTACTCTAGGTTGCAAAACCAACTAGCCACACATGGCTTTAATCAAACCCAGAACAGCACAGAAAAATTCAGAGTTCAATAGCATACTGGAAAATGAACAAGAAACTAGAATCAGAGTCAAATGAGATACAAAACCAAGAACAAGAACAAGAATCAGCTCAGCTTGTGCGTCTCCCTGTTCCAGCGGAATCAGCTGTGCGTCTCCCTGTGCTCATGGCGCTGTTCCTCTTTTTCCTCTTCGTCCTCACTGTGCTCTGTTCGGCTGCTCAAAATCCTTTTCGAAATGACGCTCTCTATTCCGTTTCCATATTCCCAGTCGTTCCTTTCCTTTCTCTGTCCCTCTTTCGTTTCTCTTCTCGCTCTTTCTTTTTTCAGTCCAGCCGACCCCCTGTACGTTTTCTTCTTTTTGATTTTTAGGTTTCCCTTCATTCCATTCCTTGGGCCCGCCAATTGCTATTCCTGTAGCTTTTAGCTTTTTTGGTTTTTCTAATTGATTTCAGTTGAGTCTCCAATTCTTCAATCCGTGGGCCCATTTCATTAAATCCAAAACGTTGCCAAAGCAAGAATTTGATCTCCCTGATCCTTACGAAAAAATAAAGAAAAGGAAATTATATTATTATAATAATAATAATAATAATAATTAAAACATAAACTTTTTTTTTTCTTTTTTTTATTTAAACTAAAGTATTTCTATTTAAATTTAAAAACTATGATATTTACAATGAAATCTCCTAAATAATGTGCCAATTGATTTGATCTTATAATGATATAATCTCATAGAAATCTCCTAAAATTGCATAGATAACTCTCCAAATATCTTTAAAATATACTTTAAATATACAAAATATGGAGAGTTATCATATATTCAGCCCTAAAGGCTAAAGCCATGAGAGAGAAACGCATAAAAGGAAAGGAATTTGCCACATAAAAAGCAATTGAAATGGCCAAAAAAAAAAAAATCTGCATGTCGACTAGCCTAATGGGAAGCAAAAGAAGAGATGTTTTATTAATAAAACAACATATTAAATGGATAAAAGAGAGGGGATGTCGACAGCCATATATATATAGGGGGAGAGAATCTATCATTATTTGTTAAATAAAAGCAAAACTAATGCCTAAGAGAGGAGGAGTATGTCGACCAAACAAATAGAGGTGGAGATTGAATATCATAAAGTGGTTTTTAGATCCAATGGCTAAGGGGGAAGATGGGAAAATTCTATTGCCATTTGGGTCCTAGAGTTTTTGCTATAAATAGAGGCTTGGGTTCTTCATAATTTTCACACCAACACAAGCTTAGTAATCTGATATAGAGAGTGAAAGGGAGAGTGAAGAGTCTTGGAGAAGGAGGAGCAAAGTTCTTGGTAAGTTCTCTAGCTCTAGCTTTCAAGTTCTTAGCTATTTTGTTATTTTGATCTTTAATTTTCCAAGTATATTTTTGTTTTCATGTTTTTATGGTTAAAATTTTCTTTATTTCGAAAAATTGATGAAGTATAAGTTATAGCAAAATTTTTGGAAGATTATGATTAAAGTAGCGAAACTCTGGCGAAAATTTATCGGTTAGGCGATTTCTGGAGTCAGATTCGCAAAAGCCATAATTATATGTGAAAATGAAGTTATTTTAATCTGAGAAAATTCATGGTTAAATTAGACATATAGAGATTTCCAAATATATAAAATATGTATCATTTGGAGTTCTACATAAGGAGATAAAAATCCTTGAAGTTGAGCTATTTTTCCAGACGAAAATAATGGGCAGAGGCTCAAAACTTTAAACCTGGGAATGACTCAATGAATCTGGGAAAAAATGAGTATTTTTAATTAAAAGTAGACATCCTAAGGTTTCTGAGGAATTTTACGGATCCTCGTTTCGATTTTTGTAGAATTAATTATGGTTTTTCAAAGTTAGTGGAAAATCTGAGTATAATGCTGAAGATTTCGTTTTTGAAGAAATAAAAGGGTAAAAGTGGAATAATTAATCCTCCAAGGGTAGAAAGGTAAATTTAACCCTTAGTATATTATTCTAAGCAATATGATATTTATCACAATATCATATAATAATCCGACGATAATGTATAGGGTATCCGGGAAGTCCGGAGTCGGATTCAAGTGACGGACGTGTTGGTAATTACACGGTGAAAGGTACGTTCGCGGCGTACTGTAACACTAACTCTAATTCTTATGGTATGTTTATATATGATAGTGATATTCATGAACTAAGATGCTGTCTTAGTTCATACTTTTACATTCAGCTTTATACACGGGTTATAGTCATATTAATACCGTTGAGTTTTCCTAGCGCTAAGGACACGACCGTACATCGTGGCACTGGTGAATAGTGCAGACAGTGAATAACATGCATGAGCGTTGACTATGTGTGGTTATTGCCTTACATATGTGATTATGTATTTCCTACATCTGTTATGGGCTTTTGTAGTGAATATGCTGAAATGTCATGAATACCTGTCATACATATATTGTTTACATAAGCATGAGGTTAACCATTACTTGAGGTTCGATGGGCATTGGACCTCAGTCTTAACTAATAGTACAGGAAAGGATCAAGCAGAAATATCAGAGAGGGTACCGGTAGATGGAGCCTTAAAGAGGAACCAAGGGGCAAAGACGTAATAATGCACCGAGGGTCGAGACAAGAGCCGGAAGAAGATTATCAGAGCCTATTATCAGGCATGGATCTAATAAAGTTAATTATTTCGAATAGTTTGGTGCCGAAGGCAAGGCTGGTCTATATAGGTCAGCCAATAAGTCGCCGTGAACTCGGTGAGGCCCCCATGATAGACACTTACCTGGCCATTCTGTTCAGTTAACAGAGTTAGGTTCATTGCCCCAAGTCTAGTTAAGGCTTGGTCTAGATTGTATAGTTACTTTTGAGAAATGTAATTGTACAAAGCTCTATATATTGTATCACATGAATATTCCTTCGGGATTTTCAATTTATCCAGCATACGCCTGGCATCGTCATATCTCGGGGTATTTTATATCAGATACTCATTGTCCAATTGTAAGCACATTGCTCTCCGTTTCCGCAGCACTCTGATGTAGCACCTCAAACTCTGTCGAATTTTCTAAAACCAAGTGTCATCTGACACCATTTGAAGTATGGAATTTGGAGTGTTACACAACATTACTCCCAAAAAACTTCCAGGGCAAAATTGCTCATGGGCGTGTACTTCAGGGGGTAAAATTGATACTTAACTCTTTTATTTATAAATGATTTTTTCATTAACTCTATAATAAAATTTAACATTGTTTCAACTTTATTCCTATTTAAATATATTATACCACATAAAAATAAAGTCAACACACTAACAAAAAGGACAAAAATATGTTTCATCTGGAAAATTTAAGGAGATGACAAACAAAAAATTCTTGCCACTACCATAGACAAAGTCACAAAGAACTAGAGGAGTAATTTATTAATGGGAAAATTAATCTTTTAAGCTCTGTAATTTTAACTGGGTTGTAACTCAATCCTTACATTTTGACTCAGTGCAACTCAGTATTATTTTGACTTGATTGTAATTCAGTCTCTCAACTTTGACTCACTGTAACTCAATCCCTATAGTTTTCACCATTTTATTGAATTATAATGACAAGTAGAATGCTTGGAAAGTTACCCTATGCCAGTTTAGATTAGCAGTAGAAGCTGTTTTTCCAAAGTTATTTATAGTATACGAGGTAAGTTTGTGAAATGAGTTTTATCTCGACTTACGTCAACATGCTTTTCTAGTGCCAACCCAAACACATTACATTGTCACCATTTTATAAGTTAGTTTTTATGTTTTATAATAAAGCAGGGGACTGTATTATAAAAAAGTTAAAACTATAGGGACTAAGTTGCAGTGAGTCAAAATTCAGAGAATGAGTTACAACCGAGCCAAGACTATAGGGATTGAATTGCATTAAATTAAAGTGTAGGGACTAGTTACAACCCAATTAAAACGATAGGGACCAAAAGACTAATTTTCCTTTAATTTTATTAATTTATAAAGAGTTAAGTATCAATTTTGCCCCTGAAGTACATGCTCCGGAGCAATTTTGCCCTGAAAGTTTTTTTGGGAGCAATATTGCCCCAGAAGTCTCAAAACGTAGCAATGTTGCCCCTTCATCAAAATTGATATTTAACCCAAAAATAAATTAGAAAATAATCATCAATAAATTATATTTATTAACTAATGGATCCAAACTAAATCCCCCAGTATTTATTTTTTTTGGCAAAAAAAATTATAATTTTATATTAAGATAACTCCTTGATTTATGGAGATAGAAAAAGTTTACTTATAAAATAATATAAAAATGAAACGATATTACTTAACAAAATTAACGGTATTACTTAAAAACAAAACCGAATTTAAGAAAACTGAATTTAAGGGTGTTACTACTGAGTATTATAATCTATAGATAGATATAGATATATTGGTCTAAAATATAATATATTCTTTTAATCATTATCCTTATGAATAAAATCTCCCTTTAATATGTATAATCAATAAGATTATTTTGAAAGAAAATTTATAAATATGGGAACCAAAAGTGGATTGAGGCCTATTAATGACTAAAATAAACCACAAAGATATTATAATTGATGTCATCTTTTATTTGATCAGGTTATCCAATCCATAAAATATTTTGGACTTGAAGCTAATCCCTTTTAAAATTTAAAGCATAAAGGGTTTTTGCTTAATAATTGCATTTTCTGAAACTTAAACTTATGTTCTCATTCCTCCTTATAGGATGAGACTGCTTCCCATCTCAATTAATAATTGTTGGATGGCACTTAATTAATGTCATTGTCAGCTTACTCATTACCAATTTCTGAGTTTACTAACTTGGATGAAAACATGAATCCAAGGAATCCTTGTGCAATCAAGAAATAGATGATAATATGCTCTACATTATTTACTTTTGGTTTGAATTGAGATATTAGAGATCATATCACTTGAGATACTAAACTTTTTTCTCCGTTTTGGCAATTCCAATTCACATCACAATGTTGGTTATAAGATGTGAGTTTTTTTTTTTAAAGAAAAAGTTTAAGGACCCTCAATTGCATATTTATGGGTATGTACGTTTTCTTGTTTCCCCTTGTCCCAGTTGATTTGCCACCATGGTTTTCTGCTGCGTCTGTAGCCCTGATCTCAGATGTTGACCTTGTAAGTATATTCGCTGTAGTTGATAGATAAAATTGCTTTGGAACACTATATGTTTATGATGGCCTGGTTTTATTAAATGATACAACAGCCCAAAAGGACTTCATTATATGTGTTTTTAATTCATCTTTCTCGATTCATTTGATGAAACCATTTTGTTCTTTCTATCTGATTTCATTTTTCTGTATGACATATTTACCCCCCTCATTTGCTCAGGATGCCTCAACAGCTGAAAAGGTTTCAAAAAGCATACTGCCAATAATACACTTTAGAGATGGAAGCCTTCCGCTACCAGATGCATTGAACACTTCTGTGAAAGATTCAGCCAATTCGGGTACGGGTCACCTAAGTCAGTTCACCTTCTAGTGTAGATTATTTTGAAGTACTTGTTAGTGATATGCCTATAATTTTGTTTCGGCCATTCTGTTAGATTTAGAGCATACTCTAAGCTGCTAGCACGATGAACCACCTGTGTTGTGCCCCAAAGAACTATCTTCATTTGTTCAATTACCATCGACATTTATTATTGAGATCATTTTTCTTCTGTTGGTTCATTTGTATGTCTTTAATAAAAATATCTATTTTTTTTTTTAAATTTGTGCAAACTATCTAGTATCTAGTACTACCGACTAGGGATTTAAGTCGGGTCAGGTCCTAATTAGGGAGAAAACTCCCCTGACATAGTTTTCTCTATCCACAAGACTCAACCCAAGAATACGTGTTTTTCTATTTCATGTTTTTTTTCCTTATTTTATAGGAGTGAATGGTCTTGATGTGGAGCAGTGCTTTCCCATGCAGAAAAACATCTCTTTGAAATTGACAAATGAGCAGGTATTGTTAGCAGTCCTTTTACTTACTCTGATATTATATTTTCAAGCTTGGTGTGTCTCTTACTTGGATGCTAGAAATGGCTTGATTTAATATATCTCGATTGTTAATAGTAAAATTCCTACTGTAATATTATTTTTATGGGGTCAGGGTTGGAATTAGTGGTTTTGTTCACAGGTGATTTGTTTATTCTCCTGTTTTAATAGACTTCAAATTTAACATACAGTTCAGATATCTCCAGGTCTTGGTACATTGGTCTTTTCAATGGCATTGGAGCTACAAGCACACGGTCAAAGATAGTACGGTTTATTATCCAAAAGACTGAACATTCCTAATGTTTGTTCAATTCATGACTTGTTTCAATCAGTTTAGTAACTTTTAAGTTCTATGTTGTCAACTGTTGACGTTGGTGCAGTTACTGCTTTTTCACTTCATGTTGTATTATTGTTTTTGTTCTTTTTTTTTTATATTGATGTCTGTAATACTGTAACATCCCAATTTCAGAGCCCAAATTTTTTTTTTGAACATCAGAGTAGAGCATCGGAATAAAAATCATTGAGTAACTGATACAACGTTAACTGTGGCGTAACTACCTGTTCATAAAGATTAGTACATTTTCTCTTCAGGACTTTAATCTACTCGGTCGATCATTACTTCGTCTTCACGTGTGCTGTCCGCTCGGCTTACTCATATCCTCCGTCCTTGGTTTCTCGTATACTGATGCTATAGTAAGAGCTGAGATCCAATGTTCATCGGATCTCAGGTAACGGTTAACCTCATGCTTATATAACATTATATGTTCAACAGGTATTTCTAGAATGAATTACAACAATGATCTTGACAGAACAATATAAGATCATTAAATAACAACTACCCTACGAGCAAAGTTATTTGTCTGCACTATTCACCAGTGCCACGATGTACGGTCGTGTCCTCAGCACTAGGAAAACGTACGGCATTATCATGTCTATAACCCGTAAGGCTGTAATAGTGATTATCTAAGTTTATTACCTTAGTCACTGTGCATGACCCGGAACAGAGTCCCGCTCATGGCTTATGAAATCATCCATATCATATATAAGCAGTCTATAAGCATCAGAGTCAGTATTACAGTACGCGTCCGTACCTTCGTTTGACGGTACTTTGGTACTTTTTGACGGAAATCGTACTTTTACGGAAAACTGTGAAACGTCGGGCAGCGTAACTGCAGCAGATCAGAGTTTCTGATGTCCTATAAGAGTAATGTCACTTTCATTAGTGATTTGACATTATAACTGGCATTTTAGGTAAAAATTACCATTTTGCCCCTATACCCCTAATCGGCGGAATTTCGCCAGCACTTCGTTACTTTGGCTCCGATTTTTTCCAAAATTTCGCCAGAACTTCGACCCAATCATAATTTTCAAAATTCTAGACTAAAATAGCCCTATCATATGATATCTAATCATACTTGAAAGATTAAAGGCTATCCTAACATTACTACTCTACTATCGAAAGAACTACGAAAGCTTAAAGCTCGGTACCGAAAAACTTACCCAGAGCTTCGCTGCAATTTTCCCCAGAGCTTCTCTCTCTAAACCTCTCTCTAGATTTCGGTTCTCACTTGGAGAATGGTGTGAAAAACCAAAGGGAGGGGGGTATTTATAGGAAATGAGGTAGGGTTTCGTCCGTCGGATCAACTTTGTGAGAATCAATCTGAACCGTCCATAGCTTAACTTAATCAACAAGTTTTTCTCTTTTCCTTCTCCTTTGGCCGAAAATCCCATGCCCCAAAAGTCAAGGGAAGAGCCAATGGGAGAGTGCCAAGTGTCCAGGTTCCAGAAGCTTTCCGGTCGAATTCCTCGATCGGTGTTCGATTCGCGTAATTTCGGAAAAATCTCAAAATTTCGGAATTACCACTTTGAAGACATTCTCTCACTTATTAGAAATGTCCAAGTTAACCTAAATTTTGATTCCATATAGGGTTCCAACAGTCAGTCTGAAGTTCCTCGAAAAACGTGCCCGTTTACGAAATCCATTTCTGGAATTGTCAACCTCTGGACAAAAATTCACTGATTCCAAATATGTCCAGAAAATTCTCAACTCACTTCTAGATGTTGAGTTATGATTTATTTTGTTCAATTCCTAATTTTCTGATTATCTACCTTTTTATCAGATTTTTTCCTATTTCGTCTTATTAGGAAAATGCTCTATGGGCTTCGGAATCAACTTCCGGAAAAGTCTAACTGAAGATAAAAATCCACTGATCAATATTTTACCTTGACTTTGGAAAACCTATTCCTGGTTCTCTAGATAGGATCCGTTTCCTATTTATTTTTTTTACTATTTGCTTTAATTAATTATATATTATAATATTACAAAATATCACAAAAATATCATGATATTTTCTCATGCATTCTTATCCCTATTTTTCTTGAAATTTTCGGCTGGCCTTTTTATTATAATTAATATTTAATTTTTTTAATTAATTATTTATTTTAAAAATTTCACAAAATTCCCTTATTGGTCCATTCTTGTTTTTAAGATCAAAAATACCTAATATCACTCATTTTTCTCAATATTCTCCAATAAATTAGCAAATATATTTTTACTAATTTTTTAGCCCTTACCACTAATTTTAGGGTTTTACATAATTATTACTGAATTTTCCTTCGTTTATGCTTAAGTAATTAGCCAATAATTACTTAATTAATTCCTTAATAGTCTTTGATAATTTTCTCAATTAGAACAACTCCTTACCTCCTAACTTTTGTATTGACATTAGTATTCTATGCCCCATGCATTTTAATAACGTTTACGGGGGCATTTTGGTAATTTTGGCACATTATTAGTTTTTCGTCTAATTTCCAAGAGATTTCTCCTTAGAAAAATAGAATAATTATAACCTAATATTTGATATCTCATATTCACCTATTTTGATAGGTATAATTTTACTAAATTATAATATAGATTTTTAGGGTATTACAAATACCCGGATAATTATTTATCTTAAATATTATATTTGGGCAATTAATACCTATTTAAAATGGGAAAGTATATTGTCTCTAATTTTGGTAATTTATTAATTTATTTTCTTGGAATTTAAAGAAAGCAAAAATCCAATATTATTTTGGGGACCATAAGTTGCCCTATGATTTTTAAAATAATGCATGGTGCATAAATGACCAATGTAAACATAATAGTTGTGAGAAAATAGTTAATCCAATTTAATAAAATTGTTAACATACAATTAGTAGGTGATTAAATAAATAATTAATTGCTAATTGTTTAGGCATGAATAAAGGAAATGTCCAAAGTTAACTATATAAAACCCCTAATTAAAGATTAGTGACCAATGAAGGGTCAAGATTAGTATAAAGATAATTGCTAATTAATTAAAGCATGATTAAGAAATATATAAAATGAATTATATAAAATCCCTAAAGCCTAATTAACCAACTTAGGATATGTTAAAGGTTATTAAACATAAGTTTAAGATACTAATCAACTTTGACAAGTCAAAGAAAAATCAAAGGTTTGGATTGAAAGTAATAAAGTTAATCCTATGGCCATAATTTAGGATCCATATGAAGGAGGATTAACCAATGGGATAATTACTTATTAGATATATTAAAGCATAAATTAATTAAATAAAATCAAAGTTGAAAAGTCAAAATGGGGGGGGGGGGGAGCCGAATTGTGTAAGTGTGTGAGTGTGTATGTATGTATGTGTGAGACAAGTGGGAAGGAAAGAGAAAAAGAAGGAAAAAGAGATATTTTGCGAGAAAAAACAAATAGGATAAGTGAGAACCGATAGAAATTAAATTGTATCTTGAAATGTGTGAACTAACTATCAAACATCAGGACTTATTATAAATAAGTAAATTTTTAGCCCGAAGTAGGTTATCTCCGAAGGCATTTTCGTAACCGTCGGGGTTAATCCTAAACTGACTAAAAGGCTAGTAAAGACCCCTAATTAGACCATAATCCTTGTTATTTCAAATACTTCTCAAGTGATTGTATAAACTTCAAAGATTACCTACTACGTACCAACCTCTCTCTCTCTATATATATATAGACACAGTCTCCCGCCGGTTCCGAAAGAAGGATTTAGTTTGTACTACAAATCCTCCATATTTAGAAAAGTACCGGAGGAGACACATGCATGAAGCCTTTGGAAGTGCCACCGAGCACTCGTTCGCCTCTGACACAGAGATAGCCGCACTGTTTATTGCCCTGCAGCTCAATGCATGGCCCTTTGAAGAACTTGCTCGGCTTCTCACATGTCTTTCCCTTCGTTTTCTCCACCATTTCCTCTATATGTTATTCATTCATTCATTCATTCATTTATATAATAAGAAAAATGTCGAAGAAGAAGAAGAAAAAAGATCTGTAGGAATGAATATAAATAAATATATATATATATATAGAGAGAGAGAGAGAGAGAGAGAGAGAGAGAGAGAGAGAGTTACGAGCAGCCAAGAGAAGAATGAGAATTGATGGAAAACACAGCAACAAGTGACTTCCTCTCCATCATATAGTAAGTAAGTAAGAAGAGTGAGTTCGCTGAATAAGGAGGAAGAGAGGGTTGGTATTTATAGGGCAAGTGACGTTACATTAATTATAAGTGTTATGTAATGATGTGAGCCACGTTGTATTTTTTTTGTAGCAAGAACGGGTGGGACGCAACCTCAAAATTTAAGTTATGTGAGGATAAGATCCGTACACATCCCTTGATATATAGAAACCATTGACTACTCTACACTGCTGCTTCTTTGATCTCTCACTGTATATATGTTTAATGACCCACATAAGCTCAAACGTGTGTGTGTCTATAAAACGTAATGAACATAAGAATGTGTTATATATAAATTTTGTATCGGCATTCTTTCTTTGAGTTTGTAAATACATCAATATATATATGAAAGACTTGGCTATCACCCAAGAGGGGGGTGAATTGGGTGTTTGATTAAAAACTTAGAACTTTAAGAACTTTTCTTCACTTGCTGGAAATAGTTTGAATGTCAATAATAATTTATAAAGTGATAAGCAATCATTCATATATCTTTGGAATGTAAGAGATAAGGGAAGAGAATATGCAAACGGTGATTTATCTTGGTTCGGCCCAATCCTTGACCTACGTCCAGGTCCCAAGCTCTACTTGAGAATTTCAATCCACTATCTTCTTTCAACTTGATTACACGTTACGTACTTGAAGTAATCCTCACACTAGGACTTACTCCCCTTACAAACTATAATCAATACATCCGTTTGATTACACACTCTGCACTTTCAGTAATCCTCTCACTAGGATTCACTCCCTTACAAGCTGTAATCAACACAATGTATTTCCCACTCAAGATCACCCAATCTTGAGTAACTCTAAGGTAGAATGATAGGATGTTTACAATGATTCTTCTCTCTCAGAAGTGTATGGATGAACACTGAAGTACAATACAAAACATTTCACTCTCTATGATATATAGACATTGAAAAACAGAGAGTAAATGATATAAAGATCAGAGTATTAGCATGTTGAAGATGTAAGCTTGTTCTCTGCTTGTTGTTGTATCTTTGAAGGTTTGTATGCAGCTCTATATATAGCGGCAAATCTTCATATGACCGTTGCTTCTCAATTCTGAATTCTCTCCATTCGAAATTCTAGCCGTTGGGACTCACGGCCTTTTCTGATTTCTAACTTTTGCTCTGCATTGAAGATTATGACCGTTATGTCATTTAATGACTTTCCTTTATTTGTTCAGGGAATCATTACGAGTAATGGCTATATCAATTGTTTCCAAGTGAAGGATTTCTTCTTCTTGAATTTTCCTCTGTTTGACGTGAAAGTAAATGCTCGATTTTCCGTTTCGTCAACGGTGGTTGATCCTGTCATGAACATTAATTCGAATGCTGAATCTGTTTGGCTTATGTCCGTTGGAGTATTTCATCATCTGAATGATTTAATCCTTTGGAGAAGCATTACAATTGAGTAGACAACTTCGTTTCTTCAAGTTTCTCATTGGATTCGAGTCATCTTTCCCATTTCTAGATTATGCAGCAAGTTCATCTTCTAGATCTTGATTTCTATCAAGATTGATGTTCTCTCAAGCTTTAATAATCTGAAACATGTACACAAATGATATAAATAATGTTAAGAAGAAGTATAAGTCATTTGGGTAATCATGTGGATGTTCTTTGATGAGAAACGAGACTTTCGAAATGCTGTTTTTCTGAATCGGGGTCATGAACTCGAGCTTGGATAAGTAGGCTCGAGTTTGCAAGGGTCGGGTTCAGCTTACGCAGGTGCAAACCGGAGGTTCGAGCAAACTCTAGAGTTTGTAACATTTTCAGCATCTAGGCTCGAGTCTATAATTATAGGCTCGAGTTTGGGTCTCTTCAAAATCATCTTTTGCTCTCTGTCTTGTCTAGGCTCGAGTTTGTCACTTATAGGCTCGAGTTTGGATGATTTTCGTGACCTTCCCTGGTCTGAACTCCGTTTTGGTTGGTTCAACTATCTATTTTAAAGCCCTTTGAGTCTACTTTCCAATGCCACCGATTTCAGCTCAATTGGATTCTCCGTTTGTGAGATACACTCAAAACATTGAAGGTTGGTCATTTGTGTGACGTGAATATCACTGTCAACTTCATAAATTCATAGCTCCTTCATCTTGACTCCGTTTGGCTTCAATTATATATCCAAATAACGCATTGGGAGTCTAGTTTCATATTCCACTGGTTTCACTTCAATCCGATCTGTATTTTAGGAGATATCATCGAATGACCACACGTCGCCCGAGTGAAACGTGGAACAGAGTAGCTGAAATGTTGAACACCGGCTGTAGCTCGAGTTTGCCAACTAATAGGCTCGAGTTTGCCTTGTCCGAGACACCGAAATGCTGAAGACACTACGGGCTCGAGTTTGCTAATGATGGGCTCGAGTTTGGAGTTCCAAACCTGAGGTTTGAGTTCTAAGCTCGAGTTTGACTTGTCCGAGGCGCCGAGTTGCTTGAGGACATTACAGGCTCGAGTTTGCAAGTTATGAACTCGAGTTTGCTCATCCTGGAACTGATTTTTGATGGTTTAAACTCTGAATTGATCCGTTCCGCCTTCCATATGATCTTGGATACTTCTAGCATCAATATAAGAACTTCAATAAAGATATTCCATTGCATTGCAAGTTCTTCCTTCTTCAATTTCTTCTCTCCTTCTAGATTATCCCCAAAATCATTTGATAACCTCTTGCTTCCTTAATATTATGATATTCCCATTATATTGTGCAAGAGCTTCTTTCTTCAATCAACATTCTCCATCATAAAACTTTGCATCTACATTAAATATAATAATTAGTCAAAGTAAAAGATAAATGTAGTATGCAACCTTTTTGCTATTAAGAATGACATCTATATAAGACATCATCAAAACTAATCAAAACCAACAATATACACGCACATCTAATAAAAAAAACAACACGTGGGTAAAATTTAAGATATAGGTATAGATTGTGCTTGTCTTTTTTTTTTTTGCTAAGAAGATTGTGCTTGTCATTATATCAAAATGACTTAAACCAATTGATAGAACATTGCTCACCTTTTATATATTTTCAATTCAATGCCTAACTATTTCATGTGGGATATATCCTAATAGATTGTACTACCTCCGTTTCTTAGTATAAAATCCACTTTGTAGTTAATGCTTTTTATATTAAAAACCGGAGATAGTACTATGATTAATGTTATTATGTGATTTGGGGTGTTCAAAGTATTCTGCTATCATTTCTTTCATCTCTAAAATGCATCCACCTTGCAACAATACCCCTGACCGTTTTAATTGGAGAGCTGCAAAAGACGGAAACTTTTCTGTTAAGTCCGCTTATCTTTATCTTTCTGATCGCGGTGGAGAAAACAGAAATAACTTTTGGTCCCAAATGTGGAAATGGTAGCTTCCTGAGAAAGTTAAATATTTCATGTGGCAGGTGGCCCACGACCGCCTTGTCACTAACTCTCTCAGAGCTAAAAGGGGTCTTACAAATGACAATCTCTGCCCCCTCCGTTGTAATATTGAGGAGAGTGTGATCCACATTCTCAGGGATTGTGAGAGAGCAAGGAATTTGTGGAAAGAAATTTTAAAACCTAACTACTTTTCTCAGTTTTTTGCAGGTAACTTGCAGGTCTGGCTCAAATGGAACGCCAATCATAAGTAGGGAAAGGAAAATTTCAGAATTTTTCTTGGCCAAGGATCTTTTGCCTGGGGTGTTGGATACTTTGGACATCTAGATGTAAATACTTGTTCCAAGATAAAAACATGAACATCAGGGAGTTGCTTCACTTATGTAATTATCTACTCATGGAAGATAATTGCAACCATTCCCTATCTCACCAAATTTTTCATCTTGATAGGAACGAAGAAAAATCTTGGACTCCTCCACCTGAGAATCAGTTCGTATTGACGTGGACGGATCATGCGCCCCCAGTTTCAAGCAGCTTGTGGAGGTGTGATCAGGAATTCCCAAGGACACTGGTTGATGGGATTCTGTCAATCCCTTGGGCTTAAATCTGTTATTGAATCGGAGCTTTGTGCAATCTTGCTGGGCCTGAGAATGGCTCTTCAGTTGGGTTACCAACAAATCCTGCTCTATTCGGACTCCCTTGAGGCTATCAATATTCTCATGAGGGATCATAGCTTTGATGACCATCCCCTGAGAGACATCATCGGCGAGACCAGAGATCTGTTATATCGGGACTGGAACGTGAAGCTGCTTTACACTTCGAGAGACAACATATCATGTGCCGACTACTTGGCCAAGGAAGGACATACTGTCCAAGCCAATGCGAACGTTATGTTGATTCCAACAATCCCAAGAGGATGCCTAGAGATGGAAATGAAAGACCAATTGGCCTGTCACTGATTTCTTCAGTTGTTAGCTTTTGTATCAAGGGCTAGATTTATTACTCTAGTTCTTCCTTTTCTCAAGCTTCGGCTTGCCTGTATTTTATAAAAAAAAACAAGTATCTCAATCCCGAAATCTCATGTTCCATCCAAGATAGGGACCAGACCGGGATATATTGAGATCGGAACCAGACTGAGATATATTAGTACTATGAAGAATTTGACCCACAATAAGGACGCACGAATCGGCGATTTGAGATTCCAAATTTCTGATTCGCCCTTGTGATTTTTGAAATGAAACCCAAGCATTGCCACACGATGCCCACTGTTTGCCATTATTTTTTATGTTCAAGTTGTTTTTGAGTTCTTGTTGTTTCCTGAAAAATCATAATTGGCTATCAAGGTGATTAGAGCTTCGAATCAATGCGGTGGTGATCCGTTCACATTGCCCTACGGTGGCAAAGGATTTTGCTAAGTCATCATGGTTTTGCTTCAACTTCTATTTCACTGAATTTTGGTCAATTTATTGTCCCTATTGGAAGCAAAGAATTTCTATGTTTGGTCCCCATCACAATTTGGCATGGGTATTGTAACATCCCAATTTCAGAGCCATTTTTTTTTAAATCAGAGTAGAGCATTAGAGCGTAAGAGTAACTGATTCCCATTCAAACAATAACCAGAGTGTAACATAGTATTGATACAGTATTCTATTGTTCTCATAGGTAAATACGGAAAACGATAAAGTGACATCTCCGTCTAAGGGCTCACTCGTGCTACATGCCCTCCAACCATGAGCCTACTCGTGCAGCTTGCCTCGATCTCCGATCCTTAGTCCTTCGACCACGAAGCTATAGGCGAGATTCAATTTACGCATTGAATCTCGAGTAACAGATTAACCTTGTGCTCAAATAAAACAAGATATACGGATGACGGATATTCATGACATAACAAAGAATGATCAATATAATGACGGTACATAAGCGTAAAGCGGTATGTAAGTCCCATAATGTGCTGCACTATTCACCGGTGCCACGATGTACGGTCGTGTCCTCGGCGCTAGGAAAACTCTAACGGTATCATTAAGTCTATAACCCGTGTGAAATCAGATGTATAATCGGTAACCACGAGCGAGTCTCTAACAGTGAATGTATCTCGGTGACCCTAACGAGAATCTCTATCCGTGAATGTACCTATCACATATATGTATATGAGCAGCACTAGATTAGTGTTACGACGCGAACGTACCTTCGTTGACGACGTTAGGTACTTCTGGCGGAAAACGTACTTTTTACGGAAAAACGTGAAATGTCCAACAGCGGCACGTTGGGCAGCGT
This sequence comes from Acacia pycnantha, assembly GCA_025563575.1. Classification (NCBI taxonomy): domain Eukaryota; kingdom Viridiplantae; phylum Streptophyta; class Magnoliopsida; order Fabales; family Fabaceae; genus Acacia; species Acacia pycnantha. The sequence continues at coordinate 2,621,598 of JAMWYP010000058.1, forward strand.
AACGGCAGCAAATCAGAGTTTCTGATATCCTATAAGAGTAATATCACTTTCATGAGTGATTTGGCATTATAACTGGCATTTTAGGTAAAAATTACCATTTTGCCCTTATACCCCTAATTGGCGGAATTTCGCCAGCACTTCGTTACTTTGGCTCCGATTTTCCAAAATTTTGCCAGAACTTCGACCCAATGATAATTTCGAAATTCTAGACTAAAATAGCCCTATCATATGATATCTAATCATACTTGAAAAATTAAAGGCTATTACTACACTAACTATTAAAAGAACTACGGAAACTAAAAGCTCGGTACCAGAAAACTTACACAGAGCTTCGCTTCAATTTTCCCCAGAGCTCCTCTCTCTAAAATCCTCTCTCTAGATTTCGGCTAGGAGGCTTTCCAAATTGTGAGAATTCAAGAGCCCCCCCTTGCCTATTTATAGAAAATTGTAAGGACATAAAGGGAATTATTCAATTGATTTTAAACCATTGGATTTCTCTTGGATTAAATGGCAAAATCTCATCCTTCCATGCTCTTGGTCGACATAGCAGCCCTAGGTGGCACCAAAATTGCATCATATTGATGATGTAAACAACTTGCTAAAGAAGACTTAATACCGATATAATTTCGATCGGTGTCCGAATTGCGTAATCTCGGAAAATCTCAAAATTCTGAATTCATAACTTTGAAGATCTACTCTTTCTTACTAGAAATGTCTATTTTAATCTAAATTTTGATTTCATACAGGGTTCCAACGGTCCTGTTGAAGTTCCTCGAAAAACGTGTCCGTACGCGTCCGGTTACGAAAATCGTTTTCGGAATTATCAATCTCTGGATAAAAATTCACTGATTCCAAATATGTCCAGATAATTATAAACTCATTTTCAGATGTTGAGTTATAATTTATTTTCTTCAAATCCAAAAATGTGCCTATCTACATTTTTCCCTATTTTGTTTTATTAGGAAAATGCACAATCGGCTTCAGAATTAACTTCCGGAAAAGCCTAACGGAAGATAAAATTCCACTGATCAATATTTTACCTTGACTTTGGAAATCTCATTCCTAGTACTCTAGATAGGATCTGTTTCCTATATATTTTATTACTATTCATCATTTTTAATTATAATATATAATAATGTAACTTTATGTAAAATATCATGATATTTTTTTAACAATTCTTATCCTCAATTTCTTGTCAAATTCGGCTGGCCCAAAAATAATTATAATAAATAATTATTTTTTAATTAATTAATTAATTAATTATTTATTTATTTTCAAAAATTCCACAAAATTACCTAATTGGTCCATTCTTGTATTTAGGCTTAAAAATACCTAAACTCAACTATTTTTCTCCAAAATTTACAATTAATTAGTAAATATGTTTTTACTAATTTTAAGCCAAAAACCACTAATTTTAGGGTTTTATATAATTATTCATGAATTTCTTTTGCTTATGCTTAAGTAATTAGCCAATAATTACCTAATTACTTTATTATCACTTGTTGATAATTTTCTTAATTAGAATGCCTCATTACCTCATAACTTTTATACTGACATTTCTGTTTCCATGTCCTCCGCATAATTTTAGGATTTACAAGGGTATTTTAGTCATTTCCATACTTTTTGAGCATTCTTATTCAACTTCTCCAAGTTCATAATTTATTAAATTACCATAATTAGAGATAATATACTCTCATAATTTACTTGGTCATTTTACTGCCTTTTAGAATTTTTCATAATTTTTCTAAGTCATTTATGTCCCTTAGGGGCATTTTTATCATTTTGGCACTTTTGGCCCTTAAATTCTCTAATTCCAAGAGATTTTTCTTTAGAAAATAAACTAATTATAACTTAATATTGATACCCCATATTCACCTTCTTTCTATAGGTTTATCTTTACCAAATTATGATACAGATTTTTTAGGGTATTACAAGAATTTCTATGTTTGGTCCCCATCACAATTTGGCATGGGTATGAACGATGGGCATCATCATTGAAGGAAATTATTGTGACTGTGAAAAGAAGATTTTGGTTGAAGGTGTTGGGTCTAAGGCTATGGCACTTTATGGATATGAACTGGTTTGGACTCCTATTGAGGGTATTGACTATTGAACCAGACAAGCAGATGTGAAGAAAGGTTTTGCCATTGTCAACACCATTTCATCATAAGGTGCAAATTCAATTGACTAAATGCACAACTTCGCTAGTGTTCCACAGAGAAGTATTGAAGAACTCAGGGTAGGAGAGGAAATTGAAACAGTGAATCACAGGAATCATTTTTTGTGGAATCACTCTATCTTGCTGCAGAAATATGTGTCATGTAAATTTCCTTGAGCATATTGAAGTAGGAATGAAGCTTTCTGAGGATTACTGTAGATATGGAGCAAAAAACAGTAGTGACACCATATTGGCTAAGGCTGTATTAGTATATAGTATATGCCGATGCTTGCAAACATGTTGGAAAGGAGTAAGAAGACTTCAATCAGCTTTTGTCTTCACAAGTTTTAGACTCCTTAAAATCAATGATTAATGGTGCACCTTTGGAGGATGCTTGCCATCTTGGTCAGCGATATAGTCAGATGTGACATAAAGCAGAGCTACTGAGGGATGAGATATCAAGAAGACAAGTTCATGAAAGAGCGATAGAGTAATTCATGGTGTTGCCTACAAGAGAAGCATGCATGAAGTAAATGTGGATATGGAGAAGAATGTTGTAAATTGAAGAAATCTTTGTATTGTTTTGTTATTGGAAAACTAATCAATTTAATTTACCTTATCCCCTTCTTTTTGTGTTGTTCAAGTTGAACACTTTGTTAAGTAGTGTTCAACTTAAGGGGGCGTGCTAGAATATAAGTTGAGATTAGTTGATTAGTTAGAAAGTTAGTTAGCCTATTAGTTAGGGAGTTAGTTAGGACCCTATCTATAAATATGGAGATCTTAGCTAATATGAAAAGTTAGTGAGTTTCACCATTACTCTTTGTAAGAGCAATAAGCTCTATTGTAATAAGAATACATCATTCTTCACCTTTCTTTCTCTCTATTATCTTCCCTAATTATATTAGTTAACAATATTCATAACGTGTTCATAATTAGGATATCAATGATAGGTAACTACAGTCTACAGTGTGTTATGTCTTTGTACTAAGAAAATTGGTATTTGGTCAAGTAATAAAACAAAAAAGAGAGAAAAAAGAAAATTGGTACCATTGTTTTGGATGTCGTTTGTGCTCTATATAATATAATACTACCTCTAATCTTTAATATAATATAATGCTACCATTGTTTTGGATGTCGTAATGTATAGGGTTAAAGATCGACAGTACAATAGAAATACCGTAATCTAATTCTATTCTCCACTGCTGACTAATGACTTCAACCATTTTATCTTTTCCTACTTCTGTGTGTGTGTGTGTTGAGCTCTATATATAAATGCATCGATATTATGTATAAAAGATAAGTATGTAGCCTAAATGAGTGAAAGGTAGTCCGGTTTTGAACAATTTTAGACAAGGCAGCAGCAAAAGTCTTTGGAGTTTGGATTATCGATAGAAATTTATTTTCTAACATGATTTACGACATACGAGGTAAGTTCGGAGAGGAGTTTTGTCCTGAATTGCGTAAACGTGTTTTTCTAACGCCAACTCAAATAGGCCTGACGATTGACTCTACAAGATGGGATTTAGATATGTCTTATTTAAATATTTATTTTTTGAAAATAATTAAAATATGCAAGCGTGTGTGTCTGTATGGGAGAGAGCCAGCGACTCAGTGAGTTTTTGTAGAATTAAAAGAGAAATATACTTTAAATTTGGAAAAATTACTCTCAAGTCTTACACAAGAGTACAAGACCGTGACAACCTAAAAATCTCCTGAAATCTACGAAGTCACCCACAATCCCAAACTTCTAAAGTAATTATGTTTTCAAATGCAATTACAAAATTTTCATAAATTAGATACCCTATGTATGACTACCTAAAAATCTCATGGAAAAAAAAAAGTTTTCAAATGCAATTACAACAAAAGTACTCCTCTATCAACGCTAGCCAACCACCAGTTGTTAGAGCTTTGTTCACAACTATTGACCGTTAGAGCTCCATTTACTAGCAACAGTGGTGGAAAGTAATTTTTTTGACTAAAAAATCAATGGTATTTTTTTAATTGTACTTGAAACATTTTTATAAATTTGAGACTTGTGGGTGATTTGTGGATTCCATGGGATTTTTTGATAGTTCATGATATTGTATGTGAGGGACTCGTGAGTAATTCTCCCTTTAAATTCTCAAGTAATTGAAATGATAAACTAAAGAGATTGACTGATAAATGTCAATTATTTGAGGCTTGCATTACTTATGTTATCAATTGTCTTTCACAGCATGTTTGGTTTGAAGAGAGGGGATGGAGGGAAGGAATGATATTGACCAAATTGTCATTAACGAGAAGAATATATATTTTTGTTGAGAGTGTTTTTTTAGAATATTGAAAATTTTTCATGGGCAATTTGATCAATATGAGGTAAAATTTCTCTCCCCTCTCCCTCTCCCTCAAACCAAATACACACTTAAGCATGCCGAGTTTGGGCCTGCCCTTGGGCCTTGGGGTGGACGGGCTTCCCCTTTCCATTGATTTCGATATTTTTTTAAGGGAGCAACTGTTTTTCTCTGGACGTGAGGTTCTTATTGAAATACTGCTATTGCAAAAAGGTTACTAAGACTTGGAATGATTCAAATTTTGTGTGTGTGTCTTAATATTTAATTTTTAAAAAATATTTTCAACATCAATTTTTCAGTTCATTTGCAGATTAAAAGACTTCTATATATCATTAAATAATCCCACAATTTTGTTTTCTCACATCTGATTGTCTGAATGGGGCGAGTTTTGAGAAACTATGAAAACCAAGACAATCAATCAGCTTAAAAAATGCTTTAAAAAAATAATTACATAGTCAATGGTTGGATGTATTCATGGTATTAAGTATAAATAAATTTGTAAATTTTTTTTATGTGTGTGTGACAATGGCAATAACTTAATTAACCACATATATATATATATATATATATATATATATATATATATATATATTATGAAGTTAAGAAGATTAGGGTGGAGTAATCTTTTTTTCATATGGGAATGTACTCTCCTGTAATACCCCGAAATTTGAATTAGGGAATTTAAGGGCCAAAGTGCCAAAATGACGAAAATGCCCCTAAGGGACATAAATGACTTAGAAAAATTATGGAAAATACCCTTGTAAATTATAAAATAATGCATGAGGCATGGAAATTCTAATGTTAAAGCAAAAGTTTGAAGATAAAGGAGTGTCTTAATTAAGAAAATTATCAACAAGTGATAATAAAGTAATTAAGTAATATTGAGCTAATTACTTAAGCTTTGAGCAAAGAAAATTATGAAATAATTATGTAAAGCTCAAAAATTAGTGATAAATGGCTAAAAATTAGCATAAATATATTGGTTAATTAATTGGAAAATTTGAAGGAAAAAGGATGAGTTTAGGTATTTTTAAGCCTAAATGCAAGAATGGACCAATAGGAAAATTTTGTAAAAATTATGTGAAAATAATTATTTAATTAATTAAATAATTAATTAAATAATTAATAAAAAAATATAAAAAAACGAAAATAAAAATGGGCAGAAAAAAAAAAAGAGAAAAAAATGGATAACTTAGTTGGTAAGTTTGTATTATTATTATATTATATAATTAATTAGAGTTATATTATTTTATAATATAATTAATTGTAGTGAATAGTAATGGAATAAATAGGAAACGGATCCTATCTAGAGATCTAGGAATGGGATTTCCAAAGTCAGGGAAAAATAATGATCAGTGGAATTTTGTCTTCCGTTATACTCTTCCGGGAGAAAATTCTGAAGTCGTTGGTGCATTTCCTAATAAAACAAAATAGGGAAAAATGCATATAGGTATATTTTTGGATATAAGGAAAATAAATTCTAACTCAACATCTAGGCATGAGTTTGAATTTATTTTGACATATTTGGAATCGGTGAATTTTTCGAAGAAGTTGATAATTTGAAATGCGTTACGAAACCAGACGCGACCGGACACGTTTTCGAGAAACTTCGGCTGAACACGGAACGCCCTGTATGGAACCAAAATTTAGGTTAACTTGGACATTTCTAGTAAGTGAGAACTTGTCTTCAAAGTTGTAAATCCAGAATTTTGAGATTTCTCCGAAATCACGCGAATCGAAATGCCAGGTGGGATTTTATCAGTATAACTCCTTCTTAAACAAGTTGATTACATCATCAAGGATGATGCAATTTTGCTGCCACCTCTTCATGTATGTCGACCAAGTGTGTTCAAGGGTCAAGATGTTGCCTTATCAAACAAGTTTAATTCAAGGGCTAAGATTAAATGCAAAAAGACCATTATGCCCTTCATTTTTTCTATAAATAGCCTTGCTCCCTTCTTCACAATTCACACCATTCTCACAAGCTCTAGGCCGAAATCTAGAGAGAGGATAGAGAGGAGGAGGAGCCGGGGAAAATTCTGAAGCGAAGCTCTGAGTAAGTTTTTCGGTACTCAAGCTTTCGTAGTTCTTTCAATAGTTAGAGTAGTAATGCTAGAGTAGCCTTTATTTTTCAAAGTATGATTAGATATCATATGATAGGGCTATTTTAGTCTAGAATTTCGAAAATCATAATTGCGTCGAAGTTCTGGCAAAATTTCGGGAGAAAATTTGTAAGAGTAACGAAGTCTTTGGCGAAATTCCGCCGACAGGGGTATAGGGGCAAAATGGTAATTTTACCTAAAATGCCGATTATTGTGTCAAATCACTAATGAAAGTGATATTACTCTTATAGGACGTCGAAATCCTAATTTGTTTGCCGTTACGGCGTCCAACGTGCCGTTTGTCGGACAAACCATGTTTTCCGTCGGAAAGTACGATTTCGCGAAACATTTACGTACATCAACGAAGGTACGTTCGCGTCGTAAACCTTAACACTTGTGTTTATAGTATGCATATATGTGATGATATGTTGTGTGAATAGTTTGGTGCCGAAGGCAAGGCTAGTCATGTGGGTAAGCCATTGAGTCGCCGCTAACGGTGAGGCCCCCATGATAGACACTTACAGCCATTCTGTTCGGTTAATGGATGTACGTTCGCGTCGTAACACTAATCTAGTGCTGCTCATATGCATATATGTGATAGGTACATTCACGGATAGAGGCTCTGTCTAGGGTCACCGACTCGGATAGGGATTCTGTTTGGGGTCACCGTTTTGGATAGAGATTCTGTTAAAGGTCACCAAACGGATAGAGATTCTGATTAGGGTCACCACTTATATGTACTGCTCTTTGCTTATATGATCTGTCATCATGAATCATACAACTGTTTTATACTCTTGTGTTGTTGTCTTTCTTTGCTATGTCATGAATACCGCCATCCGTATATCTTGTTTTATTTGAGCATAAGGTTAATCATACACGAGATTCAATTCGATAAATTGAATCTCAGCTATAGCTTCAGGGTCAGGAGGACCACGGATCGGAGATCGAGGCAAGCTACACGAGTAAGCTCATAGTTGGAGGGCATGTAGCACGAGTGAGCTCTGAGACGGAGTTGTCACTTTATCGTTTTACGTAATTACCTATGAGAACAATAGGATGCTGTATCAACACTGTATTACACTCTGGTTATCATTTTAATGGGAATCAATTACTCTTACGCTCCAAGGCTCTACTCTGATTTAAAAAAAAAAAATTCCGCTTAGAAAATGGGATGTTACATCTCCTTTTAAGTTGGTTTTAAATATAATGGTGGCCCTACATATTAAATAACTATATTAAATATTTTTAATATAAGTTGTTTTAGTCCATTTGCAGATTAAAAAAAAACTTCTATATACCATTAAATAATTCCACGATTTTGTTTTCTCACTTCTGATTGTCTGCATGGGGTGAGTTTTGAGAAACTATCAAAACCCAGACAATCAATCAGCTTAAAAAATGCTTTACAAAAATAATTACATACTCAATAGTTGGATGCATTCATGGTATAAGTTTTTTATTTATTTTTATTTTGAGACAAAGTCAATAACTTAATTCACCTATCGTTCACTATATATATATATATGTGTGTGTGTAAGTATAACTTATATAGATTTTAATGTAATGACAGGAGAGAATAGTAGCAGAAGACATGGTTGTGAAGTGATAAGAAAGGGAAGCTTCAAATATATAGAAAGTGAAACACAAAGCGAGAGAGCACAACGGCCAGCGAGTAAGCTAGCTATTGCATCTCATACTTTTACACCTCATCATGCATCAAACGGCCAGCCTAATGATGAGCTTATTTCATCAAACACCAGCTACATACGTACGAACCCATATATATATATATATATATATATATATATATTAGATTTTATTTATTTATATATGTAATATTGATGATGATGAGCACTATGCTCAGCAAGCATCTACGTAGGTACAAACGTATATATATTTATATAGGTTTTATTTATTTATATATATATGAGTCTGCGTCATCATATATGTCTGCGTCATCAAAGAGACAAGCATAATTGCAGACGCACTTGAGGCCTTTGCAAGCTCCACTGAGCAATCCTTCTCCTCTCCTACACAGATACTCACACTGCGTGTGCCCTGCCGTTCCAATGCATGGTCCTTTGAAGTACTTGCTCGGCTTCTCGCATGTCCTCGCCTCCGTCTTCAACACCACTTCTTCTGCAGTATATATCATTCATTCATATATATAACAAAAATATTGAACAAGAAGAAGAAGAAAGCTGGAAAGGCTTGGGATACACATATTTATATATATAGAAAGAGAGAGACTTACGAGCAGCCAAGAGAAGGACGAGAATGGAACACACAAAAACAAGTGACTTCCTCTCCATAATGATGTCTTGTTCGATCAACTGCTTAATGAGAGAGTGTGTGTGATGCATAAGGAAGAAGAGAAGGTTGGTATTTATAGACCTGGGGTAGCTGCTGCCCCCCGCTACCTCTTAAAAAAGGGTTGAGTTTCTCTCATTATCTCTTTCTCATTATCTCTCATCATCTCTAAATCTTATCCATCCAATCAACCACAATATCACTTTAACCTTTCTCTCACCTTCCCAATTAATGGCCCATATGAGCTAATGAGGGAAAATGAGAAAAATGATGAGGAGAGAATCCTCTTCCCTTAAAAAACTCACTTCTTCCCAAAAATTTTGTTTGAGTCTCTTATGGGTAAAAAATGGTTTTGTTTTCGAATTTTTATGATCTTTCAAATATTTAATATTCTTAATGAAAAAAAGTACACAATTTTTAAGTATTAAATATTTTTAAAAAATCATAAACAACACTTTTTTCTATCTATAAAATATTAAAATGTCACTCATTTTATTTTATGTAAAATCTGATTTTTGTAAGACCCAGGGGCAGCATCCACGTCCCGTTGCCGGTATTTTATGGGGCAATTTTATTGTGTGATGATGTGAGCAACTTTGTTGTTTTGCAAATGAATATGCGATTTGGCGTTTGACCAAAAAAAAGAGAATATGCGATTTGGCAGGCACCCTCAAGAGTCAAGAGTCAACACCCACGTATTGACAAGGCTTGAACAAGTATATAATGTGAGAAGGGTGGTTGTCCCAACGCCACCCCCGCTATAGCCTATCCTACTGCATTAGATTATTTGTTTTGGACATTTAAATTGTGAATGAAATATATCTTTACTGCCAAGAAACGACACAAGTTCACAATATTTGTAATAAATAAGAATGTATTGGTGTATGTGTGATGAAGAAGAGAAGGTTGTTGTTTATAGAGTTGGTGTAACATCCCATTTTCTAAAACGGAATTTTTTTTTTTTTTCAATCAGAGTAGAGCATTGGAGCGAAAGAGTAACTGATCCATTACAAAACATAATCATAGTGTAACATAGTATTGAGTACAGTAATCCTAGTGTTTGAAAATAAATACGTAAAGCGGTAAAGATATCTTCTACCGAAAGCCTACTCCTGCCGCTTGCCTCGATCTCCGATCCGTGGTTCTCCTGACTGAAGCTATAGCCGAGATTCAATTTACCGCATTGAATCTCGTGTAACTGTTAACCTTATGCTCAAATAAAACAAGATATAGATAATGTATGTTCGAGACATAACAAAGAAGAACTCATCGATAATTGTGACACGTATGTAACATAAGCATAAAGTAGTACGTAAAGTCCTACACAACAATATTGTGACACGGACAGACATAAGCACAGGCGCATGTAATGTCCTACACAATAATAGCTCGCACAAAAACCAAGGCCACGATGTACGGTCGTGTCCTCAACGCTAGGAAAACTTAAAACGGAATTACTAAGTCTATAACCCGTGTAAAGGTGTATGTATAATCGGTAACCCTGAACAGAGTCTCTAACCGTGAATGTATCTCGGTGACCCGTAACAGAATCTCTATCCGTGAATGTACCTATCACATATATGTATATGAGCAGCACTAGATTAGTATTACAGTACGCGTCCGTACCTTCGTTGACTGGCGTAGGTACTTCCGACGGAAAATCATACTTTTACTTTAAAAAGTTGAAACGTCCAACAATGCTCGTTCGGACAACAGAACGGCAAAGCAGATCAAGGTTTCTAATGTCCTATAAGAGTAATATCACATCTATTAGTGATTTGACATCATAATCGGCATTTTAGGTAAAAATTACCATTTTGCCCCTATACCCTAATCGGCGGAATTTCGCCAAAGACTTCGCTACTTTGGCTCCGACTTTCCAAAATTTTACCAGAACTTCGACCCCACCATGATTTTTGAAATTTAGGACTAAAATACCCCCATCATATGATATCTAATCATACTCGGAAGATTAAAGACTATTCTAACATTACTACTCTAACTATCGAAAAAACTATGAAAGCTTAAGTACCGAAAAACTTACTCAGAGCTTCGCTGCAAAATTCCCCAGACTCCTCCTTCTCTCTACCTTCTCTCTAGAACCAAAAATATCTCTTTGAAGTGGTGTGAAGAATGAATGGAGGGGGGTATTTATAAGGTTTTGGAAGTTACTATTCATGCTTTATCAGACGGATTCTGGACCGTAAGATCGCACTTCTTTGAGTTGGCAAAATCCTGGCCTTACACCTCACCATGCTGACCTCAATCCCTTAGGTGGCACAAAAAAATGATGTCATGGTGGTGATGTCACTAGTTGCTTTATGCCCTGGATCCGACAGAAATTCCCCGATCGGTGTCCGATTCGCGTAATCGCGTAAAATCCCAAAAATTCGGAATTACAACTTTGAAGACATTTTCTCACTTATTAGAAATTTCCGGGCTAAACAACTTTTTGATTCCATACAGGGTTCCAACGGTCCTGCGGAAGTTTTATGGAAAAACGTGTCGGTTTCGGAACGAACTTCCGGAATTATCAACTTCTGGACAAAAATTCACTGATTTCAAATATGTCCAGATAATCATAAACTTATCTCCAAATGTTGAGTTACCATTTATTTTGTTCAAATCCTAATTTTATGACTATCTGCCTATTTATCAGATTTTCCCTATTTCGTCTTATTACTAACTTCTTCTACCGATCTCAGAATTGACTTCAGTAACAGCCCAATTCGAGATAAAAATCCACTGATCAATATTATACCCTGACTTTAGAAATCCTGTTCCTGATTCTCTAGATAGGATCCGATTCCTATAGGTATTTATTTACTTTTTACTATTTATTATTAAATTAGAGTTTATTATTTTTATCCTTCCTTATTTCTTTTTTATTTTTTTTTTATTTTTTCCCTCCCCCCTTATGTCGGCAGCCCCATATATATATTATATAAATTTTTATTTTATTTTTTAATAATTTATTTTTACATAATTTTTCATAACTTTTTCCTATTAGTCCATTCTTGCTTTTAGGCTCAAAATTACTTAATCTCAAATATTTTTCTCAATATTTTCCAATTAATTAGCAAATATATTTATGCTAATTTTTAGCCATTAACCACTAATTATGGAGTTTTACATAATTATCCTTGAATTTTCCTTTGTTTATGCTTAAGTAATTAGCCAATAATTACTTAATTAATTTATTATAAATTTTGGATAATTTTCTTAATTAGGATAACTCATTATCTCATTACTCTTGCACTAACATTTGTGTTTCATGTTCCGTGCATTATATTAGGATTTACGGGGGCATTTTGGTCATTTCTATACTTTTTGAACATTCCTCTTTAGTTTTTCCAAGTTTATAATTTATTAAATTATCAAAATTAGAGGCAATATACTCTCTCAATTTTAATAATTGTTTTACTGCCTTTTAGGATTTTTCATAATTTCCCTAAGTCATTTTTATGCTCCATAAGGCATTTTGGTAATTTTGGCACATTATCATTTTTTCCCTCTAATTTCATTAGAAATTTCCCTAGAAAATATAATAAGTATTTTACAATGTTTTGACAATACATATTTTCACCTATCCCCAATAGGTATTTTTCACTAAACTATGATGCTCATCATAGGTCAGATTTTAGGGTATTACAATTGGGCTGCCTCTTAAAAAAAATCATCTCAGCCTTATAATTAGGATCATAAAGAGTAATAATTATGAGAAAAAAATGGTTTACGTCTAATTTTTTATTCAACATAAAATGGTGCTTATTACTTCTTATTTTGTTCTATTATATATATATATATATATATATTGTTAAGTGATAAGAAAGAAAATCTTCAAATTTATAAAAAGTGAAATACGAAGAGAGAGAGAGAGATAGCACAAAGGCAAGCGAGTAAGCTAGCAATTGCATCTCATACTTTTACACCTCATCAGTCATCATGCATAGGAATGCCTATAATGATGAGCTTATTTCATCGAACTCCAATTACGTACGTAGGAACTATATATTATGTAATATTGATGATGATGGGCGCATATGCTTAGCAAGCATTGATAAGTGCATATCTTATAATTAAATAAGTATCAATTCTGAGATATATATTGGATTAAATTTATTACTATTGTATACTTATTTAATTATATTTTATATACTTTTCCATCATTGAATCAAACTTAGGATCAAAGAATCAATCAACATACAATCTACTTATTTCCTATTATATATTGCAGGAGTTATTAGCTTTTCTTTTATTTTGTTAACCTAGCCATGCTTGGCTAGTCTTCTTTAGTAGTTAGGGCAAGGATGAACCCTATGCGAATTTGAGTATTTGTTTGAATTCTCTATTGAACGTTATTTACCATGATTGAATGAATTATCTTTGCTTAAAGCTTTCTTAAAGATCGATCACCTTTTAGATTGTTCATAGGTTGGTGTATGACAATAGAGATGTTGGTGCATTTAACTAGAACCGTTAATTCATCATAGAGTTGCATGACCTAGACATAGGCTTACGAGTTTATGCGATCTCATAATTTCGTTTATATAATCTTTCCAAACAATACTAAGACATTAGGTTGTTTTCAAAGATAACGGACTAAGGTAGCGTCAAGACATTGAGACTTAGTCTAATTTTAGAGAATTGATCGTCAATCATGGGAATAATAATCAATTAGGGATTTAATTCAAATACTTAGAGGAACATAGGGGAATTCTATGCCCTAGCTACGTTTTTCTCTATTGATTATCTTTTCTAAACAATCGTTCTTGAGATTCTTAATCTTGAATGCTTGTTCTTGATTAAATTCTTTAAAATTCTGTTTGGTTACAACTCACCCCTATTACTCATTGATCCAACTAAAGCTGAAATAACGAATTAGTGGTTGGAGTACTATTCCTCGTGGGACGATATTTTTCTCACTACTTTATTACTTGTAACGATCGGTGCACTTGCCGAAGTCGCTATCAAGCATCTACGTGCGTATGAACCTATATGTGTGTGTGTGTGTGTGTGTGTGTGTGTGTGTGTGTGTGTCTATATATATATATATATATATATATATATATATAAGTGCAGACGCACTTGAGGCCCGCCTTTGCAAGCGCCACTGAGCAATCCTTCGTCTCTCCTACACATATACTCATCACACTGCCTATGCCCTCCGTCTTCATCTCCACGTCTTTTGTAGTTGTGAAAAAAAAATGCAAATAAAATTTACTCTATAATAATAATTAACTTATTTTCAGAATAAATTTTAACAATTAAAATTTATTTATGTAGTTTTCGCTAAAATTATAATAATATTTTTATAAGATGTAAAATCTAGGCCATTGAAATTTTCATTCAATGTTGGAGATGTGAAAAGAAGAGTAAAGAATAAGAAAAGGAAAGAAAATGAGAGGAAACAACTCCCAATTTTTTAAGGTGCCCCAGGGCAGCAGCCACCGCTACCTGTATTTTATAGGGCAAGTGAGGTTGGAAAAGGATGGTCTGATGATGTGAGGCACTTTGTTGTTTTGCAAATGAATATGTGATATGGCACCAACCCTCAAGAGTCAACATACATGAAGGTAGGGTCCACCCACGTAATGACAAATCTTGAACAAGTATTTGTGGGAAGGGTTGTTGTCCCAACTTCACCTGCTACTGCATTTGATTATATCAGGTAAAGGGTCCACCCACGTATTGAAAACGCTTGAACAAGACAACAAGCATATAATGTGGGAAGGGTAGTTGTCCCGAGTCCCGACGTCACCCCCCCTATATATAGCCAATCCTACTGCATTAGATTATTTGTTTTCGACATTTACATTGTGAATGAAATATATCTTTACTGGCAAGAAACGATACAAGTTCACAATATTTGTAATAAATAAGTATTGGTGTATATATGTGTACGTGATGAAGAAGAGAAGGTTGTTACTTATATAGTTGGGGTTGCCTCTTAAAAAATACTCCTTCCCTAATTTTTGTTTGCGTCTCTTTTTATCATTAAATTCTACATATGAGTGATATTTTAATATATTATGGGTAAAAAATGATATATATTTTTCTCAAATTTTTATGATTTCTTAAACATTTAATTAATACCCTTAATGAAACAAAACCTACACAGTTTTAAAGTAATACTCCATTTTCTATCCATAAGAAATTAAAATGTCCTTCATTTTATGTTGAATCAAATAATAATAAATAAATAAATTAGGAAAGGAGTGATTTTTTAAGGGGCATGAGGCAATACACCAAATTTTATAGGGAAAATTGCATTTAGGTCCCGCGTAACAAAAAATATGACAAAATGGTCCCTTAAAAACTTAAAATTACATTTAAGTCCTGTGAGACTTTTTTACAATAAATTCAAATTTTATTGACAAATCTATAGGCAATTGGGCGTCCACCGATATAATTACATAGGCTTTACACTGACAAATCCAAAGGCATCCACTGATATATCCATAGGCGTTCACTTATAATGTATAGATAGATATAGATATATGTTGTTATCCTAAAATATATTCTTTTAATCATTATCCTCATTAATAAAAACTCCATTTAATATGTATAATCAGTCAGATTATTTTAAAAGAAAATTTATAAATATGGGAGCCAAAAGTGGATTGAGGCCTATTTATGACTAAAATAAACCACAAATATATTATAATTGATGTCATCTTTTATTTGATCAAAGATATCCAATCCAAAAATTATTTTGGACTTAAAAGCTAATCCCTCTTAAAATTTAGAGCATAAAAGATTTTTGCTTAACCCAACAAATACATTTTCTGAAGCTAACTTGTAACTTGTGTTCTCCTTCATTACCAAATTATGAGATGAGGTTGCTTCACATCTCAATTAATTGTTGGATGATAGGTAAATGTCATTGTCACCTTACTCATTGCCAATTTTCGAGTTAACCAACTTGGATGAAAACATGAGGATTTTAACTATTTATTTGCAATCAACTTAGGATATGTTTTAATTTAAACTTTACTTGTTCTTGTCTACTTTGAAGAAAATAAATCAAGTACAAGATTAAATTTGTATTTTCGTTTTCAATATAGTTGGGTGAATCATAGAATTGTTTTCTAAGAAATCCACATGCATGCCCTCGAATTATCTAAAAATATCTTATATAAAACAGAACTTGCGAACCCATAATTAAAGGGAAAATCTTACTACACCCCCCTCTCAATTTATTTAATATTAAAGAGCCCGCAAAATTGTTTGAAACTTCACTACTGCACCCTTTAGATTAAAGGGAAATTAAGTTTATTTGGCTGAAAATGCATTTATGCTCTCTTCTTGTACATGGCCGACATGGTCTTGTAAATACATATATTTCACTTATAAATTCCTACATGTGTCTTGTAAATAACATGTATTCTTGTGAATATACTCCTCATCTCATAAATGGCCAAGATAATCTTATAATTTCACTTATTTATCTTGTAAATAAGCATATTTGATTTATAAATTCTCATATGTATCTTGTAAATAATCGTATTTGACTTATAAAGTAAGGGAACAATTCTTTTTTGGAAAAATTACATTCAGGTCCCAAGAAAGGAAAATAATTACAAAAAAGTCCCTTGAAATCACAAAATTACCCAGAAGTCCCAAGGGAATTTTTGTTGTAAATACATACTTTTCCTGTTGTAAATACATACATTTTCTGTTGTAAATGGTTTGAGACTTTTTTTATATTATTTGTACGGAATTTTTTAAATGTTGTTGTAAATACATACTTTTTCTATTTTTCTGTTGTAAATGGTTTGAGACTTTTTCATTCCGTACAAATAATATCAAAAAAGTCCCAAACCATTTACAACAGAAAAAGTATATATTTACAACAACATTTAAACACCTGACCATTTACAACAGAAAAAATATGTATTTACAACAACATTTAAAAAAGGGAGAATTACACACAGGTCCCAAGGATGACAAAAAAATACAATGAGGTCCCAACAAGAATTCACATTACACAGAAGTCCCAAGGGATCTGGTTGTAATTATTTGTGAATGTACAATTACCAATTTGACCTTCCTTCCAATTCCTCTCTCCCCCCATTCTCCTCTCTCTCTCTCTCCTCTCTCTCCGGTCTCTCTCTTCCTCTCAATCTTACGGCAAGCTCTGGTTTTGTATCTGTGGCTCTGATTTTAAGCACAAAAGATCCCTCAAAGACCATGTTCGATCCTTCGGTGACGGCCATGCTCCTCACACCGTCGACAGCCAGGACCACCACCACCTCCACCAAGAGTTAGAAGAAGTCGACGTTGATGAAGACGAAGACGATGAATTAGAAGATGATGATAATAACAGTGACGTGTTTGTCTACGGCGGAAATCCAGCTTCCATTTACTTCTGATACATATGTTTAAGAAACTCTCAAGCCTCTAAGACGCTTTAATTATATGATAAGCTCCAAATGCTAATGTAGTACTACCGCTTCATATATATGTATGTATGTATATGTCTAATTGAAAGGTGAAACCCTAAAAGGATCCAAAATCATGAAATGAGTCGATATATATTTCATACACACATATAGTGTTAAGATGGAGCGTTGCTCGAAGTAACCATTTTAGAGCGTGGGAGTATCTTTTGAGAAAAAATTGTCATGAATAAAGGAGCAAATTTGTTTTAATCGTTAAAAGTTAATTAACGTTGACAATTGAAGATGACGACGAAGACGGCGAGAATCCAACTGGCAGGCGAAAACGCGTTGGAAAGATACGATTGTAGAAGAAGACTTGTAAATAGAAAGCAATGGGTTGGGTTGTATATATATACATAAGGAGTGGGTGCAAATAGCCACTTACTCATACAACTTAATACTTTGAAATTATATTGCTGTCAAAATTCTCAAAATTTGTTGTAAATCTATACTTTTCGCTTGTAAATTTATACTTTGTGTGTTGTAAATAGCCTCCGGAAGTCAAAATGGAAAAACGATGGTTTTAAAATTTGTTGTAAATCTATAATTTTTCAGTTGTAAATTTATACTTTGTATGTTGTAAATAGCATCTGGAAGTCAAAATGGAAAAAACGGTGGTTTTCAAATTTGTTGTAAATCTATACTTTTTCAGTTGTAAATTTATACTTTGTGTGTTGTAAATAGTCTCTGGAAGTCAAAATGGAAAAAACGATGGTTTTAAAATTTGTCTGTAAATCTATACTTTTTCGTTGTAAATTTATACTTTGTGTTGGAAGTCAAAATGGAAAAACGATGGTTTTAAAATCTGTTGTAAATCTATACTTTTTCAGTTGTAAATTTATACTTTGTGTGTTGTAAATAGCCTCTGGAAGTCAAAATAGAAAAAAACGATGGTTTTAAAATTTGTTGTAAATCTATACTTTTTCAGTTGTAAATTTATACTTTGTGTGTTATAAAAAGCCTCTGGAAGTCAAAATGGAAAAAAATGATGGTTTTAAAATTTTTTGTAAATCTATACTTTTTCAGTTGTAAATTTCCTTTGTCCAGAATGGTCATTTTACATTCACATATAATTACACAGAAGTCCCTAGGGACTTCTGTGTAATGTGAATTCTTGTTGGGACCTCATTGTATTTTTTTGTCATCCTTGGGACCTGTGTGTAATTATCCCTTTAAAAAATTCCGTACAAATAATATCAATAAAGTCCCAAACCATTTACAACAGAAAATGTATGTATTTACAACAAAAATTCTCTTGAGACTTTTTTGTAATTTTATGATTTCAATGGACTTTTTTGTATTTTTTTCCTTCCTTGGGACCTGAGTGTAATTCTCCCTTCTTTTTTCACTCATCAATTTTAATTTCATTTTAGTCCTAGGTGTGGTGAAATTTTCCTTATATTAAAGTTAGGATGTAGACTATATGCAAGGATAGCATCCTTAAGTCCTTCTACAAAGAAAAAATAATTAAAGAAGGAAAGAAAATTGGTACTCCTCCTAGACCTAAATATAAGTATTGGTGTCTGTGCGTTGCATGAGAGACTTCATATCTATCATCTATGTGATGCCTCAATTAAGTCATATAAAGTCGGTATGTTATAAGCGTAATACCTTTCTTTTTATTTTGCTCACTCATATTTTTTCAAAAGCATACAACATTAAGAGGGAAAGTGATTTTCATAAAGACTTTGAAGTTCTTTAAATTTAAATTAGTATTTTCGCACTCAAGTTCAAATGTCTATAATAAAACACAATGCAAAAACTTAATCCGAACAAATTAAAACTAAATTAGGAATATAAAAAATAAATGAAAAAATAATCATCAATAAATTATTTTTATTGATTAATATGGAGATAAAAATTTCAATTCTAAAAGAATATAAAAAAGTATAAAATAATCATCAATAAATTATTACCAATAAATTATATTTATTGATTAATATATGGACCCAAACTAAATCCCCTAGTATTTGTTTTGTTTTTTTTTTTTGCAAAAAATAAAAAAATTTAAATTAGGATAACTCTTTGAAATAGATCCAAACTGAATCCTCTGTATTTATTACTAACTTAAACACTTTAGTATCTATTATACTTTTTTGAAAAAAATAAATAGAAAATAATCATCAATAAATTAATTTTATTGATTGACATAGAGATAAAAAAAACAATTATAAAGGAATATAAAAAATGATAAAATAATCAACAATTTATAAATATGGGAGCCATGCCTATAATATATATATATATATATATATATATATATATCATTTGCAAATTATAAAGGTGTAATAAATACTTTCTCTAATACTTTATGATATGGAGTATGGACCAAGTATTTCCCTTAGAAGTACCTTATAAACACAAGTAACAGAGTACATTTCTAATGCTCCCTCCAATGATTAAATTGACTTTTTTTGGAGAAATTAAGAAAGTCAATTAAATTACTTTAGAGTATTTGTATTTGTATTTTTTTCCAAACTAATTAGTTTGACTAATAAATTAATATATAATCTAAAGATATCCAACATATGATATGATTAAGTAACTTATTTAACTTTCTTAATCTTTCTAAAAAAAGTCAACTTAATCTTATAATTAATTAGGACCGGAAGGAGTAATAATTATGAGAAACAAATGGTTTTCGTCTAATTTTTTACTCCAAACATAAAAATGTGCTTATTACTTCTTATTTTGTTATGTGTGTATTGTTAAGTGATAAGAAACGGAAGCTTGAAATTTATAGAAATTGAAATACAGAGAGAGAGAGCAAATGCAAGCGAGTAAGCTAGCAATTGCATCTCATATTTTTACACCTCATCATGCATGGGGACCCATGCCTAATGATGAGCTTATTTCATCAAACACCAATTGCATACGTAGGAACCTATATATATATATATATATATATATATATATATATAGGTTTATTTATATATGTAATATTGATGATGGGCACATATGCATGCTCAGCAAGTATCTACGTACATGCGACCCTATATATATAGGTTTTATTTATTTATATAAATATGTGTCCGCGTCATCATATATGTCTGCGTCATCAGAGAGACAAGCATAAGAGCAGATGCACTTGAGGCCTTTGCAGGCGCCACTGAGTAAATGTTCGCCTCTGACACAGAGATAGCTGCACTGTCTGGCCCCTGTCGTTCCAATGCATGGTCCTTTGAAGAAACCGCTTGGCTTGTCGCATGTCCTCGCCTCCGTCTTCACCACCACTTCTTCTGCAGTATAATCATTATTCATTCATATATATTGAACAAGAAGAAGAAGAAGAAAGGCTTGGGATACACATATTTATATATATAGAAAGAGAGAGACTTACGAGCAGCCAAGAGAAGGACGAGAATGGAACACACAAAAACAAGTGACTTACTCTCCATAATGTCTTTTTCGATCTACTACTTAATGAGAGTGTGTGTGATGATGCATAAGGAAGAAGAGAAGGTTGGTATTTATAGACCTGGGGGTGGCTGCTGCGCCCCGCTACCTCTCAAACAACTCACTCCTTCCCTAATTTTTGTTTGCGTCTCTTTTTATCACTAAATTTTACAAAATGAGTGGTATTTTGATATCTTATGAGCAAAAAGATTATCTTTTAAATATTTAATATTCTTAGTGAAAAAAATACACAATTATAAAATATTAAATCTTTAAAAAAATCATAAAAATTGAAAGCAACACCTTTTTTATCATTAGATATTAAAAATTTAATAATAATAAGAAATTAAACAAGGGGTGGTTTTTTAATGACCAGGGGCAGCAAGCCACGTACGGCTGCCGGTATTTTAATATTCTTAAAAATCTAATAATAAAAAAGAAACACATAAAAAAATAATTTAAAAAAAAGGAGAGAGGTGATTTTCTTAAGGTGCCCCAGGGCAGCAGCCACCGATACCTGTATTTTATAGGGCAAGTGAGGTTGGAAAAGGATGGTCTGATGATGTGAGCCACTTTGTTGTTTTGTAAATGAATATGTGATATGGCATCAATTCTCAAGAGTCAACATACATGAAGGTTTTGAGCAAAAAAACATACATGAAGGTAGGGTCCACCCACGTAATGACAACGCTTGAACAAGTATTTGTGGGAAGGGTTGTTGTCCCAACTTCACCTGCTACTGCATTAGATTATAACCAGGTAAAGGGTTGAGCATATTTGTTTTGGACATTTAAATTATCAATGAAATATATCTTTACTGGAAAAACACGAAAAGAAGTCGACAATAATTTATTATGTTTTTTGGCCAAAAAAAATAAACCCCCTAGTATTTATTATGTTTTTTTGGCAAAAAATATAATTTTAAATTATGATAACTACTTGAAATGGATCCAAACTGAATCCCCAGTATTGATTACCAACTTAAATCCTTTAGTATCTACTATTTTCTTCGAAAAAAAATTATAAAATAATCATCGATAAATTATTTTTATTGATTGATATGGAGATTAAAAAATTCAATCGTAAAAGAATATAAAAACGAAATGGTATTACTTAACGGGAATTAACGGTGTTACTTAAAAACAAAACTGAATTTAACGGTGTTACTAGTGAGTATTAAAATGTATAGATAGATATAGATATGTTTTGTTATCCTAAAATATATTCTTTTAATCGTTATCATCATTAATAAACACTCTATTTAATATGTATAATCAATAAGATTATTTTAAAAGAAAATTTATAAATATGGAAGCCAAAAGTGGATTGAGGCCTTTATATGATTAAAATAAACCACGAAAATATTATAATTGATGTCATTTTTTATTTGATTAAGGGTATCCAATCCATAAATTATTTTGGACTTGAAGCTAATCCTTTTGAAATTTAGAGCATAAAGGGTTTCTACTTAACTCAACAAGTGCGTTTTCTAAAACTTAAACTTATGTTCTCACTTCTTATGGGATTTATGGGATCATATTGCTTCCCATCTCAATTAATTGTTTGATGGTACTTAATGTCATTTTCAGCTTAGTCATTACCAATTTTCAAGTTAACTAACTTGAAAGAAAACATGAGTACTTTAACCATTTATTTTCAATCAACTTAGGATATGTTTTAATTTAAAATTTACTTGTTCTTATCTACTTTGAAGAAAATAAATCAAGTACAAGATTAAATTTGTATTTTTTTCAATATAATTGGGTAAGATCGTATAATTTTTTTGGGAAAATCATTGAGGTCTTAAAGGACCATAAAATATTATAAAAAAGTCTCATACCAAATTTCTCTATCAAAAAGGTCCCTAGGCCCTGCTGTGTGATTAATTCAGAATGTCATGTTACCGAATTGTTTTTACCAACTTTCACAAGTGCATATGCGAATTTTGGCAAGTGCTTGTGAAAGTTGAGACATTTAATTGTGAAATTTCACAACTTCTCCAGGTTGGAAAATCTTGTTGTCAAAATAGGCTCATGCAGTTGTGAAAATAGGCATAAGCATTTGTAAAAGTTGGTAAAAACAATTCGGTAACTTCACATTCCTAATTAATCACAATGCAGTCATTAGGGACTTTTTTTATAGGGAAATTTAGTATGAGACTTTTTTATAATTTTTTATGGTCCTTGGGACCTCATGGTGATTTTCCCTATTTTTTTTTAAACAAAAAAAAACCATCTGCCCTCAATTTTATGGTCCTTTGATCCTGCATTTCTGCAATAGATCGGCTCGGTATTGTGATCATGGAACCGGCAAACGGATCGACCCAAGACAACTTACCAATTCATGGTGTCAGAATGTTGGCTCTATATGCCGATTCAATTTTGAAAAAAGAAAAATGTATAGGTGATATTTCTTCTAGACAGTTATTTACTTAAGGCAATAAAATTTAAGGGTAGAATAGCAATACATGTATCTTGATTATTGGTTATAAAAATATAGATGTAAAACTTTGGAAGGATATTATAAGATATGAATTATTTATCCCAAATTGAAATCAAAGATTATGTATGAGCATGCTCAACATTTGAATATTAGAAGGTAAAGGTTATTAAGTTATCTTTTCCTGGTTTATTGACATAGATTTATTAGTAAGAACACATTGTGGGAGAATATAACTTCCGGCTTGATGCTCGAAGAAATATAATCACAAGTGTATTTTCTTGACAAGGTGAGAATGGTTGTTTGCAGACATCCCTAAGGAGAGGTTCAACCCCCTTTGAATCATTTTATTTGCCGATTGGACCAGTGTCCTCTGATTCGAAGATTAGTTATGAAGTATATGCCAGATTTGGTGGATTTCCATCTCTGGACAATTGGGATTATTATTATGCTAACAAGACAAGGAGGAGGGATCCATCTATGTTTTTCGTGCTATACGAGTCAAGTGATGATAAGATTGATTTTTATATTATTTATGCTAGAAAAGGAACGTGGGGCTTTGGTCTAAGACATCTTAATACCAGTATTGATTCTTCAAAGGGACAGACCGACATGTCACTTTCACTTGTAAGATGCCCAAGGCGATGCTCCTCTCATGACTCCTGCAAATTTTCTTTTGATGCAACTGGACTAACATCATACAGGTTTAAGCAGTTGTCCTATTCTTAATAATCAATCATGTTGTGGTTCAATCCTTTATTTCTATTTGCCAGGCTAGACTTTTAAATACCAAACTATTGAATAGTGATATGATTGAGGCATTATGAGGGTAAAGAATGCCATATTGTGTAGTTTTTAGATGGCATGTCTTGTATTGTTCCACAAAATCTTAAAGAATTTCATTAGTTTTAATGTTTACATTTTGCCCTCGGCTTCTGCTCTTGTGATCGAAACCATGGTGGCTTTGACTGTAGCATCGAAATCGTGTCGCATCAAGGTGAATGTTCCCTTTTGACATACATTATTTGATTTTTTTTCTTTTAATTATCTTTACTCTGATCATATTTGTAATTATCTAAATGGTTCATTCACTTTTGTTGTCACATGGTGTGCATTGAACTGTAATGTCTTACAGATTAGAGCTCTGCTTCCAGTGTTTTTTTGATATGTGGACAAATATTTTTGAACTAAAAATCTTATAGAAATGCAATTAAGAAGATTAGGGTGGAGTAATCACTTTTTCATATGGGAATGTACTCTCCTTTTAAGTTGGTTTTAAAATATAAGGGTGGCCTTACATATTAAATTACTATATTAAATATTTTCAATACCAGTTGTTTAAGTCCATTTGCAGATAATAAAAAAACAACTTCTATTTATCATCAAATAATCCTACGATTTTGTGTTCTCACGTCTGATTATCTGTATGGGGTGAGTTTTGAGAAACTATCAAAACCAAGACAATCAATCATCTTAAAAAATGCTTTACAAAAATAATTACATAGTCAATGGTTGGATGCATTCATGGTATTAAATATAGATGAATTTGTAAGTTTTTAATTTATTTTTATTTTGAGACAAAGTCAATAACTTAATTAACCACCTATCGTTCACTACACACACAAGTATAACTTATATAGATTTTAATGTAATGATAGGGAGTGAATAGTGGCAAAAGACATGGTTGTGAAGTGATAAGAAAGGAAAGCTTCAAATATATAGATAGTGAAACACAAAGCGAGAGAGCACAAAGGCCAGCAAGTAAGCTAGCTATTGCATCTCATAGTTACACACCTCATCATGCATGGGGATGCCCACTGATGAGCTTATTTCATCAAACACCATCTACGTACATACGTACGAACCTATATATACATATATAGGTTTTATTTATTTATATATGTAATATTGATGATGATGAGCACTATGCTCAACAAACATCTACGTACGTACGAACCTATATATATATATCTATATAGGTTTTATTTATTTATATATATATGTGTCTGCTTCATCATATATGTCCGCGTCATCATATATGTCTGCGTCATCAGAGAGAGGGGGACACATATTAAAAGTGCAGATGCACCTGGAGCTTCTGGTCCCTCTGCAACGGCCCCTGATTGCTCGATCGCTTGTCCTACACACAACGTTACACCGCCTGTTATCGCATCGTCCTCGGTAGAACCTGCTCGGCCTGTCGCAGAGCGCCTCCGTCTTCAACACCACTTCTTCTGCAGTATATATCATTCATTCATATATATTGAACAAGAAGAAGAAGAAGAAGAAGAAAGGCCTGGGATACACATATTTATATATAGAGAAAGAGAGAGACTTACGAGCCAAGAGAAGGACGAGAATGGAACACACAAAAACAAGTGACTTCCTCTCCATTATGTCTTCTTCGATCTACTGCTTAATGAGAGAGTATGTGTGTGATGCATAAGGAAGAAGAGAAGGTTGGTATTTATAGAGCTGGGGCTGGCTGCTGCCTCTTAAAAAAATACTTCTTCCTAATTTTTGTTTGCTTCTCTTTCTATTATTAAATTTTATAGAACATGCGTGATATTTTGGTATTTTATATCTATGAAAAATGTAATAAAAAAAAGAAATTATGCAAGGGGTGATTTTTTAAGGCCGAGGGGCAGAAGCCACGTACCGATGCCGGTATTTTATAGGGCAAGTGAGGTTTGAAAAGTATGGTGTGATGATGTGAGCCACTTTGTTGTTTTGCAAATGAATATGCGATTTGGAACCCTCAAGAGTCAACACATGTGAATTGAAGGTAGGGTCCACCCACGTATTGACAAGTATATAATGTGGGATGGGTGGTTGTCCCAACGTCACCCCCGCTATAGCCTATCCTACTGCATTAGATTATTTGTTTTGGACATTTACATTGTGAAAGAAACATATCTTTACTGGCAAGAAACGATACAAGTTGACAATATTTGTAATGAATAAGCATTGGTGTATGTGTGATGAAGAAGAGAAGGTTGTTGTTTATAGATCGAGTTGGGGCTGCCTCTTAAAAACAAAATACTCCTTCCCTTATTTTTGTTTGCGTTTCTTTTTAACATTAAATTCTGGGAAAAACACTTCTCGTAGGAGAAGTGTTTTCTCATGTCACACACACATGAAATGGTGGGAGGACTCACATATATATATAATGCTCATTATATATATGTGTGGGTCTCACCATTTCATGTGTGTGTAGGAATCTTCTTCTTCTCATACAACATGAAAAGTTTAAACCCCTTAAATTCTACACATGAGTGATATTTTGATATATTATATGCAGAAAATGATACTATTTTCAAATTTTTATGATTTTTTGAATATTTAATTAATACTCTTAATGAAACAAAATCTACACAATTTTAAAGTAATAAGTCTTTAAAAAATCATTAAAAAAAAGGTGAAAACAACACCATTTTCCATCCACAAGATATTAAAATGTAACTCATTTTATGTAGAATCAAATAATAATTAAGAAAAAAATTAGGAAAGGAGTGATTTTTTAAGGGGCATGAGGTAGTACACCGTATTTTATAGGGAAAATTGCATTTAGGTCCAGGGTAAGGAAAATACGACAAAATGATCTTTTAAAAACTTAAAATTACATTTAAGTCCTTTAAGACTTTTTTGCAATAAATTCAAATTTTATTGACAAGTCCATGGACAACTGGGCGTCCACTGACAAATCCAAGGATATCCACCGATAATTCCATAGGTTTCACATTGACAAATCCATGGACGTTCATTGATAAATCCATGGACGTCCATTGATAAGTCCATGGACATTCAATAATTAGAATTTATTATAAAAAAGTTCACCGCACGTATCCTCAAGAGTCAACACATGTGAAGGTAGGGTCCACCCACGGATATCGTGTGGGAAGGGTTGTTGTCCCAAAGTCACCCCGGCTATTACTTGAATAAGGTCCCGAAGTTGACTAATATACTCCTGCGTTAGATTATATCAGATAAAGTGTTGAACATTTTTTTGTTTTGGACATTTAAATTATGAATGAAACGACACAAGTTGACAATATTTGTAACAAATAAGTATTGGTGTATGTGCGTAACATAAGGGAGTTCATATCTATATTATACCTCAGTTAGGTCATATAAAAAGGATACAACATTAAGAGAGAAAGCGAATTTTCATAAATACTTTAAAGTTTTTTAAATTCAAATTTGTATTTTTCACATTAAAGTTCAAACGTCTACAATAAATCACAATGCAAAAACTTAATCCAAACAAATTAGAATCAAATTAGGAATATAAAAAAATAGAAAATAATCATCAATAAATTATATTTATTAATTAATGGAAACTAACTAATCCCTTAATATTTAATATTTTTTGGAAATAAAATAAAATAATCATCAATAAATTATTTTTATTGATTAATATGGAGATAAAATTTTCAATTATAAAAGAATACAAAAAAAATTAAAAAATGATTATCAATAAATTATATTTATTGATTAATATATGGATCCAAACTAAATCCCCTAGTATTTATTATGTTTTTTGGTAAAAAAATATAATTTTAAATTATGATAACTCCTTGAAATGGATCCAAATTGAATCCCCTGTATCTATTACCAACTTAAATTCTCTAGTATCTATTATATTTTTTGGAAAAAAATAGAAAATAATCATCAATAAATTATTTTTATTGATTGATATGGAGATAAAAAAAAATCTATTATAAAGGAATATAAAAAATTAGAAAATAATCATCAATAAATTTTATTTATTAATTAATGGATCCAAATTCCAAACTAAATCCCCTAATATTTATTTTTATTTTTTGAAAAAAAATATAATTTTATACTATGTAACTCTTTGATTTACGGAGAGAAAACAAAATTCAATTATAAATTAATATAAAAACGAAACGGTATAACCTAATGGAATCAATTGTGTTACTTAAAAATAAAATCGAATTTAAGGGTGTTACTACTGAGTATTATAATGTATAGAAAGATATAGATATGTGTTGTTATCCTAAAATATATTCTTCTAATCATTATCCTCATTAATAAAAACTCCCTATAATCAATAAGATTATTTTAAAAGAAAATTTATAAATATGGGAACCAAAAGTGGATTAAGGCCTATTTATGACTAAAATAAACCACCATGATATTATAATTGATGTCATCTTTTATTTGATCAAGGTATCCAATCCATAAATTATTTTGGACTTGAAGCTAATCAACTTTAAAATTTAGAGCAAAAAAGATTTTTGCTTAACCCAACAAGTACGTTTTCTTTTCTGAAACACAAATTTGTGTTCACCTTCCTTATGGAATGAGGTTGCTTCCCATCTCAACTAATTGTTAGATGGTACTCCATCCGACCTTAAATATAAGATAAAATTGACTCGTTTTGAAAAAATTAAGGAAACTAATTAAATTATTTTAGAGTATTTATATTTATATTTTTCTCTAAACTAATTAGTTTGACTAATAACTGATATATAATCTAATAATACACAATATATGATATGATTAAGTAACTTATTTAGTTTCCTTAATTTCTTCAAACAAACCAACTCTGTCTTATATTTCAGACCGGAAGGAGTAGTTAAATGTCATTGTCAACTTACTCATTACCAATTTCCGAGTTAACCAACTTGGATGAAGACATGAGTACTTTAACTATTTATTTTCAATCAACTTAGGATATGTTTTAATATAAACTTTACTTGTTTGAAGAAAATAAATCAAGTACGATATTAAGTTTGTATTTTTTTTTTCAATATTGTTGCGTAAAATCATAGAATTGGATTTTTTAAAAAACCACCTGCCCTCCAATTATATAAAAATATCTTATATAAAAGAGAACAAGCAAACCCATAATAAAGGGAAAATTGTATTACTCCCCTCTATATTCATTTAATATCAAAGAGCCCACAAAATTTTTTGAGACTGCACTGCACCTTCAGGATTAAACTAAAATTATTATTTTTTTGTTCACAAAGGCATTTATGCCCTTGTCTTATATATGGCCAAGATGGTCTTGTAAATTCCCACAGCTGTCTTGTAAATAAGTAAATTTAATTTATAAATTCTCACATGTGTCTTGTAAATAACATATATTCTTGTAAGAAGTTACTCCTTATCTTATAAATGTACAAGATGATCTTGTAATTTCACTTACATATCTTGTAAATAAGTATATTTGACTTGCAATTGCCACATGTTTTATAAATAATCGTATTTGACCTATGAAGTAAAAGTTTAGTTCTTTTTTTACACAAAAAATTTAATTTCAGTTTAGTTCAAAAGTGCAGGGAAATTTTCCCTATATTAAAGTTAGTTAGGATGTACACTACATGTACGGACAGAGCACTAGTACAAAAAAGGATTTTAAAACCGCTACATTTAGACCGAATTATAGAGAATCAAGTCTAAAAAATATGATCGGTGGCAGTTTCGTAAATATAAAAAAATTTAGATCTAATTATAGAGAATTAGGTCTAAAAAGTATGACCAGTGGAAGTTCCGTAAATATATAAAGAACTTTTTAGACCGGATTATAGAGGATCAGGTCTAAAAAATATGACTGGTGGTAGTTACGTAAATATATAATGAACTTTTTAGACTGGACTATAGAGGATTAGGTCTAAATAGTATGACCGGCGACAGTTCCATAAATATATAAAGAACTTTTTAAACTAAATTTTTAAAATATGAGGTCTTAAAATTCTTTAAGACCTCATATTTTAAAAATCCAGTCTAAAAAGTATGATCAGTGGCAGTTTTGTAAATATAAGAAAAGTTTTACTTTGAAGACCAGATGTTTAAAAAGTCCGGTCTAAAAAGTATACTTTTAAAACCGAATATTTAAAAAGCCCGGTCTTAAAAGTCTAAAAGATGAATCTTCGATTTTCCCGCATCGAAAATTGAATTTCACTCTCTGAACTTCTCTACAACTTTGTAAATCTCACCTCACATTCTCTTCAACCTCATCTCAAGAACCTGGCTCACAAATTTTTTGACGCCGCGAAAATTGCTCTCGCCTCCTCTACTCTCATTGTCTCTTCTTTTTGTTCTAACTTCTCCAGGTTCGCAATTTTTGCCACTTTAGGAAAACTGGAAATAAATGGTCCGACACTGGGAAAGAATTTGAACCGTCATCACCTTTTGCACACACTAATGTTACTGCTACTAAATTGATGATAATAGCGTGCGAATTCACTCTCACTCTTCCCTTTGCCATATCTGCTAAATGATTCTTGTTTGGAAGAATTTGGTTGATACCACTTTAATTCTATTTATAAGTCCATTTTAACTAAAAAAATTTGGTCCTATTTATAAGTCTAGTTTCATGTCATAAATGAGATTGTGACAATTTCACCCCTATTAATTGTACTCATGAAGATAAAGAGAGAATAAACAGTTGAAAAATACTTAATCATAAATTAGGGCAAAGTTGAAAATTTACCATATAATTATTGGGTTAACTACCTCTCATTGGTATATGAGATTTGGTCAAAGTGGACTTATAATAGGATCAAAGTAGTATGTATTTTTATGTAAATATATAAATATATGATTGAATCGTTTTTCCCGTGAGATCTGGGAATTGATGAAGTCCCATGCTGGCTGCTTGATCTGCGTGTGTGTGTATTTATGTATATATATTCTTGCTCAGTCATTAAACCAACGCCAGCCGTAAGATCAATGAAACCGTGAGCACTCATCACTCTTCTCGCTTATTCAAATTTTCCTTTTGAAATTTGATTGTTTATGAGATTAAGTTCTCACTCGCATGTGCAGGAGATAGGAGGAAGGTTCAGGCCTCTCTCTGAAATCACGGGGGTTTGCCCTCACTATAAGGAACAGATCGACTGGAAACGATGCTGCCAAATGGTATTTCCTTCCTTCTTTAATTTATCTCTAAGTCCCTGTTTTGCTATAATTCTTCTATCAGCTTTAACCAATCAATATAGTATTTGGTTCGTTGATTAGCCTTTTCGAATGTCTAATGTTGCAACCAGAGATGCTCGAGACGTGCTGTTCTTCAAGCTTACCATACCTTTATTATTATTATTATTATTATTATTTATTTATTTATTTTATGGAATGGAACTTTGACCGGATGTGTGACATCCGGTCTTTAAAGTTCCTCCTTTCTTTTCTTTTTTTTTTTTTTTTTTTTTGGCGATAAAAATGGACTTTTAATATCGGATGTTTTTTCACAACCGATCTTAAAAGTCTCTTCTTTTTTTGTGATAGAAAGAAACTTTTAAGACCTGATATTTTAAAAGTCCGGTCTTAAAAGTTTGATTTTTAAGACCTCATATTTTAAATTTTCGGTCTAAAAAATATTTTTAAGACCACCAGGTGCGCATCCGGTCTTAAAAGTAACAGACTTTTAAGACCGTCTGTATCGAGACCGATTCCAAATCCAGTCTTAAGAGACATTTTTTATCCAATCTTAAAACCCTTTTTTATACTAGTGGAGTCCTTATGTCTCTGTACAAATAACAAATAATTAAAGAAGTAAAGTACTCCCCCCAAACCTAAATATAAGACACACTTTGAGGCTAGATTTTCCATCCTATTATTTTTTTATCCCTATTTTTTTTCCATTTAAATATAGGGTAACTATAAAGTAAGTATTATATTTAAGACATGAGGGAGCATCATTCTTTAGATGCCAAGTAAAGAAATCAAGTATCAAATTCGAGAACAAATTAACATAATCTCTTGTTGGCGTCAGCACTTAAATTATCACATGATCCAGTCACTACAAAAAAAATGCCACTTTGTGGCGGTTATTTTGTAGCGATCAAAATAAACTGCTACAAATATGCGAATTTGTAGCGGTTTATACCGAAACCGCTACAAATTTGTAGCGGTATGACTCGCGCCAAGTGGCACGCTAATTCGTGAACGACATTTGTAGCGGTTATCATAAACTAACCGCTACAAAATATGGCGCTAAGTTGGCGTCAAATTTGTAGCGGTTATTTTGTAGCGGTTTATTTATACAAACCGTCACAAATATGGTGTCAATTTGGTGCCTTATGGTGCGCCATTAGTGACGGTTTTGAAACCGCTACAAAACGCCAAAAAAAAAAAAAAACCGCTACAAATGTGAACCGCTATAAAAACTGTTACATCAACCACTACAAAGTGTGTAATATTGAAATTTGAATATTTCGAATTCCGCCAAGTTTATTTTTTTAGAAAAATATGTTCATATTTACAGCGGTTGTTACACTAGTGGAAAAAAGGCTTTTAAGACCGGACAAAAAATGTACATTAGGACCGGACCCGCGAGCAGTCTTGTTCCAGGCGGTATTAAAAGTCGACCTTTAAGACCGGACTTTTACATGGTCTTAAAGATTTTCTTTAAGACCGGACATTTTAAACCTTCGGTCTTAAAAGTCGTACTAAATAAATATCGACCGCTCTTAAAAGATCCATATATTAAGACCGGACAAATATCAATCCGGTCCTAAAGATAGAGGACTCTAAGACCAGAGGACTAATTACCCGGTCTTAAAAGACTGACTTTCAAGACCGAATTTTTCAATGGACCGGTCTTAAAAGACCAACTTTTAAGACAGGCTTAACACCTTTAAGAGCGGTGTTATATATACATCCGGTCTTAATATTTGAACATTTAAGAGCGTATTTTTATTTGCGGTCTAAATTTTCCCATATTTTTCCACTGTTCTGTTCTTCCTGATCAATATATATACACAAATCCACCATCCAAAACAGCACATAAAAATCGATATACTTTAAGCTACAAGCTATGAACATGAATAAATTGAATTGGGAAAAAGAATACAAATATTATCCACCATGAGTTATATGGCCTCTTAATTAAGTCTAAAACAACTAAAGTAATTTATACAATAAGCTAACATATAACTAATTACAAAGGCAATGAGTTACAATACATGCAACACGTAATTCAACATACAAATGTAGTCCAATATATTATTCACCATGCCTTCATTTGATTCCCACCCAACAACGTAACATGCATCCTCTTTTATAACATGCCCCTTTGAAACGGATCCTGCCACAAAAACAAAACAAGAACAAATTCATATTCAATGATGACATTGTTTAATTAAGAACATAGACAACATATAATAGTTAAAACCTTAAAGTTTTCTAAGAATTCTGCATATGAATATTAATTACCTTATGAATTGACACTTTTATAAAGTGATATCCTCCCATATCCCTTCTTGATGATCATTTCTTATGCCGGGTTCATTATCCGCTTCATCTTCTTCGTTCATGTCCTAGACCCCTTGTAAAGGAGTACTCTCGGAAGATCACCATAATTTGAATGACTTTCCTCATCAATATCAATGACTCTCTTTCCTTGGAGAGCTACGGACCACATTTTATTTTCTTGATCGGTGATATAGAACACTTGTTTTGCATGATCTGCCATAATAAAGGTTCATCTCCAAAACTTCTACTATTGACATCGACTAAATTGAATCCTAGTCGATCGATCTGAACACCATTATTGACATTAACCCACTTGCATTTGAAGATGGGAAATCTAACTTTGACATAGTCCACCTCCCAAATCTCTTCAATAACCCCATTGAAGAAGATAAGATATCCTTCATTCTCCAATTCATCCAACTTTTCAATCTTGAAAACTTTACTACAAACCGCATTGAAGAAGAAACAAAGTCTATTCAAAACGACCCGAAGATTATATTCGGCAATCCCTCGAATAGCTCTTGGAGTAGTTGTTGCATCAAGACATGACAGTCATGAGACTTTTGGCCTACTAATTTCAAGTCCTTCATCGAGACAAGCCTCTTAAAATTTGAAGAATACCTCGAGGAACTTTTGTGCCATGTAAACACTCACAAAGCTTCGTTTCTCATCCTTAGACAAAGTATGAGAAGCCGGGGGACAATAAGTTCTCTTCCCATATGGCCTTGGATGCAAGTCTTCGCGTATTCCCATTGCTTGCAAATCCAATCTTGCCTTCACACCATCCTTCGAACTACCTTGTATGTTGAGAAGCGTTCCCACAATACTATCACATACGTTCTTCTCCACATGAATGACATCAATACAGTGTCTCACATCAAGATTGCGCCAATAGGGAAGATCAAAGAATACAGATCTCTTCTTCCATATATTTGTTTCTTTTATACTCTTTCCAGGAAATATCATGGCTCTCATTCTAAAGACCTCCTTCTTGAAAGAGTCAAAAACATCGACACCTTCTTCCCACAACTCCTTCAAGTCTTCGATCAAGGGCTCTAGGTAAACATCTATGTCATTTCCGGGTTGTTTTGGTCCCGAAATCAACATAGACGACATGATGTACTTTCGTTTCATGCATAACATAGGAGATAAGTTGTAAACAATCGGGACTACGGGCCATGAGCTATGTATCTTGCTAAGGCTTCCATAGGGATTCATTCCATCGTGCTAAGGGCAAGCCTGAGGTTCCTAGGTTCTTCGCCAAAGTTCGGAAATAATTGATCGATATTCTTCCATTGAGAAGAATCGGTAGGATGTCGAAGCTGTCCATCCGAAATCCTCTCATATGCATGCCACCTCGGATTTTTTACATCATTTTCATTCTCAAACAACCGCTTGAACCTTGGTATGATTGGAAGATACCACAACACTTTTGCAGGCCCCTTATCTGACTTGTACCGTGGGGTTTCACATATCGGACAACTCTGCTTCTCTTCAAATTCTTTTCTATATAATACACAATCATTCGGGCATGCATGGATCTTTTTGTACTCCATCCCCAGTGGACAAAGTATCTTCTTAGCATCATAGTAGCGATGCGGCAACACGTTATCATCCGGAAGCATGTCCTTCAAAGCCTCAAGCAATTTGAAAAACTCTTGTCGCTCCATCCATGACGTGCCTTCAAGCTTGCCAATTTCAATACAGCGTTCAACAATTGGTATTTTTACACCCACGGTATAGCGGTGTCTCGCATCACCGCACATATTACCATATGCATGTGATCGCTCAAAAGCCTCTTCTCCTACATCACGGATAATGTCCTCTATGCGATCATCCATATCCGTGTCATTATCATCAAAGGCCACTTCCCATGTTGTTTCCCACTTGATGGCACTTGTTCACCATGCCATACCCATCTTGTATAAGTCTTACAAAATCCGTGACAAATTAAATGTGTGCGTATAACTTCGGGACATAGTCGACACTCATTCAAACATTTTACACAAGGGCAATAATACTTCCCCCATCATCATGGGCATTTTGTTTAGCAAATTCTATAAATTCCCTAACCCCATTCTGATATTCAATACTCGTTCGTAAAGCATCTATACATGGACTAGTAACCTCCTTTCCAGGAATCAGCAAGGACTCTACATCTTCATTATCAATGTAAACCGGTCCAGGATGAGGGAGGCCTATTACTTCATCGACATGCCAGGATTTATCTTTAAACCATTGTTGGGCTACCAAATCTTGTATTTTTTCCTTGGCCGTCAAGTTAGCGGTAGGGGTGGAGCTTGAGGAGGGTGGAGCTTGAGGAGGAGTAGAGACATCTACAAGCTTCACCGGCCAAGAGATGAAGGTTCCCTTGACATCACTCACAACCTTGACTCATCGGTTGGGAGAGGGACAGTGCATCAAAGATCACCTCTTCAATTGACACTCGACTTCATCATCGGCCATTTGTTCGTGGTGTACGAGTTGATCCCAAGTTGTGGACAGTCCCTTTAGCAACCAATTGTCTATGACCATCACGATCCTCCACATACGGATGACAAGGTTGCTCGACTCGATTGTCCAACAATGCAGCTCCTCAGTGCTCTGCTGCTGCATAGGTGCACTTGAAGGTGTCAAGGGATCCACACTGGTCTCTCGGCCGAGAGCTCATCGGGAGGAACTTCATTTTATCCATCTCCTCCTTCATCTTGCTCATCTCGATTGAAACATCCTCAATGTAGCATCTTTCGCCGCGATTCCTCACTTAATTTGGCCGGCGTCGATCCATCTCCTCCCGGGTAACCATACTTTGTCTCGTGGCGTTTGGATTTACCAAAGTATTGCTTTAGGCCTACCCGTCCTCCAATCCCCCTTACACGCCCCGAGTGATCTGGTTTTCCGGTCGCAGCGGTCAGAACATCATTCCTCCCGTCCGACGCAAAAGATCCCTCTGCCTCCTTCTTTTTAAGATCTTCCTATAAGATACAGATAACGAGAAGCTTAGTGATGAAACATGTTTAGTAAGTAAAAAATAACAATATCGATACTTACAATTCGTTCAGCAACTACACGAGTTTTTTCACTCGTGTAGGTGCCGCTTGGCTTTTGCCGAATATACAACCGAGCTCCTCGCGACGTATTGGAGATGGCGGCTGGTCAACTACCGTAGAAGGATTGGATTCAGCTTCATCTTCCAATCTCTTCCGTTTGGCCGCCATCAAATCTTTTCGGCCTTTTCATATCCGCCGCGAGAAGCCTGTGTGGGCAATCATTCTTTCTCCCAATCTCCGATATTTTTCCCTTATTTTACGTGAATCGGGATTGAAAACAACTATATATCAATTATGAATTCCACCATGTCACTAACGAAATTAGAGAACTTCGCTTGATATGAACGTCAAACATTAGTCAAATTCACTTCATCAAGTTTCAACATTTTACTTAAGGAAGATGTAGCATTGTAGAAGAAATTGAGAAAACCAAAGGAAAGGGAGTTGCGAAATGCCGCCAACTCGGTCAATTCATTCATTCATCATAAATGGTTCCTACACATATTAGAATAACTAACTAACTAACAAAGAACGTCTAACCATGGCCATTACACGTTTACATATCAAACTTGCATGGAACTAGGACATGCTCCTCTCATGCGGGACAAAGGCAGCAAATGTATACTTCTATTCACACACCAAACCATTTAACTAACAGGATTAGATGTACACAATAACATTCACATATCCTCACAGGTTAATAAGCAAACAAAAGTGCAAACAAAACTAAATATAACTCACCGAGCTTCGGGAGTGGTCCGCTTCTGAACAAATTGTTGCCAAGTTTGTTCATCAAGAAATTTTTACTTGTCCCAGGGTTGATGGTCAGGCTTCTCCTCGGCAAAAATATAAGTGTTAGCCAGAAAGGTCTTAAACTTCCTGAACCGCTCAACACAATAAGACAATGTTGAGTCTTTCAACTTCTCAGACTCAGGGACGGTGAATGTAAGCCGGATAGTGTCCCACATAGGATCCTTTATTGTTTTTGGTCCACATTTTTCCACTCATCGGTCAAAATGCTAACCTTGCTGCGTACTAGAGCGCCGGCAAAACTAGTATATGTGCTTTTATTAGGACCGAAAGGTTGCAAATTTTCATCAAAATGAATCTCGAGCTTCGTCCCGAAGATTCGACTAAGGGATACTTCCATCATTCGTGTGCCGCTTCTACCACGGCGTGCACGGCGCCGAGAGGCTCAATGTGAGATGAAGAGGGTTCGTTTGTCCGACCCTCCCGGTCAAACCAATATCTCGGAGTTTCAAGAACACGAGTGGAATCGTTTTCACCGTTCATTTTCAAGACAGAAGAGAGGAATGCCCGAGAAAATGAGGGAGTAACAGAGGCTAACGGTGCGCGGGCGAGGAAGAGAGGTAATGGAACAGGAAGGGTTTCGCAACGTGAACAGGGTTCTTCGGTGAGTGTGAGAGTGACAATGTGAGAGTGACAAAAGCTTCCGCGTGAAGTTAACGTTTGTCGCTTCATTTTTAAGACCGGACAAATACACATATACGGTCTTAAAATATAACCTTTAAGACCGATCTCTATATATGTCCGGTCTTAAAAGTAATTAATTTTTTATTCAAACTTTAGTACCGGCCAAATTTTTGGTCCGTTCTTAAAAGTCTAACTTTTAAGACCGGTCATTCTGTAACTATGGTCTTAACATTTATTACTTTTTTATTTAAACTTTAGTACTAGGACAAATTTTAAGTTCGGTCTTAAAAATCAAAGTTTTAAGACCGGCTTTTATATATGTTCGGTCTTAAAACTTTAATACCTTTATATTTATATTTTTCCGTATTATTTTGGAGTGTAGAAAATATAAGTCTGCCTTGATGAGATTTCTCCATAAAAGTATTTGATATTTCAATTTTTTTATAAACATTTTTAAGACCGGTTGTTATTTTAACAGGTTTGGATAAGATCTATGAAAAATTGATCAGAATAAGAAGTTCTTTATATTTACAAAAATGCCACCGGTCACAGATTTAGGACCGGTCGATACTTAGTCCGGTCTTAATGAGGCGTCGTTCATTGTGTAAGAAGTTCTTTTTATTTACGAACTGCCACCGGTCACACAATTAAGACCGGTGCTTCGATTATCCGCTCTAAATGAGGCGGTCTTATAGCCCTTCATTGTTTAAGAAGTTCTTTTTATTTACAAAACTGACACCGGTCACATCTTTAAGACCGGTGCGTCGATTATCCGCTCCTAATGAGGCAGTCTTAAAGCCCTTTTTTGCACTAGTGTTAGTATAATCGCTACAAAATGTGATATTTTGAACTTTTTTTGAAAAAAAAAACCAATGAATTTTTGTAGAGGTTTTGAAACCGCTACAAAACGCAAACAAAACCGCTACAAAAACTATTACATCAACCGCTACAAAGTGTGTAATATTAAAATTTGAATATTTCGAATCACGCCAAGTTTATTTCTTTAAAAAAAATATGTTCATATTTGTAGCGATTGTTAGTATAACCGCTACAAAATGTGATATTTTGAAATTTATTTATTTTTTTAAAACATACCAATGAATTTTTGTAGCGGTTTTGTAACCGCTACGAAATGAAAAAAAACCACTATAAAAACTGTCACATAAACCGCTATGTACAAAGTGTGTAATGTTAAAATTTGAATGTTTCGAATCCCGCCAATGTTCATTAATTTGTTGCGGTTTTTAGTGTAACCACTACAAAATTTGAAATTTATTTATTTCCTTAAAATACTAATGAATTTTTGTAGCGGTTAAACAAAACATTAAACCGTTACAAAATCCGTCACATCAACCGCTACAAATGTTACGTATATCCTTATAAATATCCCCACCACACCTCATTTCACACCCTTATCATTTCTTCCCACCCTCTTCTCTCTCGTTTTCTCTCATTTCTTCTCATCCCTTACAAAATCTTTGATTTTAATGTTTTATTTTTTCCTTCTTATAATATTGATACTATTTTTTTTCCTTATCCAGAACTTTTGTAACACCCCTACCGGCCTCGCCCTTTCAGGTGGCGGATAGAGGGATTCCTTTTTATAATTACCATATATCATCTTACTACTGATTAACATGCAACAGAGTTTATCGCGGCAGAGCATTTCCCGGTTGGATTTCAGACAATACTGATATAACTAAATGTAGGTAACGAAATAAAGTCCCCAAAGGGGTAAATAAACAGTCATCCACTACTACCCCATAAAGGCCAAAATAATATACAGTTATCCAAACACAAAAAATAAAATCAAAAATAAATCTTCCTCCACCACCAACGACACCAACTACTCCAGCTCCGCATTCTTACCCTTCTCTCCAGCTACAGCCCTCGAAGTACTTCCTGAAGCTCTACAAAAAATCTGGGATTCATAAATGGATCCCAAAGTAACCATTAATCTCATATGTAATGCATGTTATTTCTTTAAGACCGTACATTTAATAATTAACCGGTATTAATAAAATCCAAAAAGCTAAATAAGGTGTCGATGTCGCGCGAAAAATTAAATTTCCCTCTCTGAATACCTCTGTCGCGCCGAAAGTGATTACTCAGGTTCCGACTCCGGTGTTTGTGTGTTGCTTCGTCGCATCTTCGCGTACCTCTCTCGACAATCACTCTCTGGTTCCTTAGCTAAACGTCTATAGACGAAGTGTAAGAGGTGTTTCGGTTATATAACTTTATTATTTTCCGACTTATCATTCGGTTTTTCATGGGTTTAACGAAATCGATGAAATGTTCTTGTGGGTATTATCTGTTGTTAACGAATATTGTTTTTTGAAGATTATATTTGCACTTTAGACCTACCCAACTGACCAACAAGTGTTTTTAGGTTACTCTTGCTGTCTTCTCTGCAACATCAACGTTCGTGGCCGGAGAATTTACGGGGACATTTTGGTCATTTCAATACTTTATGAACATTCTTCTTTAATTTTGCCAAGTTTATAATTTATTAAATTACCAAAAGTAGAGGCAATATACTCTCTTAATTTTAATAATTATTTTACTGCCTTTTAGGATTTTTCACAATTCTCCTAAGTTACTTATGTCCTATAAGGGCATTTTCATCATTTGGCACTTTGGCACTTAAATTCTCTAAGTTCCAAGAAATTTTCCTTTAGAAAATAAGATAAATTTAACATATTCTTTTAGACCACATGTTCACCTATTTTTAATAGGTATTATTTCACCAATTTATGATATAGATTTTTAGGGTATTACAAAATTTTATAGAAAGTGAGTGATATTTTATACCTAAGTAAAATATAATAATAAAAAGAAACTTAGGGTATGTTTGGTTTGAGGGAGTGGGAGGGGAGGGGAGGGAGGGGGAGAGAAAAAAAATGAGAGGAGAGAATTTTTTTTTGAAAATTGAGTGTAGTGAAGCCCACATATTTTCTTCTCCCCTCCCTCCCCCCCCCCTCCCCCCTCAAACCAAACATACCCTTAGGAAGGGGTGATTTTTGAAGGCCCAGGGGCAGGAGCCAAGTGAGGTTGGAAAAGTATGGTGTGATGATGTGAGCCACTTTGTTGTTTTGCCAATGAATATCCGATTTGGCGTTTGACCAAATATATATATATATATATATGCGATTTGCACGCATTCTCAAGAGTCAAGACATGTGAATTGAAGGTAGGGTCCACCCACGTATTGACAAGGCTTGAACAAGTATATAATGTGGGAAGGGTAGTTGTCGGGAAGGAGATCCTCTCCTTGTCCATTTTCTACCCATCTTTCATTGTCCTCTATCATGATCGTCAAAATCTTGATCCAAGGGACTAGATTTATTTTTGCAAAAACCGCGTGCGGTAAACAAAACCGCGCGCGGTTTTTTAAAAAATAAATCTGACCCCTTGGATCAAAATTTTGACGGTCAAGATGAGGACAATGAGGGATGTGCAGAAAATGGGAGGTAAGAGAAACCAGACCCGTAGTTGTCCCAATCATGTTAGTTGAAAACGTAGATTTTAGCTGAAAACGGAAGGAGAATGAAAAATCATAATGTAAAAAAATCGTAAAAACATAAAAGCGTTTGAAAAATTAGTAAAATCATTTTAATGAAAAAAAAATCGTAAAAACGTAAAATCGCAGTGATAAAACGAATTTTTAACTACCATGGTCCCAACGTCACCCCCGCTATCCTCCTGCATTAGATTATTTGTTTTGGACATTTAAATTGTTAATGAAATATATCTTTACTGGCAAGAAACCACAGAAGTTGACAATATTTGTAATAAATAAGTATTGGTGTATGTGCGTCACATAAGATAGTTCATTTTATTATACCCCAGTTGGATCATATAAAAAGAATACAACATTCAGAGAAATTGAATTTCATAAATACTTTGAAGTTTTTTAAATTCAAATTTGTATTTTCATATTAAAGTTCAAATGTCTACAATAAATCACAATGCAAAAAATTAATCCAAACAAATTAGAATCAAATTAGGAATATAAAAAAATAAATTAGAAAATAATCATCAATAATTTATATTTATTAATTAATGGAAACAAACTAATCCCTTAAACTAAATCCCCTAATATTTATTATTTTTTGGAAATAAAATAAAATAATCATTAATAAATTATTTTATTGATTAATATGGAGATAAAAATTTCAATTATAAAATAAATTAGAAAATGATCATCAATAAATTATTACCAATAAATTATATTTATTGATTAATATATGGATCCAATCTAAATCCCCTAGTATTTATTATATTTTTTGGTAAAAAAATATAATTTTAAATTATAATAACTCCTTGAAATCGATCCAAATTGAATCCCCTGTATTTATTACCAACTTAAATCCTCTAGTATCTATTATATTTTTTTGGAAAATAATTAGAAAATAATCATCAATAAATTATTTTTATTGATTGATATGGAGATATAAAAAAAAATCCATTTATCAAGGAATATGAAAAATTAGAAACTAATCATCAATAAATTTTACTTATTAATTAATGGATCCAAATTACAAACAAAATCCCCTAGTATTTATTATTATTATTATTAAAAAAATAATTTTATATTATGATAACTCTTTGATTTATGGGGAGAAAACAAAATTCAATTATAAATAAATATAAAAAGGAAACGGTATAACCAAATGGAATCAACGGTGTTACTTCAAAATAAAATTGAATTTAAGGGTGTTACTCAGCAGTATTATAATGTATAGAAAGATATAGATATGTATTTGTTATCCTAAAATATATTCTTTTAATCATTATCCTCATTAACAGAAACTCCCTACAATCAATATGATGTTTAAAAAGAAAATTTATAAATATGGGAACCAAAAGTGGATTAAGGCCTATTTATCACTAAAATAAACCACAAAGGTAAGATATTCTAATTGATGTCATCTTTTATTTGATCAAGGTATCCAATTCATAAATTATTTTTGACTTGAAGCTAATCCTTTTTAAAATTTAGGGTATAAAAGGTTTTTGTTTAATCCAACAAATACGTTTTTTGAAATTTAAATTTGTGTTATCTTTCCTTATAGGATGAGGTTGCTTCCCATCTCAACTAATTGTTAGATGGTACTCCTTCTGATGTTAAATATAGATAAAGTTGACTTTTTTATAAATATTAAGTTAATTAAATTGATTTAGAATATTTATATTTATATTTTTTTTTCTAAACTAATTATTTTGACTAATAAACTGATATATAATATAAAAATACACAACATATTATATGATTAAGTAATTTATTTTGTTTTCTTAATCTTTTCTAAAAAAGCCTACTCTATCTTATATTTAAAACCGGAGGGTGTTAAATGTCATTGTTATGGCATTACAAATTTTTTTTTTTATTTTTTTTTTGGTCAACACTCCTTACCAATTTCCGAGTTAACCAACTTGGTTGAAAACATGAGTACTTTAACTATTTATTTTCAATCAACTTAGGATATGTTTTAATTTAAACTTTACTTGTTTTTGTGTACTTTGAAGAAAATAAATCAAGTACAATATTAAATTTGTATTTTTTTAATATAGTTCCGTAAAATCAGAGAATTGTTTTTTCTTAAAAAAAAAAAAACCACCTACCCTCGCATTATATAAAAAAACAGAACAAGCAAACCCATAATTAAAGGGAAGATTTTATTACTCCCACTCAGTACTCATTCAATATCAAAGAGCCCACAATTTTTTTTGAGACTACACTGTACTTTTGTTGAAAAAGCATTTATGCCCTTATCTTATATATGACCGAGATAGTGTTATAAATTCCCACAGCTGTCTTGTAAATAAGCAAATTTAATTTATAAATTCTCACATGTATTTTATAAATAATATATATTCTTATGAATATGCTCCTTATCTTATGAAGGTTCAAGATTATCTTGTAATTTCACTTACATGTAAGTATGTTTGACTTGTAAATTCCTATATGTATCTTGTAAATAATTGTATTTGACTTATAAAGTAAAAGCGCAGTTTTTTTTTTTTACCCAAAAATTTTAATTTCAGTTTACCTTAGTGCAATGAAATTTTAACTATATTAAAGTTAGGATGTAGACTACATGTAAGGACAGCGTCTTTATATCCTTGGACAAAGAACAAATAATTAAAGAAGTAAAGTACTCGTAAATATAAGACAAAATTTGAGGCTATATCTTCCATCCTAGTATTTTTTATCCCTAATTTTTTTTCCATTAAAATATACGATTTTGTTTGTCCTTAATAAAGATTTTGTCTGCAGTGTATGATTGGTAGTAATGTATATGGTCAAAGATCGTGTGTACATTCTAGGATGAGGTTACTTCCTAATCTCAATTAATTGTTGGATAGTGGTTAAATGTCATTGTCAACTTACTCGTTACCAATTTCCGAGTTAACCATCTGGGATGTAAACATGAGTACTTTAACTATTTATTTACAATCAACTTGGATATGTTTTAATTTAAAGTTTTCAGAGAGGCCATGATACTTCTCTTGGGGAAGACGTGGCGTTGTTTCCAACGATTCTTGAAGGATGCATGAATATGGCTTTGAAAGATCAGTTAGCCTGTCGTTACTAGTTTTTTCTAGTTTGTTGTATTTTGGGTTAGACATTTAGTCTAGTCCCTTTTTCGACTCTTCAAGCTTTGGCTTGCCTGTATTTTTCAAAAAAAATGTTTTCTTGTGCTTAT
This sequence comes from Acacia pycnantha, assembly GCA_025563575.1. Taxonomy (NCBI): domain Eukaryota; kingdom Viridiplantae; phylum Streptophyta; class Magnoliopsida; order Fabales; family Fabaceae; genus Acacia; species Acacia pycnantha. The sequence goes on from JAMWYP010000058.1 coordinate 2,666,195, forward strand.
CTACTTTGAAGAAAATAAATCAAGTACAAGATTAAATTTGTATTTTTTTTTCAATATAGTTGGGTAAAATCATATATTTTCTTCCTTTTTGTTTTTGTTTTTGTTTTGTTTTTTAGAAAAAGCCGTCTGCCCTCGAATTATCCAAAAAACTCTTGTATAAAACAGAACATGCGAACCCATAATTAAAGGGAAAATTTTACTACACCTTACCACCTCTATATTTATTTAATATCAAAGAGCCCGCAAATTTGTTTAAAGTTTACTGTATCCTTAGGACTAAACTAAAATCAAGTTCTTTGGCTGAAAAGGCCTTTATGCCCTTGTCTTATACATAGCCAAGATGGTCTTGTAAATTTCCACAAAGGTCTTGTAAATACGATATTTGACTTATAAATTTCTTCACGTGTCTTGTAAGTAACATGTATTCTTGTGAATATGCTCCTTATCTTATAAATGACCAAGATGATCTTGTAATTTCACTTATTTATCTTGTAAATCAGTATATTTGACTTGTAAATTTTCACATATATCTTATAAATAATCGTACTTGACTTATAAAATAAGGGCACAATTCTTTTTTTAACCCTCAAATTTTAATTTCAATTTAGTCCTAGAATGGAGTGAAAATTTCTCTATATTAAAGTTAGGATGTAGACTTTATGCAAGGACAGGTCCCTATGTCCTTGTACAAAGAAAAAATATTTAAAGAAGGAAAGAAAATCGGTACTCCTCCGAAACCTAAATATAAAACCCACTTTGAAGCTATGTTTTCCATCCTAATTTTTTTATTCCTATTTTTTTTTCATCTAAATGTAGGGTAATTATAAAGCAGGTCTTATATTTAGGACATAAACTAGCATCATTCTTTAGATGGCAACTAGAGAAATGAAGTATCAAATTCGAGAACAAATTAACATAATCTCTTGTTGGCGTCAGTTCTTAAATTATCACACGATCCAGTGGATCTTTCAACTCTTCCTAGTGCTATGTAGATCCTATTGGCGGCAGTACCTAGAAAGAAATTAGATCATCCGAGTCGCGTCCAAGGACACTATCCTTAAGAGCTATTCCGCAACTAAAGGCAGATAAAAAATGACATTCCCTAAAATAAAACAGACTATTCCTACAACAACAGGGTGAGAAGAATAACAAAATATAATAAAATTCAGCAGTCATGAAATGTTTAATAGAAGGAAAAAGAAGTGCTTGGAAAAAGCAGTGTACGGGTGCTCTAGCCTTCCATGCTTTATATAGGCCTCATGCAGATGGAATTTGGGAAGCCTCTTAATGACAATAAAGTGTCTATTTTCTGACCTTTAAATGGCATAAAAGAGTTTAAATAATAAGTTAATGGTCGTTGGGAATAAAAGGACTTTAAGGCCATCAATACCTGAACGTTTTGGCACTAAAAGGTGAATCAAAAATCAGGTTTTGAAATCAGAAGTCTTCACTTATACTAAAATGAGAGGCGAGGAAAAGAGATTGGGAGGTGAGGAAGAGAGACTGAGAGGCGAGCAACCAGATGGTGATGGGAGGGGTCGTGGTGATGGGGACGGTGGAGGTCAGGGTCGGGAGAAAGGTAACCATGCTGGTGGGAGCCAGTTTGTCTTTGGTAGCGGAGGAGGGTTAAAGCGTAACAGCGAGCAGCACCAGGAGAGTAAGGGGGGCGATCGGCGACCAGTCTCTATCTCATATCGAGAGAAGCTACTGTCTCCGGGCGGCTTAGGATTCCTGGTGAGCCATGAGGAAGCTGATGACATTGTTAGTGGTTGGAAGGGATTTTTTGCGAAAAAACTTCCAGACACAGAGACAGGGAATGATGGGAATGAAGAGGTTGGGAGTGACGAAGATATGGAGGTGGCAGCAAGTAGTAGGTATCCGGTTTTATCTGTGACGTCTTATCAGTATACGACGTGGTGCAAACCTTGGATGAACTCGCTTATAATCAAGGTCCTGGGGTTGTCGATCCCGAAGCATGTGCTTATTGATCGGGTTCGCAGAATGTGGAAGCCGAAGCAACCTTTGAAGATCGTTCCTTTAAGCAATGAGTATTATATTGTTGCTTTTTCTAGTAAGGAGGATCGTGACGATGCTTATTATGAAGGGCATTGGATGATAGACGATCACTATCTTCTAGTACAACGGTGGAGGTCAAACTTTAACCCAAGGAAAGCGGATTGCCAGAGGAAGGTTGCGGTTTGGGTTCGGATTCCGGACTTGCCTTTGGAGTTTTGTACGGTGGAGTCGCTGGAAATAATAGGGAAGATAATTAAAATAGATCGCTCTACGTCGATTTATGATAAGGGAGAATTTGCTCATTTTTGTGTGGAAGTGGATCTACAAAAACCCCTACTACCGGCTTTTACTTTATTCGGTGAGGATAAACAACTGGTTCACGAAGGGCTACAACTTGTATGCCTCAGCTGTGGCAGGTATGGACATGATCAAGAGACGTGTGTGCATAGGTATGAAGGAGTCGCAGAGTGTCTTGTAAAGGAGAAGGAGGGGAATTCAGGGGTCCTTATAATAACTTAGTAGGGGACGATGCTGGGCTTGGGGCAGGGAATGACGAAGGGCAACATACTGATCAGAGAAGGAAGGAACTTGTAGCGGATGTGGGGGTCAAAAGTGGCCTTCGGATGATGACAAAGCTAGCACCGATGAACATATAATCAGCCACCGTCGGTGATCGTAGCCACCTTGGGCCGCAAATGGTATTCCACCGGGATATGCGCCGATCAACGCCTGGATTGGTTGGGTACCGAGATAAGGCAAGGATTGGGGAAATTGCGAAGAATGGGGGCGTACATCAAGGGAGGCCAGAGATATCGCATGGAGTTAAGATGAATGGAGTGAATAAGGCAGGATCAAAGGGATCGGCTTATTTAATGCAGGATATGCAGGGTAACACAAAATCCAAGGCTGTGATTTTGGGAACATCTAATAGAGCCGTTAGTGATAATGTAAAAACGAAATCAGAGTAGATTGTGGTTGGGTCAAAGAGGAGGAAGGATGATGGGCCAAAGGTCTATGGCAAAGAGAATCAACTAAGGCCCAAATAGAAGGGGAAGGCGCTGGAAAAATTTGAAGCCCATGTAGTGACAATGAATAATTCATTCACCTCTCTCCAAGAGTCAACATCCACCGGCCCCACACATGGAATTGCGAAAACACAAGGCATGAAAGACGCTCAAATGAATGATGATGGAGTGAATGACGTCGGATTTTTCTCTCCTCTCCAAGTTAAGGACCCCATGTCATGTGCATAGGACCCGAGGCAATGTGAAGATGGTTTGACGGAAGTTGGTCACGTGAAAACACATGAAGTTCCTGTGGGGCCAGCAAAGTTTACTTTTGAAGATTATGGTGTGGATAATTGTGTGGGCAGTGGATTAGGTCTCGTTCATGCTACTCAGTTTTAATGATTTGTATGATATGGAATTCAAGGGGTATAGGCTCGAAGTCATTTCCTAGCCTGGTACGTGTGATCTTAAAACTCATTACAAATTGGATTTCTTGGCCATTGTTGAGACCCGTTCGGATGAGCAAAAGACTGAGAGGCAAATCCAAAAACTAGGATTTAGTAAGTATGCGTTTACAACTGCTGAAGGGTATAATGGGGGGATATGGTGCCTATGGGATGAAGCGTCCATTATGATTGAGGTAGTTGAGGTGCACAAGCAATATATGCACTTGAGATTAATTAACAGTACAAGGCAAAGCTGGTATTTAACAGTAATATATGCGAGTCCTAATCAGGTGAATCGTCGTCTCCTGTGGTCTGAACTTTACCGAATCAATGAAACTATTCAGGGACCATGGTGTATCGAGGGAGATTTTAATGCTACTATCTTTGCCAAGGAACGACAGTCTTTTGCGGTGGCTAGGTTATCATCATACCGGGAATTCTGTAGATGGGCGGAGGAAATGGGATTGATGGACCTCGGTTTTAATGAACCAATGTTTACTTGGAAGCGAGGGAACACGGCAGCCCGGTTGGATCGAATATTTGCTAATGAGAATTGGTGTGCTAGATACACTGATGCACAGGTACTTCATTTACCACATTTTAAATCTGATCATAGACCATTGCTGCTAAGGGTGGATGGGGCTCGTACACTTGAGAAAGGTTAGCGGCCTTTTCGTTTTATCGCCTCATGGGTTCTGCATGATAGGTTTAGCACTTTGGTAAAGGACGAATGGGGGCGTTCAAATGAGTGGGTGGGCAATATTGAGAACTTTGCTAATGCTTGCCAAAAATGGAACCGTGATGTCTTTGGGAATATCCAGAGACGGAAGAATCAACTTTTACGTAGGATGGATGGGATTAGCTGTGCAATCGCTAGTAGTGGTGGTTCTTTGTATTATGAAGAGCTCCAGAAAAAACTTTGGGTAGAGCTTGATGAGATTTTAACTCAGGAAGCGTTGCTTTGGGCCCAGAAAGCTAGAATTGATTGGTCAATTAATGGCGATCGTAACACTCGGCTGTTTCATGCTTGTGCTAACGGGCGACGAAAGCAGAATCGAATTGATATACTCTGCCTTTCGGAAGGAGAATGGTGTTTTGATACACTACAAAAAAAATTGATTTTCAAAAACCCCGTAGCAATTTGCTACGGATTTTCAAAATCCGTAGCAAATTGCTACGGATAAAATTCCGTAGCAAATTGCTACGGAATTTTAAATCCGTAGCAAAATTATTAAATTTTTTTTTTAATTTTTTGAATCTTTTTAAATTTAAATTTTTTTAATTTTTTTAATTTTTTTTTTCTTGAAAATTGAATGCAAAAGTATCATGAATATAATAAAAAGAGTTTAAACAGAGAAAACAAAATATATATAATAATGTTGTAAGGAACAAATACTAAAAGTAGTCTAAACATCAGCATTGTGATCATCATCATCATCACCCGCATGGTCATCATCACCAGGAGCCGACCCCGAACCCTTTTGTGTCATTAGAGACAGGAGTTGATTCTGCATCTGTCTCATCGAACCAAGCATCTCGAGTAGTGCTAGGAATTTCTGTCCACTTGGCCCAAGGATGGTTGTAATTGCGGAATAATTGGGCCGAGATGAAGTCCCTTACCTCATTATGAGGCTCAAATCGATGAGAGATGACATCATGCAAATATTACCATACAAACCATTTACATAGAGAAAATTGTAACATTCTTGGTAACTTGGCATGACTTACCCGACGCCGTCGGGACGGATCCAAAGCTTCGTGTCGAAGGATCTCTGGAGCCCAGTTGGTGGATCGGAGGAACTACCTTCTTCCCCAACGTGGCTATGAGGCGACGCATTGTGCTAAGGAAGGAATGTGAAGTATTGAAGATAAACATATGTAAATCATATGTAACTAAACTTATGTAAATCAATCAGAAATTATATTGTAAACCTGTGCTCCCCCTTCTTTGTGGATCGGTGGGGGTAGACGGTGATGACGACATATACGGCGACGGTGATGACGACATATATGTAGACGGTGAAGATGACATATCAAAGGATGGCATATACGGGGAAGCGCTTGGACCCTCTACCTCCATAAGGAGCGGATGGCGTCGCCTACCCCCCTCGATAGGACGGGGTTGGGCTCGACCACTACCGTCCACTACTGAACGTCCTCCTAGATGCTCCATCTCTAAACACTCATAGACATAATGTCAAAAAATATATAACAATAAGTAGCGCATTAACAAAGTATGTAGTATAACAAATCATCACAAACAAAAACTAACGAGAAATCAATCGGACGATTCTTGTTCATCAACATCAACATTTGCTTGCACGTCTTCCTCGAGGAGGTCTCATAGTCGTCGAACTCCGATTCACTATCGAGTAAATCACTTCTTCCTCATCGTCGATTCCTCATCGTCAATTTGTATAGGAATTAATTCTAACCCATGACGAGAATCAAATAGATTGCTTGGTACTTCGTCATCGAAGATGTTTATGGGAGTACATGTTCCACATCGGCTTGGAGCAGTTCAGCCATACCGTCATTTGATTCGGCTCTTTCGACTTTGGTATAATATTTTGTGCTTTGGTTTTAATAACTCCCTCCAACCTTGGCGGGATGTGGGGTATGATGTATAGTAAACTTGTTCCGCTTTGTTGAGCAAGGATGAATGGGTCATAACCAACCGTATATCTCCTTGTCCGGTGGATCTCAATATTTCCATGTTTGTCCATTTTGTCCCACGCGGTTGTTATCAAGCCACTCACATTTGAAAAGGGTCACTACCTTGTCCCACGGGTAACTCGGTTGAATTATGTCAACTAACTTCCGTAGTAGTCGATCTCACCCCATCAACTTTGTCACCTCGACAACATACACCATAATTACAACATAGTGTACTGCATTCGCCTCGGCAGGTTGAAAACCGATACCCATTGATTATGTATTTCTTGCACGGGTAACACTAATTGCAGCTCCATAGGACAAACTCCACGCAACTTCATTGGGATCGATGGATTTTCCACGAAGTAGGATCGAAGCCATTTTGGGAACTCGAGACATCGTGAATTGGTCAACTTCGGATTCCGCCATTGAAGGATTTCCGATCGGACCGAATTAGAGAAGTAACTGTAAGAAGAAAAAATGCTCTTAATCTGGAATTCTTAGCGTAACAACAAAAGAAAAGGAATCTTACTTTAAATCTTGGGCGGTCTCTTCACGGTTGTTTAGAATGTACCACTCCGCTACTCGCTTATCTCTTAGTCAAGAGTTGACCTAGAACGTTTTCCACGACTCGCCCGGAAAATTAAATATTGATTTTGATCCCTCGTATCACCGGCATCATCGTTGCGAGGTACCCTCTCCATCTTGACATCATTTCGGGGGATAATAGTATGAAGCAAATTTTGCGGCCTCTTCGACAAGGTATGCCTCGTGATAGATCCTTCAACATACCTTGGATTTTTGATCTTGTTCTTAAGTGTGCGCAAAAACCTACAATGGAATATCAGAGGATATTTATAAACTAAAGTACCGTGTCGGTCAATTAATAACAAATACGATAGAAATATATATATTACCTCTCAAAGGATACATCCATCTATATTGTTGCGGGCCTCCTACCTTTGCTTCGTAGGCCAAGTGAGCGGGCAAATGTTCCATTGAGTCAAACAAGGTAGGAGGAAATATCATCTCTAACTTGCATAGAGTTATGGGCATGCTCGCCTCCAGTGCGTAACTTTTCAACATTAAGCTCGAAGCACAAATTTCTCTAAAGAACATGGAAAATTCCGTCGGAATAGACAATATATGCTTCGGAAGTGCTTTGAAGGCCCAAGGCAACAATCTCACGGAAGAAAACATGACAATCATGACTCTTCATGCCGAATAACTTCGCCTCGTGCATGTCGACACATCTTTTCATGTTTGACGCATAATCCGTCTGGCGATTTAGGTTCTTTAACCCATTGCAACAGTTCCAAATTCTGTTGTTTGTTGAATGTGTACGGCGCTCTAGGTTTGGATGTCCGTCCGTGCCACTCCCCACCAAATGTAAAGCGGGCCTTACGCATATCGCTTCTATGTCCGTCTTGCGTTGTTTGTGTCCTTCGTCTTGCCCTTGGTGTCCATCACGGTGTACAGAATGTTGCAAAACACATTCCTCTCAATATGCATGACATCGAGGTTGTGTCTTAACAATTGATCTTTCCAATATAGTAGTTCCCGAGAAGATGCTGCGTTTGTTCCAATGATGATCAGCCGTATCCCTCGGGTTCCACAGGCGACCCCCTCTTCGACACTTTGAATGTACTTGACTCGTCCCATATTTCTTGGCCACTTAAGCGACGGGGTTGCTTTGCTCGTTCGACAACATTCCGCGTGAAGTCTTTTCTATTTCTCCTCCACGGATGATCGGGGTAGGAATCGCCGATGCCTATCAAACCAAGCGACCTTGCGATTGTGTTTCAAGCTAAAACCCATGTTACTGTTCAAGACATACCGGGCATGCAAGCTTCCCAGACGTTTGCCCGCCACTCAACATCCCATATGCGGGAAATCATTTATGGTCCACATTAAGGCAGCCGCATGGTGAAATTCGACTTAATGATATATCATACGTAAGAACCCCTTCACTCCACAACATCTTCAACTCGTCTATCAAAGGTCGAGTACACATCTATCTTCTTTTTTTGGGTTGGATGGCCCGGGGATTAACGCGTTAAGAAAGAAAAACTCTCTTCTCATGCACATAGAAGGTGGGAGGTTGTACGGAGTCACAATGACGAGCCAACGGGAATAAGTCCTGCCCGTATTGTTGAAAGTAGCGAACCCATCCGAGCATAGACCAAGGCGGACATTACGGGGATCCATAGCAAAGAAAGGATTGGCCTCATCAAATTTACGCCAAGCTTCCGCATCGGATGGATGCGTCACAAAGTTTTCATCCTGCGATGCTCCGGTGCCATCTCATGTGGCGATTGTTTGTTCGATGAATACAATCTCGTAAGTCTTGGAACCGAGAGGAAAGTACCACATCTTACTTAACGCATGACGGGTCATTTTCCTTCCTTTCCCACAACTTTATATCTGTCATCTCCACAGAATTTACAATTGGTCGATTCAAGCATCTTCCTTGTAATACAACATACATCCTCACGGGGCGGCAATGGATTTTTTCACATCCAGGCCAAGCTCCTTAACCTTTTTTGCTTGATAAAAATCCTTGGCAAATTATTGTCTTTAGGAACAACCTTACTCATGATCTGCATCATTTCGTTGTAATTCCTCTCACTCATATGGTGATCTGTCTTCAAGCTTAGTGTTGCCAGGGTAGCCGATAGCGATGAATATTCACTACTATCAAAGTGTTCGCAACCTTCCCATAACGGACGTTGGGCTTCTTGAAGCATTTTGTAGAACCTAGCGGCTTCGGATGAGGATCCTCACCCATGTATGATGGTTGGGTATGTGTGCCGGTCTCCTCTCCCATGTATGACGACTCGGCATGAGTAACGGGATCAAAATATTGGCCGATCGACGGTCCGCGGCATCCATAACCAATTGCTCATATTGATTAAGGTTTTCTCGATGACTACATCCCAGTAATAACCACTCGGTGTATGCAATCGGACTTCGCCATGACATTCCCAACATTCATAATCTTTCATGAATCCCTTTTGACACAAATGAATTTTGACATTGTCCGTACCCCTAAATCTTAAACACCTACATTTAGCACACGGACACCTGATCTCACTACTTGAATTATTTGAATTCGCCAAAGCAAATTGGATGAAGTTTTCCAAACCCGCCAAGAATACTTGTGTTAGTTCTCTTATTAGTTAGACGATTGTACATCCAACTTCTATCGTGGTTGCCTTCCATACTTCCTAAGTAATTTAGTTACTAAGTTAATTAAAATCTCAACATGCCACAAAAATATAAAAATTATTAATAGTCATTTTTATGAAGATTTATATATTATTAACAATTAATACAAAATTATAAATTTATCACACCAAAATCAGAATTGAAATTTCCAAATTCCTAAAAAGTGCTAGATAAATTAATATCCTATACTTTTGGGAATATTTTACCCTTAAAATCATGTAACTTATAATTTTCTACTAACATACATATTCCATACAAATTATATTAATTAATTAATTCTCTTATCTATCAATTTCACTTTTTACAAATTATTTTTCTCATTTAAATGTTATGAATACTATCTACATTTTAATGTACATACACTAATCTATATCCATATTAACTACAATTTAATTTATATATAATTCAAAATCTTACTCTTTATAGACTTATGTATCATTACCCACTAATAAAAAAACATAATTTTAACACAAAAATTTCCAACCATACAAAACACAATATAAATAAATAATACAACATTAATATTCTCACTATAAACAATGAAGAATTAATCATATATAATTTAATCAACAAGAAAGAATTAACACAGATTATTAACATACATTATTCACTACAAAAACCTATATCAAACATTTTAATCTACATACACAAATCAATTTTCATATTCCCAACAATTTAATCTACGTACAAAAATCAATGTTCATATTCCCAACATTTTAATCTATATACACAAATCAATCTTGATAACAACTACATTATCAATTACAATTTAATATATATATAATAATCTCAACATTAAACATTTAAACATACCTATACCGTGAGCAAAGGGAAGTGAAGAAGAACTGGCACCGACGAACAAGGGATGAATTTTGGAAGAACCACCACCTGCACCAACAAGCAAGGAGAGAATGAGTAAGGGTAGACCGTTGGAAGAACCACCACCTCTTCAAAGAAACACCCACCGGACCAAAGTACAGAGAAGAGGATGAAAAGAGAGAGGCCAAATGACTAGGGGGAGGGTGGGCCGGAGTTTGCGGTCAGGGCCGGGTTGCGACGGATCACGGATCCGTCGCAAATTTCATGGAATTTGCGACGGATACATTTCCGTCGCAATTTTCCGTCGCAAAATGGAATTTTTCTAGTAGTGATACAGAGAAGGTTAAACGGCACGTGGCAGGGTATTTTTCTAACTTGTTTACGGAAGAAGTCGAGGAGCGCTTGGTCCTTTCATGCAGTGTCACTTATTCGAAGCTTTTGGAGGAACATATCCGCATTTGTCAAAAGGAAGTTGGGGAAGACGAGATTCGGGGAGCTTTGTTTAGTATGGGTGCTCTTAAATTGTCGGGACCGGACGGATTTAATGCTCTGTTTTTTCAACATCAATGGGACACGGTTCGAGACTCTATGGTGGAATTTGTTAAGCAGGTATTTACTTCTACTAAAAGAATTGATGAGCTTATTTCATCGAACTCCAATTACGTACGTAGGAACATATATATATAAAGTGCAGACGCACTTGAGGCCCGCCTTTGCAAGCGCCACTGAGCAATCCTTCGCCTCTCCTACACATATACTCACACTGCCTATGCCCTCCCGTTCCAATGCATGGTCCTTTGAAGAACTTGCTCGGCTTCTCGCTTGTCCTCGCCTCCGTCTTCATCTCCACTTCTTCTGCAGTTGTGAAAAAAATGCAAATAAAATTTACTCTATAATAATAATTAACTTAGTTTTAGAATAAATTTTAACAATTAAAATTTATTTATGTATTTTTTCGCTAAAATTATAATAATATTTTTATAAGATGTAATATCTAGGCCATTGAAATTTTCATTCAATGGTGGAGATGTGAAAAGAAGAGTAAAGAATAAGAAAAGGAGAATAAGGAAAAAGGAGAGAAACCAACTCCCGATTTTTGGCTTTGTTTGGGAGTTCGATTTTGGAGGAAAATGAAAGGGAATGGAGGGTTTTGGTAGTCCCTTCCCTTATTTGCAAGTTTTAAAAATAAGAGGGGAGGGAATCAGAGATTTTTACAAATCCCCCCAAAACCCTCATTCTTCTAAAAATTAAAGTTCCCCCAATATGGGGGGCTTTAAGAAGGAAAATAAATTAATTACTTTGTTACCCTCGTTCACCACCACCACCGCCGCCACTACCACCGCCACCCACGCCGCCGCCACCACATAAATAATTTTTTGAATATAAAAACTACAGAAATAATTTTTTTAGAAAATTTAAATTTAAATTTATTTGTAAAGTATATTAATTATTAAAGAAAGGGACAAAATGATAAAAACAACTCATTATCCCCATCTTCCTCCCTTACTATTGTTTTAACTCACAAACAAGGGGAGGAAATATCCAACAAGGGGAGGAAATATCCTTCATTTCCCTTCCATCCCCTCCCCTCCATTCTCCTTGCATCCTTTTCCTTCCCCTTCCTTCCAAACTCCCAAACAAAACCTTAAGGTGCCCCAGGCAGCCGCCACCGCCACCTGTATTTTATAGGGCAAGTGAGGTTGGAAAAGGATGGTCTGATGATGTGAGGCACTTTGTTGTTTTGCAAATGAATATGTGATATGGCAGTATGGCACCAATCCTCAAGAGTCAACGTACATGAAGGTAGGGTCCACCCACGTAATGACAACGCTTGAACAAGTATTTGTGGGAAGGGTTGTTGTCCCAACTTCACCTGCTACTGCATTAGATTATATCAGGTAAAGGGTCCACCCACGTATTGAAAACGCTTGAACAAGACAACAAGCATATAATGTGGGAAGGGTGGTTGTCCCGAGTCCCGACGTCACCCCCCCTATAGCCAATCCTACTGCATTAGATTATTTGTTTTCGACATTTAAATTGTGAATGAAATATATCTTTACCGGCAAGAAACGACACAAGTTCACAATATTTGTAATAAGTATTCGTGTATGTGTGATGAAGAAGAGAAGGTTACGTTGTAATTGATAGAGTTGGGGCTGCCTCTTAAAAAAATACTCCTTCCCTAATTTTTGGCCGCCTCATAAATTATACATATGAGTGACGATATTTTGATATATTATGGGTAAAAAATGATATTATTTTAAGATTTTTTTTGATTTTTCAAAGATTTAATTAATACTCTTAATGAAACAAAACCTACACAATTCTAAAATAATAAGTCTTTAAAAAAATCATAAAAATTTGAAAACAACACCATTTTCTATCCATAAGATATTAAAATGACACTCATTTTATGTAGAATCAAATCATAATAACAAAAAAAAGGAAAAGGAAATGAGTGATTTTTTAGGGGCCTGCGGCAGTACACCGTATTTTATAGTGAAAATTGTATTTAATCCCATGTAAAAAAAAATACGACAAAATGGTCCCTTGAAAACTGAAAATTGCATTTAAGTCCTTTGGGACTAGGGGTAAGCATTTGGTTTTTCGGGTCGGTATTCGGTTAAAACTGAAAACCGAAATACATGTGTTTTTATCAACCGAACCAAAACCAAAGTGAAAAAAAAACCAAACCGAAATATTTCAGTTCGGTTTTTGGAGAGTTCAAAAAAGAAAATATTAATAGAAGCAAAATTATGGAGAGTCCTCTTTTGTTTGGCCCAGAAAATAATAGAATACCAAGTGAGTGAGTGAAGCAGAAGTTGAGCATGAACATAAAAATTCACCAATGTATAATATCTAAAATTGTTGTCAATTAAAGTAGAGCAAATAAACCCCAAACAAATAGAAGATTGTTCGGCCATACATTGTCCAAACTTCATATCACAGTCAACACTACTAAGAAATTCTACCAATGTTAGCGAAAGTGAAATAAAAAATATGAAAACAGAGATCCAGACGGTGGGAGACAGGAAGAGTGCTTATGTGACTAGAATCTTCATCTGGTATGGGAATGAAACAAATGACAACAACACAACAAAACATTGGTGTAGTTTCAACTCATCAAAGTGAGAGATGACGCTGAAACGACGGTAAGATGCTGACATCAGAGAACTGAAAATATGACGCTAATAGACAATGTGAGAGTGTGAGACAACTGTCAGAAGGCATTATGAGAGTCAACCTCCGAAGACGTTGATTCAACATCGGATTTGTGAGGGTCAATCTCTAGAGACGATGTAGGGCTTTCACCGACAGGCGAAGACGTGTTGTGACCTGTGAGTGAGGGATTGAACAGGACTTGGGTTAGGATTATTGGGTAGGATTTGGAGGTGAGGTTTCCGGCTGTGTCCGAGTAAAATTGAAAGGAAAACAAATGCATATACATTATACGGCGCCGTTTTAGTGTATATATTCAATTATTCGGTTTTAACCGAATTAATTTTACATAAACCGCACCGAAAACCGAAATAAGCCTATTTTACAAACCGAAAAAAAACCATAAACCAAAACCGAAAAAATCGAATAGGCTTCAGTTCGGTTCAATTTTTGGTTTCGGTTTTGATTTGCTCACCCCTATTTGGGACATTTTTACAATAAATTCAAATTTCATTGACAAGTCCATAGGTGATTGAGGTCCACTGACAAATCTAGAGGCATCTACTGATAAATCCATAGGCTTTATACTGATAAGTCTAGGGGCATCTACTAATAAATTTATAGGCATTCACTGATAAATCCATGAACGTCTATTAATAAGTCCATGAACATTTAATAATTAGAATTTATTGGAAAAAAAGTCCATCCCACGTGTCCTCAAGAGTTGACACATGTGAAGGTAGGGTCCACCCACGGATATCATATGGGAAGGGTTGTTGTCCCAACGTGGCAACGTCGCCCCTATTACTTGAATAAGGTCCCGAAGTCGACTAATCTACTCCTGCGTTAAGATTATATCAGGTAAAGTGTTGAGCATATATTTTTTTGGACATTTAAATTATGAATGAAATATATCTTTACTTGCAAAAACAGACAGAAGTTGACAATATTTGTAATAAATAAGTATTGGTGTATGTGCGTCACATATATATAAGGGAGTTCATATCTATATTATATCTCAGTTAGGTCATATAAAAATGATACAACATTAAGAGAGAAAGTGAATTTCATAAATACTTTGAAGTTTTTCAAATTCAAATTTTTATTTTCACATTAAAGTTCAAACGTCTACGATAAATCACAAGGACCATTAAAAATAGCAAAAAAGGTTCCAACAGAATTTCACATATCAAAAAAGTTCATTTGATATTATTTATATTGAAACAAAATCCAAGTTTTTAAATTTTGTTGTGAATATAGTACTTTCTGTTGTGAATGTAGTCTTTTCTGTTGTGAATGATCTGTTTTAAATTTTGTTGTGAATATAGCACTTCCTGTTGTGAATATAACATTTTTCTGTTGTGAATGACCTCTGTACGCTTAGGGACTTGAGTTTGAAATAAAATCCAGGTGTTTAAATTTTGTTGTAAATATAGCACTTCATGTTATGAATATAACTTTTTCTGTTGTGAATGACCATGTTTTTAAATTTTATTGTAAATATAACACTTCTTGTTATCAATATAAATTTGATATATAAATTTCTGTTGGGACGTTTTGCTATTTTTTATGGTTTTTGGGACCTAGTTTGTCATTTTCCCTAACTTATTATAGATTTTAATGTAATGATAGAAGTGTATAGCAGCAGAAGACATGCATGGTTGTGAGGTGATAAGAAAGGAAAGCTTCAAATATATAAAAAGTGAAATACAAAGAGAGAGAGCACAAAGGCCAGCGAGCTAGCAAGTGCATCTCATACTTTTACACCTCATCATGCATGGGGATGCCTAGTGATGAGCTTATTTCATCAAACATCATCTACGTGCGTACGTACGTACGAACCTATATATACACATATAGGCTTTATTTATTTATATATGTAGTATTGATGATGAAGAGCACTATGCGCAGCAATCATCTACGTACGTACGAACCTACATATATCTATATAGGTTTTATTTATTTATATATATATGTGTCTGCGTCATCATTTATGTCTGCATCATCATACACGTCTGCGTCATCAGAGAGAAGGGGACACCTATTAAAAGTGCAGATGCACCTGTTGCCGCTGCAATGGCCCCTGAGCCCATGATCGCATGACCTACACAGAGAGTTGCACCGGGTGTTAAAGCATCGTCCTCGGTAACACCTGCTCGGCTTGTCACAGAGCGCCTCCGTCTTCAGGACCACTTCTTCTGCAGTATATATCATTCATTCATATATATAAGAAAAATATTGAAGAAGAAGAAGAAGAAAGACTTGGGATACATATATTTATATATATAGAAAGAGAGAGACTTACGAGCAGCCAAAAGAAGGACGAAAATGGAACACAGAAAAACAAGTGACTTCCTCTCCATTATGTCTTCTTCGATCTGATCTACTGCTTAATGAGAGTGTGTGTGTGATGCATAAGGAAGAAGAGAAGGCTGGTATTTATAGTGAAGGGGGGCTGGTTGCTGCCCCGGCTGCCTCTTAAAAAAATACTCATAGCTTCCTAATTTTTGTTTGCGTGTCTTTCTATTATTAAATTTAATAGAAAATGAGTGATATTTTATACCTAATTAAGTAAAATCTAATAATAAAAAGAAATTAAGGAAGGGGTGATTTTTGAAGGCCCAGGGGCAGCAGCCAAGTGAGGTTGGAGAAGTATGGTGTGATGATGTGAGCCACTTTGTTGTTTTGCCAATGAATATGCGATTTGGCGTTTGACCAAAAAAAAGAATATGCGATTTGGCAGGCACCCTCAAGAGTCAAGAGTCAACACATGTGAATTGAAGGTAGGGTCCACCCACGTATTGACAAGGCTTGAACAAGTATATAATGTGGGAAGGGTGGTTGTCCCAACGTCACCCCCGCTATAGCCTATCCTACTGCATTAGATTATTTGTTTTGGAAACAAACTAATCCCTTAGTAGATACTTATTATCAAACTAAATCCCCTAATATTTATTATTTTTTTGGAAATAAAATAAAATAATCATCAATAAATTATTTTTATTGATTAATATGGAGATAAAAAATTTAAATTAGAAAATGATCATCAATGAATTATTACCAATAAATTATATTTATTGATTAATATATGGATCCAAACTAAATCCCCTAGTATTTATTATGTTTTTTGGTAAGAAAATATAATTTTAAATTATGATAACTCCTTGAAATGGATCCAAATTGAATCCCCTGTATTTATTACCAACTTAAAGCCTCTAGTATCTATTTTTTTGCTCGAAAACCTCTAGTATCTATTGACTATTATATTTTTTGGAAACAAAATAGAAAATAATCATCAATAAATATTTTTATTGATCGATATGGAGATATAAAAAAAATCCATTTATAAAGGAATATGAAAAATTAGAAACTAATCATCAATAAATTTTACTTATTCGTACACTCTGGCATATGAATTATTTTAAATCAAGATTTTTTATTAAATTTATTTTAAATTTAGGTGTTACTACTTACTAGCAACTGACTTGTCCATTTTCTGAAAATATAAGCCCACAGTGAAAAACCTTGCCACGTCTGAGTAATCATTGTGGTTGCATACCTATGCCTACGTACACAAGACCACATGAATTTATTGTTATTTCATAAATTATTTTAATAATATTCTACAATCATGAATTATTGAGATCAAATTTTAACCCGTTTAATTTGTTCATATAAAAAAAGGTTCCTCCATGGATTATGATTACCCTTATAGGCGCCTACTCTTTATATGTATATATGGGGTTTAAACTTCTCATGTTGCATGAGAAGAAGAAGTTTCCTACACACACATGAAATAGTGGGACTCACATATATATATAATGTTCATTATATATATATGTGGGTCCCACAATTTCATGTGTGTGTGACATGAGAAAACACTTCTCCTACAACATGAGAAGTGTTTTTCCCTATATATATATAACACATATATTGAAACTCTATAAATCCATCGAAAATATATATTGTTAAGTGATAAGAAAGGGAATCTTCAGATTTATAGAAAGTGAAATGCGAAGAGAGAGAGAGAGCACAAAGGCAAGCGACTAAGCTAGCAATTGCATCTCATACTTTTACACCTCATCAGTCATCATGCATGGGGATGCCTAATGATGAGCTTATTTCATCGAACTCCAATTACGTACGTATGATGATGGGCGCATATGCTTAGCAAGCATCTACGTGTGTATGAACCTATATATATATATACACACACACATACATATATATATATATATATATATATATATATATATATATATATATATATATATATATATATATAAATATATATATATATATAAAGTGCAGACGCACTTGAGGCCCGCCTTTGCAAGCGCCATTGAGCAATCCTTCGCCTCTCCTACACATATACTCACACTGCCTATGCCCTCCCGTTCCAATGCATGGTCCTTTGAAGAACTTGCTCGGCTTCTCGCTTGTCCTCGCCTCCGTCTTCATCTCCACTTCTACAGTTGTTAAAAATATGCAAATAAAATTTACTCTATGATAATAATTAACTTATTTTCAGAATAAATTTTAACAATTAAAATATATTTATGTATTTTTTGCTAAAATTATAATAATATTTTTATAAGAGGTAATATCTAGGCCATTGAAATTTTCATTCAATGGTGGAGATATGCAAAGAAGAGTAAAAAATAAGAAAAGGAAAGAAAAGGAGAGAAACCAACTCCCTATTTTTTTTAAGGTGCCCCAGGGCAGCAGCCACCGCCACCTGTATTTTATAGGGCAAGTGAGGTTGGAAAAGGATGGTCTGATGATGTGAGGCACTTTGTTGTTTTGCAAATGAATAGTATGTGATTTGGCACGCATCCTCAAGAGTCAACATATATGAAGGTAGGGTCCACCGACGTAATGACCACGCTTGAACAAGTAAATTATGAATGGATTGTTGTCCCAACTTCACCTGCTACTGCATGAGATTATATCAGGTAAAGGGTTGAGCATATTTGTTTTGGACATTTAAATTATCAATGAAATATATCTTTACTGGCAAAACACGAAAAGAAGTTGACAATAATTTATTATTTTTTTTGTTGAGCATATTTGTTTTGGACATTTAAATTATCAATGAAATATATCTTTAGTGGCAAAACACGAAAAGAAGTTGACAATAATTTATTATGTTTTTTGCAAAAAAAATAAATCCCCTAGTATTTATTCTGTTTTTGTCAAAAAAAAAATTATTTTAAATTATGATAACTACTGGATCCAAACTGAATCCCCTGTATTTATTACCCACTTAAAACCTCTAGTATCTATTTTTTCTTTTAAAAAATTATAAAATAATCATCAATAAATTATTTTTATTGATTGATATGGAGATAAAAAAATTCAATTATAAAATAATATAAAAACGAAACGGTATTACTTAATGGGAATTAATGGTGTTACTTAAAAACAAAACTGAATTTAAGGTTTGTTACTATTGAGTATTAAAATATATAGATAGATAGAGATATGTGTTGTTATCCTAAAATATATTCTTTTAATCATTATCCTCATTAATAAAAACTATATTTAATAGGTAAAATCAATAAAATTATTTTGAAAGAAAATTTATAAATATGGGAGCTAAAAGTGGATTGAGGTCTAAATATGACTAAAATAAACCACAAAAATATTATAATTGATGTCGTCTTTTATTTGATTAAGAGTATCCAATCCATAAATTATTTTGGACTTGAAGCTAATTCCTTTAAAATTTAGAGTATAAAGGGTTTCTGCTTAACTCAACAAGTGTCTTTTCTAAAACTCAAACTTATGTTCTCCTTTCTAATGGGATTTATGGGATCATGATGCTCCCCATCTCAATTAATTGTTGGATGGTACTTATTGTCATTGTCAGCTTAGTCATTACCAATTTTCAAGTTAACTAACTTGAATTAAAACATGAGTACTTTAACCATTTATTTTCAATCAACATAATTAGGATATGTTTTAATTTAAAATTTACTTGTTCTTATCTACTTTGAAGAAAATAAATCAAGTACAAGATTAAGTTTGTATTTTTTTCCAATATAGTTGGGTAAAATCATATAATTTTTCGGGAAAATCATTGAGGTCCCAAGGACCATAAAAAATTATAAAAAAGTCTCATACCAAATTTATCTATCAAAAAGGTCCCTATGCCCTACATTGTGATTAATTCGGAATGTGATGTTACTGAATTGTTCTTACCAACTTTCACAAGTGCATATGCGAATTTTGACAAGTGTTTATGCCTATTTTTATAATTGCATGAGCCTATTTTGACAACAAGATTTCTCATCCTAGAGAAGTTATGAAATTTTACAAATTAATGTCCCAATTTTCACAAGTGTAAATGCAAATTTTTCTTATTCCTGTTTTCACAACTACATCAACCTACTTTAACAATTAGATTTTCCTATCAGGAGAAATTATGAAATTTCACAAGTTAATGTCTCAACTTTCACAAGTGCATATGCGAATTTTGTGAAGTTCTTATGTCTATTTTCACAACTACATGAGCCTACTTTGACAAATGAATATCATATCAAGTCTAGGTAGGAAAATCTAGTTGTCAAAGTAGGCTCATGCAATTGTGAAAATAAGTATAAGAACTTGTCAAAATTTGCATATGTACTAATGAAATTTGGGACATTAACTTGTGAAATTTCACAACTTCTCCTGGTAGGAAAATCTAATTGTCAAAGTAGACTCATACAATATGTGAAAATAGTTATAAGAAGTTGTCAAAATTCGTATATGCACTTGTAAAAGTTGGGACATTAACTTGTGAAATTTCATAACTTCTCTAGGTCGGAAAATCAAGTTGTCAAAGTAGGTTCATGAAGTTGTGAAAATAGGCATAATAAGTTGTCAAAATACGTATATGCACTTGTGAAATTTGGGACATTAACTTGTGAAATTTCATAACTTCTCCAAGTAGGAAAGTCTAGTTGTCAAAGCTAAGTAGGCCCATGCAGTTACAAAAATAAGCATAAACAGTTGTGAAAATTGGTAAGAACAATTCGGTAACTTCACATTCCTACTTAATCACAATGCAATCCTTAGGCACTTTTTTGATAGGGAAATTTAGTATGAGATTTTTTTATAATTTTTTATGGTCCTTAGGATTGGGACCTCATATTGTGATCATGGAACCGGCAGATGAATCAACCCAAGACAACTTACCATTCACGGTGTCAGAATGTTGGCTCTATATGCAGTGGCGGAGGGAGGGGGTGCTAGGGGTGGCCCCCACCCCCCTAAAATTACAGCATGCAGCCTAAATGTTTTAAAAATTATATTTTAGTCTCAGAAATTTTTTTAATATTTTCACTTTAGTCCTTATTATTTGTTTTGTGAAGGGACTAAAATGAAAATATTGAAATGTTTGAGGTTGGAATGTAATTTTATGAACACTTGGTTCCTACTCTGTAAAATTCGCCCCTCTAATTGTAATTTCTGGCTCCGCCCCTGTCTATATGCCGATTCAATTTTGAAAAAAGAAAAATGTATAGGTGATATTTCTTCTAGACAGTTATTTACTTAAGGCTATAAAATTTAAGGGTAGAATAGCAATACATGTATCTTGATTATTGGTTATAAAAATTGTAATACCCTAAAAATCCCACTTATGATAAGTATCATAATTTGGTGAATAATACCTATTGGAAATAGGTGAATATGTGGTCTCAAACCTGGAGTTATAATTATCGTATTTTCTAGGGAAATTTCTAGTGAAATTTGAGAGAATAAAAGGTCAAAAATCCCTAAAATGCAATTATGGGCCATAAAATACCCTGAAAATATTGTGATAAATCGTAGGAGGCAGTAACATAATTAATAAAAATTAGAGAGTATATTGTCTCTAATTTTGGTAATTTATTAAATTACAACATTGGAAAAATTAAATGGCAAAAATCAAAAAGTATTTTGAGGACCAAAATGACCCCATGATTTTTAATATTTTACATGGGACATAAAATACCAATGTCAGTAAAATAGTTGTGAGATATTGATTAATATTAATTAAGAAAATTGTCAACAATTAGTAAGTGGTTAATTAAGTAATTAATTGCTAATTGTTTAAGCATGAGAAAATGAGTTATTCAAAATTAATTATGTAAAACCCTTAATTAAAGGTCAATGACCAATAAGGGATCAAGATTGGTGTAAATAATATTTCTAAGTAATTTGGCATAATTAAGAAGTATATATGGTGAATTACATAAAATCCCTAAAATAACCAACAAAGGATTAGCCATTGGGAAAATTGCCTAATTAGATAATTAAGGCATAAATAAACATATTATAAATCAAGGTTGACAAGTCAATGGGAAGCAACATCTTTTGTCAAAAGATGGCCATAAATTTCGAAATATATAGAAGGAAAAGAAGAGAAAATATGTCAAGTGTGAATGCAAATGAGGTTTTATGCAAGTTGCAATTAAACAATAATATTTGTGTAAAAAGCAAACAGGATAAATGAGAACCGATAGAAATTAAATCCTACCTTGAAATCCTTGGATTAGGTGGAAAACAACTGGACATATTATGAATCAGTGGATTTTTGTCCCGAAGATGACATTACCCGAAGTGATTTCCGTAACCGACGGCGGTTATCTGAAAATGTTCAACAATATAGGAAATACCCTTAATGGGATAAAAAATTTAGTTGACCCAGATACTTTTAAAGAGGAAGTTTAGATCTTCAGGGCAATGCTAAGGAATTTCTGAGATTCTTCAAGATTTCGCGATTCGAACACCGATCGAGGGATTTTATCGGGTAAAATGCATAAAGCAAGGGAGTGACATCATTGGGATGACTTCATTGCTTAGAAGAATGACATAGGGGGGCGGTTTTTGTGGATGAAAATAGAGGTGAAAACTTGCTAGCTAAGTTGTCAAATGAATGGCCAAGAATGAATAAGAGGAAATTGTTATACCAAATGAGTCCTAAAATTTCTCTATAAATAGCTTGCACCTCTTGACATAATTCTCACACCAATTCCTTGAGCAAGTTTCAAAATTCTAGAGGGAAGTTAGAGAGAGGAGCTCTGAAGAAAGTTGTAGTGAAGTTCTTCAATGGTAAGTTCTTCGGTTCTTAGTTTTTAGTTCGGTAGTTCTTGAAGTTCTTAGTATATATATTGTTTTGATCTTTAATCTTCCAGTATATTTTAGATATCATGTTTTAAGATTAAATATGATATTTATTTTGGAAAATATGTTGGAGTAAGAGATATGTTGAAATTTTGGAAGATTAGAGTCAAAGTAGCGAAGCTCTGGCGAAATTCGGCTGATTAGGGGGTCAGGGGTAAAATGGTCATTTATGACTAAAATGTCCGTCATAATGTTTGATCATTAATAAATGCGCTATTGTCCTTATAGGATATCCCTGATTACGTTCTGACCAACTATCGTACCACATATCGTCAACGAAGGTACGTTCGCGTACTAGTAACACTAACTCTGATGGTTATTGTATGCATATATGTATTTCCTCCGTCATGTTGTATTTTACATGTGACTGTATTGTTGTTGCCATTCATATCCGATTATGTCCAATGTCCATTGTACCTTAACCATACATCCGACTGTATTACATCCTTAACTGTATTATTGTCCATTGTGCCTTAACTCTATATCCGACCGACTGTACTGTTATTGCCGTGCATATCTGATCATGTACATTTCTCATTGTGCCTTAACCTTGCATCCGACTGTATTATTATTGCCATAATATAGCTTCAGGGTCGGGTGGACCAAGGAGAAGAGTAAGCAGCATGCATAGAGACTTGGCTGCAGACCATCGCCACGGCGTAGGGATCGCTAGGGAGACACTTCTGATGTATTTACGTTTTCCACTAATGTACCGCTGTTAAAACCAGCCAAACACACTACTGTTGGCATTTTGAATATATATATCAGTTACTCAATCGCTTT
This sequence comes from Acacia pycnantha, assembly GCA_025563575.1. Lineage (NCBI taxonomy): Eukaryota > Viridiplantae > Streptophyta > Magnoliopsida > Fabales > Fabaceae > Acacia > Acacia pycnantha. The sequence goes on from JAMWYP010000058.1 coordinate 2,689,464, forward strand.
GGTGCTCTACTCTGACGATTTGAAATGATGTTTTAAATGAAAAATATATATATATACTGCTTTTGAAAACGAGATGTTACAAAAATATAGATGTAAAACTTTGGAAGGAATATTGTAAGATTTGAATTATTCATCCCAAATTGAAATCAAAGATGTATGAGCATGTTCAACATTTAAATATTAGAAGCTAAAGGTTATTAAGTTATCTTTTCCTGGTTTATTGACATAGATTTATTCGTAAGAACACGTTGTGGGAGTATAACTTCCGGCTTGATGCTTGAAGAAATCTAATCACATGAGTCTTTTGATTGACAAGGTGAGAATGGTTGTTTGCAGACATTCCTGAGGAGAGGTTCAACCCCCTTTGAATCATTTTATTTGCCGATTGGACCAGTGCCCATAGATTCTGCTAATTTTCCGCTTCAGCCACTATTAAGCAATTCATCACACATAGGTGAACCTGATAATACTTCGACTTACTTTCTTTTGCACATTCCTAGTGGTGTTGCAGGAGGAAATATTCACATTCGACTATCCTCTGATTCAAAGATTAGTTATGAAGTATATGCCAGATTTGGTGGATTGCCATCTCTGGACAATTGGGATTATTATTATGCTAACAAGACAAGGAGGAGTGACCCATCTATGTTCTTCATGCTATACGAGTCAAGTGATGATAAGATTGATTTTTATATTATTTATGCTAGAGAAGGAACGTGGGGCTTTGGTCTAAGACATCTTAATACCAGTATTGTTTCTTCAAAGGGACAGACCGACATGTCACTTTCACTTGAAAGATGCCCGAGGCGATGCTCCTCTCATGGCTCCTGCAAATTTTCTTTTGATGCAAGTGGACTAACATCATACGGGTTTAAGCATTTGTCCTATTCTTAATAATCAATCATGTTGTGGTTCAATCCTTTAATTCTATTTGCCAGGCTAGAATTTTAAATACCAAACTATTGAATAGTGATTGAGGCATTATGAGGGTAAAGAATGCCATATTGTGTAGTTTCTAGATGGCATGTCTCGTACTGTTCCACAAAATTTTAAGGAATTTCATTAGTTTTAATGTTTTCCTTTTGCCCTAGCTTCTGCTCTTGTGATCGAAACCATGGCGGCTTTGACTGTAGCATCGAAATCGTGTCGCATCAAGGTGAATGTTCACTTTTGACATACATTATTTGATTTTTTTTTTTCTTTTAATTATCTTTACTCTGATCATATTTGTAATTATCTAAATGGTTCATTCACTTTTGTAGGCCCATGGGGTGCATTGAACTATAATGTCTTACAGTCTGCTTCCAGTATTTGTTCGATATGTGGACATAAATATTTTTGAACTATAAATCTTATAGCATTGCAATTAAGAAGATTAGGGTGGAGTAATCACTTTTTCATATGGGAATGTACTCTCCTTTTAAGTTGGTTTTAAAATATAAGGGTGGCCTTAGATATTAAAAAACTATATTACATATTTTTAATATCAGTTGTTTCAGTGCATTTGCAGATAAAAAAAAACTTCTATATATCATTAAATAATCCTACGATTTTGTTTTCTCATGTCTGATTGTCTGCATGGAGTGAGTTTTGAGAAACTATCAAAACCAAGACATTCAATCAGTTTAAAAAATGCTTTACAAAAATAATTACATAGTCAATGGTTGGATGCATTCTGACAGTAGGAATATCACCTAGAGGGGGGTGAATAGGTGACTTTTATTTTTCTTTTGCTTCTCTTAGGTAAATGAATGGCTAGAGTAGAGAAAGAGAGATGAACACAAGGAGATTTATACTGGTTCGGTCTTAACACTTTGACCTACGTCCAGTCCTCAAGTACACCTTGAGATTTCTACTAACTCTTTTAACATACGTACAATTACCCACTCTGTAACTTAGGATGATCCTTTCACACTCGGACTCACTCCCCCTTACAAGTTGCAATTGTACACCCTCACTTAAGGTTCCACAACCTTAAGTTTGAATAGAAAAATGAAAGTGTTTAACAGACTCCTCACGAGTAAATAAGATATGAACACTGATGTGTGTATTTGAATACTCAAGATAATCACAGTAGTAAATTGAATGTTGTATATGCTCCTGAATGTGTATTTTTCTAGTTGAATCAGCTGTCTCTTTATAAGGTTCATGATTCATGTCGATCAGCTGTCTTTGGGAAAACTAGTCGTTGGGACATATTGTCTTTTGGATTTCCGATGATTGCTCTGCTTTGATGATTATGAACGTTGCATCATTTATTGTCTTTTCTCTTATTTGATCAGGGAATAAATCAGAGTAATTGATATATGAATTGTTTCCAAATGAAGATCTTTGATCTTTCCTCTGTCAGACGATGCGTGAGAGTAAATGTGGCGATTCTCTCTTCGGTCAATTTGATTCCTGAAACTTACTTGAATAGAATCATTAGAAATGGAAATTAATCAGTTTATATATGAATTGTCTCCAAATGAAGATCTTTAATCTTTCCTCTGTCAGACGACACGTGATCAGAGTAAATGTGACGATTCTCTCTTCGGTCAATTTGATTCCTGAAACTTATTTGAATAGAATCATTAGAAATGGAAATTAATCAGTTTATATAATCAGTGATAATGGCAGATCAATATTTATAGTCAGGAGCAAATCAATCACAGATATCGTATTGGGATTCTTGTTTGGGACGACCTTGCTCGAGCAAGATTTCTTTTGTTGCTCGGGCAAGCCTTAACAAGGAAAGGAAATTTCTCGCTGATGCTCGGGCATGTTATTCCCATAGCTCAGGCATAGTGCTCGGGCAGGGTTTACTCGGGTGCTCAAGCAAGCCTCAGAGAAATGGTATTTCTTGTCGCTGCTCGGGCAGGCTATTTTGTGGTGCTCGAGCAAGCCTCAGAGAAATGGTTTTTCTCGTCGCTGCTTGGGCAGGCTATTTTGTGGTGCTCGAGCAAGCCTCAGCCAGAGGCGAAAATCAAGATATTTCGTTGCTGCTCGAGCAAGCAAAATAAGTTGCTCAGGCATGGTGCTCGAGGATGACGGAATCCATGCTCGGGCAGACAACACTTTAGGCGATCTTGGGAGGTTGCTCGGGCAACTATTTCTTGCTGCTTGAGCATGGTGCTCGGGCAATGGTGCTCAAGCAAGGCTCTCACCTTTAACTTCTTTTCCTTGAATCCCGATGTTGCTCGGGCAAACGGACAGGTGCTGCTCGAGCAAGGTTCTCAGCTTTAGCTTCTTTTCCTTGAATCCGATGTTGCTCGGGCAACTTATTTGTCCTGCTCGGGCAAGGTTCTGATTCACATATTTTCCACTCAATTTAATACCTTACAATTGTAATCATCAAAACATCGAGAACTAACACATTCATGGTACTCCCTCCGGTCCTAATTATAGGGCATATTTAACCGATTTTGGGAAGATTAAGGAAAGAAGTTAAATTAGTTAATTTTACTCATTTTCCTAAAATGTCCTTATATAAATTTAAAATGACCTAAGCGAAAGTAAATCAATAGCTCCTATCACATGTCTCTCCAACCTAATTTTTTTTTTCTACATGCTATCTAATTAAAATAATGGTCTTACTATATGTGTGTGTGTTTGTGTGTGTGTGTGTGTGTGTAGATACACACACACACACACACACACATATATATATATGTGTGTGTGTACATACATCATGACCGGGTAAGTGTCTACATCATGGGGGCCTCACAGAACTTCACGGCGACTATTTGGCTTACCCACATAGACTAGCCTTGCCTTGACATCAAACACAACATAATCATCAACGTTAGTGTTACTGATGCAGCGAACGTACCTTTGTTGAATACGTACGTTTTTCATGGCACATTGGGCATAGCGGCGGCAAACTAGGATTTACGACGTCCTATAGGAGTAATATCACTTTCATTAGTGATTTGGCATTATAACACGGCATTTTAGGTAAAAATCACCATTTTGCCCTATACCCCTAATCGGCGGAATTTCGCGAAAGCCGTTACTACGACAAATTTTCTTCCAGAAAATTCGCCAGAACTTCGACGCAATTATGATTCTTGAAAATAATGACTAAAATAGCCCTCCCATATGATACCCAATCATACTCGAAATTTAAAGGCTATTCTAACATTACTACCCCTATTTTTGAAAGAGCTATAAAAACTACAACTTTTCAGTACTCGATCCACTACCAAGTTTTTTACCTCGTCGGCATTTTTCAATGCAATGAGGCCTAAAAACAATAGTAGGAATCTCATTCCCTACATACTAGAACTATCTAATAATTCTACTAACTACCCAACTAAAACTAAAGACCGAAAGACTTACCCGTTGAAGACTTTCGGGACAATTCTACGAACCCATTTCACAATTCCCCGAGCTCCTTTCTCTTCTTTCTCAACCAAAAATTTCGGCCAGAGAAGGAAGAAAAAGGTGTGAGAATGAAGGAGGGGTATTTATAGGGTTTTGATATTGTTACTTTATGCGGTCCTTTAGTTTTCCCGATCAATTTGGGCGTGATTTGGAGAAATCTCAAAATTCTGGTTTACAACTTTGAAGACATGTTCTCACTTATTAGAAATGTCCAAGTTAACCTAAATTTCGACACACAAAGATATACATGTATATATTTGTGTGTGTTTATATTTGTGTACACACACATATTGACAAACACACAAATATACATATATGTACACACATCCATATATATATATATATATATATATATATATATTCCTGTGTGTGTGTGTGACTATATATATTTGTGTGCACACACACACACACACATAAAATATATATGTGTAGACACACAGACACATATATTTGTGTGTACACACACAAAATATATGTGTGTAGACACACACATATATACATACATACATATATGTTGACACACACATATATATATGTGTGTGTCTATAGTGTCTATAGATATTTGTGTGTAGACACACATATATACATACATAGATACACATACACACACACATATATCTAAAAGTTTCGTTGATTGGAAGAGTATACGCGTCCACATACATATATTCACAAAAAATCAAACACACTTGAGAGAATAAAATAGGGGTATTTTAGGAAAAAATTGACAATTATTAGAATGTTGTCCTATAATTAGGACCAAAACCAACTCTGGAATGTTGTCTTATAATTAGGACCGGAGGGAGTATTAAATATAGATAAATTTGTAAGTTATTTATTTATTTTTATTTTGAGACAAAGTCAATAACTTAATTAACCACCCATTTTCACTATATATATATATATATATATATATATATATATATATATATATATATATCATTTGTCAAGTCACCCCAAAACTACATCATTTTGGGAGTTAGGGAATTAATGAAGGGTGCTTTGGTATTGTTGTTTTAGTATTTATTATATGAATTTTACCAAAACATCCTCATTAATTTCCCTAACTCCTAGAACGACGTAGTTTTGAGGTGACTTGACAAAACCTTATGCCAAGTGACATCATAAACGATAAACCCAGATACATACATACATACATACATACATACATACATACATACATACATACATACATACATACATACATACATACATACATACATACATACATACATACATACATACATACATACATACATACATACATACATACATACATACATACATACATACATACATACATACATACATACATACATACATACATACATACATACATACATACATACATACATACATACATACATACATACATACATACATACATACATACATACATACATACATACATACATACATACATACATACATACATACATACATACATACATACATACATACATACATACATACATACATACATACATACATACATACATACATACATACATACATACATACATACATACATACATACATACATACATACATACATACATACATACATACATACATACATACATACATACATACATACATACATACATACATACATACATACATACATACATACATACATACATACATACATACATACATACATACATACATACATACATACATACATACATACATACATACATACATACATACATACATACATACATACATACATACATACATACATACATACATACATACATACATACATACATACATACATACATACATACATACATACATACATACATACATACATACATACATACATACATACATACATACATACATACATACATACATACATACATACATACATACATACATACATACATACATACATACATACATACATACATACATACATACATACATACATACATACATACATACATACATACATACATACATACATACATACATACATACATACATACATACATACATACATACATACATACATACATACATACATACATACATACATACATACATACATACATACATACATATATATATATTGAACGATAGGTGGTTAATTAAGTTATTGACTTTGTCTCAAAATAAAAATAAATGAAAAAAATTACAAATTTATCTATACTTAATACCATGAATGCATCCAACCATTGACTACGTAAGTTAAAACTTTATGTGAAGCAACATGACAAACGATAAACCATATATATATATATATATATATATATATATATATATATATATATATATATATATATATAATGCATCCAACCATTGACTACGTAAGTTAAAACTTTATGTGAAGCAACATGACAAACGATAAACCATATATATATATATATACTTTCTGATAATGAAGAATGGGTTCACATTCTTCACAATCTTCAATTATTGGTTCAGAGATACAGGGTATGCTTTCTCTTATTGCCAAGTTTCTCTGTCTAAAAACTTCTTCAATCCCTTAGTTTTCTGTGGGATTCTTTTCCTTGTTCTTACCTTTTAGATGTTGGAGCTGTTTTTGAAGCTGCTCCACTTGGTCTTCCAAATCCCTGTTTCTGTTGATAAGTTCCCTTACCAAAGTGGGATAATCTGTGGTAGATCTGACTGGCTCAGGAAGTGCTGGGAAAGTGAAACCTATCTTACTTTCAGCACATGAATAGCAAATGATTAAATTACAATATTTACACTTTGTCCTTATCCTTTGATTTAGGAATAAGTCACAAAAATAGCATTTAGGGGGCTACCCTATTGCTTCAAAATAATTCTCAAAATCATGATGACAAATACTCTGTGCTGAAGTTAGGGTTTTTAATACCCTAGAAATGTTCCAGTCCTTTGAAGTCATTAAAATGGGAAAGTTAGGAATTAAAGATACATCTGTAGTGACGTTGTCAAGATCATCATCTATTACTGAGCAGATATCACTATCATTATCAGGGTCATCCTGATCAATACTAACAATATCAAAATCATGTGGTAAATCAAGTGAATGATAGAGGGCAAACCTTTCTGTATTACCTCTCTTATTTCTGCATTCCCTGGCGAAGTGTCCTTCTTCACCACAAACGTAGCACCTACATTTTTTAGTAGGGGGTTTGTGTCTTTTGAATTTCCTGATGTGATTCTTCCTAGGTATTCCATTCCTATAATTAGTAGCTCTCCTGATTCTTTTCTTATCCTTGGGAAAGTATCCTGGTATATATACCTGTTTATAGAAATTGTAATCTTTTACCTGTTTGGCTACCTCATTTTCTATGCATTTCTTTTTGAGGTATTCCTTTGTAAAGACTATCCTAGGGGCTATTCCCAGTGTTACTGTTGGATAGGCCTTATACCATTCATCCTTTATGATGTTGTTAAAGGGTGGTGGAAGCTTGCTAAAATATTTATCACTCATGTTCTGGGTAAAAGCCTGTCCAAACTTTGATGCTAAATTTAGGAAGGCATCAGAATAGTTATCTATATCTCTCATGTTTTCAATGATAAGCCTCTCTATATCCTGTAAGGCTTTATCTTGCATTTACATTGTTCCCCTAAAGGGATCATATCCTATGATTAACTGCCTAATCTGACCTGTTACATTTTGTGTATTGTCAGCCGAGGATACTAACCTATTATATTCTGTAGGGAAAAGTGTTAACCCAATTTAAATAATAAAACTTAGTTGTTTCGCCCAAAAGGTTTTCAATGTAATGAACCTTTTCCTGATTGTTGGCAAATGAAATATTTGAGCAATGAAGAATGGTCGATGATTCCCATCTTCCTATTACCTCTTCCTATAGCTGTGGAGGGGTACCTGAAAGTATTAACATGGAACCATCATTAACGTTAGCACGAGGAAGATTATTAATATACTCGTAAGGGAAGTTCCTGCCACGCTGTCTCCCTTGTTGTTGACCTGCTGTTGGGATCTGAGTATGCTGTGATCCTCCAAAATTTGGTCTAGGTATATTTGAGGCATGATGTTCTGGAATTCTATGGAAGTTTGAGATACTTGATGATCCTGTGTCCTCATTCATGAGTATCGGAATTTCATAATCCCATTTAGGAGGAGGGAGTTGTGAAGATTGTTGTGGGTATGGTAGATCATACTCATCTTCTTCCATTAAAGTGTGTGTACTGAGCATTGCAAAAGTAGAAGGGGAAGAATCTATACCTATAATATTTGTACTACCATCTATACCTGTAATATTTGTACTACCCACCACGCTTCGTTGACACTCTGATGCAAAGGGGTTAGTAAAAATTTTTGGATATTGACCACTATATTTAATACTGATAAGTAAATGACAATCATCAGGGTGAAGAATTTCGGTAAAATCCTGTGACCAATCGTAGTCAGGGTAATGAGTAAACAACAACTGTAAGGGGTCAAGATTTCCTTCCATGATGAGTAGCATAGGGTTACTATGTTCATCATCAGATTCTGGTTCTGTGATCCCTTCTGTTTTATAGTCATACAAACGAATTCCTACTGACTTGTTACTATGTTCCCAAAAACTGGTTCGTGAAGGAACCAACGGCTGTGTAGCTGGTAAGGTGATATTCCATTCTTTTCCAGCTAGGTCTTTTGCTGTGAAGGTCTTTCCTTCTATGGCTTTGATTCCTTGACTGCCTAAGTACTGCATGACTCTGTCAATTTTCAATTTAAAATTATTGTTAGTGTTATTACTGAGTCTACCTGTGAGGATCTTTGTTATTGCAAGGTTTTGTCCTTCTGTGAAGTCCTCATATACCCTGGTCTTGATAATAAGTTGGAAGTGTTTGGAAAAATCTGTTACTGTCATCTGTATTTGTGGTGCCATGTAGATTACTCCGCTGTTTTGAGCCATATCTACTTCCATTGTACCAATGATAGCCCTTTTTATATCATTATTGTATCTTGTATCAACAAGATTTAATATAACCTGTCCACCAGCTTGAGATCTGGTTAGTCCTGTGATCTTAATCAAAACAAGTCCAATGTGTATAATTAAAAGATCTTGATCAAGTAACTTCTGTTTACTATCTCTATTTATGAAAGGGATAATTACCTTATCCTCACCTGTGTAGCGTACTGTTTCTTCACTGAAATGTTCATACACCTTCTGTTTGGTCTCCCATAAACCATGTGTGTACAGTATTTCAGCTGGGGCTAGATCTGTTCCTTTGTGATATAATACATCTAACTGTTTGTCAGGATCAACAAGTCTATCAAATTCCCTAAGCTTGTGACCATTCCACTTATTCACAAGTGTAGAAAAGGTATTGAATTTTATAATTTTATCTGTGGTCACTATTGCTTTGGATCCTGAGGTTTCTTCCATACTAGATGAGGTCCACCGTAAATTGTGGTTAAAGGTTTCTGTTCCTTTCCTAAGGAAAGATTGCTTATCTTAGTGGTTAAGTCGTTTATCCAACTGGGTATGGCTTGACTAGAGGATTGTGCTACCACAACACCTAATAATTGTCTAATGTCAATTAGCTGTTCAATGATAACGTTATTTTTTCGGATAATAATTTTATTATCTGACTGAGTAACCTCACCAATTTTTGTGCTATCTCCTGTTAGGCCTATGCTAGGACTGGCACACTTTGATCCTACTCTTTCAACTATTTTCTTATAGTTGAGGTCATGATCAGACATTTAAATGGTTCGTAAATAAGCGGAAAATAAATAGACTAACTGTGTGAAGACAAGGTGTCTCTCCTCGTTTCTGTACTCTGGAGGGGTGCTTTCATACAATCTGTCTTCTTCCCTGAAAATTTCTAAAATCTGTTGAGCTAAGATAGCCCTGAATTCTGGTGCTTCTAACTCTTGATTCGCTAACCAATTTAGGAACTGAACAATCATGTAAATTCCTGTTCCAATACCTGGATAAAGACAGTTAATAAACAAAGAAGATATCAATAAGAGAAAGGATCTCTCCTTTCTACTGGAGTGGCCAAGTAATTAGTCTGTAGGTGCCTTAGGTAGATACGAATAATTTCTGCTAACTCAAGGCGGGTTTCAGCTAGATTTTCCTGTTCTAGCCTTCGCAAAAAGGTGACTATAGGTAACATTAACCTAATAAACGATCAAGCTTCTTTTCTATACAGTCTAAAATCTGTTCTTCTAAATGAAGTACTAGTTGTGAAAGATCAGTAACCTGTCGTTCCACTTCAACCAACTTTTGCTGTAATAACCAAATATTCCGTTGGTTATCCTTTTCAATTTGTGTTGGCTCAGGACTTAATTTTTGTATTAATAGCTATAGTTCCCTTTTAGTTGGGAGCTTTCGCAAATAATACAAATCCTGCTGTGACTTAATATATTCCAAGTTTGCAGAAAAGTTCCTAGAAATGAAGACTTTGTAGATAAAAATTCACTAATTTTTCTAAAGCTTTCAGCAGTAGAGGTACTGTGAGTAGAAAGATTACACAAAATCAAAGAGCAATAATCAGATATCAGGTTTAAATGGGTATGATCTGAGTGGTACCTATGTTTATGATTTCCTTCAGCAAAACACCTAACATTTCTTTCATCAATACTCCATTTAACAATGGATTTACCTATTTCGAGATTCAAATAATCAAAGTCTTTACCAAGAAAAGTCATGTGATTACTTGTATTCCTTCACCTAGCTTGCCAGACTGTTTAGTCTATCCTCTTGATGACACAGTCCCTCGGGCTAGTCTTTGGGTATCACCACAGACTTAATATGATAAAGAGTTAGATCATTAGAATAGAGAAAATAAGAAATCCAGAGCTAACTACAGTACTGATTAATAAAACCTAATGTTTATACTTCTGGAAATCCATAGGCCCTTACTCAGACCATAATAAAAAGTTTATACCTTCATGATCGATTGCTCTGATACTAGATTGGGAGGGTACCTCCTTCTCTTCAGTCTCCCGTGCCTACTTATATGTATAGAGGTAGGACTTAGGCGCAAGTAAGTCGGAAGTTTAAAGAAAATATGGAAGAGAGGGAAATCAGAGTTTCCTGTGAAATTTGTGTGTTGATTTCTTAGTTGCTGCTTCTCGTGGTGTCCATAGACTGTGAATCCACGAATTTATACACAAAACTGGGTATTACTGTGCGGACTTGAAAACATTACAAATCCGTAAAGCAAAATGCTCACGAATCTTTATTAAAGATGAAAAGACATTGCTCCAGCACGCAGGCTGGCATCCACTTATAAAATAAAGGAATCTACTTTATAAAAGCATATCATTATTGAACTGTGGCAGACATCTTTTGTCACATCGAGCTTTAATCTGTGTTGGCCATGTATTCATTATCAAACATCCCATCATCGCCATAATTTTCTGGATTGGGATCTATTACTCCTGCTTGAATTAAACTGAGGCGCTCACAATCCTTGGGGATCCATACCTGGTAACAAGATTTTTTAACAACTGTGTCAAAGGATAAAGAACTGTAATCCTCTGCATACTTGTTGCCAAGTGATTCATATAGACGAGCATCTTGTAAGAACTTATCACACTATGGCTCAGTTAAACCTTCTTCAGTTTGTTCAATGAGTGGTGTAACCAGAAAATGATGGAAATTTTGGCGATATTTTCCTTTTCTGTAATAAGGAATTTGGGACTGTACTTTGACAAAAACTGTGCCAATTTTTTGTTGTTTCCTTATTTCTTCATTTAGAACCTCCCCGAATGGTAACTCTCTGAAATCTTCTAATATTGAAAAAGTTGCTACCATTCCATAAGAAAGAAACTCCATATAATCAATCGGACATTCCTCCCCATTAAGGACTTGGGTAGGCCTGTCAAGATTAATTACTAACTTAAGCAAACCATTATATATGTATTCTCCTTCTGTATTGAACCAGCTGGTAACGTCCTGGTCAATCCTGTATCTTCCATCTAAAGGTGTTTTGTGATGGAGATCCAATAATTGCAACTATAGGTTGATCAATTTCTGGAGATGTCTACTTTCTATGAGTGGTTGGATCTCAAAGAAAGGGACAAAGTTGGATAAGTGTTCCTGTACAACTCTTCGTTTGTTGGGATTTAGGCAAGATATCTGTAGCATGTTATAAGACTGTGTTCCCAAAAGCAGATTATGCAGATGACTATTCTGTATCTGAAGATCTTGACTTTTGAGATTAAGTCTTCGGAAATGTTCTCTCATGCTCTGGTTCTCTTTTCGTTCATTGTTCAGCTCCTGTTGTAAATTCAAGTTACACTGAAACAGAGAGACATTAGTGAATTCATACTGTTTTAACCTGTTTTCCAAGAGGAAATATGTACCTATTTGTGGGGGTAGTTCCGCTATGGATTTTCCTTCCACGAAAATAGGTGGTGGTAGAGATGTTGTGGCCTGATTCCAGGCTTCTTGGAAACTATAGTATCCCTGCCAGAAGGGTCTGGGACTATTTCCAATTGCTTTGACCAACTCAGGATAATTAATGTAAATGCCTGGTCTATCTCCTCTAAACAAGACATAGAACGAGAAGTTCTTGCTGAGAGGTTTTTCTAAAATCTTTGAAAAGTAATAATTAAGCGCGTTTAAAGCTGTGTGCTTCTGTCTAGCTGTAGAATCATTCCACAAAGCATCCAGTAAGCATTGCTGTGATTCATCAGGGGTAGGCAAGTAAGGCAAAGGTTTGAAAGCTTTGTTGTGTCCTGGTGGATATTTAACCAGAACTGTGCTTCCGAAAGTCATTATTTCCTTAGTGGGTTCTGATGAATCTCCTTGTTCAGTCTTAACTGGCGTCTTCCCTTTGTTCATCTCGAATTTTTGCAAAATTAAAGGAAGCACTATTAGATATAATCCTTGATAATTTATCTACTCCTGTGTTATCTTTACCTTTGATATGCTCCATATTAACTGTTACACCTGTACAAGTAAGATAATCACAAAATTTTACCCATCTATTTTTACGGAGCTTGCGAGTTGTGGCAAGTTTATTGTAAAAATTAATAATAGCTTCACAATCTGTTCTAGGAGTAAATTATTTTTTATCAAGAATGAAAATTTTAAACTTTTCTAAACTGTAGATGCAAGCCATGATTTCTGCATCTATGGAGGAAATTCTGTTTTATACTTTCCTGAAGCATACCTAGCAACCCTTTCTGTGGATGCTAAGTCTCCTTTGTGGGGTTTCCATTTAAGTACTCCTCCCCATCCGCTAAGGGATCCATCACATTCTACAATAATATAACTATCTTCTGGGGGAAGGTCTAAGTCAGGGAGATTCCTGATTATATTTTTCAACTCTGCGATCTTCTTAAGATCCTGTTTATTGAACTTCCTTTCGCCTCAGGGTGTTAACTTAGAGTACAAAGGCCCTGTGTACTTTGTTAGGTTAGGAATATAATTCCTGGCATAGTTAAGTATTCCTAAGAACTTCTGTAATCCTTTTAGATCTGTTAAGGATTCTTCTGGGAATTCTACTATGCTTTTGACTATGTGAGGTTGAAGTCTGACCTTTCCTTCTCCTATTTCTAGTCCTAAGAATTCTACCTTGGTTACTCCTAGTTTATACTTTTTTTTGACAAAACAAGCCCATGAGTAACACATTCATCAAAAAATACTTTAAGGTGCTGCATATGTTGTGATCGATATACACTAGTGCAAAAAAGGGATTTAAGACTGCCTCATTTAGAGCAGATCATCGACGCCCCACTCTTAAAGGTGTGACCGGTGGCAGTTTTGTAAATAAAAAGAACTTCTTATACGCTAAAGTGCTTTAAGACTTCCACATTAAGACCGGACTATATAAGGACCGCTCCTAACAATATGACCGGTGGCAGATTTGTAAATATAAAGATCTTCTTACACTTGATCATTTTTTCATAGATCTTATCCAGACCTGTTAAAATAACAACCGGTCTTAAAAAATACACTCCAAAATTAATACGGAAAAATTAAAATATTAATGTATTAAAGTTTTAAGACCGAACATATATAAAAGACGGTCTTAAAAGTTAGACCTTTTAAGACCTGGACTTAAAAGTTGTCCTACTAAAGTTTAAATAAAAATTAATAAAGTTAAGACCATAGTTACAATGACCGGTCTTAAAAGTTAGACTTTTAAGACCGACATAAAATTTGGCCATACTAAAGTTTGAATAAAAATTAATTAATTTTAAGACCTGACATATAGAGAGATCGGTCTTAAAGGTCATCTTTTAAGACCGTATATGTGTATTTGTCCGGTCTTAAAAATGAAGCGCCAAACGTTAACTTCGCGCGAACGGTGAAAACGATTCCACTCGTGTTCTTGAAACTCCGTGATACCGGTTTGACTGGTAAGGGTCGACGAATGAACCTCTTCATCTCACATTGAGCCTCCTCGCCGTGCACGCCGTGGTAGAAGCGGCACACGAATGATGGAAGTATCCCTTAGTCGGAATTCGGGACGAAGCTCGAGATTCTTTTTGATGAAAATTTGCAACCTTTCGGTCCTAATAAAAGCACATATACTAGTTTTGTCGGCGCTCTAGTACGCAGAAGGTTAGCATTTTGACTGATGAGTGGAAAAATGTGGACCAAAAACAATAAAGGATCCTATGTGGGACACTATCCGGCTTACATTCACCGTCCCTGAGTCTGAGAAGTTGAAAGCCTCAACATTGTCTTATTGTGCCGAGCGGTTCAGAAGTTTAAGACCTTTCTGGCTAACACTTATATTTTTGCCGAGGAGAAGCCTGACCATCAACCCTGGGACAAGTACAAATTTCTTGATGAACAAACTTGGCAACAATCAGTTGAAGAGGTGATCTTTGATGCACCTGTCCCTCTCCCAACTGATGAGCTGAAGCTTGTGAGTGATGTCAAGGGAACCTTCATCTCTTGGCCAGTGAAGCTTGTAGATGTCTCTACTCCTCCTCAAGCTCCACCCCTCATCAAGCTTCACCCCTCCTCAATCTCAATCCCCTCCTCAAGCTCCACCCTCCTCAAGTTCCATCCCCTACCGCTAACTTGACGGCCAAGGAAAAATAAAAGATTTGGTAGCCAAAAAATGGTTTAAAGATAAATCGTGGCTTGTCGATGAAGTAGTAGGCATCCCAAATCCTGAACCGGTTTTCTTTGATAATGAAGATGTAGAGACCATGCTGCTTCCTAGAAAGCAGGTTACTAGTCAATGTGTTCAAATATTTATGAAGTAAGTATCTTCTTCCTTGATTACATAATTTAAATGCACCGTTTAGACACACATACATATATACTAATTCCCTGATCGATGTCATTCTTGTAGGTGCATGCACGAGAAACCTGGTTCAAGAGGCGTAATTTCGGATTTTGGATTCTTGTGCCCAACAGATGCAAGTACAACACAACCTCTCGGAATTGAGACAGAGTACATATCAAAGAGGTTGTGTCAAGTGCCAAGAAAGGTGTACTTGTTTCCTTACTGGCTCAGTACATATATATCACAATTCTTGTCTGCAATTCACTTAATTATGCTACATATATATATATATATATATATATATATCACTGATACTTTACTGCTGTGAATTTTCAGCAACCACTGGCAGTTGGTCGTCATGAACATGGAGTCGCATTATGTTATCTTCTTATGCTCCATTCACCTGGATCCATCGCTTGTGTTGAAGCAGATCATCAACGAGTAAGAATGTCATTTTGATTGTCTTGTCTCGAAATCTCTGTTGTGAATTTTCAAAGAACATTACCGATAAATTTGTGATTTTGATGATAGTGGCATGAAGACCTTCCAAGTTGATGTAAAAAAGCGTGGGTTCAGATCACAAATCCTAAATGGCACATAATTGAGGTTAGTACATATTTGGACATGGCATAATTGCCTTCTGAAGTTGGTCAGTAAGCTATATATGCTCTTATATATATTTATTGTTATTTTTAGACCCGTCGGCAACCAACAGAATCGAACTTATGTGGCCCGTACGTCATGAAACACATATATGATATTGTGACGGAGGGAAAGACTAAACTCGCTTTAAAGGTAAAATGTTATGGCTGAATTCACCACCGATGGCTTAATGTTACATATGAAATATGCACGTAATAATATGTTATTTCGTTTCTCGTCTTTGATGTTACGTAGGTTTTCCTGTAAAAAGCCATTTTCTGATGATGAAGTGGAGCACATACGCGATGTGTTTTGTAAATATCTGTATAAACTGGTCTTAGAAAATCAAAGTCAAGACAATAATTAATGTCCTAAATTAATTCATTTGTAAATAATATATGTTGTAGCAACAATAGCCTTCAAGACATACATTTGTTTATTTTTTCGACTAGCTAATTCATTCTTTTGTAAATATAACGCAATGCAATTCAATAATAAATTTGTTTATTTTTTCGAACAATTTGTGTGTGTCCATTTTGGGTTTCTGAATGAATGGATTGGTGGATAAAGCTATTTAGTGCTTGAAATTTGAGGTACAAAGGATGTTGAAAATGAGCCATAAGAGGCTCAAAAGTATTCGCGACTTTTAGGACCGTATATTTGTTAAAATTACGGTCCTAAAGGTCTTCGTCCATTTTAAGACCGTATATTTAACAAATATCCGGTCCTAAAAGTCTTCGTCTAATTCTAAAAATATGGGTAGAGACTTTTAGGACCGTATATTTGTTAAAAGTACGGTCCTAAAAGTCTTCGTCCATTTTAAGACCGTATATTTAACATATATCCGGTCCTAAATGTCTTCGTCTAATTCTAAAAATATGGGTTGAGACTTTTAGGACCGTATATATGTCAAGTATCCGGTCCTAAAAGTCTAGAAAATATATGGCTAAAATATTAGGACCGTATATTTGTTAGTTGTCCGCTCCTAAAAGTCTTCGTTTTATTTAATAGATTGCCGAAACCTTTAGGACCGTATATTTGGTAGTTGTCCGCTCCTAACTTTAAATTTTAAAATAAGGCTTAATTTTTAGGACCGAGGATTTATTATACGTCCGGTCCTAATATTCTTCATTTAAATAGAGTTGGTGACTCGGTTTTCGACATATGGTTAGGGTTCAAGGCAACCATGTTTTCGGCGTTCTTCTCAAGTTTTGTGCTTCGTTGTCCTCGTTTCTACTTTTCTGGATGTGAAGAACGCCATCGGTGTCCCTTTTCTTTTGTCGGAAAAAGAAAGAAGATAACGAAAAGGACACCGAAAATTTTCATCACATCGGAAAAGTAGAGGGAAGACAACGATGGTCCAAACTTGAGAAGAGTCGTCACTCGTTTGTTTTTATTCGAAAAGGTAAATAATGTTTTTTTGTTTTGTTTTGTATGGTCGCAACTGTTAACTTTATTCTGCAAATTTTTAAGATTGTTCACCACGAAGAGGACAATGTTTTGTTTGTTCTTGTTGTCGGAGAAAAAAGAACATAAAGTTAAAGACAAACAAGGAAGGCGATTGGGAAATAAAAATTTTATTTAATAATATTTTTTTCTACAAAAAAAAAAAAAAAATTTCTAATCCTCCCCATCGTTGTCTGAGGGGAGGGAAGGGTCTGAGAAGTCGTCATCGAGGTATGGTACTCAACGTCATTGGCGTCGAGTACCGCTTTCACCTTGTTGTTGACGGCGTGATAGACCTGAAACAGCTTGGCCCAAGCTTCGGTCTATATGATCGACGCGGCTATCAGTGCTCCAAAGATTCGCGAGGTTCGGGTTCGGAGGCAACGGAGGAGGATATGGAGGTGCCTCGTGATTTCGCCTGCCAGGAGGACCTCGTCGTGGTGGAGAAGCCATTACGGTGGAGGTTCTAGGAGGAGATGGAGATGAATGTGAAGAAAGTAACAACGGGTTTAAATAGAGAACCCATCCCGAAGAATGTGAAACGCCTAAACATTAACGAGGAGACGCATATTTGCTCGTAATACGAGGAGACGCCTAGTTGGGAAGTTTATGTGGAAGCCGAAGAGACTCTGAATCATTCATTTCAACATGGGGAAGGGACTCTTTGAAAAGAATGAACTTTTAATACCGGATACTGTGTAAGATCCGTTCTTAAAAGTAATATTTTTAACCAAAAATTCTTACTTGAAAAAAATAAATTGAAATATATAATAATAAATGAGTTTTAGAACCGGATACAAAGTAAAATATCGGTCTTATGATTTTTAGGACCGGATATATGATAAAAGGACGGTCTTAAAAGTAATTGAATTAAAAATTAGTTTTAGGACCGGATACAAGATAAAAGTTCGGTCTTAAAAGTTTGTTAAAAGTAAATGACTATTAGGACCGGATATTTTGAACAAATACGCTCTTAAAGTAGAAACATTAAATTCATTATATTGAAAAATTCATCATCGATGTTTATCTCTCCTGCTATCTGTCCTTATATACTCCACACACTACCTCTTTGTTCTCGTTAACTCCTCACTTCATAGCTCTCGCCCCAACTTCTCAAATCCTCAAACCATGGTTAGATACAAGCAAACCGCTCGTAGGGGTGCATACACGCCTCAAGCTCGTGCCATGGCTAGATCATTATATGGTGCGCTCCTCCAAATGACAAGGCCGTATTGTTTCCGAAGACTCTCGGTCAATGGACCCATTGTTATTTCTTCGGATGATGAAGAGATTGCTCATGCCGCACCCCCTCGATCCTTCCGCCGATCCCGTCCTTGCCGAGTCCATCCCTCATCTTGAAGCCGGCCATGCGATGTTCGTAATCCCCTCTCCAACCTCGTTGGCCCCAGCGCGCCTACCTCCGACCCCTCTCCGCCTCCCGTAATGATCCATTCATATTGCGGGTGGAGAGAATAAGACAACAACTTGCCGATCTCCCATGGGAAATTAATGCTCTTCACGCCGAAATCGCCGAGGTTGTTCAACGATTCTTGTGGATGATATTATTCAGCTTGTTTTTCTTTTGTTTTTTTGTTGTTGTGTATATATTCTCAAGTAATGTAAGAAACATTAAGAACACTATGAATTTTTTGGTCGTTCTCCAAGAATTCATTAAGATATTCTCCAATTTTCCTTAATTTTTTGTCCTAAAAATATCCTTTATTTTATTTATTTAATATTGCTATCACCAAGGCCATTAAGACCTGACATTTTATAAGTAACGGATCTAAAGAGTATTTGAATTTTAGGACCGGATGTTTTGTAAACCTCCTGGCCTTAAAACTTAAAAGACTAATAAAATTTTAGGACCGGATACTTTTAAAACTCCGGTCTTAAAATGTTAGTTGTATCTTTAGGACCGGACATTTAATTAATAACCGGTATTAATAAAATCCAAAAAGCTAAATAAGGTATCTTTGTCGCGGGGAAAATTAAATTTCCCTCTCGCTCTCTTGTCTTGCCCAAAGTGAATACTGTGTTCCGACTCAAAATTTCCTCTCGCCTTCGTCGCTGCTTCGCGTACCTCTCTCGACAATCACTCTCTGGTTCCTTAGCTAAACGTCTATAGACGAAGCTGTGAGAGATCTTTCGGTTAAAACTTTATTATTTTCCACCTTATCGTTCTTTGTTTTTCATGGGTTTAACGAAATCGTGTAATGTTGTTATGGGTATTCTCTCGTTGTTAATGAATATTGTTTTTTGAAGATTATATTTGCACTTTAGACTTACCCAACCGTCCAACAAGTGTTTTTAGGTTACTCTTGCCGTCTTGTCTCGCAACTTCAACGTTCGTGAGCGGAGAAGTAAGACGACTCACCTAACGCATTTGAATTTATATGCTACAGTTAGTCCACAAGACCTTCATCCCCGCATTTAATTTCCTCGTCTTGCATTTACTTTGGTTCTTGGATTCACTGTGATGCATTTATGACCAAAAGTGATTCTTAATTTGTTATGCATTTAATGGGCAAGTTCCTCTTGTGATGCATTTATGACCAAAAGTGATTCTTAATTTGTTATGCATTTAATGGGCAAGTTCCCCCGTAAAAGTGATTCTTTGAGACAATATTTGCTTTTGGAGTTGGCTTATTTTATATGCAAGTTTCAATTTTTTCGGATTATGTATGATCAATGATTTTCGTCTATAATATATAGGAATTCTACTATGGATCACTTGGATAGATGCTTTACGAACGAGTGTTGAATATCAGAATGGGGTTAGGGAATTTATAGAATTTGCTACACAAAATGCCCATGATGATGGGGGGAAGTATTATTGCCCTTGTGTAAAATGTTTGAATGAGTGTCGACTATGTCCTAAAGTTATACGCACACATTTAATTTGTCACGGATTTTGTAAGACTTATACAAGATGGGTATGGCATGGTGAACAAGTGCCATCAAGTGGGAAAACATGGGAAGTGGCCTTTGATGATAATGACACGGATATGGATGATCGCATAGAGGACATTATCCGTGATGTAGGAGAAGAGGCTTTTGAGCGATCACATGCATATGGTAATATGTGCAGTGATGCAGACACCGCTATACCGTGGTGTAAAAATACCAATTGTTGAACGCCGTATTGAAATTAAAATTGCTTGAGGCTTTGAAGGACATGCTTCCGAATGATAACGTGTTGCCGCATCGCTACTATGATGCTAAGAAGATACTTTGTCCATTGGGGATGGAGTACAAAAAGATCCATGCATGCCCGAATGATTGCGTATTGTATAGAAAAGAGTTTGAAGAGAAGCAGAGTTGTCCGATATGTGAAACCCCACTGTACAAGTCGATAAGGGGCCTCGCAAAAGTGTTGTGGTATCTTCCAATCATACCAAGGTTCAAGCGGTTGTTTGCGAATGAAAATGATGCAAAAATCTGAGGTGGCATGCAGATGAGAGGATTTCGGATGGACAGCTTCGACATCCGGCCGATTCTTCTCAATGGAAGAAGATCGATCAATTATTTCCGAACTTCGGCGAAGAACCTAGGAACCTCAAGCTTGCCCTTAGCACGGATGGCATGAATCCCTATGGAAGCCTTAGCAAGATACATAGCTCATGGCCCGTACTCCCGATTGTTTACAACTTATCTCCTATGTTATGCATGAAACGAAAGTACATCATGTCGTCTATGTTGATTTCGGGACCAAAACAACCTGGAAATGACATAGATGTTTACCTCGAGCCCTTGATCGAAGACTTGAAGGAGTTGTGGGAAGAAGGTGTCGATGTTTTTGACTCTTTCAAGAATGAGGTCTTTAAAATGAGAGACATGATATTTTGTACTATAAACGACTTCCCAAAGATATGGGAACTTGTCGTATAGTGTAAAAGGCCATAAAGCATGTCCGGTTTGTGAAGAAGGCACATGCTACCATCAACTTCAACATGGAAGAAAGACGGTGTATCTTGGACATAGGAGATTTCTTAGACGGGGCCACCCATATCGTCGATTAAAGAAGGCCTTTTTTGGTGGCCAAGAGTATGAAGAAGCTCCGTGGCATTGATCGGGAGCAAGTGTATGAAAAGGTTAAAAATATCGTGTCATCTTCTGTAAGGCTGGAAAGAGTAGAAAAGAAACAAATATATGGAAGAAGAGATCTGTATTCTTTGATCTTCCCTATTGGCGCAATCTTGATGTGAGACACCGTATTGATGTCATGCATGTGGAGAAGAACGTATGTGATAGTATTGTGGGCACGCTTCTCAACATACAAGGTAGTTCGAAGGATGGTGTGAAGGCAAGATTGGATTTGCAAGCAATGGGAATACGCGAAGACTTGCATCCAAGGCAATATGGGAAGAGAACTTATTGTCCCCCGGCTTCTCATACTTTGTCTAAGGATGAGAAACGAAGCTTTTGTGAGTGTTTACATGGCACAAAAGTTCCCTCAGGGTATTCTTCAAATTTTAAGAGGCTTGTCTCGATGAAGGACTTGAAATTAGTAGGCCAAAAGTCTCATGACTGTCATGTCTTGATGCAACAGCTACTCCCAATTGCTATTCGAGGGATCGCCGAATATGATCTTCGGGTCGCTTTGACTAGACTTTGTTTCTTCTTCAATGCGGTTTGTAGTAAAATTTTCAAGATTGAAAAGTTGGATGAATTGGAGAATGAAGGATATCTTATCTTGTGCCACCTTGAAAAGCTTTTTGTTCCTTCATTTTTTGACATCATGGTTCATCTCATTGTTCATCTAGTGAGATAAAGTTGTGCGGCCCTATCCATTTACGGTGGATGTACCCTATTGAAAGATCTATGAAATTCCTAAAAGGGTATGTGAAGAACGCGTGCACCGCTGAAGCATCAATTGTTCGAAATATGTTTCAAGAGGCCATGGAATTTTGTCAAAATTATTTGGCCAAAGTAAGACATATTGGGCTTCCAAAACGTCGCATGTCAAGGGGGTAGACGTGGGGCTTCGTAAAGAGTGTGGATCGTGATGAATTGTCACAAGTCCACTTATACATCTTGAATAATGTTGATGAAGTTCAAGCCAGCATATCTCGCACATAAAGAGGTCAGTAAGGAAAGAAAACCATCGAATGACCGAACAAAGGTTGATTAGGGAGCATAACGTAACTTTTGCAAAATGGTTCAAACAAAAGGTCGAGGGATCTGAATGTGTTTCGACACAATGAAATGGTTAGCACGTGGTCCCGAGGTTGAAGTCATAAGTTGGAATTCGTATGTGATCAATGGTTATACATTTTACACGAAGTCCCTAGATGATAGGAGCACACCCGCAACAAAGGGTGTTATGTTAGAGGCCGAATCTATGCACTTCTCCAGCTCGAAAGACAAGAGGCCTAAATTGGCGTCATGCCATATTATGGGGTTATTGAAGAGATTTGGGAGGTGGACTATGTCAAAATTAGATTTCCCATCTTCAAATGCAAGTGGGTTAATGTCAATAATGGTGTTCATATCGATCGGCTAGGATTTACTTTAGTCGATGTCAATAGTAGAAGTTTTGGAGATGAACCTTTATTATGGCGTACCATGCGAAACAAGTGTTCTATATCACCGATCAAGAAAATAAAATGTGGTCTCGTAGCTCTCCAAGGAAAGAGGGTCATTGATATTGATGAGGAAAGTCATTCAAATTATGGTCTTCCCGATAGTACTCCTTTTCAAGGGGTCTACCGACATGAACGAAGAAGATGAAGCGGATAATGAACCCAGCATAAGAAATGATCATCAAGAAGGGATATGGGAGGATATCACTTTATAAAAGAGTCAATTCATAAGGTAATTAATATTCATATGCAGAATTCTTAGAAAACTTTAAGGTTTTAACTATTATTATATGCTGTCTATGTTCTTAATTAAACAATGTCATCATTGAATATGAATTTGTTCTTGTTTTGTTTTTGTGGCGTGATCCGATTCAAAGGGGCATGTTATAAAAGAGGATGCATATATGTTACGTTGTTGGGTGGGAATCGATGAAGGCATGGTGAATAATATATTGGACTACATTTGTATGTTGAATTACGTGCCGCATGTATTGTAACTCATTGTGATTGTAATTAGTTATATCTTAGCTTATTGTATAAATTACTTTAGTTGTTGTAGACTTAATTAAGAGGCCACATAACTCATGGTGGATAATATTTGTATTCTTTTTCCCAATTCAATTTATTCATGTTCATAGCTTGTAGCTTAAAGTATATCGACTTTTATGTGTCGTTTTGGATGGTGGATTTATGTATATATATTGATCAGAAGAACAAACAGGGAAAAATACGGGAAAATTTAGACCGCAAATAAAAAGACGGTCTTAAATGTTCAAATATTAAGACCGGATGTATACATAACACCGCTCTTAAAGGTGTTAAGCCGCTCTTAAAAGTTGGTCTTTTAAGACCGGTCCATTGAAAATATCCGGTCTTGAAAGTCAGTCTTTTAAGACCGGTAATTAGTCCTCTGGTCTTAGAGTCGCTATCTTTAGGACCGGATTTATATTTGTCCGGTCTTAATATTTGGATCTTTTAAGAGCGGTCGGTTTTATGTCCGGTCTTAAAGTTTGAGTTTTAGGACCGAACCAAAAATATTTCAGATTTATTTAGTACGACTTTTAAGACCGAAGGTTTAAAATGTCCGGTCTTAAAGAAACTCTTTAAGACCGTGGAAAAGTCCGGTCTTAAAGGTCGACTTTTAATACCGCCTGGAACAAGATTGGTCGCTGGTCCGGTCCTAATGTACCTGTTTGGTCCGGTCTTAAAAGCCTTTTTTCCACTAGTGATATCATCTGAATATACCAAAATATCATCAATGTAGCAAACAATAAAACTGTATTTCTTAAAAATATTGTCCATTTTCCGTTGAAAGACGGCTGGTGCATTTTTCAAACCAAAAGGCATAACAAGCCATTCGAAAAGTCCTTGAAGGACACAAAAAACTGTCCAAGTAACTGATTCTGGGTGCATTGCTACTTGGTGAAATCCAGATTTTAAATCAAACTTGCTGTAAATCTTTTTTGACTTGATTTTCTGAAGCAAGGAGTCAATTCCTGGCAGACTGTATTGCTCCTTGTATGTATTGTCATTTAGTCTCTTATAATTGAAAACTAACCTACTCTTTCCTTTGACTGTGGAACCATCGGGGTTGACGGTTGTTCTAGAATAAACAATAAAAGCTGATGTTCTATGCCTACTTTGACTTGGTCTAATTACTCCTATTTGCAGTAAAGAATCTATGTGTTTTTGATATGCTTCCTGTTCTGCAAGAGATGGAATAATAGGTTTGTCCTGTATGGTTAGATCTGGGTTGATAATTTCCAATTTACAAATGATCCTATTCTTTTCCCATAGAGCTGTGGGATTATCTCCTATTACCTGAAGCTGTTGGAGTCTATTCAAAAGTGGGGTCATTTGATCTTCAAAGTCTATTAGTTTCCCTAAATTAAAACATAACCAATCCTGGATACACTCACTATCTTCTAGTATCTCTATTTCTTCCTCTAAAACCTGAAAATCTACATTTTTACTGATAGGGGAAGTGATGATTCTATCAACATGTTTCAAGATTATAAACTCATTTCCTAAACACAAATATCCACCTCTGCATTTGTCTAGGAAATTCTTTCCTAAGATTAGCTGAGTTCTGTCTTCTAAAACAAAATTCATAACATAAGTAAGGGGTAGATGATACCTTTCCTTATTGAATTTGATATGTGTCCCACCTTTCAACTTGTGTTTTACAAAATGTGCTGTTTTGAGAGTGGTCACATGTACCTGTCCATACATTTCCTCATAGAAATGTTTGGGAATTGCATTAGGGGAAATGCAACTTCTACTGGCTCCTGAGTCTATAATACAACTAACAGCAACAGACTCATTATCTACGTAGATAGTAGCAAAACAATTTAACAAATTATTTTTTACTGTACCCTTTTAAAAAGATGCTTTCTGATAATGAAGAATGGGTTCACATTCTTCACAATCTTCAACTATTGGTTCAGAGATACAGGGTATGCTTTCTCTTATGGAAGTTTCAAATATATATAGAAAGTGAAACACAAAGCGAGAGAGCACAACGGCTAGTGAGTAAGCTAGCAATTGCATCTCATACTTTTACACCTCATCATGCATGGGGATGCCTAATGATGAGCTTATTTCATCAAACACCATCTACGTACGTACATGTATATATAGGTTTTATTTAGTTATATATTAGAGATTGATGATAAGCACTATGCTCAGTAAGCATCTACGTACGTACGAACGTATATATAACTAAATAGGTTTTATTTATTTAGATATATATATGTGTCTGCGTCATCATATATGTCTGCGTCAATGCGTCATCATATGTGTCTGCGTCATCAGCAAGAAGGGGACACCTATTAAAAGTGCAGACGCACCTTAAGCCTTTGCAATGGCCCCTAAAAGCATGATCACGTGTCCTACACACAATGTTACATGCCGGTTGAACGCATCGTCGTCCTTGTGGCCAGAACTTGCTCGGCTTGTCGCAGAGCGCCTCCGTCTTCAGCACCACTTCTTCTGAAATATATATGTATCATACATTTATATATATAAGAAAAATACTGAACAAGAAGAAGAAAGGCCTGGGATACACATATTTATATATATAGAAAAAGAGACTTACGAGCCAAGAGAAGGACGAGAATGGAACACACAAAAACACACTACTACAAAAAATGGTTTTTACTAATTGGCGTCTTATTTTAAAAAACCGAAGTAAAAAAGAAGGCAGTGACATTTTTGTAATTATATGTGAAAAAAGTTGACTTTTGACGTCTAACTTTTGAACTTAGACGCCAAAAGCAACACTTTTGGCGTCTAAGTTTGAAAACAACAGCATTTTCTATCCATAAGATATTAAAATGACACTCATTTTATATAGAATCAAATAATAATAAAAAAAAATAGGAAATGAGTGATTTTTTAAGGGGCATGAGGCAGCACACCGTATTTTATAGTGAAAATTGTATTTAATCCCATGTAAAAAAAAAAATACGACAAAATGGTCACTTGAAAACTTAAAATTGCATTTAAGTCCTTTGGGGCTAGGGGTGAGCATTCGGTTTTTTGGTTCGGTATTCGGTTAAAACCGAAAACCGAAATACATGTGTTTTTATCAATCGAACAGAAACCAAAGTGAATACAAAACCAAGCTGAAAAAACCAAAATATTTCAGTTCGATTTTTCGGTGATTTCGGTTTTTGGAGAGTTCAAAAAAGAAAATATTAATCGAAGCAAAATTATGGAGAGTCCTTTTTTTTTTGGCCCAGAAAATAATAGAATATCAAGTGAGTGAGTGAAGCAGAAGTTGAGCATGAACATAAAAATTCACCAATGTATGTACAATATCTAAAATTGTTGTCAATTAAAGTAGAGAAAATAAATCCTAAACAAAGAGAAGATTGTTTGGCCATACATAGTCCAAACTTCATATCACAGTCAACACTATTAAGAAATTCTACCAATGTTAGCGAAAGTGAAATAAAAAATATGAAAACAGAGATCCAGACAGTGGGAGACAGGATATGGAAGAGTGCTTATGTGACTAGAATCTTCATCTGGTATGGGATTGGAACAAATGGCAACAACAAAACAAAACATTGGTGTAGTTTCAACTCACCAAAGTGAGAGATGACGCTGAAACGACGATAAGATGCTAACATCGGAGAACTGAAAATATGACGCTAATAAACGATGTGGGAGTGGGAGACGACTGTCAGAAGGCGTTGTGAGAGTCAACCTCCGAAAACGTTGATTCAACATCGGATTTGTGAGGGTCGATCTCTAGAGACGATGTAGGGCTTTCATCGACAGGCGAAGACGCGCAAGTTTTAGAATGGGACTTGGGATAAGGTTATTGGGTAGGATTTGGAGGTGAAGCTGTCCGGCTGTGTCCAAGTATAATTGAAGGAAAAAAAATGTGTATACGTTATACGACGCCGTTTTAGTGTATATATTCAATTATTCGATTTTAACCGAATTAATTTTACATAAACTTCACCGAAAATCGAAATAAGCCTATTTTACAAAGTGGGGAAAAAAACCACAAACCAAAACCGAAAAATCGAATAGGCTTCGGTTAGGTTCAATTTTCGGTTTCAGTCTTGATTTGCTCACCCCTATTTGAGACTTTTTACAATAAATTCAAATTTCATTGACAAGTCCATAGGCGATTGAGAGTCCAATGACAAATCTAGAGGCGTCTACTGATAAATCCATAGGCTTTATACTGATAAGTCCAAGGGCATCTACTGATAAATTTATAGGCATTCACTGATAAATCTATGGACGTCTATTAATAAGTCCATGAACATTTAATAATTATAATTTATTGGGAAAAAAAGTCCATCGCACGTGTCCTCAAAAGTTGACACATGTGAAGGTAGGGTCCACCCACGGATATCATATGGGAAGGGTTGTTGTCCCAACGTCACCCCTATTACTTATATAAGGTCCCGAAGTCGACTAATCTACTCCTGCGTTAAGATTATATCAGGTAAATTGTTGAGCATATATTTTTTTGGACATTTAAGTTATGAATGAAATATATCTTTACTGGCAAAAAAAGACAGAAGTTGACAATATTTGTAATAAATAAATATTGGTGTATGTGTATCACATATAAGGGAGTTCATATCTATATTATATCTCAGTTAGGTCATATAAAAAGGATACAACAATAAGAGAGAAAGTGAATTTCATAAATACTTTGAAGTTTTTCAAATTCAAATTTTTTATTTTCACATTAAATTTCAAACGTCTACAATAACTCAACGCAAAAACTTAATCTAAACAAATTAGAATCAAATTAGGAATATATAAAAATAAATTAGAAAATAATCATCAATAAATTATATTTATTAATTAATGGAAACAAACAAATCCCTTAGTACTTATTATCAAATTAAATCCCCTAATATTTATTATTTTTTGGAAATAAAAGGAAATAATCATCAATAAATTATTTTTATTGATTAATATAGAGATAAAAATTTCAATTATAAAATAAATTAGAAAATGATCATCAATAAATTATATTTATTGATCTAAATCCCCTAGTATTTATTATGTTTTTTGGTAAAAAATATAATTTTAAATTATGATAACTCCTTGAAATGGATCCAAATTGAATCCCATGTATTTATTACCAACTTTATTAAATCCTCTAGTATTATTGTTGGATGCATTCATGGTATTAAATATAGATAAATTTGTAGGTTTTTTTATTTATTTTTATTTTAAGACAAAGTCAATGAGTTAATTAACCACCTATCGTTCACTATATGTGTGTATTTTGAATAACTTATTGGGAAAATGACAGTCACGTCGCGAGGACCATAAAATATAGCAAAAAAGTTCTAACAGAAATTCACATATCAAAAAAGTCCCTATGGACTTTTTTGATATTATTTGTATTGAAACAAAATCCAGGTTATTAAATTTTGTTGTGAATATAGCACTTCCTGTTAAGAATATAGCTTTTTCTATTGTGAATGCCCAGGTTTTAAATTTTGTTGTGAATATAACACTTCATGTTGTGAATCTAGCATTTTTCTGTTGTGAATGACCTCTGTACGCTTAAAGACTTGAGTTTGAAATAAAATCCAAGTGTTTAAATTTTGTTGTGAATATAGCACTTCCTGTAATGAATATAGCTTTTTTTGTTGTGAATGACTATGTTTTTAAAACTTCATGTTGTCAATACAAATTTGATATGTGAATTTCTATTGAGACTTTTTGGCTATTTTTTATGGTTTTTGGGACCAGCTGGTTGTCATATTCCCTAACTTATTATAGATTTTAATGTAATGATAGGAGTGTATAGCAGCAGAAGACATGGTTGTGAGGTGATCGATAAGAAAGGGAAGCTTCAAATATATAAAAAGTGAAATACAAAGAGAGAGAGCACAAAGGCCAGCGAGCTAGCAAGTGCATCTCATACTTTTACGCCTCATCATGCATGGGGATATGCCTAGTGATGAGCTTATTTCATCAAACGCCATCTACGTACGTACGAACCTATATATACACATATAGGCTTTATTTATTTATATATGTAGTATTGATGATGATGAGCACTATGCGCAGCAATCATCTACGTACGTACGAACCGACATATATCTATATAGGTTTTATTTATTTATATATATATGTGTCTGCATCATCATTTATGTATGCGTCATCATACATGTCTGCGTCATCAGAGAGAAGGGGACACCTATTAAAAGTGCAGATGCACCTGTTGCCGCTGCAATGGCCCCTGAGCCCATGATCGCATGACCTACACAGAGAGTTGCACCGGGTGTTAAAGCATCGTCCTCGGTAACACCTGCTCGGCTTGTCACAGAGCGCCTCCGTCTTCAGGACCACTTCTTCTGCAGTATATATCATTCATTCATATATATAAGAAAAATATTGAAGAAGAAGAAAGACCTGGGATACATATATTTATATATATAGAAAGAGAGAGACTTACGAGCAGCCAAAAGAAGGACGAAAATGGAACACACAAAAACAAGTGACTTCCTCTCCATTATGTCTTCTTCAATCTGATCTACTGCTTAATGAGAGTGTGTGTGTGATGCATAAGGAAGAAAAGAAGGCTGGTATTTATAGAGAAGGAGCTGGCTGCTGCCCCGGCTGCCTCTTAAAAAAAATACTCCTGGCTTCCTAATTTTTGTTTGCGTGTCTTTCTATTATTAAATTTAATAGAAAATGAGTGATATTTTATACCTAAGTAAAATCTAATAATAAAAAGAAATTAAGAAAGGGGTGTTTTTGAAGGCCCAGGCGCAGCAGCCAAGTGAGGTTGGAGAAGTATGGTGTGATGATATGAGCCACTTTGTTGTTTTGCCAATGAATATGCGATTTGGCGTTTGACCAAAAAAAAGAATATGCGATTTGGCAGGCACCCTCAAGAGTCAAGAGTCAACACATGTGAATTGAAGGTAGGGTCCACCCACGTATTGACAAGGCTTGAACAAGTATATAATGTGGGAAGGGTGGTTGTCCCAACGTCACCCCCGCTATAGCCTATCCTACTGCATTAGATTATTTGTTTTGGACATTTACATTGTGAATGAAACATATCTTTACTGGCAAGAAACGATACAAGTTGACAATATTTGTAATAAATAAGCATTGGTGTATGTGTGATGAAGAAGAGAAGGTTGTTACTTTTAGAGTTGGGGCTGCCTCTTAAAAAAAACAAAATACTCCTTCCCTTATTTTTGTTCGCGTCTCTTTTTATCATTAAAAGTGATATCTTGATATATTATATGCAAAACATATATTATTTTCAAATTTTTATGATTTTTTAGAGATTTAATTAATACTCTTAATGAAACAAAACCTACACAATTTTAAAGTAATAAGTCTTTGAAAAAAATCATAAAAATTGAAAACAACACTAGTTTCTATCCATAAGATATTAAAATGGCACTCATTTTATGTAGAATCAAATCATAATAAAACAAAGAATTAGGAAATGGGTGATTTTTTAAGGGGCCTGAGGGAGCACACGTATTTTATAAGGAAAATGGTATTTAAGTCACGGGTAAAAGAAAATACAACAAAATGGTCCCTTAAAAACTTAAAATTACATTTAAATTCTATGAAACTTTTTTACAATAAATTCAAATTTCATTGACAAGTTCATGAGCGACTGGGCATCCACTGATAAGTCCATAGGCTTTACACTAACAAGTCTAAGAGTGTCCACTAATAAATTCATAGGGGTTCACTGATAGATACATAAACGTCCATTAACATGAACATTCATAATTAGAATTTATTGCAAAAAAAAAGCATATCCTCAAGAGTCAACACATGTGAAGGTAGGGTCCATCCACGGATATCATGTGGGAAGGGTTGTTGTCCCAACCTCAGCCCAGCTATTAAATAAGGGTATCCAATCCATAAATTATTTTAAACTTGAAGTTAATCCTTTTAAAAAATTTAGAGTATAAAAGGTTTTTGCTTAAACCAATAAATACGTTTTTTGAAACTCAAATTTATGTTCTTGTTTATGGGATGAGGTTACTTCTCATCTCAACTAATTGTTATATGGTATTCTCCTTGATCATAAATATAAGATAAAGTTGATTTTTTTAGAAAGATTAAAGAATCTAATTAAATTAATTTAGAGTATTTATATATATATCTTTTTCTTTAAACTAATTAGTTTGACTAATAAACTGATGTATATAATCTAAAAATACACAATATATGATATGATTAATTAACTTATTCAGCTTCTTTAATCTCTTAAAAAAAATTCAGTTCTATCTCATATATATTTAGGATAAGTAGTCAAATGTCATTGTCAGCTTACTCATTACCTGTTTCCAAGTTAACCAACTTGAATGAAAACATGAGTACTTTAACTATTTATTTTCAATCAACCTAGGATATGTTTTGATTTAAACTTTACTTGTTTTTGTCTACTTTAAAGAAAATAAATCAAGTACAATATTAAATTTGTACTTTTTTTCAACACTGTTGCGTAAAATCATAGAATTGTTTTTTAAGAAAACCCACCTACTCTCGAATTATATAAAAATATCTTATATAAAACAGAAAAAACAAATAGGGAAAATTTTATTACTCCCCCACTGAACGCACAAAATATTTTGAAACTGCACTGTACTTTTAGGACTAATCTGAAATTAAGTTTTTTTTTTTTTGTTGGAAAGGCATTTATGTCTTTGTCTTATATATGATCGATATGGTCTTATAAATTCTCACAACTGTCTTATAAATAAGCAAATTTAATTTATAAATTCTCACATGTGTTATGTAAATAATATGTATTCTTGTGAATATGCTCTTTATCTTATTAATGTTCAAGATTATCTTATAATTTCATTTACATGTCTTGTAAATAAGTATATTTGACTTATAAATTCCTACATGTGTCTTGCAAATGATTGTATTTGACTTAAAAAGTAAAAACATAGTTCCTTTTTTACCCAAAAGTTTTAATTTCAATTTAGTCCTTGGTGCAACACTATTAGAAAAGAGTAAAATTGCGACGGATTTTGCGACAGACTTTTTTCCATCGCAAATTATGGGTGATTTGCGACGGACACAGAATTCTGTCAACAAAAAAAAAATTGCGACGGATTGGATTTTAAAAATTCATCGCAAAAAAGGCGAGTTTGCGACGGAAAAATACATCTGTCGCAAACTGGACAATGATATCGCAATCTTGGGAGACATTTTGCGACTAAAAAGATTTCCGTCGCAATTTTCCTCTGGGAATTGCATTGGGGAGTTGCGATGGAAAAAGGTTCCGTCGCAATTCCGCAAGGGGAATTGCAACGGAGGTTCCCCTCCGTCGCAAGATGGCGGCCCTTAGGGCCGCCAAGCCCTTAGGGCCGCCAAGTTGCGGCGGAAGTGCATTCCGTCATACTTTTTGCGACGGAATGGTATGTCTGTTGCAAGGGCTGGGGCCGCCACCTTGCGACGGAACTAAGGTTCCATTGCAATTATTGTGACGGAACCTCTATTCCGTTGCAAGTTTTGCGATGGAACCTTGTTCCATCACAAATTAGGATGTATATCCCATTACCTGCTCCTCCTCTCCTCTCTTGTTCAAAGTTCTCTCTTCTCCTTGCGTAGATCCGGACCTCTCGGCACCTCCAGCGAGTCTAGCACCTCCAGCCAACCAACTCCTCCACCTCCTCCTCCATTTTCTAGTCGTTCGCCTTCCCTGGTTGCTCCGGCCATTATCCTCACGACCTCCGGTTTCTCTTCTACCAAAACCGTCGACCCTCCACCTTGTCCAATCGAATTCTGACCCTCTCACCATCGCCGTTTGCCAGGTAAGACCAAGAAATTACTAGGAAGTTTACTATTTGATATTTGAAGGTGGAAAACATAAGAGAAAGTTCTAAATCTAGATTATGCTTATAGTGACAAAGCAAAGAGTTAATGATATTGATGCTTAATGTGCTTATTAATTTGGATTATGCTTGTAATTTTTATGAGGTTCCATGATTTTTTTAGCTATCGGGTTTTAATGATTTTTATTAATGATATGGATGATTTTTTTTAATCTTTCATTGTTTGTTTATGGTTTATTTTGTGTAGTGAAAAAATTGTATGAAAAAATTATGATATTGTATTAGTTGGTAATGATACATAAATATATAAATACGATGGTGTTGAAATTAGAAAAGTGTAGTGTTGAGAAGTGATGTTTAGGGATAAGACAATTAATTAATTGATGTAAGGTAGGAGGAGGAAGGTGTGACTTTAAGGAATAATGAAATTTATATGTATTATAGAAATTAGTGAAATTAGCTAGTTAATTTAGTCTGTTATAAAAATGATTGTTAAATTTTTTTTAAAAATTATCTCATTTAAATTTTTGATTTTAAACTATCCTTAACAAGCTATACAATAAACATGGATAATTTGAAAAATCAAATTATAGATATTGTTTAGATTAAAAGATAATTATAAATATAAAAAATAAAGTTGGGAATTGTATATTAGATAAACTTGATTATGTCTTATATAATATTTTCTTAAATAATCACATGGATTTGCCCCATATATATTAGAAAACTTTAAATTCATCATATGCCATGTTATAAAATTGCATTAGCCTTTAATATGACCCTCATAAAATTGTCTTAAATAATCACATGGATTTGTCCCCATCTTCTGGTGTATTATCCTCATTCTCTGGTTGCTTGCTGGAATCTGTTCTTAGTTCAATGCATGTGTTTGTTTCTTACTTTCTTGATTAAGTGGCAGTTGGTTGGCATAAGTGGCAAGTTGTATTGGCCACTTATATTTGTGACATGTCATTTTGTGGAGTGAGGTATGTCCCCACTGCATATATTTGTGTAGGGTTGGGTTGGGGAAGTATGGAAGGCGATCGTG
The DNA here is from genome assembly GCA_025563575.1 of Acacia pycnantha. Lineage (NCBI taxonomy): Eukaryota > Viridiplantae > Streptophyta > Magnoliopsida > Fabales > Fabaceae > Acacia > Acacia pycnantha. The sequence continues at coordinate 2,724,029 of JAMWYP010000058.1, forward strand.
ATAGGAGTTGGATGTACAATCGTCTAACTGAGAAAAAATAATTAACTTCTCGTGGGACAAAAGTGGACAAATATAGAAATGTTGAGATCCACTGGTCAAGGATATATACGGTTGGTTATGACCCATTCATACTTTCTCAACAGGAAGAACAAGTTTATTATACATCGTACCCCATATCCCGTCAAGGGTGGAAGGGAGTTATCAGAACCAAAGCATGAAATATTATACCCAAGTCGAAAGAGTCAGAAATAAACGACTGTATGACCGAACCGTTCCAAGCTGAAGTGGAACATGTACTACCCGTAAATATTGTCGAGGATGATGTAACAAGCAATCTGTTTGATTCCGCTGCGGAGCTAGAGTTGATTCCTATCCAAATTAACGATGAGGAATCAGACGATGAGGCACAAGATATTTACTCTAATAATGAATCTGAATTCAACGACTATGAGACTCTAGAGGAAGGCGTGCAAGCATAGGCCGAAGAATAGGAATCGTCTGGTTGATTTGTGTTAGTTCTTTGTTTATGACGATCTATTATACTAAATACTTTGTTTCTTTGCTAGTGTCATATTAAGTAAATTTCTTATATTTATATATATATTGACATAATGTTTATAAGTGTTCAAAGATGGAGCATTCAGGAGGGCGTTCAGGTAGTGGTCGTAGTAGTGGTCGATCCTGACCTCGTCCTATCAAAGGGAGTAGGGCGATGCCATCTGCCCCCTCTGTGGGCAGAGGGCTTAGCGCTTCCCCAGAGCTGCCACCACTTGATATCTCATTTTCACCATCGATTTATTTGTCATCTTCACCGTCACTTTATATGTCATCTTCATCGTCTACTACCGACTCTTTTATGGGAGGTACAGGTGTGCCAGGAACTTCCACTAATCCACAGCAAGGGGCAAAGCAAGTTTACTTTACAATTTCTGATTGATTTACATATGTTTAGTTTTCTTTAACTATCTATGTACAAACATCTTCAATAGTTCACATTCCTTCCTTTAGCACACTGCGTCGCCTCGGAGCCAGGTCGGGGAAGAAGGTAGTTCCTCCGATACACCAATCTGGGGATCGGTTGATCCTGCGAAAAGGATGGTGTGGATCCATCCTGTCAACACCACCGAGTAAGTCATGTAAAATTCCTAGTAATGTTATGGGTTTTTACCTTTATTTTGTATGCTAATATTTGCATGGTTTCCTCTGTCTTCAGATTTGAGCCTTATAATCAGGTGACGGATTTCTTGTCGGCCCAAATATTCCATAATTTCAATAAGTCTTGGGCCAGTTGGACAGAGATTCCTAAAGATGATTAGGAAGCTTGGTTTATTGAGTTCTTGGTAAGTTATGTGATTTATGGTTATTAATTTCTTATCCAAATGCAAACTGATTAAGTACTTTTATAATTTGGAGCACTAAATGTTCGTTATTGATTTTCATGTAAGTTTAGGTGGTTGCCTAATAATAAATTGAGATATTGTATCTCAATTTAATTTTCGAATAAAGATATTGCATATCAGATTTAATTTGAATTGAGATATCGGATCTCATTTTAAATTAAATATAAGCATATCATATCTTGATTTAATTTATAAATATAAATTAAATCTGATGGCCTATTAATTCGGATCAAGTAGTTAGATTAGATCTGTTGGACAGATTTAATTAATATTATTTAATCCAAATTCGAAATTAATTGATTTAATTTTGAATATTTTAATACGACATATTAGGGTTTTAGAAACCCTATAACAGATGATGATCTAGTCGTATTAAACTACGGATGAATTAGACGGCCGAAAAACACACAAAAAAACCCTAGAGCGAAAAAGAGAGAGACGCGAGAACAAGAATGCGCTAGCACGCTGCCGTCAGTGTTCGAGGCCATTCGTGTGGATACTCGGTAGAGGGAGAGGACACGCGTAGTCTGCTCCTGTCTGATCGAACAAGAAAGGCGTTAGCCCACGTGATCGAAAAGGACAAAAGGATGCCTCCTCGTTCAACGCGTACGACGTCTGCGACGCTCGAGGTTCCAGGCGCGAACGCCAACGGAACATTGAACCCTCCGCATAGGTATGATTCGGAAACCCTAAATCAGATTTAAACGCTATTGAGCGATCCGCCTAAAGGGATTCGTAAAAAGTTTTATTCCGCTGCGTGTACGGATCCCTACAGTGGTATCAGAGCCAACTCAACGTGCGTTTAAATCAGGTTTTGCGCCGCCCCGCACCTCGGAGCAGGGGGCGCCCTCCTTGACCCCGCCCGCCAACCGGGCTAAGCCGGACCGCCGTAGGGTTCCTTGGCTGATTGTCGAGCGCGATAATTTAAATCATGAATATAAATTAGAGAATTTATATCATGATAAAAATTAACCATAATATTTTATTGCATAAATGTATGAGTTAAATATATGGTGTGATTTAACTTGTTTGGGTATGGTGAACAATATGGCTCTAGAATTTACAAGTGTTGTATTTTTTTAAATATGGTCTGCGAGCCATGCCTATCTCTAAACATTCTCTATGTAAAATTCTCATCTCATCCAACTCCCCTCGTATGTTGAAACGAGGTTTCTGAAGTATTTTTCTTTAATTTTATCTAGAGAAGTCCTCTCATTGGCTTGAGAGGATTCTAGGTTAGGTGAGCCATGTTGTGTCACAGTTTTGGTTTTGATCCTTGCCTGATTTAATTTAGAAATTATATGATACAATAGGGATTGCACTCATATGATTGATAGATTAATAAGATTAAATAATACCCTCTAAATAAAATCTTAAGTCATAATGCCGTCAATTTAATGAATACTTGTCAAAACCTAGATCACCCATTTGTATGTTCCACCAAAGTGGATGCATCGAGTTATCTTGGTGAGACGAGTGAGTAATGGTGATACTCAATATTCATTAATTGTCTTGACTTAATTGAGATCATCAAAACGGTTTTGGATCTCAATGCATTAGATGGGATTAAACGTGCGGTCATATGATGATCGAATCCCATAAAGATCTAAGAATTACATTTGATGTAATTGGCAACTGATTTGCCTACCTAAATAACTTAAATTTAAGCGTCCTGCCAAAGCGGACTTAATTTTAAGCCAAATATGGGTCTTAGCCCACTAATTATAATGAGGGTTCTTAATTTAGTGGGAGATTATTAACTAACTTTGCATATCCTTTTAATTGTAGAATCATTACGCATAGTAACACCGCAACGCTATCACTACGATCTATCCTTGAGAAGGATAAACTGAATGGGACAAACTTTCTTGACTGGTTTAGAAACTTGAGAATTGTTCTCAAGCAGGAAAGAAAGATTTATGTCCTTGATCAACCCATTCCTGACGAGCCTGCGGCTGATGTTCCAAGAGCTCAGCAAGATGCTTACACGAAGCATATTGATGACTCTGCAAGATGGCCGAGGGTGCATCGGTTAGTCCTCATGTTATGAAGATGAAGGGCTACATTGATCACCTTGAAAGGCTTGGATTTCCCATGAGCCGGGAGTTAGCTACTGATTTGATCTTGAACTCACTCCCTGATAGTTATGACCAGTTTGTCATGAACTATAATATGAACAACATGGAGAAATCAATCTACGAACGCATGGGATGCTCAAACAGCTTGAGCGAGCATTAAGAAGAAGCCCAAGACTTGTTTTGATGGTTCGAAAGGAAAGGGTATGAAAAAGAAAGGCAAGGGCAAACGAGTGGGTAAGAGCTCACCGGTAAGACCACCGAGTCAAACAAACCCGAATCTAAGCTGCGGCACCGGAAGGCAAAGCCTCCAAAGGATGGAGTCTCGCCACTTCGCAATGAACCTGGTCATTGGAAGAGGAATTGCAAACTCTATCAAGAAGATCGAAAAAGAACAAGAAGGATGGCAAGGCTATCGCTTGGTATCTTTGTCATAGATATTCATTTTCTACTTCCACTACATGGGTATTAGATACTGCATGTGGTTCTCACATTTGTATAAATGTGCTGGGTCTAAAGGACAGTAGAAGATTGAAGAAGGGCGAAGTGGACCTACGAGTTGGAAACCGAGCAAGAGTTCTTTGCTTTAGCCGTAGGCACTTATGAAATAGTTCTGCCCAATGGGCTTTTGTTATTGTTGAACAATTGCTTTTATGTTCCCGCTTTGAGTAGCAACATTGTTTCCCTTTCTTATTTGGATAAGGAAGGTTTTACTTCCATTACTAGGAACCAGTAAATGTTCGATTTATCATAATGATGTTTTTATGCTCATGGTGATTTGCATTCTGGTCATTATGTACTTAATTTAGAACATCCTAACAATGGAAATATCTATGACATAACTACTAAGAGGATCAAGTCAAATGATTTGAATCCGACCTATCTATGGCATTGTCGTCTAGGCCATATAAATGAGAAACGCATTTCGAAACTCCATAAAGATGGATTTCTTAACTCATTTGATTTTGAATCAATTGATACATGCGAGTCTTGTTTATTAGGAAAGATGACAAAGGCCCCTTTTATGGACACGGTGAGAGAGCCACCGATTTATTGGGCCTCATACATGCGATGTGTGTGGACCAATGAATACATCTGCCGAGAGAGGTCATTTGTACTTCATTACATTTATAGACGATTTCGGTAGATATGGATATATCTATTTAATGAAACATAAGTCGGAATCTTTTGAAATGTTCAAAATATTCCAAAATGAAGTGCAAAATCAACTTGGCAAAACAATTAAGACACTTCGATCGATCGGGGTGGTGAATATTTGAGCCAAGAGTTCATTGACCATCTTAGGAGTTGTGGGATCGTCTCGCAACTTACTCCTCCGGGAACACCTCAATGGAATGGTGTCTCTGAGCGGAGGAATCGAACTCTATTAGATATGGTTCGATCTATGATGAGTCAAACAGATCTTCCACCTTCCTTTTGGGGCCTTGCCCTAGAAAGCAACTTGCGTTCACACTAAATCGTGTTCCGTCAAAGGCGGTTGAAAAGACACCATATGAGATATGGACTAGGAAGAAACCTAGTTTGTCATTTCTTAAAATTTGGGGATGTGAGGTTTATGTCAAGCATCAAGCCTCTGATAAATTATCACCTAGATCCTCAAAATGCCTTTTTGTGGGGTATCCTAAGGAAACTAAAGGATACTATGTCTACAATCCTACCGATCACAAAGTGTTTGTTATTCAGAATTATGTCTTTCTGGAGAAAGAGTTTATCTCTAAAAGAAACCAGTGGGAGTAAGGTAAACCTCGAGGAAGTTCGAGAGTCACGGGACAATGTAGAACCACGATGGAAACCGGAGAAGACTCACAACAAGTTGTTGAGCCTACTCATGTAACACAAGACCCACGAAGGTCTGATAGAACATGGCTGACACCTCGGAGATATGGATTTCGACATGGAAGCCGTGATGTTTTGCTCATTGAGCACAATGAGCCAACTTCCTATCGCGAGGCCATGGTGGGACCCAAATCCGAAAAATGGCTTAGTGCCATGAAGTCTGAAATGCAATCCATGTACGACAATGAGGTATGGGCCTTAGTCGATCCACCTGAAGGTGTAAAAACCGTTGGGTGCAAGTGGGTTTTCAAAGAGAAAACTGTGTGGACTATGATGAAACCTTTTCCCGCTTGCAATGGCCAAATCAATCGAGAATCCTTCTTGCCATTGCATCATATTATGACTATGAAATATGGCGAGATGGACGTCAAAACAGCCTTCCTTAACGGAAAGCTCCTTGAGGATGTGTACATGACACGGCTGAGGGTTTTGAGCGTCCGAGGACTCGTAAAGTTTGCAAGCTTCAAAGATCCATTTATGGATTGAAGCAAGCATCTCGAAGTTGGAATCATCGTTTTGATGAAGTAGTCAAAGAGTTTGGATTCATTCAAAACATAGATGAACCTTGTGTTTACAAGAAGGTTAGTGGGAGCACGTTGTATTTCTAGTGCTTTATGTTGATGACATCCTACTCATTGGAAACGACATTCCTACCTTGCGAGTGTCAAGTCTTGGTTAGGAAAGTCTTTCTCAATGAAAGATTTAGGCGAAGCCACTTACATCCTTGGGATTAGGATCTATAGAGATAGATCTAAGAGGTCGATAGGCCTAAGTCGAGCACATACATAGACAAGATACCGCATAGATTCGGTATGCAGGATTCAAAAAGGGGTAATATGCCCATGTCTCATGGCATCCATCTCGGTAAGAATCGTGTCCTAGTACACAAGATCAAAGAGACCACATGAGTAAGATTCCATATGCCTCCGCCATTGGATCTATCATGTATGCCATGTTATGTACTCGACCCGATGTGTCATTTGCCTTGAGTATGACCAGCAGATATCAACAAGATCCCGGTGAGGGTCACTGATTTCTTGTCAAGAATATCCTTAAGTACTTAAGAAGGACTCGGACTTATTCTTGGTATATGGTGGTTTGGAAGATGAGCTGTGTAATCGGTTACACAGATGCGAGTTTCAAACTGACCAAGATGATTCAAGATCGCAATCGGGATATGTATTCTGTTGAATGGTGGTGCGGTGAGTGGAAGAGCTCTAAGCGAGCACTGTGGCTGATTCTGCAATGTAAGTGAGTATATAGCAAGATCGATGCGGCTAAGGAAGCCGTTTGGATCGTAAAGTTCATCACCGAATTGGGGGTGGTTCCTACCATCTCGAGATCCAATTGACTTGCTCTCGTGACAATAGCGGCGTTATTGCGCGGACCAAGGAGCCCAGTCACATCAAAGGACCAAGCACATACTCAGCGATTTCATCTTATCGAGAAATCAATGAAAGAGGTGATATAAACCTATGCAAAGTACCGGAGAAGACAATGTAGCTGATCCTCTTACAAAGCCGCTTGCACAAGTAAAACATGAGCGTCATGTTAGGGCAATGGGAATTAGAGTAATTAATGATTGCATCTAGTGCAAGTGGGAATTTGTTGGAAATTGTGCCCAAGGGCAAGACATTGTACTTCATTATTTAATAAAGTATTCTCCTTTTAGTTATCCTTTTGTTTGCATGTTTAAATTGATAAGCTGTATCCTGGATATGTCTAAAGATTATCCTAAATGTCCACGGTCGGTCATCTATGCGGGAGCAAAGATGAGATAAGACCATGTGACTTTGATGAGGTATGGAGATACGAATCAAAGTCATAGGCGCTTGTAAGAGTACAAGGTCTTGGGACCGACCCACTATGAGAAAGCTGCATGGATTTAGTCATAAGCTTATCTCATGTATAACCGCGTCACAACGCCCTATGACTAAGATCATCATGGATTCCTACATGATGAGTCGCTGGTCTTTGACCTAGTCAAAAGTCACCTTTGACTGGGTGATGATAAAGTCTATGATCGGGATCAGTGATTTTCATGCGGAGGAATGTGAATGGTCAAGATGGGATTTGTCCCTCACATTTGTAGAGAGATAATATTGGGCCCGAAAAGGGACGTGACATGGTTGTACGAAAGGTTATATCGCATAAACAATGACGTTGATCCTCTTACTAAGCCGCTTGCACAAGTAAAACATGAGCGTCATGTTAGGGCAATGAGAATTAAGGTAATTAATGATTGCACCTAGTGCAAGTGGGAGTCTGTTGGAAATTATGCCCTAGGGGCAAGTCATTGTACTTATCAACGATCCCCATATGAATTGGGTAGTCGCAAAGTCTTGCTAGAGGCCGCTTGCGACTTGTGGGCTGGTACAGTATTGGCCCGCTGCCAATCTCATGTGGGCCATTTAATTTATTTGATAAATTAAATAACTATAATAAATTGAGATATTGTATCTCAGATTTAATTTTCGAATAAAGATATTGCATATCAGATTTAATTTGAATTGAGATATCGGATCTCATTTTAAATTAAATATAAGCATATCATATCTTGATTTAATTTATAAATATAAATTAAATCGATGGCCTATTAATTCGGATCAAGTAGTTAGATTAGATCTGTTGGATGATTTAATTAATATTATTTAATCCAAATTCGAAATTAATTGATTTAATTTTGAATATTTTAATACGACATATTAGGGTTTTAGAAACCCTATAACAGATGATGATCTAGTCGTATTAAACTACGGATGAATTAGACGGCCGAAAAACACACAAAAACCCTAGAGCGAAAAAGAGAGAGACGCGAGAACAAGAAGGCGCTAGCACGCTGCCGTCAGTGTTCGAGGCCATTCGTGTGGATACCGGTAGAGGGAGAGGACACGCGTAGTCTGCTCCTGTCTGATCGAACAAGAAAGGCGTTAGCCCACGTGATCGAAAAGGACAAAAGGATGCCTCCTCGTTCAACGCGTACGACGTCTGCGACGCTCGAGGTTCCAGGCGCGAACGCCAACGGAACATTGAACCCTCTGCATAGGTATGATTCAGAAACCCTAAATCAGATTTAAACGCTATTGAGCGATCCGCCTAAAGGGATTCGTAAAAAAGTTTTATTCCGCTGCGTGTACGGATCCCTACAGCCTAAGCATCGGGAAAATTTAAAAAAAAAGCTTATAACCACAAGGGAGGCCGGTAGTTGTCTGAGAAGTTTTATAAATTGAGAAAGCATAAAGGCAAACAAGATTGGATTCAAACAGTAAATGAGCTTAGCAAGACATGGCAACAGATGAGTCAACAATAGGAGATTATGAGGCAAATGCAGCTTCAACTCTTATCCCTAATGAAAGACAAGGGTACGGGTTGACTCCTGGTGATGATGATGATGGTGATGATGATGATCATAATGCTGTTATTTAAACTATTTTTTAGTACATATTCTTCGCAACAATAATATTTATATTTTGTTTTCTCTATGTAAACTCTTTCTGATTGTGATTATATATTTTTATGATATACAAGTTTTTTTATGCCATTTTTATATTATTATTATTTTAAAAATAATTTATATTTTTAAAAAAAATCAAAATTTGCAATGGAATCATTTTCCGTCGCAAAAAAACGAAAATTTGTGGCGAAATTGATTTGGATTTGTGACGGAAAAATGATTCTGTCGCAAATTCCGTCTTCTATCACAATTGCGACGATGGTTTTTGCGACGGACAGAATTCCGTCGCAAACGAGTTTTGCAACAGAAAATGGCTATTTTGCGACGGAATTTTTCTATCACAAAACAAGATTTTTTTTTTTTTTTTTGTAATGCAATGAAATTTTCCCTATATTAAAGTTAGGATGTAGACTACATGTAAGAACAACGTCCTTATATCCTTGTACAAAGAACAAATAATTAAAGAAGCAAAGTACTCCTCCCAAACCTCTAAATATAAGACACAATTTGAGGCTATATTTTTCATCCTAGTATTTTTTATCCCTAACTTTTTTCCATTCAAATATAGGGTAATTATAAAGCAAGTCTTATATTCAAGACACAAGGGAGCATCATTCTCTAGATGCCGAGTAGAAAAATCAAGTATCAAGTATCAAATTCGAAAACAAATTAACATAGTCTCTGCACTAATGCATGGGTTATATAACTATATATTTTTGAAATTTTAATAATATAAGAGGTATATTCATCATGTTCATTAATATGAGTCGAACTTATTATAGATTTGATAATGATATATTGATAAATTGATTATAGTTAGGGTTTTGGATGGTTGGGGTTTTGTTACGTACGAGCATTATATATAGAGTATGGTGTGCGCGTGTGTGGGTATATATTAGACATGATTGATTGATACATATAAGAAAGAGTAGCTGAAACAGAAAATTTGATTATAAACTGAGAGCACTTTAAGCTATAGCTAATGAGCTCTTTTGATCAAACACCTACTTCGTACCAACCTCTATATATACGCCACACACTCTCTTTTGCCGGTTCCAAAAGTAGAATTTAGTTTGTAGTACAAATTTTACATATTTAGAAATGTACCGGAGGTAGTACATATATAGGTTTGGTTATATATATTCATGGAATAATCCACAAGCATTAGTGCAGAGACACATGAAGCCTTTGCAAGTGCCACTGAGCGTAACTGTTTATTGCCCTGCGCCCTAACCCTAATGTATGGCCCTTGGAAGAACTTGCTCGGCTTCTTGCACGTCTTTCCTCCATCTTCTCCACCATTTCCTTTGTAAATTATTCATGCGTTAAGTATCAATTTTTCCCCTAAAGTACGCGCCCAGGAGCAATTTTGCCCCTGAAGTTTTAGGCGGAGCAATGTTTCCCCTGAAGTATCAAAACGAAGCAATGTTTCCCTTCCGTTACAAACCCTAACGGTCAATGTTAGTTGACCTAACGTTGACCGTTAGGGTTTCTAATGGAGGGGCAACATTGCTTCATTTTTTATATTTAAGGGGCAACATTGCTACGTTTCGTTAGAGCAATATTGCCCCTGATGTATAAAAAACGGAGCAATGTTGTCCCTCCATTAGAAACCCTAACCGTTGACCGTTAGGGTTTCTAACGGAGGGGCAACATTGCCCTGTTTTGATAATTCAGTGGCAACATTTGGGCGCGTACTTCAGGGACAAAATTGGTACTTCACCCATTATTCATTCATTCATATAAGAAAAATATTGGTGAAGAAGAAGAGGAAGAAAGACTAGGGATATACCACTCTATACCAAATTTTAAGACACTTATATCTCATTCACACAAACAAAGAAAATCATTAAATGGATAATGTGTTTGAAGGGTAAATCTATAGATGAAAACGTAATGCATATATGAATGTAGAGTCGGTAGGTAGAACCAAATTTTTGAAATAAGGATTTGTATTAACGGGCACCGACAATGTATGATTTTTGCAAATGATGGAATTGAAAATAAAAATGAGAGGAGGAGTTGAATTGTTTGATGGTCCCTTGCTTTGGTGCACCTAAACGATCTCATGAGTTGGTTCCACCTTTTCAGGATCATGGTGGATCAAGAAACTAGTTGTTTTGTGGATAAGGGCCACGTGGACCTTCCTTATTTGGGCTCCCGTTCAGGAGACATATGAGCCCAATACGCCAATTTTGGGGCCTACATAATTTTGCATCGACTTTTATTCTTGGAATATGCATGTAAATACATCAATACACCACCAACAACTATTGGGAGCAAATAGTAAGTGATTTACTTTCCCACCACCACGTTCTCGGTTTGAGGCTTGGAAATGGTGAAAATGGTGTTGAGGCTCTTCTCCCACGGCCGTGGGCCCGACGCGGGGCGAAATCCGGATTAGTCGGTTCCGATGAACTGGGTGGGATAAAAAAAAAAAAAACATCAATACACCCACATCTAATTTTGCTCATATTACTTAATGTAGTTGTGTCTTACTTCATTGATATTCATAGTGTCCTTATGTCTCTGTACTAAGAAAATTGGTATTTGGTCAGTGAATAAAATAAAGAAAGGAAGAAAGAAAATTGGTATAGTTGTTTTAAATGTCATGGGTCAAAGATTGTTCGTACAGTATAACAGAAATATCGCATTCAAATTCTATCCACTGCAGACTACTGATTTCAAACCATTTTATTTTTTCCTACTTTTCTGACTTGGACCACTGCTCAATGGATATACTCACACACACGCTTGTGTTCGTTTCTGCTATATATGAATATATATTGAAACTCTACAAAAATGCATCGATATTATGTATAAAAGATAAGAATGTAGCCTCAATGAGTCGGGGGTTCGGTCCCGCGACTTTGTAAGCCATCGAGTGTGTGTCTCTGTGTGTGTGAGAGAGAGAGAGTGTGTGAGATCATTCGTAAAATTAATAGAGAAATATAATTTAAATTGGGAAAATTACTCTCAAGTCCCTGCACAAGACTATGACTACCTAAATGTCTCATGAAATTCGCAAATCATCCGCAACCACAAATTCCAAAACTAAATATGTTTTCAAATGTAACTACGAAAGTTACATAAATACGCTATGACTACCTAAAAATCTCATGAAAACAAAATATGTTTTCAATTGTAATTACAAGAAAAGTACTCCCCCATGATCGCCAACCAGCAACGGATCTCTAGTGGCCAAGGGATGGCCAGCAACCATGGTGTAGGGTAATTTTTTTGGGGATAAAAATTAAGGGTACTTTTTTAATTGTACTTGAAAACATTTTCACAAATTTGAGACTTATGGGTGATTTGTGATTTGGATGGTTCATAATCTTTCCCTTTAAATTTTTAAGTAATTGAAATGACTTTTTTGTTAAGCATGTCGTGTTTGGGCCTGAACTTGGGCCTTAGGGCTGGTGAGCCTCCCTTCTCGTAGGGGTAAAAATAGGCTAAGCCTCTATCAAGAGCCTTCAGCTTAACCTACTTTAAGTCTTGCCTACCCTATTTAGTAAATAGATTAGGTTTAGGCTTAGGCCTTTTGTCAGATCTATTTAAGCAAACAAGTCTGGCCTATTTAGGGCCCGTTTGGATTGACTTAAAAAAAAAGTGCTTTTTTTTTGGGCCCCATGTAGTGCTTTTTTTTTTAAGCTCAAAATTAGAGCTTTTGAAAAAAGCAGCATTTTAACTTTTTTTTGTGACTTTTACTTTTTTAAAAAAAAATCAACTAAACACATAAATTAATTTTTTTTTGAATTAAAAAAGTGCTTTTTTTATGAAAAAAGCTCATCCAAAAGGGCCCTTAGTTTTTTTTTAAAAGTATTATTATGCATAATTATATATAATTTAATCTAAATTAATTTTATAAATAAATTATTTATAAAATTAATAACTCAATCTTAACCTAAGTTTCACATTTCATCATTTACACATGAACTTGATATTTTCATTCATCATTTAATTACATCCACTTCTCTTCTTTTTATAAAGGGTTAAGGTGCGATTTTACCAACGAACTATTGGCTCAGGAGCGTCCAGCACAATTAACTATTAAATGGACCAAAAATACCAACAAACTTTTTAAAAAGGAGCGCTTAGCACAACGCCATTAACACCGTTAACAAAAAGTTAACCCCCGTTATCTAAGGTGCAGATTGGCCAACGAACTCTTATTCCAGAGCGTCCAAAGACAAAATTCTAAATTTTACTAAATTAAATAATTTTTCTCAATTGTCATTATTCAAAACTACTTGTATAGATATCTATGGACAAAAATTATTCATTCTTTAATTTTGTCAAAATTATAATTTGCTAAAATAAACAAAAGTTTTAATTAAAAATATAATTATATGATTTAAATAAAACTCAAGGTGTTTTATATTCTTTTCTTTCGATTTTTCCGTTAACTTAATATCATTATATTCAAGAAAGATAATGTATCGTTGGGAATAAGTTACACGGCAATTGACACAATTGAGCTTTAAGAACTACTAACCTAAATTTCTTGCTATAATTTAAAGAGGGAAATAAATTATACTTATAAATTTAGATTAATAAGACTTATATTTAGAAATAAAATAAAAATAAAAATCACGATAGAGTAAAAATACATACATAAATTTACTCTAATTTATTTGATTAAGAAGTGCACTTTTACATATTTTACTCTAATTCTCTCATATCATTTATCATACATTCTTTTTCTCATAAAAATTATTATTTTATTTTAGAAGAAATTTATGTGAGTTTTATTATAAAAATAAATCATATAATTTTTGGTTTAACATATATAATAAATTATAAAACACCTTGAGTTTTATTTAAATCATATAATTATATTTTTAATTAAAAATTTTGTTTATTTTAGAAAATTATAATTTTGACAAAATTAAAGAATGAATAATTTTTGTCCATAGATATCTATACAAGTAGTTTTGAATAATGACAATTGAGAAAAAAATTATTTAATTTAGTACAATTTAGAATTTTGTGTTGAGCGCTCCTAGAATAAGAGTTCGTTGGCCAATCTGCACCTTAGATAACGGAGGTTAACTTTTTGTTAACGGTGTTAATGGCGTTGTGCTGAGCGCTCCTTTTTAAAAAGTTTGTTGGTATTTTTGGTTCACTTAATAGTTAATTGTGCTGGACGCTCCTGAGCCAATAGTTCGTTGGTAAAATCACACCTTAACCCTTTTATAAATAGAGGTGACAATGCTAGCTCACTACTTCTTCCTCGATTTGTGTCATTTGATGCAACATAATAATTACAGTAAGTTTATTTTAGTTATGTCCAAATGAAAGTAATCTCAATAGGAAGAGTTTGTCTCATTTTATGCAAGAAAAATAAGAAGTAAAATCTAGTTTTACATGTCACTTGTCATGATTGGTTAATTTTAAAAAATGTATCTCTTTAGTCAATAGATGATTGATTTTTCTTATTCCTACTTACTCAGACAATTGTTGCTACTATGTGTTCTTTTCTTTCTCTTACTAACTTTTTTATTTCATATAAGAACGAATCCCTAAACTTTTAAAACATAATGTAAGCTTTTAAATAGGTTTGATTAATTATATATGAACTCATATGCATAGACTTTAAGCCTATTTAAAGATTTATATTTTAAATAGGTTTTAGGACTTGTCTGGCTTTTTGAAGCCTCCCGCTCAAGCATAAAAAAAATCCTACATACAGGTTCAGCCGCAGGCCCATGTCTATATAGCTAAAACCTAGTTTAGCCAAGCCTATTTTCATCCGTTGACCATGAGTGTTTGGGATTTATTCCTCTCTTGTGTAATTGTCTTACTGATGTAATTGGCTTTTAGCCAGCTTTATCATAATTTAAAAAAAAAAAAAACAGAGAGAGAGCCTATTTTCATCCCTACTTCCCATTGCTTTCAGTGTATATATATATATATATATATATATATATTAAAAAAAAACCTGTTTTGCTTGGGACGTGACACGTGAGGTTCTTATCGAAATGCTGCTATTGCAAAAAGGCTACTAAGACTTGGAATGATTCAAACTGTATATGTGTGTGTAAATGTAAAAACGATTTTTGATATCGGCTCACAGCTGTTTCAGTCCATTTGCAGATAATAAAAAACTTCTATATATCAATGAATAATCATACACTCTTGTTTCCAGTATTCATATATGTGCCCTCTTTTGGCCCTATAAAATAAACTTGGTTAAGTTAACACTTGGGAATTAACTGCATCTAATATTCTCGCAGAGATTAAAAAATGAGGGGAAATTGCTAAAAAAATGCCTCATTACAAAATTTATTGAATGAAATTACTGACTTTTTTTTTAATGACACACGTACAACCTATCACACTTGAAGAAAATGTGCACAGCAGCCACAGCTGAAAAAGATTTATACCTATTGAAGATGAATCACACCTGCCCAAGGACCCACATCCTTATGCTTTTGCTTTGATACCATGTTAACAAGTACAATTGGAGAAGTAATTAGAGAAATAATATGAAGAAGTTGAAGAATCTTGTATTAATCTCAATAAAAGCAATATGCTCATACAAGTTATAATTCACATGGATTATCTTTATCTACCCTCACTTGAGGGAGATAACCCACAAACACTAACTTTAGGGATCTAGGAGGGACTTCCCTCTCTAAAGAGAGAGACTCAAATTAACCTCTCTTTAACATGATGAAGATCTAACTATCTAACACATCTAAACCACAATGACTAGACCCTTTATATAATAAGGCCTTAACCAACTATTTAACTAATTACCCTATAATTCTAACAGTATTAATGTAGAGTCTGTAGAACCAAATTTTTGAAATAAGGATTTTTATTTACGGGCACCGACAACGTATGACTTTTTGCAAAGGACGGAATGGAAAATGAGATGGATGAAAGACTGATTAAAATACAAAGCAGTAAATATACGAGAGACTTTTGGAGGGGGACTTGAATTGTTTGATATGATGGTTCCTTGCTTTGGTGCACCCAACGATCTCATGAGTTGGTTCCACCTTTTCAGGATCATGGCGGATCAAGAATGTAGTTGTTATATAATTTGTTTTAAATGTCATGTGCTATATATAATAAAATAATAGAGATATCGTAATCTAATTCTATCCCCTGCTGACTACTGACTTCAAACCATTTTATCTTTTCCTACTTTTCTGACTTGGACCACACTGCTCAATGTATACTCACACACACACCCACAATAATGTTCGTTTCTGGAAAAATATTGAAACTCTCTACAAAAATGCATCGATATTATGTATATAAGATAAGAATGTAGCCTCAATGAGTGAGGGGTTCGGTCCAGCAGCAAAAGTTGACTTTGTAAAACATCGAGTGTGTCTGCAGGAGATGAGATATATATACATCTCATTTCAATATTTATTTATTTTAAAAATATTAAGTTAAAAAAGAATTTAAATATGCAAGAGTGTGTCTCTGTGCGTGGGGGAGAGAGTGATCATTCGTAAAATTAATAGAGAAATATGATTTAAATTGGGAAAATTACTCTCAAATCCCTGCATAAGACTAAGACTACCTAAATATCTCATGAAACTCACAAATCACCCGCGATCACAAATTCCAAAACTAAATATGTTTGCAAATGTAATTATGAAAATTACATAAATACGCTATGAATACCTAAAAATCTCATGAAAACAAAATATGTTTTCAAATGTAATTACAAGAAAAGTACTCCGCTAGGATCGCCAACCAGCAACGGATCTCTAGTGGCCAAGGGCTGGCCAGAAACCATGGTGGAGGGTAATTTTTTTGGGGCTAAAAATCAATTAAGGGTATTTTTGTAATTGTATACTTGAAAACATTTTTACATTGTGGGTGATTTGTTGATTACATGAGACCTTTTGGATAGTTCATGATCTTTCTCCCTTTAAATTTTTAAGTAATTGAAATGTTTTCGTGGCTGCCTTTTCCAACATAAGTATCTTCTCTAAGTCTTACTTTGGATGTGAGGGTCTTATCCAAATTCTGCTATTACAAAAAGGCTACTAAGACTTGGAATGATTCAAATTGTGCGTGTGTGTTAATGTAAAAACGATTTTTGATATCAGCTCACAGCTGTTTCAATTCACTTGCAAATAATAAAAAACTTATATATGTCATTGAATAATCATACAATCTTGTTTAATTTTTTCACGTCTGAATGGGGTGAGATTTGAGAAACTATCAAAACCAAGACAAGCTTAAAAAATTCTTTACAAAATTAATTACATATTAGTGTTATAAAATTTGAACTCGCATTTGTTTTTATGGCGTATGAGTTTTATTCTTACCAATTAAATCAATTTTTTATACACACCAATTCAATCTATTATTGTGGATAATAATTATACAAATTTATAACTAGTGCTAGTACTTTTTTCCATTTTAGTTAAGATTTTTTATGTCAACATTTTGGTTAAGATTTAAATTGAAATGTTTTACAGTATTAATTAAGACATCAACTTCAGCACCATTAAATCAGTCCTCATCAACAGCCCCATTTGCTCAAGATATTTCTTCCCTTATTTTTATGTAATGTAATGATTGAATTAAATTGCTAATCATCATAAGTAGAAAAAGTGCCATGAGAAAATTAATACTCGTATATTTATTCCTACTAAAAATAGAAAAATAATACTACCTCAGGTCCTAAATATAAATCCTGATTGACTTTTAGGGAAATTAATGAAGCTAATTATACTACTTTAAAGTATTTATATTTATCATTTTTTTCTCTAAAACAATTTGTTTGACTTGTAAATTGATATATAATTTAATCATATGATGTGGCTAAGTAACTTATTTTGTTTCATTAACATCTTCTAAAAAAAAGTCAATTATGCTTTATATTTAGAACCAGAGGGAGTTGGTACACGACATTCCTTTGCTTTATTATATAGGGTTTATCGTTTGTCATGTCACTTGACATAAGGTTATGTCAAGTCACCCCAAAACTACGCCATTTTGGGAGTTCATTAATTCCCTTAACCCCAAAACGACGTCGTTTTGGGAGTTAGGGGAATTAATGAAGGATGTTTTGGTAAAATTTATGTAATAACTATAAAAACAAAAATACCAAAATATCCTTCATTAATTCCCCTAACTCCTAAAACGACGTCGTTTTGGGGTTAAGGGAATTAATGAACTCCCAAAACGACGTAGTTTTGGGGTAACTTGACATAACCTTATGTCAAGTGACATGACAAACGATAAACCCTATTATATATTATATTTATACCACTTCCCTTTATTACAAGTTATCATATTTAAGAAGGCATAGATTAGTCCTTATTAAAAGTCACAGAATGAATATATTAATTATTATTTTTTAAAATATTTTCCACATTTAATACATTATTTATTATAACTTTTATGACTTGTTGGATGTAATTCATGGTATTAAATATAGATAAATTTGTAAGGACCGATGATTGGTTTAGATTCGTAAAGAAAGCATTCTACTGAGCAATGATAAAGCAACTAAGGATGGAATAGAACTATATATGATTGTTGAGACAGAAACTAGATTGAATAGCCATCGCTGTTAAGAACAACTGAGATCCAATGAGAATTTGTGCGTAGCTTCTGGTCTTTGACATAAAAAAAGAAGGTTGTAATAACCAAAGGGGCATGTGAGAATTTCGACCTAGCTAGTGGAACAAGAAAGACATGGATCTATATTCAATATGCAATCAAAGGATTTCTCCAAATTCCCCATGCTTTGTTTTCGCTCCGCTCATGTGTGGCACTCCTTGCTCGCGGAGCGGCATACCGAAAAAAGAAAGGTTTTAAAAAAGACAAAATGAATAACCAAATTTTTTGTCTTATAGAAAAAGTGAAATCGGTTGTTAAGGATGAGTTGCTTGCTAAATTGCTGTCTTCCTTTTGTGATCTCCCAATTTTAGATAGTTCCGGTAAAGATTGGTCTGTAAAGACAGGAATTCCCCCCGTTGTCTTCATATCTTCTATTCAAAAAAATCTCTTTATCGACGACCTGGATCGCGAGGTTGAAGTACGGTTCCCTAACCTTCAATATGCCCGCTTTCTAGCACTTCTAGCTTTGAAAAGATGGGTGGTGCTGTGTAATGATTGATAATAATATGGGTTGGACTGAGTGTGGTTCATTATCAAATGATGGGCCAGGCCCACACGAAAGAGTAAGAGAGTTAAGAAGAAAACGTGGAAACTCAGGGATATGGGATTTGAGGATCTATAAAAGAATCATAGTTATAAGGAGAAGGTGTGATTGTTATTTTGAATATTTCCCTTTGTAACTCTCTTTGTGGTCCCCCTATTCTCTACACTTCTCACTCTTTTCTGTTATCTGCTTACTATATTAGCTTGTTCTCATTTGCATTTACAATTCCCTATGTAACTACTGGGTGATTTTCAATATATGATTGCACTATTCAAATAGAAGTCATCTCTTCTATATCGATTTAATTTACAATCATAACATTTTCAATAATAGAGGGTGTGATTGTTATTTTGAATATTTCCCTCTGTACCTCTCTCTGTGGTCCCCCCTATTCTCTACACTTCTCATTCTTTTCTGTTATTTGCTGACTATATTAGCTTGTTCTCATTCGCATTTACAATTCCCTATGTAACTGCTAGGTGATTTTCAATATATGATTGCACTATTCAAATAGAAGTCATCTCTTCTATATTGATTTAATGTACAATCATAACCTTTGGTGCTTCCATTGAGTCTATGGCTGAGAGCACGAGATTTAAAGATCTACAACATGAGCAAAATAAGGCCAGTGAATTTTTGGAAGAAGCTCATACCTGTTTTACACGTTTAGAAAGCTTCATGGAAGCTGTCATGATCAATCTCGAGAATCTTGACCGAAAATTTGAGAGCGCTGACTCTGGATCAAAGTCAGAATCCCCACATTCCACCACGCCTCCACCTCAGGGCCTTTCTTTTCACCTGATGAACTGCCAGATGAAGCTCGACTTCCCTCGCTTCGATGGTTTAGAGGCATTATAGTGGGTTTTCAAGACTGATTAGTATTTCAGATACTTTGACACCCCGAATACCCAATGTTTGGTGATAGCTTCGATTCACTTTGATGGTGATATTTCACCATGGTTTCAAATGATGGAAAAGGCCAAACGCCTCCCCATTTGGGCCACTCTAACACAAGCCATAGAGGAACAATACATACCTTCTCAGTTCGATTGTGCTCGCACTCAACTTTTTGAACTCTTACAGCAGGGTAAATTGGAGGTTTACAATACTCATTTCATGGCTCTTGCCAATCGTACCATGGACATTCCTGAACCATCTATGTTGGACCGTTATATTGGTGGTCTAAAACCAGAGCTCTGTCGAGACATTTTGGTGCAAAAACTAGCGTTTGTATTACAAGCTATGACACTGGCAACATTGTTTGTTGAGGCATCAGAATGGGGAAAACCCACTAGAACCCAGGGCCTGAGCCATTTTTCTAATGCAAATTCGACATATAAGGGAACCTCAGCTTCCCCATACGTGTTGAGCAGTTCCTCGCCCATGACTAGCGGCGGCAGTAAAACCAACTTACCACCATTGTTACCGACGCCGACAACGACTCACTTACCATTAGAACAGATGAGACTTGCAACAATGCAAATCCGGCGAGAGAAGGGTTCATGCTACACTTCTGACGAGAAGTTTTCACCAACTCATCGATGTGCAAAAAAAATAACTAATGATAATGGTTGAGGAGGATGAATCGATAGAACCAGAGCCCGACAACGACATGATCAATGGTACATTACACCATTTATCACTACCATCTTCGAAAGGCACTCCTGGTGCTACCATGATCCAATTCACTGGCATGATGCACGGCATGGAAATCCAAATTCTGCTTGACAGAGGGAGCTTTGATAATTTCCTTTATCCTCATGTCGTTCAACAATTCAATTTGACGGTAGAATATACCAAAGAAGTACGTATATTATGCGGCATTGGGCAGATTATGCGTACTAATCAAATGGTGAAAGATGTCTGTGTCTGAATCTATGGATATAACTGTCTTTATCGATGCTCATTTTACCAGTCGTCGTCGTAGATATGGTGATCGAAGCTGGGTGGTTAGCGACTTTGGGCCCTCATGTCACCGATCATGGTACCTCCACCATCAAACTCTTGACCAACGACCAATGGGTGACACTTAAAGGATCTCGTTTGGTTCGGATGAATCGAAATCTCTGCATTCATCCGAGAATCCTCACCTAGACGATCGCTAGAATTTATCCGAACAGGGCATCTCACTGCAATCGCACAGCAACTGTCTATCGACTCAATCTTCTACCTCATGCATGTATTCAATCTTCTACCTCATGCATGTATTCATTCTGTTTTTCATGTTTCCTTGTTAAAGCGATTTGTGGGACCACCAGATGTATCCTCTACCATTCCATTACCTTTACTATCAGTACTAGAAGGCCCAATCATTACTCCTACAAAGGTTATGGATTCACAAGTTATACAAGATGGCAATATGTGGATTAAGCAAGTTTTGATCTAGTGGGATGGATCACAATATGATACATGGGAATCTGCCTCTGAGATATCTTTATTATATCCTAACTTGGAGCTTGAGGACAAGGTCTCAATCAATGGAGAGGGTAATGTAATGACTGATAATAATATGGACTGGACTGAGAGTGATCCATTATCAAATGATGGGGCCAGGCCCACGTGAAAGAGTAAAAGGGTTAAGAAGAAAACATGGAAACTCATAGATATGGGATTTGAGGATCTATAAAAGGATCATAGCTATAAGAAAAGGGTGTGATTGTTATTTGGAATATTTCCCTCTGTACCTCTCTCTATGGTCCCCCTTATTCTCTGACTTCTCACTCTTTTCTGTTATCTTCTTACTGTTTTAGCGTGTTATAATTCCCTATGTAACTGTTGGGTGATTTTCAATATATGACTGCACTATTCAAATAGAAGCCATCTCTTCTATATTGATTTAATTTAAAAATCATAACATGCTGCTTTTCGACAATAAAGATATTGATTCAATCCTCTTTCTGTAAAGTAAGGCAAGGAACTTCAATCCATGGTGGAGGAAGGTTTGAAGGAAAACTAATATTGAATTAAGTCCGAGTATTGATGCCTTTTCCAAGAAACGAAAGAAAGAAGCCTATTTTCCGTTTCTTTCTCATGCTTCATACCCCATATTTATTCTTAAGGTAAGGTAAAGGGCCAGGCATGGTGGGCTAGGAGCATTTTGCTGGCAATCTTTTTGGCTTAACCAATCAGTCTTATGTCCTCCGAGTCGGATTGTGTTTTAACTGAAAGAACTTCTTGCGCAATTCATGAGTTTTTGTTGTTATGACCAGAAATTGTTTCTTGATTTCCATTTCAAATTGTTCTCTAGACTTTTTATCAATATGAGGTGCTAAGGTAACTGGATAGCTAACAACTACCTAAAAGAACTTGATGGATTCGATCAATAGACTTATAAAAGGATTCCATTCCAGCTCAAACTACTGGCTAAGACAGTCCTCTATCGACAGCAAAGCACTGGTATAGACCAGGTTAAGTATTACAGGTAAGGAATGATAGGAGCCCATCAATAGCAACGGCTCGAGCACACGTTAGCGAAAGAACAAGCAAAATCCCGAGCACATGTCTCAAGCCCTCGAGCTGACGCTTGAGCCGCTTCACACATTTTTTAAATTTTGAGACAAAGTCAACCTAATTAACCACCTATCGTTCAAAACATATATATATATATATATATATATATATATATATACACACACACTTTATAAGTTATTAAAGATTTCAATATAATTATAGGAGTGTATAGTAGCAGAAGACATGGTTGTGAAGTGATAAGAAAGGGAAGCTTCAAATATATAGAAAGTGAAATACAAAGAGAGAGAGAGAGAGCATAAAGGCAATCGAGTAAGCTAACAAGTGCATCTCATACTTTTACACCTCATCATGCATGGGGATGCCTATTGATGAGCTTATTTCATCAAACACCACCTACGTACGTACGAACCTATATGTGTGTGTGTGTGTGTGTGTGTGTGTGTGTGTGTGTGTGTGTGTGTGTGCAGGGGCGGAGGCACACTAGAGCCAATGGGGGCAAGTGAACCCATAAAAAATTTAAAAACTATATATTTTGTGAAGGAATATCATTACAATTGGTCTGATTTGGTTAATTGGTTAAAGCATTGGCCATATGAGTTAGAGGTCCCGGGTTCGAACACGCCTTGTTATCTTTTTTTTTTGGGCAATTTCATTTTCCCACATACCCACCATTTCCTTTCTTCAATTCAAACCTCACATTCGACCTCTTCCTTCGCTGCATCTCCCGATCACCTCTCCTCCGCCAGCTATCCCGATTTCGACCAACCTTCCACCGTCAACAGCCATCCCTCCTTCCGTCAATGCCCAACCCTAAACCCTAAATCATTCCGCAAATTTCGCCCCCAAATCGATCCACCATTGGAACAAGTAAGATCCATGGGAACCCTCCTCTACACTTCAGTATTTCTGCCTTTATTTGACTTAGAGGTTCATCTTTCTTCGAGAAAACGTGTTTCTTAGATTTCGTTTTTGTGGGGCCCCGCATGCCATTCCATTCTTTGTATTGTTGCGGGCAAGGCATTTGATTTCATGTTGCTGGTTTTATTGCTACTACACACACTTACAACCTATATCAGAAAAATGAAATCACAATCGTTCTTGGGTAAATTGCACGTTACTCGTCTCTTCTGTGTGTTGTTTGTCAATAGAAATTGATAGGAATGCCACGAGTAAGAAAGTTGAACTTGTGCCAAATTATGTGCGGTTAAAAATTCATCTCTTATTTACATGCATGCTGCTTGTGCATTGAATTGGGTTTGATGACATTTGCTTTATGGTTCAACTTACATCATGTGTTCTTAGTGAAAGCCTCTTTGTGTAGATGAAATATTTGGAAGATTGGGCTCTCTTGGATCGGGGATACTCTAGCTCACTCTCAGGGGCTATTGAGGCCTTAAAGGCTAGCACTCTCCGCCTGCCAGTTGTTGGCGGGGCAAAGGTACTATCTTTAAGCTTCTTGTTCATTCCTCTATTCCTTGAAAGAGTGATGCTGTTAATATAGCATATTTTGATATGAAAAGAAAGCTTTGTATTTTGCTTCAGGAAGATGTGCTGAATGTGAAGGATGCCATTTGTTCCGCAATGGATGTGATGCAGGCGATGGCATCGTCTATATGTTTGTTGTCCCCGAAGGTACGTGTATGTGTATGTTAGTCCTGGTTGATTTTAATTTTAGAGATGTGGGATTAGGATGTGCACTAGCAAATTGTTAATCGACTCAAAGCATTTCCCCTCCTGATCAAGGTGGGAAAACATCCAAGTTTTCTGTCATATAAACTCTTGCTTTGTGAGGTAAACGAGCTGTAATTAGGGCATAGCATGATTCATCAATAACGACACCAGTTACTGGTTTATTAACTTAAATATATATTGGTTAGCCTCATCATGGACACTGACTAATGAGCAATGGCCAATTGAAAAATATGTCCCTCAAACTTTGTTGTAGTTAACCATTTGATGACTTAAAATTTCGCATGAAGTGAAGAATCATTCTTATCTCCTCTTTCTACCGTTTTCCATCTTTTGCCCTGCGCGCGTGAGGCTGAATGCATTTAGTGTTGTCGATGTGCTTCCCGGCACCCATGATTTGCATAACAAGAGGAGAGAAAAAATAATGATGTTTGTTGTGCTCTATAACTCATGTGCCCACCAGGAATATTTTGACATTTCTATGAACTAAATCCCACTGATCTTGTCAGTAAGGCAGAGAAAAGAGGTGGATAGATACTAATTTACTCTATTCTTTGTCTATTTCTCTGCACTCTGAAGTCTTAGGATGGTTATCAATAGTCTTAGGATGGTTAACAAATGTTATGTGGTTCTTTGTGGTGACGTGATTGCACGCAAGTCCTTTTGAATATGCTAAAAGTATTTGCATATTACATTGTATAGGTTGGACAAGTAAACTCGCTATTGTTTGAAGCTGCTAATTTGAGTTCGAAAGAACTTGCTTTGCTGGAGGAGTGCAAAAATCTGTTGTCAATCATTGCAGCTCTGCAGGTAAATTTTGCGTATGGATCTCAAGTATGGAAACTTACTATACATGGGAGAATCTAGGATTCATTAGGTGGGGGCCAAATTGAAAGTTGAATAGGCTATGGATAAGGTTATCATGATGAACTGAGAAGTCTTTGTGAGGGTCCTCCTTCAATTAGATGGCTTGCATTCACTGTCGTTCCCATTAGTGAAAGTAATTGACTCTTGCTTGTTTTAAGAAGCTAGATCAATATTGTTGGGTTAGTTTATATACTGAACATTAATGGGTTAGTTTAAACATGTTCCCTAGTCTTGTCAAACTTTTTTCCTTCCAGAAAATGACAACGATACAATCTTAAATCATTTAAAACTTTTCTTTAAAAAAAAAAATTTCGGGGGCGCTGCCCCTGAACCCCCAAACCCCTACACTAATTGTGCACCCATAAACTCTAAATCCTAGCTCCGCCACTGTGTATGTATGTATCTAACATTGATTATGATGAGCATAATATACTCATCATGCATAAGTGCAAACGCACTTGAGGCCTTTGCAAGTGCCGCTGAGCAATCCTTCGCTTCTCCTACACAGATAGCCACACTGTGTGTTCCCTGTCGTCCCAACGCATCCTCAATTGCTTGGCTTCTCGCACGTCTTCACCACCATTTCTTCTGTAGTATATATCATTCATTCATAAATATAAGAAAAATATTGAACAAGAAGAAGAAGAAGAAAGACCCGGGATACACATATTTATATATAGAAAGAGAGAGACTTACGAGCAGTCAAGGGAAGGACGAGAATGGAAAACACAACAAGTGACTTCCTCTCCATAATGTCTAGCTTCTTCGATCTACTACTTAATGAGTGTGTGTGTGATACATTAGGAAGAAGAGAAGGTTGGTATTTATAGAGTAGGGGGTGGCTGCTGCCCCGCTGCCTCTTAAAAAAATCACTCCTTCCCCAATTTTTGTTTGCCGTTATTTTTTATCATTAATTTTCATATAAAACAAAACGAATGACATTTTGATATGTTATGAGTAAAGAATTGATATTATTTTCAATTTTTTATGCTTTTTTAAAGATTTAATACTCCTAATAAAAAAAAAAAACCTACACAAGTTTAAAGTAATATATCTTTAAAAAATCATAAAAATTTAAAAACAACACCATTTTCTATCTATAAGATATTAAAATTTCAATATAAAATCTAATAATTAAAAGAAAAACAGAAAAGGAATTAGGAAAGGGTGATTTTTTAAGGGTAGGACCCAAGGGCGGCAGCCCCCGCTGCCCGTATTTCATAGGGCAAGTGAGGTTGGAAAAGTATTGTGTCTAATGATGTGATCCACTTTGTATTTTGCAGTTAGACGCGATGGCACGCAACCTCAAGAGTCAAGGCTTGTGAATATATGGTCCATACAATTCCCTCCACGTAAACTTACTCGTCTATGACTATGCTACTTCTTTGATCCGTGGTGACCCACATATTTATATAGCTCAATCTAGTATATAACCTATTTGGACAATAATCCTACCTTGGATTCTTAAAGATAAAATATAGAAAACTAAATTAAAAATCTAGTTAAATTAGTTATTTGTGATAAATAGAAGTTCATTATTTTAAAATACATTCTTTAATCATTATTCTCGTCGATAAAAACTTCCTTAATATATGTAATCAATTAGATTAATTATTTTGAAATGAAACTTATACACATTGGAGTTAAAGTGGATTAAGGTCTTATATTTAAAACTAAAATAAATCCCGAAGATATTATAATTAATGTCATCTTTTATTTGATCAAGGGGATCCCCAGACTACTTTGAACTAGAGACTAATCTCTTTTGTGAGGCTTCGATACAAAGAGTTTTTGTCTCTTTCAACAAGTATGTTTCCCAAAACTCAAATATGTATTCTCCTCTTTACGGGTGAACCAGCAACTTAACCAATGTCATTTTCAGCTTCCATGACCTAATTTGGGGAAAAACATAAGCACTTTAACTATTTTTTTAATCAAATGAGGATTTGTTTTTCTTTTCTCTACATAATTCACCTTATAACTAATTCATGTTATTATTATTATTTTTAATTTAAAATTTACTTGTTCTTATCTCCTTTGAAGAAAATAAATCAAGTACAAGTTTAATTTTGTATTTTATTTTTTCAATATATATGGGTAATATCATAGAAATTTAAGAACTTTCATTCTGTCCTTAACAATTATCTAAAAATATCTTATATAAAACAGAACATGCGGACCCATATATTAAAATTAGGATGTAGATACTTGATAATTGAATATTTTATACACTTATTTTTGTCTCTTGAGTAATAACTTAGGACCCTTTATCTAATAAATAATGGCTTTTATGTTTATTTGGGCCTTGGGCCTTTTATTGCATTTTAGCCATTTTTAATAATAAAATTCCAGTTTTGTATTACTTCACTATTTCTACCATAACTCTTGAACCAGACATCGGATTTGCCTCATTTTTGTCTCATATTTCAGATGATTCAGAGAGCTACAATTGTTATGAAGACATCAAGAGCCAATTCGGTCAAGAGGGCGGCCGATTTTGGAGCCGAAGTCGGATGCACAATTCTGGATATTATTTGGACCCGAATTTTGTAATTTAAGTCCAATTTTATTTTATTTCTGTTTTGGGCTAAAACTATTAGGGCCCATTTTCGTTTTAGGTTATTTTTAAGTAAGGCAGCCGCCAAAAACAGGAGGCATTCACGAATTCACGATTTTGACATTAGGGTTTCACGATTTTATGCAAATTCTCTCTACTGATTTTCGCATTCGCATGTTCTTAGGGTTTTTCGCGTTCTTCATCTTTTCTTCAGTTCCAGCCATGCTCGGCTAAACCCCCTGTGATTGACCCAACGATGAGGATTCCATGATTCGTCCAGAGAACTTGTGCCTAATCGGTAACTTAATCAATTCTGTTTTCATCTTATCGGATTCGAATTCTGGAAATAGTTCGAATATTAGATTTAATATTCGGTTTGGTTCATCCCAAGGACTGAATTCGGACTAGGTTTTAGTGTTGCTGTGCGATTGCACAGTGATACGCCACTGTTTGAATAAATTCTAGACGATCTCCTAGGTGAGGGATTCTCCGGATGAATGCGAGATTTCGATTCATCCGAACCAAATGTGATTAGTTATATTTCGTTCAATGATGCATGATTCTGGAATCGAATGTTGGGTTGGTCGTTTTTAATGCATTTAAGTCTATCAACGTTTTCTATCTGTTTCTACATAGTTACATTTATTTCAATTTATTTCGTTTTAATCTGAAATCATAAAACCCTAAAACCCCAATTTTACCATTACATTTCCTTTGTTGTTGTTAATCAAACCCGCTGCAAGTTCGTTGGGAAACGACCCAGGTTCCCTAATTCTGCAAATCATTAATCGAACTTGGTTTATTTTGGGAGACACGGCAAATCTCTTTCCAAATTTGGCGCCGTTGCCGGGGAATTTGCATCGGTTTGATTAGTAACAGATTGTAAATAGCTAGGGTTTAGGTGGTTCGGGTGGTCGGATAGGAATTTTCTGACTCTGATCACTCAAACCAGGTCTTATTCACAAGGAATTGGGCGTTCTAAGCAAGAGTCACTTCCTAAAAGGAAGTGAGGTCTCACCTATTTTCCCCAAATTCCAACGTTTAGACCACTTTTTTTGCTGTGAGTTCCCCAATAGTCTAGGAGTCGCCTGTCCAAGTCCCAAAAATTTTAAAAATGATTTGATACTGTTTCTGGACTTGTTTAGGTCAATTTCTAGCATAGGTTTTCGCTTTGTGTGTTTTGTCTTTATGTCTCTTAGTGTTTTCCACTTTTTACCACCCCTTGTGGCATTTTGATAGTGGCCATTCGGATTGTGTCCATTCTATTGATCTTTCTGACTGTGATTCTGATAGTATTTCTGATAATCTTGTGTCCACTAACTCAGACATTATGGCAGGAGAACAGGCAAATCATCATACTTTGAAGGAATTGGGTGCACCTGATGTTAATTATCAACCTTTGTGCATCCAATATCCTGATCTTGCTGCTAACTTTGAGCTTAAATCTGGTCTAATACACTTGTTGCCTAAGTTTCATGGTCTTGCAGGTGAGTGCCCCATTAAGCATTTGAAGGAATTCCATGTAGTGTGCGGCCACAATGAAGCCACATGCCATTCATGAAAATCATATCAAGTTGAGAGCTTTTCCTTTCTCATTGGAAGGTGGAGCCAAGGATTGGTTGTTGTACCTTGACCCTCATCTATTGGGAGCTGGACTGATATTCGAGAGGATATTCCTAGAGAAATATTTCCCTTCCTCAAGAGCAAGCTGCGATTAAGAAGGAGATTGGCAACATTAAACGGATCATTGGGGAGACTATGCATGAGTATTGGGAGAGGTTCAAAAGGTTATGTGCAAGCTGTCCACACCATCGAGATATACGAAAAGACTTGATCAACTCTTTCTATGATGGTCTATCACCGGTAGACAAAGGGTTGGTTGATGCCTCTAGTGGTGGAGCTATGAGTAACAAGACACTGAAGAAGCCCGAGAATTGATATCCATTATGGCGAGATAACTCTCGGCGGTTTGGCACTAGGGCCAATAGTACTCATTTACCATATTCAAGCCCCGAGTCCGAGTATGATTCTCAGAGATTAGAGACCAGACTTGATGATTTGACCTCCCTTGTGAGGCAATTGGCAGTGACACAGATAGTGCAGTCTGCCCATTCTCAGCATGGGTACTCTTGTGGGTTTTGTTCTGACCCTTATCACTCTACTGACTCTTGCCCTACTTTGCATGATCCTGCCTATCAAGACCAATCAGTAGCTGCAGTGGGTGTTTTTCCGGAAGGCCACAATACCAACGAGAATAATGCTTTCTCTAATACATACAATCTGGTTGGAGAAATCACCCCACTTTATTTGGAATCAAAATCGGAACCGAGTAACCGGTATCGGCGAGTGCAGGAATTACCGGCGAGAGGCCGTACGGACCACGAGACTTTCCAACAACATCGCACCCCCTTTGCCTTTGCAAGCACCACCTCCTCGACCGGCCATATGTCCACCTCCGGGGCGGCGCAACAAGAGCTAGTAGTAGTAGTGGTGGTGGTTCCTCACTTGAAGATATGATGAAGCAATTTGTCACGGCCAATATGCGGTTCCAACGACAAGCGACACTTCCATTCGAGTTTGCAAATGCAGATTGGGCAATTGGCAACATCATTGAACCAGCTTCAACCTCGGGGATCCAACTCCCTTCCTTCACAAACAATTCCCAATCCTAAGGGAAATGTGAGTGCTATATCACTACTGATGCGGCAAGCAATTGGAGGGACCTTAGCAAGGCTGAAGATGTGACTTCCACATCGGAAAGCGAGTCGGGAAATGTGAAGATTGACTCGAAAGAAAAAGTTGTGCAGCAAGGTGAAGAGGAAGACATTCCTATCCCTCTTCCTTTCCCTCGAGAGCAGTTCAATCCAAGAAGTTGGCGAAAAGGCACAAGAGAAGGATATACTTGAGACATTCGAGACGAGTAGAGATCAACATTCCTCTCTTAGATGCGGTTAAACAAATTCCTAAATATGCCAAGTTTCGAAGGAGTTGTGCACCAACAAGAGGCGGCGAAGGGAATGAGCGAGTGAGTTTGAATCGAAATGTGTCGGCACTCATCCAACCTACCATGCCTCGTAAATGCAAAGATCCGGGGACATTTTCTATCCCTTGCCTTATTGGTAACTATAGATTTGATGATTGCATGCTAGATTTAGGTGCTTCTATTAATGTCATGCTGCATCTGTTTATAGATCTCTTGGTCTTGGTCCCTTGCGTCCAGCTGGTGTCATTGTTCGGTTAGCTAATAGGAGAAATGCCCATCCTTCGGTTTAGTTGAAGATGTATTAGTCAAAGTTAATGAATTGATATCCCTGTGATTTTTACATCTTGGATATGGAGGCTGAGTCTCCTAGTAGTAGGTCACCAATCATTCTAGGGAGACCTTTCATGAAAATAGCTAGGACTAAGATAGATGTGCATTACGGTACTCTTTCCATGGAGTTTGGTGATATATCGTGAATTTCAATATCTTTGATGCCATGAAATATCCTAGGGAAGAGCATTCCGTCTTACGTATTGATGTGATTGATGATCTTGTGGATGATGTTCTTAATGGTTGGTGTCTTGATTATCCTTATTTTTCATCGAGAGTGATACCCCATTTGTGCATGCGATGATAATGAATGGTGCTCTTTTTGCAACAATTTGGTTAAGGCGCATTGTTTGGTGATTCGATTTGCTTGATGATTCTACATTACTTGTAGACTCGATATTGATTCGAGTTTGAGCTTCATCCCGATCCTAACGTGCATCCCGATTCGATTTTGATGAGCTTAATTCGATTTTGATGAACGAATTCGATGTTAACCTTGAGCTGTATAGACACAATCCTTCTGCTTGTGCTTCTTTGAATACGGTTTCAGGTATTCCCAGTGTGATGACATCGAGTTGTTGCAACAACCACCCAAGCTTCTCCCTCCACCGAGCAACCGCCCAAACTAGAGTTGAAATCCCTTCCGGACCATCCAAGTATGCATTTACGGAGGTGAATGAGCGGTTGCCGATCATTGTGGCAAATAATCTTATGCCGGATCAAGAAGAGAAGCTGCTAAGCTTATTGAGGGCGAACAAGAAAGCCATTGGGTGGACATTGGTGACATAGTTGGCATTAGTCCTTCTATGTGCATGCATCGGATTCTATTGGAAGAGGACTCTAAGCCGGTGAGGCAACCCCGAGACGCCTTAATCCTCTTATCCTTGATGTGGTGAAGAAAGAAGTCACTAAGCACGCAAGCTGGCATCATCTATCCCATTTCGATAGCCGTGGGTTAGTCCGGTCTGGTGGTTCCTAAGAAATCCGGAGTCACTTGTGGTAGCCAATCAAAAGTATGAGCTCATTCCTACTCGAGTTCGAATAGTTGGAGAGTTTGCATTGACTATAGAAGACTCAACCAAGCCACTCGCAAAGATCATTACCCTCTACCCTTCATTGATCGGATGTTAGAGCGATTGGTGGTAAGTCTCATTACGCTTCTTGGATGGCTACTCTGGATACTTCCAGATCCATATTGCTCTGAGGATCGGGAGAAGACGACCTTCACATGCCCCTTTGGGACATATGCTTCTGGGAGGATGCCTTTTGGTCTTTGCAATGCACCTGGCACTTTTCAGCGTTGTATGGTGAGTATTTTCTCTGAGTTCCTAGAGGACTGCATGGAGGTGTTTATGGATGATTTCACTGTATATGGGTTTGATTTTGATGCATGCTTAGCTAATCTATCTAGAGTTTTGCGTAGATGCATTGAGTCTAATCTTGTCTTTGAATTATGAGAAGTGTCACTTTATGGTTGAGTCGGGTATAGTCTTGGGGCACATAGTGTCTAGGAAAGGAATTGAGGTAGACCCTGCTAAGATAGATGTCATTACTGCTTTGCCTTACCCCGCTTCTATGTGGGAAGTTCGCTCTTTTCTTGGTCATGCAGGTTTCTATCGGCGTTTCATTCGAGATTTTAGCAAGACTGCCCGACCCTTGTCCAACCTTCTGCATAAGGACACTGACTTTGTATTTGATGATGCTTGCAAGGCGGCCTTCGATCATTTGAAGCGTTGCGACTACAACCCCATGATCCAACCTCCTGATTGGTGCCTCCCGTTTGAGTTGATGTGCGATGCTTCCAACTATGCAGTTGGTGCTATCTTGGCACACTGGGTAGACAGAGCATCTCATGTCATTGCATATGCCTCCAAGACTTTGGATTCTGCTCAGTCTAACTACACCACTA
This sequence comes from Acacia pycnantha, assembly GCA_025563575.1. Classification (NCBI taxonomy): domain Eukaryota; kingdom Viridiplantae; phylum Streptophyta; class Magnoliopsida; order Fabales; family Fabaceae; genus Acacia; species Acacia pycnantha. The sequence continues at coordinate 2,756,771 of JAMWYP010000058.1, forward strand.
CTGAGAAGGAGTTGTTGGCTATTGTATTTGCCTTTGATAAGTTTAGGTCATATCTGCTAGCTAGTAGAGTCATTGTTTTCTCGACCATGCTTTGCTTTAAAGTTCTTGTTGAAAAGGCGGATGCTAAGCCACGGCTCATTCGGTGGATGTTGTTGCTCCAAGAGTTTGATGTTGAGATTCGAGACGAAGTGGAGCACAAAGCGGGTAGCCGACCACTTGAGTCGTATCACCCATTCTCCCTATCACCCCTCTTCTATTCGGGATGATTTCCCTGATGAGCAGCTTCTACAGCTGCAAGTCAAGACCCCATGGTATGCTGATCTGGTTAACTATTTGGTATTGGTGTTTTTCTGTAGATTCCACTAGGGCCCAAACCCTTAAATTGAAAAGTGAGTCTAAATATTATGTTTGGGATGACCCTTATACGTGGAAATTTTGTAGTGACCAAGTAGTTAGGAGATGTGTGCACGATTGTGAGTTTCAATCTATATTGCATTTTGCTCATGCTTCGCTGTGGTGGTCACTTTGGACCCCAAAGAACTGCTAGGAAAGTGTTAGACAGTGGATTATTTTGGCCTTCCTTGTTTCATGATTCCCATTTGTTTTGCAAATCATGTGATAACTGTCAGAGAGCAGGGAGTATTTCCCGTAGGCATGAGATACCCCAAAACCCTATATTGTTTTGTGAAATCTTTGATGTTTGGGGTATTGATTTCATGGGTCCATTTCCTGCTTCATATGGTTACACTTACATCTTCTTGTTTGTTGATTATGTTTCGAAATGGATTGAGGCGAAAGCCACCCGGACTAATGATTCTTTTATGGTGGTGGACTTTGTTAGGTCTAACATTTTCTGCAGGTTTGGCATTCCTAGAGCTATTATCAGTGATCAGGGTTCCCATTTTTGCAATCGAAGCATGGGTGCCTTGCTACGCAAGTATGGAGTGCTACACAAGGTTTCCACGACCTACCATTCTCGGACCAATGGTCAAGCTGAAGTCTCAAATCGAGAGATTAAGCAAATCCTTCAGAAGACTGTTAACTCTACTCGGAAAGATTGGAGTAAGCGACTAGATGATGCTTTGTGGGCATATCGCACCGCCTACAAGACTCCGATTGGGATGTCTCCCTATCGGATTGTCTTTGGTAAGGCATGTCATCTTCCTGTTGAGTTGGAGCATCAAGCCTATTGGGCTATTAAGCAATACAACATGGATTTGGCTAAGTGCGGGATGGAGAGGAAGCTGCAGTTGCAAGAGTTAGATGAGCTTAGATTGGATGCCTATGAGAGCTCACGGTTGTATAAGGAAAAGACTAAGGCATTCCATGATAAGCATATTCTGAGGAAAGAATTTTCGTGGGCCGAGAAAGTTCTTCTATTTAATTCCCGTCTCAAGTTTATGCAGTAAGCTTCGATCTAGATGGGATGGCCCTTTGTGATCACTAACATATTTCCTTTTGGTCTTTGTTGAGCTATGTGATTCACCCACGGGAAGAACCTTTAAGGTTAATGGGCATCGCCTCAAGCCATTTCATGAGGGGTCCCCACAGCAGCCTGAGGAAGCAGAGACTCTCCTCATTGATGCCACCTATCCTCCATAAACCTCATTGATGCCACCTACTCTCCATAAACCCTTGGGGAGTATTCTTCTTTCTTCTCCCTCTTTCTCTTTTGTTTGTTCATTTTTTTGCTTTTTGAAAAAAAAAAAAGTCTCTCTTTCTATGATTGCTAAATATTATGAACGTGGACATTTTAGTTTTAATGGATCATTCTGGTTGGTCTACAATTCTTGACTCTTCGATTACTAGTCTTGGTAGTTGATTTGATGTTGTTGATTGCCTAAGTTGGTATTGACCTTGTGAGGTTTTGGGCCTGCATGAATGGAATTCATCTTTTACCATTCTTTCTTTCATGTGTGCATCTCTCATGATTTTTATTCTCTAGAACTTGCTCCTTTTCTTTTTGAAACTACATTTTTCACTTACGTGCATAAGTATGATGGAAGCTTGTTTTCTTTCTTTTATTTTCCTCACTTTGGCCAAATAGCTTTCCCTTGCATTATGATTCCCTTGCTAGCCCCTTTGTGCCTTTTGACCCATTCTTTTCTAAGCCACATTACAAGCCTAAGCGTAAAACCATTTTATTCCGCACCTTGAAGATTTATTGAGCATTGGTTTCAACTTGTTTTGTGTTTAAGTGTGGGGGTTGCTCAGGAGTGCAACAGTTTAAGTGTGGGGGGGAGATATTTGATTTTGACATTGTAATTACGTATACAATGAAAGGAAAGAAAGAAAAGTAAAAAAAAAAAAAAAGAAGAAGAAAAAAAAAGAAAAAAAAAAGAGAGAGAAAAGAAAAGAAAAGAAAATACATAGAAAGAAATGGATACATTAGTAGAATAAAAGTTTCATACATAGAGAATGATTGTGTTAATCGGTGCTATTCCTTTTGATTTCTTTGGTGCTTAGCCTCTCATTCCATACTATTACCTACCTTCACCCTAGCCCCATTACAACCTTTAATTACAAGCTCTCTTGATTTGTGCATGTATGTGTTGTGAGTAGTGGAGACGTAGAAGTTGAGCAAGCTTATGGTAGAACAATTTTCTTGAGTAGAATTTGAGCGATACACTTATTTACCTTAAACACTTGAGAGACCGATTGATTGAGCGCATCATTTGTGAGACCATCTTTTGTGATCAGCATCATTGATTGAGACCGCCATGAATTGTAATTTGAGATGAAGGGATTTAGGTCTTGATTGATTGGTCTTTTGGAACTTTTTGTCCCTTGATTCAATTTTTGCATTGTAGCAATTATTAGTAAATAAGAGTTTTTCCTTTTAGTCTTTTTTCTTTAGATTTTGCTCAGGAGTGCAAAAAGATAAGTGTGGGGGAATTTGATAATTGAATATTTTATACACTTATTTTTGTCTCTTGAGTAATAACTTAGGACCCTTTATCTAATAAATAATGGCTTTTATGTTTATTTGGGCCTTGGGCCTTTTATTGCATTTTAGCCATTTTTAATAATAAAATTCCAGTTTTGTATTACTTCACTATTTCTACCATAACTCTTGAACCAGACATCGGATTTGCCTCATTTTTGTCTCATATTTCAGATGATTCAGAGAGCTACAATTGTTATGAAGACATCAAGAGCCAATTCGGTCAAGAGGGCGGTTGATTTTGGAGCCGAAGTCGGATGCACAATTCTGGATATTATTTGGACCCGAATTTTGTAATTTAAGTCCAGTTTTATTTTATTTCTGTTTTGGGCTAAAACTATTAGGGCCCATTTTCGTTTTAGGTTATTTTTAAGTAAGGCAGCCACCAAAAACAGGAGGCATTCACGAATTCACGATTTTGACATTAGGGTTTCACGATTTTATGCAAATTCTCTCTACCGATTTTCGCATTCGCATGTTCTTAGGGTTTTTCGCGTTCTTCATCTTTTCTTCAGTTTTTCCTGCCATGCTCGGCTAAACCCCCCTGTGATTGACCCAACGATGAGGATTCCATGATTCGTCCAGAGAACTTGTGCCTAATCGGTAACTTAATCAATTCTGTTTTCATCTTATCGGATTCGAATTCTGGAAATAGTTCGAATATTAGATTTAATATTCGGTTTGGTTCATCCCAAGGACTGAATTCGGACTAGGTTTTAGTGTTGCTGTGCGATTGCACAGTGATACGCCACTGTTCGAATAAATTCTAGACGATCGCCTAGGTGAGGGATTCTCCGGATGAATGCAGAGATTTCGATTCATCCGGAACCAAACGTGATTAGTTATATTTCGTTCAATGATGCATGATTCTGGAATCTGAACGTTGGGTTGGTCGTTTTTAATCTGTTTAAGTCTATCAACGTTTTTCTATCTGTTTCTATATAGTTCTGTTTACTTCAATTTATTTCGTTTTAATCTGCTGAATCATAAAACCCTAAAACCCCCAATTTTACCATTCTGTTTCATTGTTGTTGTTAATTAAACCCGCTGCAAGTTCGTTGGGAAACGACCCAGGTTCCCTAATTCTGCAAATCATTAATCGAACTTGGTTTATTTTGGGAGACACGACAAATCTCTTTCCAATACTGTATGTAATGAAAGTGTCCTCATGTGTTATGTGTGACCCATGTAAGAAGATCTAGCAAATAAAGAAGGAAAGAAAATTGGTACTCCTCCAGTCCTAAATAATAAATACTATAGAATGGGTCTTATATTTAATATTCGAGGAAGTATTATTCTTTAGATGCCAAGTAGAGAAATCAAATATCAAATTCGGGAACAAATTAACATAATATCTTGTGAAGATTATGGATGATTCAAATCCAATCAAACACCACGAATAGTAAACCATGGACAAGACAGGATAATATATGTCGAGATCAATGAAAATTAATGAGACTGTAATGTCTTATTCGGAGAGCATGGGATCTGAGATTACTTACATCTGAGGGATTAATAAAAAGAACATAACAGATCGAAACACGTAAGAAGCAAAAGTAAAACAAAGACAAAGTGACATGAGAAATTTTCAACTGATGAAACCACGTCGGGGTTGGGTCGGTAGAAGCTAGAAAATGCGACATGTTATCTCATATATAATATTCCTTTTCATCCTTAATACTACTATAGGACTTAGCATGGGGGGTTTGTTTTAATTTAAATATAAGATTTCCATGGAGAGGCAGTTTCAGTAAAAATAATATTAATTTTGATATCTCTATGAATAAAATTAATGCATATTATTCACAAATAACTAGCTTGACTATTTTTAAAAATTTATACAGATTTGTTATCTAACTTCTATATTAAGGGTTGGAGATAGTATAATAAAAATATAATAATGTATATGGTCAAAGATCGTGTGTGCCATAATAATTTTTTACTCTAATCCTATCCTCTTTTCTACAATTACTTGTCCCTCCACTACTGACTTCAACCATGTTATCTTTTCCTACTTTTCGACTTGGACCGCTGCTCAATACACACACACATGTGTTCGTTTCTGCTATATATATGAACATATATTGAAACCCTCTACAAAAATGCATCAATATTATGTATAAAAGATGAGAATGTAGCCTAAATGAGTGTGGGGTTCGGTCCTGTAGCAAAAGTCGACTTTGTAAACCATCGAGTGTGTCCGCAGGGAATTCACATTAGGTGCTTTTCCTTTATGTGCTTGTTATGTGTTTTTCCCTCTAATTAGAGGGATTAGACTTTTTTTATTTTTTTAAATTTTTTTTAGATTCTATTTATTTAGATTAGATTATATGTTGCATCGTGAAACTTTTTTTGCACCCAGTATCTCAAATTAATTAATTTCTAAGATACTGGAGTTACAAGAAAAATATTTCTGAATGCAAGACTGAAAATTAATTAATTTGATATACTGGGTGTAAAAAAAAAGTTTCACGATGCAACATATAATCTAATCTAAATAAATAGAATCTATAAAAAATTTTAAAAAAAATGTCTAATCTCTCTAATTAGAGGGAAAAGCACATAACAAGCACATAAGGGAAAAGCACCTAATGTGAACCCGTCTGCAGGAGATGAGATTTATATACATCGTATTTCAATAATTATTTTTTTTAAAAAAAATATTAGGTTAAAAAAAGAATTTAAATATGCAAGAGTGTGTGTCTCTATGAGAGAAAGAGACCAATATTGTCAAAATCGAGTTTTTACATGGAAACGAAAGGGGCGATAGAAATGTAAATCATAAGAACGACACGAAACGTAATGCTCCTACTACTTAAGGTCAGGATACAAAATTATCTCTGTGTGTGTGTGAAAAAACACATGAATCACACTACTCAAAATTCAAAGAACATACTACTAGAAAAAGGGTTTTTACTTCCCTAAAAGACATCATTTTTCTTAAAAAAAAATGAAGTAAAAAATAGAGGCGGTAGCATTTTTGTAATTATGTGTGAAAAAATTTTATTTTTGACGTCTGAATTTAAAATTAGGACGCCAAAAGCACCACCTTTAGCATCCCAATTAAGAACTAGGACGCTAAAAATCAACTTTTGCCATCCTAATTTAAAATTTGGATGTCATAAGTGGTGTTTTTGGCGTCCTAATTTTGAACTAGGAAGCCAAAAGTGATGTTCCAAAAGGTTGAAATTTCGTACACACTCTCTCTTTCTCGCAGGCCCCATACGTATGCACCCTATCTTAGATCTACTAATCCAGTTTCCCTTTCACTCTCGTGCTTTCACTCTTCCCTCTCGCCTCACCCTAGACGATTTTGTGTTTCAGAACTCATTCTCTTCTCACTCGCCCTTTCAGATCCGGTTCTCTTCCGTCGCCCCACGGTGGCGTCTCTTCCCTCGCCCCACAGTGGTGTATCTTCCCTCGCCTCTCGGTGGCGTCCTCCAAGCGTTGTCATTCTCATGCGGTGCCGAAGCTCGAAGCGCATCCTCCAAGCTCGAAGGTCAAAGTTCCCCGTCATGTGTTCGTCAGTCTCATGCAGATCTACCGCTAGAAGCTCGGTGCTCCCTCCCTCCATCATTCCAAGATCGAAGCTGGGTGCTCCCTCCATCCATTAGATGGTGAAATCTTCTGCAATTTTGCGTTTGTTAGATCTGTTTTTGCGATTTTATGTTTTTTAGATCTATTTTGTTTGCGTTAGTGAGATCATCTGCAATTTTGCATTTGCATTGATCTGCCTTTTTGTGTTTGTTAGATTTGTTTTTGTGATTTTGCGTTCTTTAGATCTATTTTGTTTGCGTTGGTGAGATCCACTGGCGGATCTTCTTGGGGACAAGGGGGGCCATGGCCCCCCCAAGAAAAAAAAGTGTTCAGAATTTTTTTTTAACTCTCTCATGACAGTGAAACTTGGCAGTGAGTGAGGAAGGTGGGTTTGATCTGGTTGATAGGGATAATAGTTTTGGGTTATGCAAAGAAAGAGGGAGCTCAGAGAGGATGAGGATGGGGGCATTTAATGAATGAGGAAGGGACTAGACGAAGAATTTCACTGCTTGAGCCGGTGTCAGGTGTGAATGGTGTTCCGGCTATATACGCCAAGCGATTGGCGTTTTTGATTATTCATAATTTTAACTTCCTTTAAACTAATACGATCGTATATAATATTCATTGTGAATTGCTCAAGTGTTGGCTCGCATGAGAATTTCCACCAAAAAGTCATCATCTGCTTCCTTTTTCTTAATTTAATATCTTCGCTTCCTACCTTGTGTGCAGAGCTCGTATAATACTCCTAGTAGAAAGTCAAGTAGTGTCATCCCTATACATAACTATTTTAAGTATCATGTGATCATGATGACATGCATATAATTACGCCAGTTAAAGATCGATTCACATTTGATATACATGGTTTATTAAAGACACGATGAATCGATAGAAGTAAATATGTGTGTGTGAAAGCATCATTTCAGGGCCGAACAAGAACTTATCGAGATGAAGAGAGGTAAAGGGGTTTAAAGGGATTGGATATGATAAAGTTGTTAGCATCATATAAGTTGTTAAAATACTTGTATTATAAATCTGAATATTTTAAACATGTTATATAATCATAAAATTTTTTAATTAGTTAATGAATATATATTTGGCCCCCCCAAATATTTATCTCAAGATCCGCCACTGGTGAGATCATTTGCGATTTTGCATTTGCATTGATATGCATTTTTGCATTTATTAGATCTATTTTGTTTTTGCAATTTTGTTAGATCTATTTTTGTGTTTTTTTCCTCTAACGTGCAAGTCTACCGAAATCCATTCGAAATTCTCCATCTCTTTTGTATTTTTTTTTTTAAAATACTTACGACGTCCTAAATTAATATAGGACGCCGTAAGTCTCCACTTTCTATGCCTCCTAGATAGGTGTTCCCCTTAAAAAGGACGTTAAACGGTTTTAAAAACGAACATTGTAGCCCATTTCTCTAGTAGTGCAACTTCATATTTAAATGATACAAGTCATACCAACAGGTGGTTGGTCCAGCGGAATGTGGCGCTGGATTCCCTTAAGAGGTCTAGGGTTCGAGCTGTGGCAACACACTTGCAATCCGTCTTGTATGGAGCTACCATTGTTGGGAAGGTCGTCCTTATCACTGTAGAACTCGAATCCGGATTAGTTAGAATCGAAGGTTCTGATGAATCGAGTGGGATACCAAAAAAAAAAGATACAAGTCACATAACTATATAAAATATAAGTCCAAAAACACAAAAAGAGTTAAACAACTCCTACAATCAAGTTTTAAAACATTAAAAAAATAAAGTTTAACAATTCCTAAATTATATCAATTGATTCAAATCAAACACATCATCTTGTATCAGTTGTATGTCCTCAATGTCCTCTTCTTTTGCTTTTATAACAAGTTCATTTGTAAAACTTGAAATGTCCAAATCATAACTATCTATAGGTTTTTTCACTTCAACTTCAATCAAATTTTACTCATCATGGGCATCAACATCTAAGTTTTCTACATTTTCCCAATCTTCTATATTATTTTTGCAGTGTTTATCTGTTTTTCCTAAAGAACGTTTTTACTTGCGTTTTAATACGTATTACTCCAATAAAATATGTTTTTACACTAGTTTTTGACAATAATGAGAGAAACGAGAGAGACAGTGAGTGTGTGATCATTAGTAAAATCAATAGAGAAATAGTATAATTTAAATTGGGAAAATTACTCTCAAGTCCCTGCACAAGACTATGCCTACATGAAATTCACAAATCACTGGCAACCACAAATTCCAAAACTAAATATGTTTTCAAATTATGAAAATTACATAAATGCCCTGTGACTACCTAAAAATCTCATGAAAACAAAATATGTATTCAAATTTGTAAGTAATTGAAATGATTTTGCAGCTGCTACCCCAAAAATACAAGTATCTCTTTTAAGTCTGGAGTATTTAAGAAATACACTGTTAAACCAATTTTATGTTAGTAAATGTTAACTACGAGTATTTGAGGCTTGCATTACTTTTGTTATCGCTTTTTTTTTTTTTGATAAGATTTGTTATCGCTTTTTTGTTAAGCATGCTGTGTTTGTGGCTGAACTTGGGCCTTGGGGCTGGCGGGCCTCCCCTTCCCACTGCCTTTGATTTTTTTTTCCTTAAACAAAAAAAAAAAAAAAAACTGTTTTGCTTAGGCCATGAATCCATGAGGTTCTTGTTGAAATTCTGCTATTGCAAAAAGGCTCCTAAGACTTGGAATGATTCAAATTGTGTGTGTTAATGTAAAAACGATTTTTGATATTAACAGCTCACAGCTGTTTCAGTCCATTTGCAGATAATAAAAAACTTCTATTTATTATTGAATAATCATAAAATCTTGTTTAATTTTTTCACATCTGACTGGGGTGAGATTTGAGAAACTATCAAAACCAAGACAAGCTTAAAAAATACTTTACAAAATTAATTACACGTTAGCGTTATAGAATTTGAACTCACGTTTGTTTTTATGGGGTATGAGTTTTATTCTTTTTAATTAAATCATTTTTTATACACACCAATTCAATCTATTATTGTTGATAATAATTATACAAATTTATAAATAGTACTAGTAATTTTTTCCATTTTGGTTAAGATTTAAATTGAAATTTTTTACAGTATTAATTAAGACATCAACTTCAGCACCATTAAATCAGTCCTCATCAACAGCCCCATTTGCTCAAGATATTTCTTCCCTCATTTTTTATGTAATGTAATGATTGAATTAAATTGCTAACCATCATAAGTAGAAAAAGTGCCATGAGAAAATTAATACTCGTATATTTTTTTCCTGCTAGAAATAGAAAATTAATATTACCTCTGGTCCTAAATATAAGCCCCTGTTAACTTTTTTAGAAAAAATTAAGGAAGCTATTTATATTAATTTAAAGTATCTGTATTTATCATTTTTTTCTCTATTTATCATTTTTTTTCTCTAAACTAATTTGTTTGACTTATAAATTGATATATAATTTAATTATACACAACATATATATGATATGGTTAAATAACTTATTTTGCTTCCTTATTCTCTCCCAAAAAAATCAATTAGGTTTTATAGATAGAACTGAAGGTATAGTATATTTGGTGCACGACACTTTGCTTTATTATATATTAATATATTTATACCACTTCCCTTTATTACAAGTCATATTTAAGAAGGAATATATTAGTCCTTATTAAGTCACAGAATGGATATATCAATTATATTTTTGTAATATTTTCCACATTTAATACCTTATTTATTATAACTTTTATGACTTGTTGGATGTAATTCATGGTATTAAACATTGATTAATTTGTGATTCTTTTTCTAAAAAAATTGAGACTGTCGAAAACATAATTAACCACCTCTCTCTCTCTATATATATATATATATTCTAGAAATGTAAAACTTATTATAGATATTAATGTTAACCACCTCTCTCTCTATATATATATATATTCTAGAAATGTAAAACTTATTATAGATATTAATGTAACTGTTATGGAATAAAATACTAGGCCCATCCAAGGTGTGGCCCAACAAGAGACATCTAACACATTTGGGCTTGGAGGCACCAAAGGCCCAACAAGTCCAAACCCTAACTCTAAGGTAGCCTCTATATATAGTTGGTTAACCTAAAGAGGTACACATCTTCTAAGCTCTCTCTCAATTGCATATACGCACACAGAGCACACACACCACCTGGGCTAAACGCCTCCCGTGTAATCGAACTACGTGGACTTTGATCCTCTTCTTGGTACGTAGGCCCTAGGAATCGCTCCTAGGTCAAGTCCCTGTGCTTTGTGATCGCAGATCCTCTTAGGTATTCAATCCATGGATGCTTGGGGGAGAGCCATTTAGATCCTATATCCACATCCTAGCCCACCGAGGGTTAGGGTGTATGTTCTATGACAGAACATTGGCGCCGTCCGTGGGGATCCGGTAAATTTCTGATTCCCGTGACCAAAGATGGTCTGTAATTTCAATTCCAAAATGCCAATCGAACAATGATCGATCTGCTGGAGAAGCTTTTGACAAGGAAGGCGTGACGCAGATAAAAATTTCCTCGGGCTTGCACCAGAGGAAAACCCTAATTCTTGTTTTGTCAGATCGAGCGCGTTGGTCAACTTCCATGGAGAATGGCTCGCACGACGGCTCATCTAAAATGATAACGACCTCTACACCTCTCTGATTCGTCTTCAGCAGACAGCAAAACTCAAAACCCAACAAGAAGATAGTATCGATGTCCCGTCTCTTATCGAACAGAGGCATGAATAGCAATAATAGCCGCCGGCTTTTCCTGTTTCGTTAGTCGAAGAAGGTTTTGAATGAAAAACTTCTTTTGGAGCAAACCAAGTCGGCTTAGCAAAAGAAAACTGGTCTTCTTTACTGGCTGATCGCAAAAAGCCTTGGAGGAAAGGAAGGAGTATAAAACTTTGAAAAAGTTGACCTCGGTGACGTTGCTGCCATAAAGTCGAGCTCAAGCAATTCACAGCTGGGATAGATGCCCTCATGAAAGCCGGCATTAAATCTGTCCTGGGAACGGTTGGCTTCACTGTGTTCTTTAGAAATGAAATCGGAGCAGCGGTGAAGACGAGAAAGTGGATTCGCAAGGCAAAGAACAGGAAGAAATCATAGGTTTGAGTCAGCAAGCTCCCACCAATTTCAAACGGAAGGAGAGACACCATTCTTCTCTCGACCTTCTAATTCAAAAATAGGCACCACTGGGTGAAGTCGGCAGACGAGATCATATGCAGGAATACTCTTCATGCAGTGGCCCAGCTGGACGTTCCTGGGGTCAACTTTAAGCCGTTTTGTATTGTGGCCGAGATAAACACAACACTGGGACGCAATACCCGAGTTTGAATCTCATGGTTAAAGATTTGTGAACCAAGATACAAAGTCGAACTGCCTCTGAATCTTTGTATGCTGGGCTCTCACCTTCACGTGATTGCATGACCTGTTTTGGCGTGATTTGTGTTGATTGTTTTGCAATGTCAGTCGATGACTCCAGGGAATTTCTCTTCGTTGCGAAGATGAGACCCACCTTGGCGAAACCCATCCCTGGTAGTCCCATGATTTTGGGAAAGAATGATGTGAGCTGCGAAATGACTAGTGAAGCAATTTCAGCGTCAATGATATTCGAATGAAAAATTCTTGTCCGATTTCTGGCTTAGAGTCGATCACTCGATCATAGCCGCTTTGAGCAATGGTTCTGTATTATTGGGGAAGCATCTGATAGAGCTGGCTGTTGCTTTCTTTTTGCTTGGAGGAGATCATTCTTTTGCTGTAAATATTTCTGTGAAGAACCTTGGAGATGAACGGCTGATATTAGTTATTGGTTGATTTGTTGTGGGCTTCGGTGGATCATTATATTGCAGCGTCATCTTATAGAAACCGTGGAGCTATTGCTATGCCTGAGTAGTGTCTGCAGCTTTTGAAATTAATGCCAAGGAAGAATGCAAAGTAGAGAAGAGATGGTCTTAGAAGAATCAATCACGGTGGTGAAAGAACGAGAACCCATTGCAACTTTGATTGAGAGCAAAGCCAGGACCGAAACTCAAATTTTTTCTCTCTAAAAGCCGCAACCCATTGCAGAAGTCGTTTCTGGTTTAGAACGATGCAACGTTTCCTGGTGGTGGTGTTTGCTAATTGCCGTTAAATTCATTAGGCCCTCTAAGGTTAGCCTTACTGTATTCAGAGATGGGTTTATCTAATACTTGATGGCGGCACGACCAATGGCTGAAAGTTCTCTTTCGAAATCCTCAGCGATAGTAGCAAGGTGTTCTTATATCTGCGTAGAAAAACTTGGGGGGGCGACCTTGTGGCAGAAAGTTCCTTGTGCCGTCTGTGTTGAGATCCTGAATTGGCTGCAGCGTTGAGATCACTGAACCGAGATACAAGACCAGCTTGGTGAACCGTGTGTTTGCAATGCTGGACTTCGGTTTAAAATTCTCTGAGAATCAGCGGAGATGAGTGCTGAGCCCGAGATGCCAGGATGTATATATGCCGACATGCTACATATCTGTTTGCATGAGTCGAGATGAACAGCTGAATTGGACTTGAGGTGCCAAGATAGTAGTTCTGTGAGCATATGTTAGTTTTCTCAGAAAAAGCACAATGCCAAGAGCCCAAGATATATCCAGGTCATACCGCAAGATATAGTATCCAGGACTTCACTGTATTCTGAGCATCAAGCTTGCTCTTGTTCGAGGTGCATGCCGTGAAGGAATATAACGCCTATTATTCTGAGGTTCATGCCGAGATAAGAGCAGTACCGAAGTCCAAAGCCGGGGTGCATGACTGTTATTCTCTCAGCATACCAACGCCGAGATACCTCCAATGTCGGAATTGCTCTATGGTATCCGCAATGTCGGCAGGCCGGGGTGATCACAAATCGACATGGGACAGACAATGATTTCCGCCTTCGTCAGACCGAGGTGAGAAGTGCCGAGGTGAGCAGGTGCCGGAGTTGTACGTATGCTGACATGCTACATATTCTGGACAACGAGGGTAAAGACTCGGGCAGCCAGGAATTTTCTATCTGTCGAGACTCCTGTTCTAGATACATTACGCCGAGCATACTTCAACACTGAGCATTTGATTCACTGCTTGACCGAGATGCTGACCGAGTTGCCCCAGGAATCAATGCCGAGATTTTTACCACCAGCTACCATGTTTTTTCCTTTGCCTGGTGTCGGCATCACTCATTGAAGGGGCGAAGCCCAGATAATGCTTTCAGGATATCTAAACCCGACATGATGAAGGAGTGAGATAATTGAAGGGGGCTTTGCTGTGCCAAACAGCAGCTGACGTCACCACCTCCTTGATCAAACGTCCGGGAAAGACCGAGATTCTTCACTCAGAAAGCCGAAATGAAGGGATGCATGTGGGTTTCTCGCGAGAGCCGGTGGATCGACACAGACAACAATTTTGATACGTGAGTTCAATCCCAAAGCAAAGATGAAGGAGGAGCATGCAAACTGGAATTGGGTGAAGATATCGTTCACCCTGAAAAACGGCAATGTTGGATTCAAAAGTGTTTTAAGCTGCAGGGAAGGATTTCTGTGAACGATTGTTGTGGGATTTCCGATCAAATGGTTGTGTTTGCGTACAATAATTGAATGATCAACCCGAGGACTTTTGTATCAGATCATTTTCAGGGCTTAATTCTAAACGAATTTTCAACTATGAGTAAAATGCAAGAGGAGAAAAGTGCTTTGTCCTATTATCTCCAGCAGCAAATTAGAGACTCGAATCTCGATAATTACCCTTGTCGAAATAATTCCTTGCTGCATCTACAAGACATGTATAAAGAAAGCAAATTCTTGCATGTTCTCATTGAAATTCACTCTCGTTGACTTGAGCTTATAGCTGTTCTAAGTTGATGGTTTGGACAAATAGCATTACCTTCTCAAGATATGTCAGCAATCATTACATGCTCTGTGATGGTGTTATACACCATTTTAGACTTTCCATGTGCTTAAAAACTCCCATCGCTGGAGGTGACTTCGACTTGGGTGGGGGAAAGCTTTATTCTTTTCCTGAATATCACATTTGGCATATCTATCAGTGTATTGAAGATGGTTAATTCTTGTGATGGTTTTGCGGGACCATCGCTTTTCAAGGAGTTGACCCAATTTGTGCAACAAGGTTCTGAAGGTTGGATGGATATTTACTGGTTATATCCTTGGGCCTCACGTCTAAATCCTTCTTAGATATGAAATATATTTTCATTTTGAAAAGCTGAAGCTAAAGCTACGATTTAGTAGCATGATTTTCATATATCAGAAGTGTTTATGTTTCAAGTATAGTTGATCTAACAATCAAGAAAGAGGATTACTTGTTGCCTTGGGAGCCCTTCTACAACCTTTTTGGTGGTAAGATTTTACATTCATCTAGCACCATACATGAAATTGTAGTGCAGATTGTGGAGAAACCATTAAAGGCCTTCGACTAAATCAGGTTTTTACTCTCGATTTTGTTGATACTGGTGATTGATTATACTGTCGTGGTAATTCAATTTTTATAATTTTGTGCCTCATGTTTGAAAATTGGGGATCTTGAGAAAAGTATAATCAATAATTATGCTTCTTGTACTGGTGTGGCTTATTTGCTATTGGCTTTGCCAAAGAAACACAAATTTGAGATCATAGCATGATCGGAGCAAGGCACCATTACCTTGATGTAGTGTTTGGAAATTGATCACTGATCAATGTCAAAGTCCTTTTCTTGCCAAGGCAAAATATATAGATTTCAATTCTCTTGAGGAATTGTTCATGAAACAAGCAAAGCATGTCCCGAAGAAAGCCAAAGTGGATAGGATGCTATCTTCGCAAGAAGTTATTGACTATTTGGTGCTATCAAATATGTATGCACCAGCTAACAACAACTTTTCTCCAATACACTGCTATGCGGCTCCCAATTTAACTATTGAAAGGAAAGATGAATGGATATTTCCCATAATATATTCAAGGATATGTTTGGAAGATGGTGATAATTGTATATATAGGCAAAACTTCTCCAAATGATCAATTCTTTCAACAAGGCAAATTGCCAAAGTGGAAGATGACGCTCCTGACGAAGAAACTATTATTTCTATGCTTGGAGCCTGTAGGCAAATACTGACATTGCCTTAAAAAGGAAAAGAAGGCGGACCCGCTTAACCGAATCTGGTTAATGTCTGGGATCCGAGTAAGTTTTTGAGGGCAAACCTGGTTAACTGAATCTAGTTAAAATCAGGGATCCGTGTATAATTTAAACATGTACAGGGCAAGGTAATCAAACCCGTCTTCCAAAATCATGTACAAATTTAACATGTAGAGGGCAGGGTAATCAAACCCGTCTTCCAAAATCATGTCAAAGCGAAACATGTAGAGGGCAGGGTAATTAAACCCGGTTCTGAAAATCATGTACAAATTAAACATGTAGAATCCGAGGTACATAAACCCGTTTCCAAAAATCATGTCAAAGCTAAACATGTAGGAATCTGAGGTACAAACTCGTTTTCGAAAATCATGTACAATCTAAACATGTAGGAATCCGAGGTACATAAACCCGTTTCCGAAAATCATGTCGAAGGAAAACATGTAGGAATCTGAGGTACATAAACCCGTTTCCGAAAATCATGTCGAAGGAAGTAAACATGTAGAATTCTGAGTAAACAAACTCGTTTTCGAAAATCATGTACAAATAAAACATGTAGGAATCCGAGGTACATAAACCCGGTTCCGAAAATCATGTACAAATTTAAACATGTATGAAGTCATGGTAAAGAAACCAGTCTTCGAAAATCATGTCAAAGCTAAACATGTAGGAATCTGAGGTACATAAACCCGTTTCCAAAAATCATGTTCCAATTTAAACATGCGTGAATCCGAGGTGCACAAACCCGCTTTCATGAATCATGTCAAGTCTATTTTATACAATTAAATCCGCACCCCTTAATTGGATCCCTGATAAATTGTGGAGTCCGCTCCTACGCCGAAATGAAGGCGGATCCCGCTTAACTGAATCTAGTTAACATCCGGTTCCGTAGAAATAACGGTTAAAACGTGATCCCTCGAGACATGGTAAAACCAGATCTAATGGTTAAAACGTGCACCCTTTGGGACACGGTAAAACCGAGATAAGTTCTTTTAAAAGTTTTGCAGAAACAAAGACGAAGGCGGACCCTGCTATAACTAATCTGTTAAAATCGTGGATCCGCATTGAGGCGGCAAATCTATTTTGGATTTCCATTATTGAAATCATTTTGGCAACAACAATGCCGCTAAGTCTATTTGATTGAATTTGGGTAAACAAACCAGAAATCATAGACCCGAAATCTCGGAGTTAAAGTAAATAACATCCGGAATCTCGGTGTTAGAATTTATAGACCGAAATCTCGGAGTTAGAGTAAATAACATCCGGAATCTCTGTTAGAATAAATAACATCCGAATCTCGGTGTTAAAGTTTATAGCCCGAAATCTCGGAGTTAAAGTATCTAAACCGAATCTCGGTGTTAGAATAAATAACCCTAATCTCTGAGTTAAAGTATCTAAACCGGAATCTCGGTGTTAGAATAAATAACCCGAATCTCGGTGTTAAAGTATCTAAACCGAATCTCGGTGTTAAAGTATCTAAACCGAATCTCGGTAATAGAATGTATAACCCAGAATCTCGAGGTTAAAGTTTATAAACTCGAAATCTCGCTTTAAAATAAATAAACCCGAATCTCGGTCAACACGCACGGAATCCCAACAATCACGAGCACCTCGTCCAGATTTGGAAAGCAACACATCCTGCCAGCTCAAGGACCTGAACTACCAGGCTGGGGGCAACAGAGGTGACAACGATTTGTTGAGTGGAAAAGCGTGTTATCAAAACCCGCCATTAATGCAAACCAGAAAGTTTAGTGCAAGCTCGGACAAATATCCGAAATGAGCACGTTGAACGGTTTGCACAAACAGTAAGTATTTTCCATTTATTGTGATTTGCTTACATGTTATTAAATGCAGGAATATAAACCAGACAATTAGCCCGAGAAAATTGCTACGAAAGCAAAGTCGGATTCAGGGGATCTCGGAAAGCAGTCAATTAATCTCGGCAGCTCAGAGACCTGAACTACCGAGCTTGGGGGCAACTGTTATGGAATAAAATACTAGGCCCATCCAAGGTGTGGCCCAACAAGAGACATCTAACACATTTGGGCTTGGAGGCACCAAAGGCCCAACAAGTCCAAACCCTAACCCTAAGGTAGCCTCTATATATAGTTGGTTAACCTAAAGAGGTACACATCTTCTAAGCTCTCTCTCAATTGCATATATCGCACACGAGCACACACACCACCCCTGGGCTAAACGCCTCCCGTGTAATCGAACTACGTGGACTTTGATCCCTCTTCAGGGTACGTAGGCCCTAGGAATCGCTCCTAGGTCAAGTCCCTGTGCTTTGTGATCGCAGATCCTCTTAGATATTCAATCCATGGATGCTTGGGGGAGAGCCATTTAGATCCTATATCCACATCCTAGCCCACCGAGGGTTAGGGTGTATGTTCTATGACAGAACAGTAACGATAGGAGAGCATATATATAGTAGCAGATCAGAAGACATGGTTGTGAAGTGATAAGAAAGGGAAATTTCAAATATATAGAAAGTGAAATACAAGGAGAGAGAGCACAAAGGCCAGCGACTAAGCTAGTAATTGCATCTCATCCTTTTACACCTCATCATGCATGGGGATGCCTAATGATGAGCTTATTTCATCAAACACCATCTACGTATGTACGATTAAGAAAGAAAGATAGATATATGTGTGTGTGTAGGTTTTATTTATTTATATATGTGTGTATGTGAGAATGATAGATGATGATGAGAATATATATATATAGGTCAGCAAGCATAAGTGCAGACGCACTTGAGGTCTCTGCAAAAGCCACTGAGCAATCCTTCGCCTTCCCTACACCGAGCGACACACCGGCGCGGGTTGTCTATTGTCCAACTAATGCATAGTCCGCTGTAGTACTTGCTCGGCTTCTCGCATGTCCCCGCCTCCGTCTTCACCACCACTTCTTCTGCAGTATATATCATTCATTCATATATATAAGAAAAATATTGAACAACAAGAAGAAGAAGAAAAACATGGGATACACATATTTATATATATAGAAAGAGAGGGACTTACGAGCAGCCAAGAGAAGGATGAGAATGGAAAACACAACAACAAGTGACTTCCTTTCCATAATTTCTTCTTCGATCTACTGCTTAATGAGTGTGTGTGTGATGCATAAGGAAGAAGACAAGGTTGGTATTTATAGAGCTGGGGTGGCTGCTGCATAATGTCTTCTTCGAGCTACTGCATAATGTCTTCCAAACATGCACGAATTGTTTTGCAAGAATATGCCATTTGGCAGGCACCCTCTAGAGTCAACACATGCGAAGGTAGGGTCCACCCACGTATTGAGCACGCGTGAACAAATATATAATGTGGGAAGGGTTGTCCGCTATACTTGAATAAGGTCCAGAAGTTGACTAATTTGCTCCTGCGTTAGAATATATCAGGTAAAGTGTTGAGCATATTTGTTTTGGACATTTAAATTATCAATGAAATATATCTTCACTGGCAAAACACGAAAAGAAGTTCACAATATTTGTAATAAATAACTTGTATGTGCATTGCATAAAGGAGTTCATATCTATGTGATACTTCAATTAGATCATATAAAGTTCGTTATAGGCGTGATACCTTTCTTGTTATTTTACTCACTCATATTTATTCAAAAGTATACAATGTTAAGAGAGAAACGAAATTCCATAAAGACTTTGAAGTTCTTTAATCCAAACAAATTAGAACCAAATTAGGAATATAAAAAAGAAATTAGAAAATAATCATCAATAAATTATATTTATTAACTTTTAGAAGGAATGAATGATCTAGAATATAAGTTACCTCCAATTTAATTGATGTTATTTTTTCTATTTTGCTCTTTAATTAATACTCACTTCTCAACTTTGCCCCCTCATTATATCTCCTCATTCTCTCTCTAAGATAACACTTCTATCCAATTAAACACATTTCAAAATAAGGGTAAAAGTGGAAGAAATTTATATTTTATGACATACTAAATGATTTAATTGTCATTTTTTGTTTCCCGTGATATAGTTGAAATGCCCTACATTGTCGAGAAATATGATGTTTGAGTTTAGTGTAGTTGGTATGGATAATATTGGAAATCACTTGAATTTTAGAGCAACTTTAATATATTTAACTATTTTTATTAGTTTGTGTGAAGTGATAGCTGATGCGTTATAATGAGGACAAGAGGGAGTATAAATATCGGAGGGATGGGGCTTCTATAAATAATTAAATATTATAAGTTTAAAAGAAGCTAGTGGAGTAAACTATAATGTGTTTGTCTATATAAAAATTTGTGATAATCAGTAAGTACTTTCATAAGCTTCTTAAGTTATTAAGTTTTTCTGTCTCCATCACCCAAATTTTTTTACTTCCAGAATTAATACAAATAGAATTAACTCACAAGTAGCAAAAAAAATTGAGACTCGAAAACATAATTAACCACCTATCTCTCTCTCTCTCTCTCTCTCTCTCTCTCTCTCTCTCTCTCTCTACTCTTGAAATGTAAAACTTATTATAGATATTAATGTAACGATAGGAGAGCATATATATAGTAGCAGATCAGAAGACATGGTTGTGAAGTGATAAAAAAGGGAAGCTTCAAATATATAGAAAGTGAAATACAAAGAGAGAGAGCACAAAGGCCAGCAAGCTAACAAGTGCATCTCATACTTTTACACCTCATCATGGATTGGGATGCCTAATAATGAGCTTATTTCATCAAACACCATCTACGTATGTACGAACCTATATATATATATATATATAGGTTTTATTTATTTATATATGTAATATTGATGATGATGAGCATCATATGCTCAGCAGCCATAAGTGCAGACGCACTTGAGGCCTTTGCAGGCGCCACTAAGCAATCCTTCGCCTCTCCTACACAGATAGCCACACTGCGTGTTCCCTGTCGTCCCAACGCATCCTCCGGAGAAGAACTTGCTCGGCTTCTCGCACGTCTTCGCCTCCGTCTTCACCACCACTTCTTCTGCAGTGTATATCATTCATTCATATATATAAGAAAAATATTCAACAAGAAGAAGAAGAAGAAAGACCCGGGATACACATATTTATATACATAGAAAGAGAGAGACTTACGAGCAGCCAAGAGAAGGACGAGAATGGAAAACAAAACAACAAGTGACTTCCTCTCCATAATGTCTTCTTCGATCTACTGCTTAACGAGAGTGTGTGTGATGCATAATGAAGAAGAGAAGGTTGGTATTTATAGGGCAAGTGAGGTTGGAAAAGTATTGTCTAATGATTTGTCCCACTTTGTATTTTGCAGTAAGACGGTGTGTCACGCAACCTCAAGAGTCAAGGCATGCGAATATATATGCTACTTCTTTGATCCCTAGAGGCCCACTTATTTATCTCGCTTTAACGTGTATATAACCTATCTGAACAATAATACTTTTCCTGTTCTAAATATTATGTATTTGAACAATAATACTACTTTGGATTTTTAAAGATAAAAGATAGAGAAATAATTTTTACCGCATTAAAAAATTAGTTCAATTAAATATGAGTTGGTTATCTTAAAATATCTTATTTAATCATTATCCTCATTAATAAAATCTCTCTTAATATATGCAATCAATTAGATTAATTATTTTGAAAGGAAATTTATAAACAAGGGAGTTAAAAGGGCAAGGGGCCTCTCCATTTCCCTTCACATCCACTTCTCTCAACTTCCTTATTTTCATAATTAAATCAACTTTGACGATTGATATTTAATATCCAACAAAAATAAAAATATAATATTTTAATAAAAGTATAAAAATATGAACTATTGAGAATACATTTTAATGATCTAAATTTATTTATTTATATTTTTTGTTATTTAATATTATAATAATATTTTTATAGGATAGTAAATCTCAATCATTAGAGTAATCTAACGGTGCAAATAAAAAAGTGGAGGGAAGTAGACGGAAAGGGAAATGGCGAGGCCCCTTTCCCAAGTTAAAGTGAATTAAAGTCTTATATTTAAAATAAAAATAAACCCCAAAGATATTATAATTAATGTCGTCTTTTATTTTATCAAGGGGATCCCCAAACTACTTTGGACTCAAGACTAATCCCTTTTGAGGCTTAGATACAAAGAGTTTTTGTATCTCCCAATAAATGCATTCCCCGAAACTCAGAAGTTGTTTTTTCCTCTTTGAGGGGAGGCTGCTTATTAACTCAACCAATATTATTTTTAGCTTCCATGACCAATTTCCGATTGAGTAAATACCCTTTTGGGTCCCTGGAAAAACACGTTCTACCCATTTTGGTCCCTGAGTAAAAAAATGTCATTTTCGGAGACAGGATAGTATGTCGGGGTCAAAGAAAATTAATGAGACTGTAATGTCTTATTCGGAGAGCATGGGATCTGAGATTACTTACATATCTGTGGTATCCATCAAAAGAACATAACAGATCGAAACACCTAAGAAAAAAAAGTTAAACAAAGACAAAGAAACATGAGGAATTTTCAACCGATGAAACCACGTCGGGGTCAATGTTGTTAAAATCGAGATCCTATATAAGATCGGGAGGGGGTGTGAAGATCGTAAATCATGGATCCACACTGATTGTAAGATCCTATTACCTAAGATATAAAGTTATATTGGACTATATATATGCATATAAAATAAATGTTGTTTTCTTACTTTATCCAAATTCCATTCTCTTTCCACGAAACTAAAAAAAATGGCATTCACATCACCCTTTAACAAATGGATAAGAACCCTGAAAGCACCCCAACCATCTGACGTCACCCTAAAGTAGTGGCGGAACTAAGATTTTTTTGTTTGTGTCCGCACAATTAGTGAGAGGAATTCGGGGGTTTAGGGGCAGCACCCCCGAATTTTTTTTTTAAGGAAAGTTTTTGGACAAGTCAAAGACACACTACCGCCAATGTCTTAAAGACAAACACTCACTTGACGCGTAATGAGCCATTTTTTGGATTTAAAGTCCCATGAATCCCCCAAAAAAAGTCCTGCTTTAACCAACCTTTCATCTTCAGTATAAAGAAATTAGCATTTGACTTGGTAGGAGTTTTAAGACATTGGTGGTAGTGTATCTTTAACTTTGACAAAATGTGTAAATCAACAAAAAGAAAAAGGGTAGTTTAGTAATTTCCAATTATAGAGTTGTTGAGTTATTTCATTGTTATTTTGTATAGTTGCAGTTGTTATTTTATTAGTTAAGACTTTCCTTATATAAGGACGAATCATGTGTACAGATATGATGTGTTACAATATTATTTTCTCAATTTTCAATATAAACCTTTTGTCTTTTACTCTTCTCTCTTCTCTTCTCTGACTAATATACTGTGTTCTTCTTCCTCTGTAACTCGGTTTCATTTGTAAAACACAGAGCTCTTCCATTTTTGTCAATATGTTCTCTTTCTCTTCTTCCCTGCAGGAGTTTTTGTGTTTGCACCTGCGGTTACTGGTGGTAGTGTGGCTCCCCCACTGCCCTAAAGTATATCTTCTTCTCTTCTCTCAGAAAATTCATATTTATAAATCATTTCAAATTCATCTTTAACCTGAACCAAATCAATTAGCTTTCTTTGATCTCTTATAGGAATCTCCACAAAAATTTCTATTGAACCTCGGTTGTTTTTGCTCGAATATATTTTGGAATGGCTGCTCTCACCAGTGCTGGAATTTTTGCAGAAAATGTGTCGTCGTGGTCATCAAGTTTGAAGCTGAGAGGTAGAGAAATATTGCACAAGAGGAAGAATACGTTTCGGATTTCTACGATTTACCCAATTTACCCGTCGATCCTATCGTTCCAGTTCAATTTGCAATTTATGTGGCTAGCTGGACCGTTTTCTTTCTGAAAATCGCGATGTTGTGTGATCTTACGATGTAAATCGGGATTTTAACAACAGTGATGAAATGGAAGAGGATGAATGAGAGAGGAAGGAGGGGACGGTTTAGCTTGGATAGGAAGAACGAGATTAATTGCATTTAAATCTAGATATTATTTAAGCTAAGAGCACATGGGATAATTTGGGGGGGACAAATTGGAAGAGATAGGATAAGGCAATTAATGGTCATAAATGAAAAAGATAAGATAGGATAGGATTTTGGAAGAGGAAGAAATTGTGGAAGAAATAAGGGAGAGATGATTTATCATATATTAGTATTAAAATGTCAACATAAAAATGATGCATGGACATGGTGGAAGGGAAGAGAATATACTTTATAATAATTGGCAATTAAAAAGCAACATTAATGGTTATTAAAAGAAAGCATGCTGGCTGTAATACCCTAAAATTTGACTTAGGGAAAATATCATAAATTAAGAAATAATACCTATTAAATAGATGAATATGTGATATCAAATTTGAAGGGGGAAAATCTCTTGAAAATTAGAGTGCCAAAATGGCGGAAATGCCCTTGTAGGACATAAATAACTTAGGAAAATTATGAAAAATCCTGAGAGGTAGTAAAATAATTATTAAAATTGAGAGAATATATTGTCTCTAATTTTGGTAATTTAATAAATTATAAGCTTGGAAAAATTGTAAAATAACAATTATAAAGTATTTGGAGATTATAACTAACTCCATATTGATATTTTACATGGGAGATAAAATAGCAATGTTAGTTCAGATTCTGAGAGGAACTAATTAGTTCTAGATAAGAAAATTATCAATAAATAATAAGTGATTGATTAAATAATTGTTGGTTAATTATTTAAGCTTGAACAATGGAATAATTGGAATAAATTATGTAGAACTCTATAATTAGTTATTTATGGCTAGAAAATTAGCATAAATATGTTTGCTAATTAATTGGAAAAGATGAAGAAAAATAAATGAGATTAGGTAATTTTAAGCCTAAATGCAAGAATGGACCAATAGGAAAATTATGTAAAAAAATTATATATAAAAATTATTAAATAACTATTTTATATAATAATTAAATAATAAATAAATAAATAAAAATTAAAAACAGAAATGTGTGTGAGTGTGCCGACATGAATTAGTGAATAAGTGAAAAAAATAATTAGAAAGAGTATAAACTTAGAACTCTTATATTAAATATTAATTAAAGTAAAATAGTAAAAAGAAAATAATTATCTATAGGAATCGGATCCTATCTAGAGAACCAGAACAGGATTTCTAAAGTCGGATATAATATTGATCGGTGGATTTTTATCTTGAAGTGGTCTTTTCCTAAGTTAATTCGAGATCGGTAGAAGAAGTTAGTAATAAGACGAAATAGGGAAATCGAGAAATAGGCGGATAGTCACGATTTAGAATTCGAAGAAAATAAATCATAACTCAACCTCTCGGGAATGAGTTGAGAATTTCCTGACATATTTGGAATCGGTGGATTTTTGTCCAGAGGTTGACGTTTCCGAAATTGATTCCGTAACCCAAGACGTTTTTCGAGAAACTTGATCAACCGTTGGAACCCGAATGGAATCAAAAATTAAGTTAACCTAGATACTTTTGAAGAGAAAGAGAAGGTCTTCAAAGTTGTGAATCCGAATTTTGAGATTTCACGATTCGGGTACCGACGGGGTTTTATCGGTATAAAACCTTCTTGAACAAGTTGATGACATCATCATTGATGATGCAATTTTGTGCCACCTAGGGGCTGCATGTCGACCAAGAGAGAAAGAAGAGAGACAAAACTTGTTTGAGAAGTTTTCAAATAAAGGGAAAAATTACAAGTTTGGAAAGGGAAAATTACCAAGTTGGACCCAAAATTTCTTCTATAAATAGGACCCTCTTCCCTTCACAAATCTCACACCATTCCTTCTTGCCTATTTCGAATTCTAGAGAGAAGTTAGAGAGAGGAGCTCTGGAGGAAAATTTGCAGCGAAGCTCTGGGTAAGTTTTTCGGTACTAAAGCTTTCGTAGTTCTTTCGGTAGTTAGAGTAGAAATGTTATATTAGTCTTCAATCTTCCAAGTATGATTAGATATCATATGATAGGGGTATTTTAAGTAGGAATTTCGAAAATCATGATTGGGTCGAAGTTCTGGCAAAATTTTGGAAGATTAGAGTTAAAATAGCGAAGCTCTGGCGAAATTCCGCCGATTAGGGGCATCAGGGGCAAAATGGTAATTTTTACCTAAAATGCCTGTCATGATGTAAATCATTAATTAATATGATTTATATTTCGAAAATTATGTTGGAGTAGGAGTTATGTCAAAATTTTGGAAGAGTAGGGTCAAAGTAACGAAGTGCTGGCGAAATTCCGCCGATTAGGGGGTCAGGGGCAAAATAGTCATTTTGACTAAAAATGTCCGTCGTAATGATAGATCCTTAACAAGTACGTTGTTATATTGATAGGATATCCCTGAATACGTTTTGACCTACTGTCGAACCGCTGTCCGACGTGCTGGTTTCCGTTTTCCGTCAGAAGTACGGTTTTCCGTAAAACGTGCTAGTATAACATCAACGAAGGTACGTTCGCGTACTGTAACACTAATCTGATGTTTATGGTATGCATGTATGTGCTAGGTGTATTGTATGTGGTAGTTGATAGCTCTGTGATATGTTTGTATACTAAATATGAGGTTAACCGTTACCTGAGATCCGGTGCGGATCTCAGCCCTTAACATAGCGACAGGTTCCGGAGGACCGAGGAACGAGGAGAGAGGCAAGCAGCCCGAGTAGAAGACCCGGCTGAAGACTTTCTTTTTGTTGTTCCAACGGAAGCCTTTCTTTTATTATATACTTTAGAACCACGCGGTTTCTGTACCGCTGTTGCAACCAGCCAGACTTACAGCGTTTTATATATACATATCAGTTACTCAATCGCTCTGTTGTTCTACTCTGATGATTTGAAATGATGTTTTGGAAAAAAAAAATTATACTGCTTGTGAAAAGTTGGGATGTTACACTGACAGCCACATGAGAGGGGGAGTAAGTCGACCAAGGCTTGAAGGGATGAAATTAAATTTCATAAAGCATTTTTTTTAATCCAATGGCTAAGGTGAGACTTGGTAAAATTTAATTGCCATTTGTATCCTTGAATTTTCTCTATAGGATCTCGATTTTAACAACATTGCATTTCATTGATTACCCCATGTGCCTTCATTTATGACAATTAATTACCTTATCTTCCATTTTATCCCATGTGTTTGCTTTAATAATATCGATTAAAAACACAAAAATCTCCTTCTTTTTTACCAAGCTAGCCGTGCTCCCTCTTCAATCTTGACTCATGGAATTGTGTTTCTATTGGCTAATTCAATTATACAAGGATTAACGTTAATTATAGAATTATTTAGGACCTTTGGATTCAATTTGTGTTTGTTCAAGATAAATCATCATCATTAATCCTTGGTTCAAATCTCCCATTGGTTCATTTAATTTCATGAGGATTTAGCTCATTTTCTTGATTTCTTATTGACTTATGCACTTAAATGAGGATTAAGCTTAATTCTTGCTTAATTTAGAGCCATTGGATTTGTTCATTAACATTTGTCACATCTCAACCATTCATCTTAGTTGCAATTGTTGACTTTTCAAAGTTGATTAACAAAGCTTAATTATTATGTTAATCAAGTGTTTACATGCTCCTTTTATTGCAAATGTCATAGGTTAATTGATTTGCTATTTAATCAAGGCTATTAGAGTATTATTAGCAAACTTAATTTCACCTCTTAGGCCCTTGATATTTTCGAAAATATTGGCCTCCAAGAGATGTCCTTCATTGGCTTTTATTAAGTTAAACTCATAAGCCACTAATTTTAATTAGCACAAGCCAATTTGCTAATTATCAATTGCTAATTTAGCTAAGGGTCTTCATAACCCTTTCTTTATCTCCTTTGATTATAAATTAATTACTATTTTATGTGCTATTAAATAGCCCCTAAATATTGTCTCATAATTAACCATTAGTTAATTAATCCCAACATAAAATTTGGATAAAAATATAATCAATAGATTATATTTCTTTGAGACACATATTCACCTTTGTATTTTCCTAATTTATTTGTCAAAATACAATGTTTATAAGAGTTGTGAAAATTAGGGTATTACAAATGGCTTGGTTAATAATTTTGTTTCCTTATCAGTTGCAGGTGGTTTTCTCTTTGACTTGAACATACTACCAAGCCAGTGTCAGGAAATTTCAGAAACAGAAAGTGATAGTATTCAATAAGAAATTGATGAAGAACTCATTCATGCATCTGAACCTAACGGTAATTTTCAAACATTGGTTTTGATCCAGTCCTATAATGCATATGCATGTTTCTTCCTTTCTGGAATTCATTATGTTGTGTCCTATTTCTGGATGTAGATTCCATATCCCAGATTGGAAATGCATTAGCTTATATCTCTGTTGCTTTTGGGGTTGAATAATATGCAAAATGGAACGAGTCATAAATATGAATTTAAATTACAAGTCCAGTTTCAGTAATTAAGATGCATTGATATTGTGGTTTCAATTTTAGATGTAAACATGAGGGGGAGAGTGCAGATCGTGCAGAGTGAGTAGGAAGCCCCGAGGATATATGTTAGATCTCCACGATTAAAAAAATAAGCAGCTCTTTGATTTGTCTCATGTTTCACTAAAAAGTGCATTTTTATGCATATTAGATTATGTAGAAATGTCCTGTAGTGGTTAGACTTATGTATCATTCATCAAATATTATTATCTACATGCATAGATTCCTTTTCTCTTTAATCAAAAGAAATGTAAAAGAAACCAAGGTCAATCAAAAGAGAATAAACAATTTCAGCATCCCCAGTCTCTGTACGCCAAGATAGTTGATGTTGAAAGGTGCAAAATCATCAAGACTTCGAGAATGTGTAGCTAATGAATATGCACATCTATATGCAGAAGGTATATATCTTTTAACTCACTGGAAGAAACAATTCAATCCACATATATCAAAAAAAAAATCAATCCACATAAAATCCATAGGTAACTCAGTTAAGCTTTTTGTTACAATATATACTTCTTAGAGGAAATCATCTCTAACTATCAATCTTAACCATCTTAATCAGTCTTGAGCTTGTAGCTCATCGTCATTCAATAAAAATGCAAATGAACTGTAGGAAATTCACCAGAAACGTGGAAGCGAATCGTACCGACACGATATCGGAAAAGTTAAAAACTTCATCGTTTTGATTACCTGGAAAGATGCAGCGATCTGAAAGCCTCTCCACGAACAGTCCAAGCTCGCTCGAGCTCAAGCTCGCTCTATGATCGATCTTCCAGACTATCTTTCGAGGGGGATAGGATGGTTGTGTGGGCAACCGTTCAGATGATGAACGTCTGCCTCTAGGGTTTGTTTCTGATGAAAGGCTCCTTGTGTTTCTGTTTATGGATAACACCTCTTCCTCTCTAAACCTTTGGTAAATACCGAAATTCAGAGAGCATAAGGATATATCTCTCTATCACAAGCAGTCTAGTGGGTTTATATACTACTACATCCAAGACCTAACCCCAAACCACATGGGTCATAGAGTTCTTAGGTTGTAGCCTCACTTAAGCCTTATTGGGCTTAAGTGACTAAAGAGCACATTAACCCAACAATCTCCCACTTGCTCTTTAAGATACAAACTTGAGTTCGTAAACCCAAGACCATGTAGCCCATAATCCATCATCATCTGATATTATAGCCCATCCCTTATCTCGAGCTAGCCTGGGGATCTACCATTTGTCATTTATCAAGCCTCATGATAGTCTACAGAAGATTATCTAGTTTGGTGCTACTCCACTAAAAGCCCGAACGTGAACTCCAAGAATAATGACACTTATAACACGAATATGCATTACCCCTTTATAGAATGTCTATGATTTGATTGACCAGTTTTCTGTAACCCAATCAATTATTTATTCCTTTGACTGTGATAGTTTCGCTAATGGATTACATGCACTGGCCAGTATCTTCAATATCCAAGTACCGAAACATACCAAGGGGACATTTCCTATAAATTCCATGTTGTTTATCTCATAAACACCAATAACCAAATAGTCTCAATCCTAAAATACCAAGTTATTGGCCGTCATATAGATCAAACCTCACCCGTTTGTAAATCAAAGAATGAAAACTATTTGACTACCTATTTAAAATAAACTCAGGATTAAGAACAACTACATGACTATAGTTAGCTGGAGATTTGATTCCTTATGACAGAAAGAACAACCTTAATCAAATCTCTCCTTGATCCATTCAATGTAAGTATTAACTCACACCAATATTTTATAATGATTCGGACAAAACCATTTCATAAAATATTGCAGCCTAAATAAAGTGCCCAACTTAATTTAATAGCTGTGAACCTATTAATCAATTTTGAGAACCTATGACCATGTCCTCTATGAACGTATCCATATGATCATATACTCCACAATTGATCCGAACCTTAGAGTTTGTAAATAGTGTGCGAAATAAATGAAAACAGACCTCATTTATTAACATTCAGAAAAAATGCAATGTCATAATGTCTTGCTCAAAGAACACAAAATAACAAAGTGAAATAACAACTACCTAAAGCTATAGAAAATCTGGAATCCTCCTAAGACCCATAGATGAAACATGCCTCTCGAACACACGTTCAGGCAAACTCTTAGTAAAAGGGTCGACAAGGTTCTCGTCGATGCTATCTTTGTTACCAATGTATCTCCTCTTTTAATTATGTCACGGATCAAGTGGTACTTTCTCTGTATGTGTTTTTGTCTCTTGTGATACCTTGGTTCCTTGGGCATGCTCTTGCCCCACCGTTGTCACAGTAAAGTGTGATAGGACAATTAACACCTGGTATCACTTGAAGGTCTATTAGGAACTTCTTTAACCATGCAGCTTCCTTTGCCGCCTCAGAAGCAGCTACATACTCAGCCTCTGTGGCAGAGTCAGCCACACATGATTGTTTTACACTTCTCCAACAAATGGCACCGCCATTAAGAGTATACACATATCCCGAGGTGGACTTACTTGAGTCAATATCTCCTTGAAAATCTGAGTCCGTATAACCAATGGTTTCAAGACTCCCACTAGAATAGACCAACATATAATCTCTCGTTCTCCGTAGGTACTTGAGTATATGTTTAACCGCTACCAGTGTTCCTCTCCGGGATCAGATTGGTACCACTTACTACTCCCACCGCATAGCATATATATCTGGTGCAGTACAAATCATAGCATACATGAGACTACCTACTCCTTAGAGATGAATCCCATGGTGAAGCATAAGGTATCCTACTCATGCGTTCTCTTCTTCTCGCTTGGAGTTTTAGGAGATTGCTCCTTAGAGATGAATCCCATGGTCTTGA
This sequence comes from Acacia pycnantha, assembly GCA_025563575.1. Classification (NCBI taxonomy): domain Eukaryota; kingdom Viridiplantae; phylum Streptophyta; class Magnoliopsida; order Fabales; family Fabaceae; genus Acacia; species Acacia pycnantha. The sequence continues at coordinate 2,787,589 of JAMWYP010000058.1, forward strand.
CGGAACCTTGAACCTCTTTGCTTTCCTCTCTCCTCGGTCCTGGTCCTCCGAACCTGACGCTATATTAAAGGTGGAGTTCATGCATCGAACCCTGTGGGTATAATTCCCGTGAATGTACTCTTGGAATTCTCCATCCTAAACTTGGCAAGTATTTTGTCGATGTATTTAGCCTAGGGATAATGCCAAAACCCTATTCTTCTTCCAAAATTTCAACATAACTCTTACTCCAACATGATTTTGTCTCACAAGAGTTTAATACCAAGAATATAATTGGCTTCCCCTAGCATTTATACTCTAACTACCGAAAGAACTCCTTCATATTAAAATGCTTGCTCATGCCTATTTATAGAAGAAATTTTTGGTATGCCTAACAATACCTTTCTCCACCAAGCAAAGAGTTGGCCGACCTCCCCTTAGTTGGCACAAAGTGACATCATTTTTGAGGTCCATCCGAAAATTCTCAAAAACGTCTTGGTTTGGAACGAACTTCCGAATCATCAACTGGACAAAAATTCACCGATTCCAAATATGTCCGTAAAATCATAAACTCATCTCCAAATGTTGAGTTATAATTTATCTTGTTCAAATCCTAATTTTATGACTATCTCGAGTATATCATCCACATAAAGTACCTAGCCATAAATCACTAATTATAGAGTTCTACACAATTTATCACAATTAAATTATTTAATCAATCACTTATTATTTGATAATTTTGTTATCTAATTACTTCCTCACAACACTTGGACTCACAATGCATTACCTTGGATCCTTTTATACACACACGGCTCATCGTATATCATCCACATAAAGTACCGTACTTTTCTCAAATACACGCTCATCGGACTGTCGTAATCGGTGAACACTTAAGAGAAAGAAACTTAGTTCACGTTATGTGGGACCATTTGAAATTTTGGCAGAACGAGGACCAGTCGCTTATCAGTTGACCCTACCCCCAAACCTAAGTAATCTCCACGATGTTTTCCATGTGTCAAAATTGAAGAAATACCAACCAGACCGTGATCATGTCATTGAATATGAAGACGTTGAAGTACGATATGATAATACCTTCGTAGTCGAACCGGAGCGAATTCTCGAACACCAGGAGAAACGGCTTAGAAACAAGACCATACCGATAGTGAAGGTGACTTGGAAGGGTTTGACACTGAACGAGGCAACTTGGGAAACAGAGAGAGACATGAAGGAGAAATACCTAGAGTTCATGGCTCGAAGTTTAGTTAAGATAGATTAAATTTCGAGGCGAAATTTTGTTTAACGAGGGGAGAAATGTAATACCCGGATATTTATTTATCTGGAATATTATATTGCATAAAAAAAAATGGCTATTTTTTATAGGTGAATATGTGGTCTCAAATATTGGGTTATAAATATCTTATTTTTCTAAGGAAAATCTCTTGAAAATTAGGAAAAATAATATGCCAAAATTCCTAAAATACCCTTGTGGGGCATAAAATAGCCTAATAAAATTATGATAAATCTCAAGAGGCAGTAAAATAATTATTAAAAATTGAGTAAATACCCTTTTTGGTCCCTGGAAAACACACGGATGCCCTTTTTGGTCCCTGAAAAAAAAGAAGTCATTTTTTAGTCCCTAAAATGGAAAAATAAGGTCCATTTTAGTCCTTTTGGACATTTTTTTGGACATTTTAATCCCTCATAAATTCCCAAAAAGGTCATTTTTAGTCCCTAAAAAGGACCAAAACGACATTTCCTTTACTCAGGGACCAAAAAGGGCATCCGTGTGTTTTCCAGGGACCAAAAAGTGTATTTACTCTTAAAAATTAGAGAGTATGTTGTCTCTAATTTTGGTAATTTATTAAATTATAACCTTGGAAAAAGTAAAGGGCAAAAATCAAAAAGTATTTTGAGGACCAAAATGACCCCATGATTTTTAATATATTACATGGGACATAAAATACCAATGTCAGTAAAATAGTTGTGAGATAATGGTTAATCCTAAATAAGAAAATTGTCAACAATTAGTAAGTGATTAAATAAATAATTATGGGTTAATTGTTTAAGCATGATTAAGGGAATATCCAAGAATAATTATGTAAAACCCCTTAATTAAATGTTTATGGCTAAAATTAGCATAAAATACACTTTCTAATTAATTAGAAAAGATTAAGAAAAATTGGTGTGATTAATTATATGAAAACCCTAAATCCTAAAAAGTTGTTAATCATGTGATTAGGGCACTAATTAAACTTGTAATAAATCAATTTAGACAAATTAAATATTAATCAAGGGTTAGGATGTAATCTAATAAAGTAAGATCTAAGGCCATGGAATTTCTAGTAATTTTAAATGCCTAGATCCTTGTTAATAGCTTTTAGCCAATGGGAGAATTTTGGTAAAATTAAATATAGGATAATTAGAATATTATATATTAATTAAAACAGAAAAAAAAAATATTAAAAAAAAATAGAAAATGCTGGCCGAAATTTGGAGGAAAATTGGGAAGAAGAAAAATGGTATAAAATATCATGATATTCTATGTGCAAGTTGCAATTTAATATTAATAAAAAATGAGATTTTTGTGAAAAAGCAAATAGAATAAATGACCACCGATAGAAATTAAATCCTAACTAGAAAACCATGAATTAGGTTTCTAAGGTCAGGACTTATTATAAACAAGTGAATTTTTAGGTCGGAGTAAGTTACCTCCGAAGTTATTTCCGTAACCGAAAAGGGTTATACTAAACTGGCTAAGAAGCTATCAGATACTCAAAAAGTAAATCAGATAAATGAAAATCTATAGAAACTAAGCCATAACTTAAAATCCTTGGATTAAGTGGTAAAAAACTGGACATATTATGAATCAGTGAATTTTTGTCCCGAAGTTGTTGTTACCCAAAGTAATTTTTGTAACCGAAGACGTTTATCCGAAAATGTTCGGCAGGAAATGAAATGTTCTGAATGGGATCAAAAATTTATTTAACATAGACATTTCTAAAGAGGAAGAATAGACCTTCAGGACTATGTTGTCGGATTTTTGAGATTTTCCAAGATTACGCGATTGGAACACCGAACAGGGAACTTTATCGGTACAAGATCAAAAAGCAATGTGTGACATCACCTTTGATGACCTCATTTGGTTGAAAAAGAGGGCATGGAGGTCGGCCAAGGCAATCCAAGGGCCAAGAAGAAACCTTTCAATGCAAACAAGATCCGACGGTTGTGGTTCGATATGATAAAGTGTGAATAGTGCACACATTTTTCCTATAAATAGCCATGAGTTCTTTGCATAATCTTCACACCAAATTATAGAGAGAAGTTTGAAATCTTAGAGAGAAGGAGGAGCTTGAGGAAGTTGTAGCGAAGCCCTGGGTAAGTTCTTCGGTCCCTAGTCTTAAGCTTTAGTAGTTCTTTCGGTAGTTATAGTAGGAATGCTAGTTTAGTCTTTAATCTTCCAAGTTAGTTTAGATATCATGTTTTAAGGAATAAATATGATATTTATTTCAAAAATATGTTGGAGAAAGAGATATGTCAAAATTTTGGAAGATTAGAGTCAAAATAGCGAAGTTCTGGCGAAATTTCGCCGATTAGTCAAACTAGGGGCAAAATGGTAATTTGTACCTAAAATGCCTGTTATGATGTTGATCACTGATAAATGTGATATTATCCTTATAGGATATCTGTAATCTCGTACCGCTGTCATTCCGCTGTCAGACGTACCGCTGTCAAACGTACCGTTTTCCGTCAAAAGTACCGACTACCGTCAACGAAGGTACGGACGCGTACTGTAACCCTAACTCTGTGCTGCTCATATACATATATGTGATAGATACGTTCATAGACTAAGGCTCTGTTTAGGGTCGTCATTTATACATACAGCGTTTACACGGGTTATAGTCATAATAATGTCGTTATGTTTTCCTAGCGCTGAGGACACGTGTTGTGATCGTGGCACTGGGTATGTGCAGACTGTTGTTGTTGGAATTTACATACTGCTCTGTGCTTATGTTCTGTCATTGTTATGATCATGCATCTGCTTTGTGCTTATGTAGTGATACATTGCTGTTATGTTATGAATATCTGTTGTCCATATACTGTTTTATTTGAGCATAAGGTTAACCGTTACCTGAGGTCCGGTGGGCACTGGATCTCAGCTGTAGCTTTAGGGTCGGGAGGACCGCGGATTGGTGATAGGGGCAAGCAGCAGGAGTAGGCTTCCGGCTGGAGATTTACTTATCGCTTATGTATTTACTTTTGAACACTAGGATGATTGTATCATTACTATTACACTATGGTTAATGTTTTATTATGGTTCAGTTACTCACTCGCTTCAATGCTCTACTCTGATTGGAAAAAAAAAATTCCGCTTTGAAAATGGGATGTTACAGTAGCTGCTCTTCCAACGGATTAAAAGTCAAGAAGTCAAGCCTGAACTTCTGTGCAGCTGGATTAACCAAAGAGTAGAGAGAGAAGAAGACCAAACCTTCACTAATCCATCATCAATGTTGGCAACGGTCACATTATGAATTACAACAGTCATTTAATGATCTCTAGCTATAAATAGAGATGCATTCAATTCTTCTCAACAACCAATCTGTGAGAAAACGAAAATCATTAAAGTTTCAACTACTCTTTGAGTTTTCTTGTAAGAAGTATCTTTTGATACATTTGTACTTCAGTGATTATCTTATCCACTCTTAGAGAGAGTTTATTGATTGTTATTCATTCATTGTAAAGAATCTCAAGTCAAGGGACTTGGAGATTGGGTTATTGATTACAACTTGTAAGGGGGAGTAAGTTCTAGTGAGAGAATTACTCTTGAGTGCAGAGTGTGTAATCAATTGTTATAGTGAGAAATCCCAGAGAGTCTGGGGACTGGACGTAGGTCAAGAGGTTAGACCGAACCAGTATAAATCCTTTGTGTCTTGCTTCTCTTCTCTATACTCTGTTCATCTCTGTTTTACCACACGAAAACAGAGTAATCCGAAAAAGTTTTAAAATCCCCAATTCACCCCCCTTAGTGATTCAGCTCCGCTTTCAACAATCTTGTTTAATTTTTTCACGTCTGACTGGGGTGAGATTTGAGAAACTATCAACAAGCATAAAAAATACTTTACAAAATTAATTACACATTAGCGTTATAGAATTTGAACTCACGTTTGTTTTTATGGGGTATGAGTTTTATTCTTATTAATTAAATCATTTTTTATACACACCAATTCAATCTATTATTGTTGATAATAATTATACAAATTTATAAATAGTACTAGTACTTTTTTCCATTTTGGTTAAGATTTAAATTGAAATGTTTTACAGTATTAATTAAGACATCAACTTCAGCACCATTAAATCAGTCCTCATTAACAGCCCCATTTGCTCAAGATATTTCTTCCCTCATTTTTTATGTAATGTAATGATTGAATTAAATTGCTAACCATCATAAGTAGAAAAAGTGCCATGAGAAAATTAATACTCGTACATTTGTTCCTGCTAGAAATAGAAAATTAATATTACCTCTGGTCCTAAATATAAGCCCCTGTTAACTTTTTTAGAAAAAATTAAGGAAGCTATTTATATTAATTTAAAGTATCTATATTTATCATTTTTTTCTCTAAACTAATTTGTTTGACTTATAAATTGATATATAATTTAATTATACACAACATATATATGATATGATTAAATAACTTATTTTGCTTCCTTATTCTCTCCCAAAAAAATCAATTAGGTTTTATAGATAGGACTGAAGGTATAGTATATTTGGTGCACGACACTTTGCTTTATTATATATTAATATATTTATATCACTTCCCTTTATTACAAGTCATATTTAAGAAGGAATAGATTAGTCCTTATTAAGTCACAGAATGGATATATCAATTATATTTGTGTAATATTTTCCACATTTAATACCTTATTTATTATAACTTTTATGACTTGTTGGATGTAATTCATGGTATTCAACATTGATTAATTTGTAAATTTTTGTCTAAAAAAAATTGAGACTGTCGAAAACATAATTAACCACCTATCTCTCTCTCTCTATATATATATATAGGGATTATCATTTCTGCTTCAACAGTAGAAAACTAACTCAGCAGAGGGATAAAACGACGCAGTTTCTGACCCATTTTTTTTATAAAACATACACAGTAAGATCACCACCACTCTCTCTCCCTCTCTCACTCTCCTCCTTCTGCAACCTCGACATCTTCAGCAGCAGGGGTCCTTGCCTCAACTCCCCCGTCTGCACCGCCAACGTCACCTCCGACGGCATCGGTTCCCACCACGGATGGTACTGCAACTACGTGGAGATCACCCCCACCAGCCCCCACAAGAGAAGGTGGTTACCTTTTGCTTTCCTCATCTCAACCATGTGAAGAGAGAAGGTGCCACTTGAAATACCTCTGTGGCAACATTAAGGTTTCCTTTCCTTCCAGCCCTTACGTTTTCAAGCCTCATCTTGTAATTTTTCTTGTGCACATCGAAACCAAGTGGTTTTGCAGCTTCTTCAATCTTATTGATTATCTCGTTGCAGGGAATTTCGAAGCAAATATTGTTTCCCTTTTAAACCACCATATCCATCAGCCTTATCCGCCACCGTCAGAGTGTGCGTGGCCGTGGAGCTTTTGAACCACCAAGTCCGACACTGAGCATCACCAGTACATCCATATCCATCATCCATGTCGCTGGAGAAGTTGAACTACCTTCAATCTTTGAAGAACGAGAAGGCTAGAGAAAAAGAGTTAGGCTGGAAAAAAAAAAAGATGAACCTGCGTACCAAAGAAAAAGCATTGTGATTTTTTAATTAATTCTTTTTTTTATGGTGGGGCCCACTGTCCACTTCAGTTTTTTAGAAAAACGGTACAGTTTTGCCTCGCTGCTGAATGGGTTATCTGCCTTAGAAGCAGAAATGTTTTCCCCATATATATATATATATATATATATTCTTGAAATGTAAAACTTATTATAGATATTGATGTAAGGATAGGAGAGCATATATATAGTAGCAAATCAGAAGACATGGTTGTGAAATAATAAGAAAGGGAAGCTTTAAATATATAGAAAGTGAAATACAAAGAGAGAGAGCACAAAGGCCAGCGAGTAAGCTATTAATTGCATCTCATCCTTTTACACCTCATCATGCATGGGGATGCCTAATGATGAGCTTATTTCATCAAACACCATCTACGTACGTACGATTAAGAAACAAAGAAATATAGATATATATATATATGTGTGTAGGTTTTATTTATTTATATATGTGTGTATGTGAGAATGATAGATGCTGATGAGAATATATATATAGGTCAGCAATCATAAGTGCAGACGCACTTGAGGTCGTCTCTGCAAAAGCCACTGAGCAGTCCTTCGCCTCCCCTACACCGAGCGTAACACCGGCGCGGGTTATCTATTGTCCAACTAATGCATAGTCCGCTGTAGTACTTGCTCGGCTTCTGGCATATCCTTGCCTCCGTCTTCACCACCACTTCTTCTGGAGTATATATCATTCATTCATATATATAAGAAAAATATTGAACAAGAAGAAGAAGAAGAAATACCTGGGATACACATATTTATATATATAGAAAGAGAGGGACTTACGAGCAGCCAAGAGAATGATGAGAATGGAAAACACAACAACAAGTGACTTCCTTTCCATAATTTCTTCTTCGATCTACTGCTTAATGAGTGTGTGTGTGTGATGCATAAGGAAGAAGACAAGGTTGGTATTATAGAGCTGGGGTGGCTCTGCTGCATGATGTCTTCTTCGAGCTATTGCATAATGTCTTCCAAACATGCACTTCATTGTTTTGCAAGAATATGCCATTTGGCAGGCACCCTCTAGAGTCAACACATGCGAAGGTAGGGTCCACCAACGTATTGAGCACGCGTGAACAAATATATAATGTGGGAAGGGTTGTCCGCTATACTTGAATAAGGTCCAGAAGTTGACTAATTTGCTCCTGCGTTAGAATATATCAGGTAGAGTGTTGAGCATATTTGTTTTGGACATTTAAATTATCAATGAAATATATCTCCACTGGCAAAACACGAAAAGAAGTGCACAATATTTGTAATAAATAACTTGTATAAAGTTAGATCATATCTATGTGATACTTCAATTAGATCATATAAAGTTCGTTATAGGCGTCATACTTTTCTTGTTATTTTACTCACTCATATTTTTTGAAAAGTATACAATGTTAAGAGAGAAACGAAATTCCATAAAGACTTTGAAGTTCTTTAATCCAAACAAATTAGAACCAAATTAGGAATATAAAAAAGAAATTAGAAAATAATCATCAATAAATTATATTTATTAACTTTTAGAAGGAATGAATGATCTAGAATATAAGTTACCTCCAATTTAATTGATGTTATTTTTTCTATTTTGCTCTTTTAATTAATACTCACTTCTCAACTTTTCCCCCTCATTATATCTCCTCATTCTCTCTCTAAGATAACACTTCTATCCAATTAAGCACATTTCAAAATAAGGGTAAAAGTGGAAGAAATTTATAATTTATGACATATTAAATGATTTAATTGTCATTTTTGTTTCCCGTGATATAGTTGAAATGCCCTACATTGTCGACCAGAGGGAGTATGATGTCTGAATTTAGTATAGTTGGTATGGGTAATATTGGAAATCACTTGAATTTTAGAGCAACTTTAATACATTTAACTGTTTTTATTAGTTTGTGAGAAGTGATAGCTGATGCGTTATAATGAGGGCAAGAGGGAGTATAAATATCGGAAGGATGGGGCTTCTATAAATAATTAAATATTATAAGTTTAAAAGAAACTAGTGGAGTAAACTATAATGTGTTCGTCTATATAAAATTTTGCGATAATCAGTAAGTACTTTCATGAGCTTCTTAAGTTATTAAGTTTTTCTGTCTCCATGACCATCACCCAAATTTTTTTACTTCCAGAATTAATACAAATAGAATTAACTCACAAGTAGCAAAAAAAATTGAGACTGTCGAAAACATAATTAACCACCTCTCTCTCTCTCTCTCTCTCTCTCTCTCTCTCTCTCTCTCTATATATATATATATATATATATATATTCTTGAAATGTAAAACTTATTATAGATATTAATGTAACGATAGGAGAGCATATATATAATAGCAGATCAGAAGACATGGTTGTGAAGTGATAAAAAATGGAAGCTTCAAATATATAGAAAGTGAAATACAAAGAGAGAGGGCACAAAGACCAGCGAGCTAGCAAGTGCATCTCATACTTTTACACCTCATCATGCATTGGGATGCCTAATGATGAGCTTATTTCATCAAACACCATCTACGTACGTACGAACCAATATATATATATATATATATATATAGGTTTTATTTATTTATATATGTAATAGATGATGATGAGCATCATATGCTCAGCAGGCATAAGTGCAGACGCACTTGAGGCCTTTGCAGGTGCCACTGAGCAATCCTTCGCCTCTCCTACACAGATAGCCACATTGTGTGTTCCCTGTCGTCCCAACGCATCCTCCGGAGAAGTACTTGCTCGGCTTCTCGCACGTCTTCGCCTCCGTCTTCACCACCACTTCTTCTGCAGTGTATATCATTCATTCATATATATAAGAAAAATATTCAACAAGAAGAAGAAGAAAGACCCGGGATACACATATTTATATACCTAGCAAGAGAGAGACTTACGAGCAGCCAAGAGAAGGACGAGAATGGAAAACACAACAACAAGTGACTTCCTATCCATAATGTCTTCTTCGATCTACTGCTTAACGAGAGTAGTGTGTGTGATGCATAATGAAGAAGAGAAGGTTGGTATTTATAGGGCAAGTGAGGTTGGAAAAGTATTGTCTAATCATGATGTGTCCCACTTTGTATTTTGCAGTCAGACGCGATGGAACGCAACCTCAAGAGTCAAGGCATGCGAATATATGGTCCATACAATTCCATCCACATAAGTTGACCCTCGTAAGTATTATAAAAAAAAAAATACAAAAGACCAGACATATTTTATAATATAATTTATACTAAAAATTATATGTTCTATATTTAAGATTGGGAATACTACTATATGACTTAGCATAGGGTTTGTTTTAATCTAAATATAAGATTTGCATGGAGAAGCAGTTTCAGTATAAATAATATTAATTTTAATATCTCTATGAATAAAATTAATAGACATTTTTTATAAATAACTAACTTAGCTATTTTTTAAAATTTATACATTGTTGTTTCACTCGCTCCTATTGTTAAGGGTGGGAGATAGTATAATTAAAATATAATAGTAATGTATATGGTCAAAGATGGTGTGTGCCGGAATAATATTTTAGTCTAATCCTATCCTCTCTAATGAATGAGTTGTCCCCCCACTACTACTGACGTCCACCATGTTATCTTTTCCTACTGTTCTGACTCGGTCCACTGCTCAATAAACAGAATGATATTTAAGTCCCGGGTAAAAGAATAATATTAAAAAAGTCTTCACTAACAAATGAACATAAATAATTAACAAGTAAAACAGTTATTATAAAAAAGTTATGAGACTTGTGAATATATTATTTCTCTTAGTTATGACGTAATAAATATCATTCTCCCTATATTATATATTCTCTCTAATCCTAAATATCTATATGTATAAGTTAGATAACTAATTTATAGAGATTAAAAAAAAATTAGTTAAGTTAGTTATCTATAATAACCAGCTATCTTTTGACAAAAAAAAAAAAAAAAATTAACCAGCTATCTAAAATACCTCTTTAATAACTTGTATTGAAAAATACTCTCATTGATGAAATTTTCTTTTAATATGTACCATGAATAGGATTGTTTAGAAAAAAGAATTATAAATGTGTGGGTCAAAGTGAATTGGGATATCATATTTAAGGGAAGATTAATCTATTGATCTCCACAGATTTGAATTAGTTGTAACTTAATCTTTACATTTTATCTCAATGCAACTCAGCCCTGATAATTTTGACTCAAATATAACTCACTTCCTAAACTTCGACTTGCTACAACTCAGTTCTTATAGTTTTAACCATTTTATAATTTAGTCTCTAATTTTTATTATATACATGATTTTATTTTATAAAACATAGGAACAAAATTATAAAGTAGTTAAAATTATATAGATTGAGTTGTAGTAAATCAGATTTTAAAGGCTAAATAATAACCGAGTTATATCATTCTATACACATACGTCTTAATACTCTTTAAAGCCCACTGTGTGTAGGGGTGGAAATAGGCTAGGCCCCCTATCAGGGGCCTACGACCTAGCCTACTTTAAGTCTAGTCTGGCCTATTTAGTAAATAGGTCAGGCTCGCCAGCTTAGCCTATTGTCGAGCCTATTTAGGTAAACAGGTCAGGCCTATTTTCATAAGGCCTAGCCTTCAGGCCTACAGGCTTGTCCTATTTAGTTTTTTTTTATGTTTTATTGTGCATAGTTATATATAATTTAATCTAAATTAATTTTTAGATTATTTTTAAAATTAATAACTTATTCTTAACCTTAAATTTCACATTTCTCCATTTATCAATGAGCTTAACATTTTCATTCATCAATTGATCACATATACTTCTCTTCTTTTTTATCGCTCGAGGTGGCAATGCTAGCTAACTACTCTTCCATTGATTTACGTCATTTGATGTAACATTAAAATTGTATTAAGTTTGTTTTAGTGATGCCCAAATGAAAATGATCCAAATAGGTGGAGTTTGTCTCATTTTCTACAAGAAAAATAAGAGGTAAAATCTAGTTTTACATGCCACTTGTCGTGCTTGGTTGATTTTAAGAAATATATCTTCTTAGTTAATAAATGATTGATTTGTCTTATTCATACTTCCTCAAACAATTGATGCCACTACGTGTTCTTTTCTTTCACTTACTAATTCTTTTATTTCATATGAGAATGAATCCTTAAACTTGTTAAATATAATGTATGCATTTAAATAGACTTGATTAATTATATATGAACTTAGATGCATATGCTTTAAGAATACGTAAAGACCTACATTTTAAGTAGGCCTTTAAATAGGTTTCAGGCCTTGCCAGACCTTTTGAAGGCCCAGACTCAGGCCTAAAAAAGCCTACACACAGGCTCGGACCCAGGCTCAGGCTTTGGATTTCCGTCACAGGTTCAGGCCTACTTAGCTAAAGCCTAGTCTAGCCTATTTCCACCCCTAACGGTGTGTCAGGATAAATGTAGGGCCCGTGAGTTAGATTTGCATAGATTCTACCCCTTTTTTTTATTCAATAAAGAAAAATATATTTCTGGGCAAATCCGGTTGTCTTCAAATAGTATCTTTGATCTAACACGGAAAAGCTCTGAGCAAAAAAAACTAACACAGAAAAGTGAGTGCGTGTTGTGATCTTCGGCAATAGTAATAAAGGAATACTTATAATAATAAAAAAGTAATAAAGGAATATAATTTAAATTTTTAAGAAATTGAAATGACAAAACTATAAAAGAGATTTTTTTTTTTTTTTTTAGAAAAAATCTTCTATTACTTTTGTCATCACTTGCATCTGGGCCTGCACTTGAGGATGGACCGGCCTCCCCTTCCCTGTTCCCACTGCATTCTTTTTTTCTTTTTTTTTGTCCATTCGATATCCAGAGATTCGTACTGACTAATCCAGATCCGATTCACGTCACGCATCTAACTATGGTGGGAGAGTCTCCCAATCAGGCTATTTTGGTTCTGGTTCTGCTAAACCTGTATGTACTGTTTTCTGCAGATCTCTATCTTGCCGACTAAACGATCACCAACGTATCTTTTGGACTTTATTTTCTACTCAAAATATGTGAGCCATTTGTTGCGCGTATTCAATATGATTAGATGATGATGAGCAGACAAGTTGAAGCAGTTCCTTGTGGGATCAGATCTCAGTTCATATATACAGACACACACAGAGGGGCACGCACATATAACTGACCCTTAGCTCATTTTCAGAGGCATGTTACTTAATTTAAGTGGAGATATCCACATGCGCTCTCCTCAGTTCCATACATATTGAGTTGCAGGTTAATTATTAGTTAGTTATACTACTCCCTAGTTAATTTAGTTAGAAGTTAGGTTCTAAATATGTAAGCGGACAGGAAACTTGTTTCTTATAGTATCCTCAATGAAACTAACTAAAGTGGTTCTTCATTTATTACTGAGAGAACATTTCTCTCCTTTTTGATAAAGGTATGAGTGAAAAATTACAATAAATACCATAAATAAAAGCAAATTGTTCCTTATAAAAGGAAAGGAAAGGAGGATATTTCTCAAAAAGTTGTCCTAGGCTTTCAACAGACACCGCCTCGAGAAGTTGGAGCCGCACAACTTCTCACCCAACAGTGTATGATTCTATCTTCTTTTGCGTACCTTAAAATATGATATGGCCTTGAAACAAGTGGTGCATATCGGTACTGACAAATCAAATCCGGATATACCCTGGATAAAGCACAAGTTCCCATTCTCTTCAAGTGGGACTCTGAATTTGTGCCTCCGTGCAACTGTGTATACATAGAAAGTCCCCCCTCTAAGAGAGAGAAAAGTCGGTTATTGGTTCTTTAAAGCCTGGGAAGTCCCCCATAGTGTCATCGGAGAGCGGAACCAAGGAAGATGTGGCTGGTCATATAGAAAAGAAAAGTTGAATCTTGACACGGATGGAAAATGTTCCTTGGTGATTGGGGAGCCTCTTTTAGAGTCATCTACGGTAGGAGAAAAGAAGGAGAAGGTGATGAAAGCGAAAGAAAAGGAGGGTAAGGCTACCAATGCTCTCGTGGGCCAACCGGTAATTCTGAGCCAACCTTCCGATGGTTACAATCTAAGGCCCAACGGTTTATCCTCTGTGCGTAGTATGAAGAAAGCAGCTAGGGCCCACAATGTTATTTTTGGATCCACCAAGACAATTGAGATTTCAAAAGTCAAAAAGTGAAAGAGCAGATGGGGGAAAAGAAGAATTTTGAAGAGAAGGATATAGTGCCATGCAACCTTGACATCATGAACTCTTCTACAATCACAATAAAAATGGGAAGAATGATGATGTTGATAGAGAAGCGTAAGACTCGGTGTTGTGCCGTCATCTTTTCCTCATGACGAGTTGATCGAGCATATTGCAGATGATGCAGATTTTATGGAGGGACAAGAATCTTTGGTTGCCGAAACCCAATTTGAGATGGGAAAAGATCTGGACTCCGGGCATGCCAGCTTTGAACCTCTGAGAGACCAAGACCACGATGTCGCTCTGATGGAGAAAAATCAGCTCTCCTCTTGAATTGTAGAGGGCTCAGAAATTTGACCTTCCCTTTAATTATCAAGGATATTATTAATAAGTATCGAATAAATATTCTCTCCTTTTGGAGACTCGTATTAGTGGTGATAAAGCGAATAAAGTTTGTAGTAAACTTGGTTTTAGTCACTTGGATTCGGGTTGAATCTACCGGTTTCTCTGGTGGTATCCGGCTTTGTGGGACAATGATGCTTTTGATATTACTTACCTTACCTCCTCCACCCGGCTTGCTCCACTGTCAAATTAAAGATCTCGTAGTAACACCCTGAGCCTTGTGACTATTATTTATGGCGAAACCTCCGCTAAAGAAGTTGTCCTAGGCTTTCAAAATGCAACTTCTCAACAGTGTATGACATCTTCTTTTGCGTACCTTATTGAATGGCCTTGAATAGGTACAACAATATGGGAACCTGAAAAGTGGATTAAAATGCAACAACAACATAATTAAAATAGACAACAATATGGGAACCAAAAGTGGATTAAGGATGACTAAAATAAACCACAAAGATATCATAGTTGATGTCATCTTTTATTTGATTACGGGTATCTAATCCATAAATTATTTTGGACTTGAAGCTAATAATCCTTTTTAAAATTTAGAGTATAAAAGTTTTTTGCTTAACCCAACAAGTGTGTTTTCTAAAATTTAAATTTATGTTCTCCATCCTTATGGGATGAGGTTGCTTCCCATCTCAACTAATTGTTAGATGGTACTCCCTCTTATCCTATATAAGATAAAGTTGATTTTTTTGAAAAGATTAAGGAAGCTTATTGAATTACTTTAGAATATTTATATTTATATTTTTCTCTAAACTAATTAGTTTAACTAATAAACTGATATATAATCTAATAATGCACAACACATAATATGATTAAATAACTTATTTAGCTTCTTTGATCTCTTCAAAAAAAAGTCAACTCTATCTTATATTTAGGATGAAGAGAATAGTTAAGTGTCATTGTCACCCTACTCATTACCAATTTCCGAGTTAACCAACTTGGATGGAAACATGAGTATACTTTAACTATTTATTTTCAATCATACAATATTAAGTTGGGTTGATCAGGAGTGTTTGGGATTAATTCTCCCGTCTGTGTAATGTTTCTGTGGTAATATAGGCTTTATGCCATCCTTTTTAGCAAAAAAAAAAATACAATATTAAATTTGTATTTTTTTTTCAATATTGTTGCGTAAAATTATACTCCCTCCTGTCCTAATTATAGGAGCAATTTAACCGATTTTGGGAGAATTAATGAGAAGAGTTAAATTAGTTAATTTTACTCATTTTCCTAAAATGTTCTTATATAAATTTAAAATGACACAGGTTGTCTTAATTATAAATGTTTTTAATTTGCCTTACGTTAGACATCCATGACATATTAGTTTAGTATATATGTATATTAGTTGCTTTTTATAGAGCCATGTGTATACATATAGATCTAATTTCCTTTTCACACGCTTTCTAATTGAAATAATGGTCTTACTATATAAACATATGTGTGTGTGTGTGTATACATATATATCTATCTACATACAGAGAGACACGCACACCACACACACACACACACACACACACATATATATATATATACACATATATATATTGACACACATATACACATATATGTACACACATATATATAAATGCTCCTAATAATAACTATAAATAGGGCTATTATAGGAAAAAATTGACAAAAGTTAAAAATTGCTCTTATAATTAGGACCAAAATCAACTCCACAATTTGCTCCTATAATTAGGACCGGAGGGAGTAGAATTGTTTATTTTTTTTTAAACCACCTACCCTCTAATTAAAGGGAAAATTTTAGTACTCCTCCTCTGTATTCATTTAATATCAAAGAACCCACAAAATATTTTGAAACTGCACAGTACCTTTAGGACTAAATTGAAATTAAGTTTTTTTTTTTTTTGCTAATAAGGCATTTATGCCATTGTCTTATATATGGCCAAGAATATGGTCTTATAAATTCCCACAACTATCTTGTAAATAAGCAAATTTAATTTATAAATTCTCACACGTGTCTTATAAATAATATGTATTCTTGTGAATATGCTCCTTATCTTATAAATGTTCAAGTTTATCTTGTAATTTCACTTACATGTCTTGTAAATAAGTATATTTGACTTGTAAATTCTGACATATGTTTTATAAATAATCGTATTTGACTTATAAAGTAAAAAAGAACAGTTCTTTTTTTACCCAAAAAATTTTAATTTCAGTTTAGTCCTTGGTGCAATGAAATTTTCCCTATATTAAAGTTAGGATGCAGACTACATGTAAGGACAACGTCCTTATATCCTTGTACAAAGAACAAATAATTAAAAAAGTAAAGTACTCCTCCCAAACCTAAATATAAGACACTTTGAGGCTATAATTTCCATCATAGTATTTTTTATCCCTAATTTTTTTTTTCATTTAAATATATGGTAATTATAAATTACGTCTTATATTTAAGGCATGAGGGAGCATCATTCTTTGGATGCCAAGTAGAGAAATCAAGTATCAAATTCGAGAACAAATTAACATAGTCTCTGCACTAATGCATGGGATATAGAACTATATATTTTTGAAATTTTAATTATATAAGAGGTATATTCATCATGTTCATTAATATGAGTCGAACTTATTATCGATTTGATAACGATATATTGATAAATTGATGGTGGTTAGGGTTTTGTTACGACCATTATATTTAGAGTAGGGTGTGCGCGTGTGTGGGTATATATAAGACATGCTGGATTCATACATATAAGAAAGAGTAGCTTGAAACAGAAAATTGGATTATACACTGAGAGCACTTTAGGCTATAGCTAATGAGCTTATTTGATCAAACACCTACTACGTACCAACCTCTATATATAGTATATACACACACACTCTTGCTAGTTGTAAAAGTAAGATTTAGTTTGTAGTATAAATCCTTTAGGAATGTATCGGAGGAAGTGTATATATATATATATATATATATATATAGGTTTTGTTATATTTATGGAATAATCAACAAGCATTAGTGTAGAGACACATGAAGCCTTTGCAAGTGCCACCGAGTGCACTGTTTATTGCCCTACGCTCAACGTCTTGCATGTCTTTCCCTCCGTCTTCTCCACCATTTCCTCTGTATATTATTATTAATTCATATAAGAAAAATATTGGTGAAGAAGAAAAGGAAGAAATAGTAGGGATAATGTGTTTCATCGAAGGGTATCTATAGAGGAAAACGTAATGCATATATGAATAGTTATATGAGTATTAATGTAGAGTCGGTGGAACCAAATTTTTGAAATAAGGATTTGTATTAACGGGCACCAACAACGTTTGAGCTTTGCAAAGGATGGAATTGAAAATAAAAATGAGAGGGGGAGTTGAATTTTTTTTTTTTTTTTTTTTTTTTCAACTGCTTCCTAGACCCCTAGGATACCTCCCCCAGCGCCTTAACCAAGGCAGGGATCGAACCTCCTCCCTTGAGATGAGGAAGTCCGACCCCTTTGTCAGTTGAACCCAAGGACGAGGGGTGAGAGGGGGAGTTGAATTGTTTGATGGTCCCTTGCTTAACGATCTCATGAATTGGTTCTACCTTTTCAGGATCATGGTGGACCAAGAAACTAGTTGTTATGTGGATATGGGCCGCGTACGTGGTCTATCCTTATTTGGGCTCCCGTTCAGGAGACATTTGAGCCCAAATACCAATTTTGGGGCCTACAAAATTTGGTATCGACTTTTATTCTTTGAATATGGATGTAAATACATCAATACGCCAATATGAGTTGGCATAGATGGTAAGGGGTTTAGGACTAGGCCCTTGGGTCGTGGGTTCAATCCCCTCTCCCGTCACTGGGACTCCTTTGGTAGGCGATCTCGTAAGTCCCCAGTAAGTGCTCATAGAGCCCGGGGCCGTGCCCTGACCTTGGTGGGGGCCCGATGTTGAACCCTCCAAAACTTTTTAGCAAAAAAAAAAAAAACATCAATACACCCACATCTAATATGGGAAGCGGCTTCTCTCATATACTCTTAATATCCGCTCCTCTCCTTTTCTTTTTGGCCCAAAAAGAAAGCAACTGGTCCTTTATTAAAAAAAAAAAAATTAGGGTGCTGAGGTACTAAAATGATACCTTAGGATACTGACCTGTACTGAAAAAATACTTCATGATCTTGAAAAATTATTTTAGGATCTTAAACAAAATTAAGGGTTCTAACTGGTACTAAAGGGATATTTCAGGATACTGATTGGTATTGAAAAAATACTTTAAGATACTGACTGCTACTAAAAAATATACTTTAAAATATTGAATGTATTAAAAAAAATATTTCATGATTTTGAAAAATTATTTTAAGGTCTTGAAAAAATATTTCAAGGTATTAACTGGTACTAAAAAGATACTTCATAATACTGAATGATACTGAAAAAATACTTTAAATAATTTTTTAAGATCTTAAAATATTTTTTTAAGATCATGAAATATTTTTTCAGTACAGATTAGTATCCTAAGGTATCTTTTTAATACATGTCAATACCCTAGATTTTTTTTATTTATTTTTTTATTAACTTTTTGGACCAAAACGGTGACGTTCTGAAGAAAATGAGGGTAGCGGATATTTAGAGTATAAGAGAGAAGCCACTTCCTCTAATATGAAACCAACATGCGGGATTGTACTAATTAATCTTATTATGTGGTCATTTTACTTAATTTAGTTGTGTTTTACCTCATTGATACCTTTTGTCTCTGTACTAAGAAAATTGGTATTTTCTTAATGAATAAAACAAAGAAGGAAGTCAAGGTGAAACTCTGAATACCAGATGGAAAATGAAAGAAAAAAAGCAAGAAAGAAAATTGGTATAAGTTGTTTTAAATGCCATGTGCTATATATAATAAAATAATGTAAACGGTCAAAGATTGTTCGTACAATATAATAGCAGGATCAATTACCCCTTCTAGAGGTGTTCGGCAAGGGGATCCTCTATCTCCGTACCTATTCGTTATATGCATGGAACGGTTGGCCCACTTAATTCAGGAGTGTATTGGGAATGGGAAGTGGAAACCTATCAATCTATGTAAGGATGGCCCTCCTATATCTCATTTATTCTTTGCTGATGATATTGTGTTGTTTGTGGAAGTTGATATGAACCAAGCAGCCGTGGTTAAGGATTGCCTGGACAAGTTTTGTTTGGCATCAGGGTTGAAAGTCAATACGACAAAGACTCGTGTCTTCTTTTCTAAGAACGTGAATCACATTAGGAGATCGGAGCTTTGTAGTAGGCTGGGGTTCCAAGTGACCCCTGACCTTGGAAAATACCTTGGAGTACCTCTTCACCATAAGAGGGTCACCAAGCGGAGTTATCAAACAATTGTGGACAAGGTGCGAAAAAGGTTGTTTGGTTGGAAGGCAACGTCATTGTCATTGGCAGGGAGAACCACACTAGTTTCTTCAGTGACCTCCACCATTCCGGGGTACACTATGCAAACTGTCTATTTGCCTAAAGGAACTTGTGAGGACATGGAGCAACAGAATAGGAGCTTCCTATGGGGCTCATCTCCTGCTAAGAAGAAGACACACCTTGTTGCGTGGGATACCGTGTGCCAACCAAAGGATAAGGGGGGATTGGGATTGAAGCACCTCCACTGCCAAAATCAAGCGTTTATGATTAAGTTGGGGTGGAATTTGATGAATAGGCGGGATGACCTATGGGCAAGAGTAATAAGGAGCAAGTACAAGTGTGGGGACGATTTGATTCCAAATATTGACCCAGCTAGACGAGGGTCAAATGCTTGGTCTGGCATTAAGAAAACTTGGGATGCAGTGTATGCAGGTATTAGTGTTGATGATCGGTCAGGATCGGTCCGTTGGAAACCTAATCGAAATGGGGAGTTTAGCGTCAAGTCTGCATACCAAGCCCTATCTGAGGTCCCGAGTACGGAGGAGAGGTCATGGAAATACATCTGGAAGCTTCGCACAGTACCGCAGTGCAAGTCGTTTATATGGCTGGCATTTCATAATAAGCTCCTTACGAACATGGAACAGGTCCGTCGAGGGATGGGGGGTGAAGAAAGCTGCTCCTGGTGTGGGGTGGGTTCAGAAAGTTTAATTCATGTGCTGAGAGACTGTGTCGAAACAAGGAAGCTATGGTTGATGGTGGTTGAACCTTTATCTATGAGATGATTCTTTCGGTTAGACACCCACTCATGGATCAAGGAAAATATTCGCCAGCGTCATGGCCGAGGGGAGGAGGAGTGGGGTGAACTATTTTCTACAATCTATTGGCTTGTCTGGCAGCGTAGGAATACAAGAATCTTTGAACAGCGCATCACCTGCAATGATGCTCTGCTGTTCAAAGCAAAGGCCATCGTTGCAACTATATCGTCAGCGGGGAGGATGATGCAGGGGGTGAACTTGACTGGTCGCCAGCTCCAGTCGGGACCTGTTTCATGGAAACCGCCTAGCCAGGGGTGGACCAAGCTGAATGTGGACGGTGCCTACAGTCAAAACCAAGGGGCGTCATGTGGAGGAGTGCTTCGGAATGAAAAAGGTGATCTCATGCAAGGGTTTATGTTCAAAGCCGATGAGCATGCCGATAGCTTTCTTGTTGAAGTATGGGCGGTTCTGCTGGGCCTCAAGATGTGTTGGGACGCTGGGGTGCGAAAAATCATTCTGGAATCTGACGCTAAAGAGGTTGTGGAGATGATTAATCGAACGGATCCAGGGAAGCATCCGGATGTGGAGGCTATCCACGAAATCAAGAGTATGCTCGCAAGAGAATGGGAGGTGTTGGTCAATTGGGTTCCAAGAGAAGCGAATATGTCTGCGGACTATGTAGCTAAGAAAGCTTTCGAACTATGGCCTGGGATTCATCCATTCCACGCCGTATTCGATGATCTAGCGGGATTCCTGGATAAGGACAAAGAGCAAGCTGATCTGAGTAGTGGCATAGGTTGAGGGTTTTTTCCTTCTCTTTTTGTATCAAAAAAAAAAAGAAATATAGAAATCTAATTCTATCCACTGCTGACTACTGGCTTCAAACCATTTTATCTTTTCCTACTTTTCTGACTTGGACCTTGCTCAATAAATAGTCTCACACACACATATTTTAATGGGAAAATTCTAAATAAATACCATTTGAATTTGTAAAACTCCCAGAAGTCTGTTGAATTTGTAAAAAGACTGAGAGGTACCAAGGACCTATGAGGGATATGCAAATTCGTGTGAAATTACCCTTTTGCCATTAGTTTTAAATAAATCAAAAAATAAAAATAAAAAACCCTCTAACCCCCACCGCCGGCCGGCCGGCGGTGGTGGGGATTGGAGGGTTTTTTTTATTTATTTAAAACTAAGGGCAAAAAGGTAATTTCACCCGAATTTGTATATCCCTCATAGGTCCTTTATACCTCTCAGTCTTTTTACAAATTCAACAGACTTCTGGAGTTTTAGAAATTCAAATGGCATTTATTTAGAATTCTCCCTATTTTCATTTCTGCTATATATGAATATATCTTGAAACTCTCTACAAAAATGCATCGATATTATGCATAAAAGATAAGAAGGTAGCCTAAATGAGTGAGGGGTTCGGTCCCGCAGCAAAAGTTGACTTTGTAATCCATCGATGTGTCTGCAGGAGATGAGATTTATGTACATCTCGTTTCAATATTTATTTATTTTTTAAAATATTAGGCTAAAAAAGGAATTTAAATATGCAAGTGTGTGTCTCTGTGTGAGTGAGAGAGAGAGACACTTGAGCAAAAAGAGAGAGAGAGAGACAGTGAGTGTGGGATCATTCGTAAAATTAATAGAGAAATATAATTTAAATTGGAAAAATTACTCTCAAGTCCCTGCACAAGACTATTTAAATATCTTATGAAATTCAAAAATCACCCGCAACCACAAATTCCAAAACTAAATATGTTTTCAGATGAAATTATGAAAATTACATAAATGCCCTATGATTACCTAAATGTAAAATCGATTTTTGATATCAGCTCACAGCTGCTTCAGTCGATTTGCAAATAATAAAAAACTTCTATATATCATTGAATAATCATACAATCTTGTTTAATTTTTTCACGTCTGAATGGGGTGAAATTTGAGAAACTATCAAAATCAAGACAACCTTAAAAATTGCTTTGCAAAATTAATTACATGTTAGCGTTATAGAATTTGAACTCACTGTTAGCGTTATTAAATTACTTACCATCATGCGTAGAAAAAGTGCCATGAGAAAATTAATACTTGTATATTTGTTCCTGCTAGAAAGAGAAAATTAAGATTACTCCTAGTCGTAAATGTAAGCCCCGATTGATTTTTTTAGAGATTAAGGAAGTTAATTATATTACTTTAAAGTATTTATATTTATCGTTTTTTTAAACTAATGTTTTTTACTTATAAATTGATATATAATTTAATCATATACAACATATGATATACAGTTAAGTAACTTATTTTGCTTCTTTAATATCTCCCAAAAAAAGTCAACTATGTTTTATATTTAGGATTGGAATTATTAGCATATTTGGAGCATGACATTCGTTTACTTTATTATATATTATATTTATACCACTTCCCTTTATTACAAGTCATATTTAATTAAGAAGGAATAGATTAGCCCTTATTATATGTCAAGAATGGATATATTAATTATATATTTTGTTAATATTTTCCACATTTAAAACCTTATTTATTATAACTTTGATGACTTGTTGGATGTAATTCATGGTACTAAATATAGATCAATTTGTAAGTTTTTTTTTTTTTTTGAGACAATCAGTAACTTATATATATATATTCTTTTTAAGTATAACTTGTTATGGATTTTAATAGGAGTTTATAGTAGCAGAAGATATGTTGTTAAGTGATAAGAAAGGGAAACTTCAAATATATAAAAAGTGAAATACAAAGAGAGAGAGCATAAAGGCTAGCGAGTAAGCTAGCAACTGCATCTCATACTTTTACTCATCATCATGCATAGGGATGCCCAATGATGAGTTTATTTCATCAAACAGACAAACACTGCACTATCCACTTACGTACGAACCTATATATATATATATATATATATATATATATATATATATATATATATAGGTTTTATTTATTTATATATGTAATATTGATGATGATGAGCATCATATGCTCAGCAAGCATAAGTGCAGACGCACTTGAGGCCTTTGCAAGCGCCACTGAGCAACCCTTCGCCTCTCCTACACAGATAGCCACACTGTGTGTTCCCTGTCGTCCCAATGCATCCTCCGGAGAAGTACTTGCTCGGCTTATCGCACGTCTTCGCCTCCGTCTTCACCACCACTTCTTCTGCAGTGTATATCATTCATTCGTATATAAGAAAAATATTGAACAAGAAGAAGAAAGACCTGGGATACACATATTTATATACATAGAAAGAGAGAGACTTACGAGCAGCCAAGAGAAGGACGAGAATGGAAAACACAACAACAAGTGACTTCCTCTCCATAATGTCTTCTTCGATCTACTGCTTAACGAGAGTAGTGTGTGTGATGCATAATGAAGAAGAGAAGGTTGGTATTTATAGGGCAAGTGAGGTTGGAAAAGTATTGTCTAATAATCATGATGCGTCCCACTTTGTATTTTGCAGTAAGACGCGATGGCACGCAACCTCAAGAGTCAAGGCATGCGAATATATGGTCCATACAATTCCATCCACATAAGTTGACTCGTCTATATATGCTACTTCTTTGACCCCTCGAAGCCCACATATTTATCTCGCTTTAACGTGTATACAGGGACCGACCTTGGATAGATATTTTAGGGGGCCAAAACTAGAAGAGGAAGATGAAGTTCCAAAAGACAAAAAAATTAGTCACAGAAAGATGACACAAAAAAGGAAAGTCTCTCTCACTGGTCGGTGTTGAAGGAAGCTAACTCCGACCACCAAGTGTATGAACCAAAGTAAGGAAAAAATGGACTTTTTCACAGAATGCAGTATAGAATTCATAAAATGATGCACTTTATTTAGGGTTTGTTGGCAAAAAAAATATATATATTTTAGGAAGAGTTGAGTAAGCACTAAGTAGTTTGTGCCTTAAGGATCAAAAGAAGTATATTTATTTATAACTCAGATGAATCAATTGAAAAGAAAAGATAAATATAAATACTTTAATTTAATTTAATTAATATCTTCAAAAAAGAACACAAATAATCTCATATTTAAGACTAATAGAAAATAAGACGCACAAAAAGCAGCATAGGGTGCAAAATGCACACAAAGGTGAAGAAGCGTCCTCCGTTTGGATGGGCTTTTAAAAAAAATGTTTTTTTTGTAGTGCTTTTTTTTTTAAACTCCAAATTGGAGCTTTTGAAAAAAGTAGCATTTTGGCTTTTTTTGTGACTTTTGCTTTTTAAAAAATTAAAATATCATCTAAACACATAAATTAATTAAAAACTATTTGTTTTGGCATTAAAAAAATATTTTTTTTACAAAAAAACTCATCCAAATGGGTCCTATATTTGACTTATTTTGTTGTCTTTGATTTAATTTTATTTGTACACCATTTTCAGTTTATTTTCATGTATTGCACCGATTTGCAGTAATAATATAAATAGCTTTTGAAAAAAAAAAAACATGAAGTTTTGTAAAATCAACGAAAAGGAAAGGAATATTGGCTAACAACCAAAATAATTTCTCGTTCTTTTCTATTATGGTTACAAATAAAACAAACTTGTTCTTAAAGAAGTCAGCGTCAACGGCTTCCACGGATTCATTCACTTTGTATTTAACAAATCGCCCTAACTAATAGACTCGCTTTTTCTTCATTGCCCCCCTAATTTGGCCCAATTTGGCGTCACCCTAAAACCACGTGCCCACAATATATTCCACGCCTTTTCCTCCTTGTTAGTTCACCTCGCTTGTTGCCCATTCCTCCATCAAACTATACTGACTTATTAATATCTAATCAGCTTTCCTCACACAGCATTCAATTTATGTATCTGCAAAAAAAATATGAACCATTACGTGCATATACTTTCTAACTAGTGATAACCGATCTAGAAAGGAGGGATAATCTAGAAATGTGTTTGTTTTGGTGTTTGAGACTCTCTACTCTGACATGGAATTTGACTTCAGAGATAGGTAGGGGTGAGCATTAGGTTTTCGGTTCAGTTTTTCGGTTAAAACCGAAATATGCACATGTTAAAATCCGAATTATTTCGGTTCGGTTTTTCGGTTTAACCGAATTTTACATAAAGTTATGAAATTTTACATGAATAAAGTAGACATATAGGGCTTTCTAAATATATAAATTATGTAGCATTTTGAGTTCTACACAAGTAGTAACATATTTTTGAAGTTAAGCTTTATTTATAGAGTTATAAACTGGGCAGCGTTGAGAAAATATTAAACTGGGAATGATCCGTGACTTTGCTTCTGGGAATATTTTTCCTTGAAAATAGATATGTCAAGGGTCATGAGGAATTTTAAAGCACTCAAAAACGATTTTTTGTAGAATTAATTATGATTTTTTTAAAAAAAACAAAAAAAACGGTTTTTTGGTTTTAACCGAATTTGTTTTGCAAAAACCGAACCGAAAACCGAACTAAACTAGTTTAAAAAACCAAACCGAACCAAAAAACCGAACACCGAATTATTCGGTTCGATTTTCGGTTTCGGTTTTGATTTGCTCACCCTTAGAGCCGGGAAATCGGACCGGCCCGTTTAAGCCCTGACTCTGCAGGGCCCGGGCTTGAAAAATAGGCCAGAAATTTGAAATTGACCCTGCAGTGCCTCGGGCCGGCCCTGCAGGCCTGTTTAACTGTAGCTTTTAAAAAAAAACAATTACCTAGATTTCCACTTAATGAATGTGTTTATTTGTAATTACTTAGATTTTTTTAGTTTAAACTATAATCATTTTTTATGTTTATTATTATTTTGTATTAAAACACATAATTAGTTATTATAAATTTTAAAGAAGGGATGTTGTCATATTAAATAAACACATACTTTGGTATTACAATATTATATAAGTAATAATTATAAATATATTTTTTTGTGAAATAAGTATAATTATTTTTACTTGTCAGTAAAATCATGTATGAACCGAAGGAATCTGCAGACACACACAAAATTATGAGAGGGGAAGGCATTTTGTCGTGGGCATACATAAAGCAATTCCTTTGTTTAATATTTTTTGAAAAAAAAAAGAAAAAACATATTCTTTGTGTTTATTTGTTTTTTATTACGAATTAATGAATGTGTTTATTTATTGAATGATTTATATTATTTGGATATTAATGTTGATAACATTTATTTGATAGATTAGAACTTTAATGGTTGTAATTTACTAATTATATTTCTTTAAAAAAATCGAAGGAAAAATAGTTAAAATTTGGAATAATAATTTTTAGGCCCTGGTACTATCGGGCCGGATTTTAAAAAACAGATGTTTTCCTTACCCCAGACCCTGTTAGGCCCTGACCCTATAGAGCCAGACCCTGTCAGGTCGGGCCTGATTCTCAGCTCTTCACCCTAGAGATAGGGCCACTTGGAGGGAGAAGTGAAGCCTGATGGCAGCAAAGTAGAGAATGAACACGTGACAAAAAAACGCCAACTTTATTTTCCTACTCAATCATTCGTACACTCGGCTTGCAAAAGCAGCATAGAATGCTTGCCTTTTTCTCCCCCAAAAAGGACTAAAATCTCTGAAATATTACCGGACGCCCATTCCGGTTGTCATGATTTATGATTTTGAATTTGGAATTTAGAAAGCCTAGTTTTCCAAATTCCTGCTATTGGTTGCCCCACTTAACGCCTTAACAAAAGGATGTGAGCGTGACAAGCAAGTCATCAATTTTTTTTAAAAAAAAAAAATTAGGTAAAGGGTTGGGCCCGGCTCACCTACGATTCAAGGACATGGTGAAATCTCTCTTCCTCCTAGGTGATACCAATGTTGGGTAAGGCGAGCCATCTATTACCCTTAGTTATTTATCTATGCACTTAGGAGCTAGGATGCATTCTCTAGCGCCTTGACCAACTCTAAGATCGAACACTCTCAAATCATCAAAATGATATACTCCTTCCGGTCCTAATTATATGAACATTTTTGTTGCACTATAAAAGTGTTTCTATAATTAGGACCAGAGATAATACTACTATTGAATCATCTCCCAAGATTAAAGGCAGGGCCAAGAAAATAAATTTCCCTCATCGTCCACACGCATTTACCTTAGTTTGACTAGTTTAATTCCCTCATCAATTGGTCAAATGGGTTGTCACGGGGTATAGATAGTACTTCTTTTTTTTTTTTATAAAAATTTTAGAAAAGGGGTTGGGCTCACCCACAATCCAATAGCAGGGCGTTTGGAGTCCAGTGCGCAGAGCATATTGGACAGAGAGTACACATGTTTCCACCCCTAGTATAAATAGTACATGTTTCAATTGAAAAATCGACCATTCAAACTTATACACGCGGGCACCCCATTCTACTTTTTTTATTTGGGCCCAACCCACGTCTCCTACTGATCAATTCATCGGTAAAAATGACAATACAGTGTAAAGGACTAAGGAGATCGCAATACACGCTTTCCTTGAATAAATGAGTCCCGACCTTGTTCACATAAATAGACCTTCTCCCCAATTAAATATAAAAAGATCGAGCAAAAACAAATAATTTAAATATAAAAAGGATTGTATTGTCTGAGTTCTATTTTTTATACTTAAATAGTTCCAATTAATATAAAATGTATAATTAAACCGAAAATTAAATACTTAAAAGTTACATTTGAACTAAAGTTTAGTTTTTCCATTTGTTTTAATATTTGAATAAAGCCCATGAATTTCTAATAAAATCTTAAAAAGTCAATGATGGGCACCGTGGACATAATCCTTTATTTTGAAGAGATTGGGTCATGCAATGGGCGGGTCAATCAGCACGTCAACTGGGCTGCGTTCACAACATCCAAATATTGTGAGGCCCAAAGAATGCTAAAAAAAGCCAACGGGGTTGGTACAGGTGGTAAGTGACTTGTGTCGTTAAAATAAGGTCTCAAGTTTAAGCCTTGTGAGTGCGACCCAGGTCGGATCTGAATTAGTCAAGGCGAAGCTCTGGATATCGAATGGACAACCGAAAAAAAAAAATTCAAGTAAATAACAATCCATATCAGTTGAAACTCTCTCTAAGAGAATATGTGTTTAGATTTTAGGTTATGGGTTAGTTAATTTAAATATATATATGGGACACTCATTGAATCTATAACTAAGCAAATGTTATATCACCAAGAAGACAAAGCAGACTTACGGACTTAACAGGTTTAGCGAATTTAGTTTTTTTTTCTTACACTTTTAAGACCGGTTTTTTGAAACAACCGGTCTTAAAAGTGTAAAAAAAATAAAAAATTGACTAGTGGCAATTTCGTAAATATATAGAACACTTTTAAGACCGATTGTTTTAAAAAGCCGGTCTTAAAAGTGTTCTATATATTTACGAAATTGCCACCGGTCATTTTTTTTTTTTACACTTTTAAGACCGGTTGTTTGAGACATTCGGTCTTAAAATTGTTCTATTTATTTACGAAATTGCCACCGGTCATACTTTTAAGATCGGATCTTTTATAATCCGGTCTTAAAAGTCTTCTATATATTTACGAAATTGTCACCGGTCATACTTTTAAGACCGAATCTTTTCCGGTCTTAAAAGTGTTATATATATTTGTTGGAAGTTAAGATTTAATTAGTTAGCGTATACGATTATATTGTGCAATTATCTTAATTAAGTTATTAGAGAGATTTTAGGAATTAAGTTAGCAGATCATGGTTTTTTGAATTTCGTAATTAAATTCCTGATTGTAATCATCTTAATTAAGATGTTAGAGAGATTTTAGGGATTAAATTAGCAGATCATGGTTTTATGAATTTCGTAATTATATTCTTGATTGTAATAATCTTAATTAAGTTCTTAGAGAGATTTTAGGAATTAATTTAGCAGATCATGGTTTTTTGAATTTCGTAATTATATTCCTGATTGTAATCCCTATATTATAGTAACTGCCTATGTCAGAAGATTATTTACTTATTAGCATTTGTATATAATTTCAATTAAGCGAAGGAATAAATCATCGCATTCTCGGACTCATCTACGATCGCGTCTTCTCACAATATTTACGAAATTGCCATAGGTCATACTTTTAAGACCGGATATTTTATAGTCCAGGTCTTAAAAGTATTCTATATATTCTGAAATTGCCACTAGGTCATACTTTTAAGACTGGATCTTTTATAGTCAGGTCTTAAAAGTGTTCTATATATTCTGAAAGTGCCACTAGGTCATATTTTTAAGATAGGATCTTTTATAGTCTAGTCTTAAAAGTGTTCTATATATTTACGAAAGTGCCACCGGCCATATTTTTAAGACCGGATCCTTTATAATCCGGTCCAAAAAGTTCTTTATATTTACGAAAATGTCATCGGTCATACTTTTAAGACCTGATTCTCTATAATCCGGTCTTAAAGCTCTTTTTTGCACTAGTGAGTGTATATACAATCTAAGAATGTTTAAGATTGTTGAGGGGTTTATGAGAAGCTCCTATATACTCCATAAAGACACTATTTTAGTCTTTGATGTGATGAAATCTAGTCTATTGCAGTGATATTTGTTTTTTATGTACACATTTTTTTAGGACAAATTTATGTACACATTTGCAAAGTCTACATAATCACCTTTTATGTGTTTAATGCTAGTTTATTTATTTATTTTTGTAAAAATGGATTTTTTTATAGATTCAAAATGATTTTTTACTATCATGAAATGCTAGGTTGTAGATTTAAAATGTATATACATATTTTTTGTATATTTTCCATGAATTTTTTCAAAGAAAATTATTTTCTATCAAGAGAGTATCTATTTAATTGGGCATAACAAATGCAAGTTTATTTTTTTATTGTTGGAAAAAAGATAATGAAATTAATGTTTTATTAGGTTATTTTAGGGGGAAAAATTAATCACTTTGGACGGATAGTTACCAAAAAAAAAAATTAATGGAATATTAAATTATTTTATTTAAAAATAAAAAATAAGGTAGAATCTCTCACTTGATAGAATATAAGCGTGTTGTAAATTAATTATTGTGGAAGAAATATTAGTAGGGGTGATATGGGAAAAATGTGACAAAAATTGCTCAAAATTATTTTATATAAAAAAGTATAATTTAGGTGTATATGACATTAATGAGTTGCAAACATTATTTACTTTATAAAATACATAGGTGTATTATTAAATTATTATTATCTTTAATTATTATTGAGAAAGTATAAATATTAAATAGAGGTATTATAGGAAAAAAATGACAAAAGTTAAAACTTGCTCTTATAATTATGAGGGACGCCGCGAACAAGCAGAATTCGGAACGCAAAGAACGAGAACACAGAGGCAGCAATAACGAA
Organism: Acacia pycnantha; assembly: GCA_025563575.1. Lineage (NCBI taxonomy): Eukaryota > Viridiplantae > Streptophyta > Magnoliopsida > Fabales > Fabaceae > Acacia > Acacia pycnantha. The sequence continues at coordinate 2,818,255 of JAMWYP010000058.1, forward strand.
AAGGATGACGCAGAGGAGACGCACGGACGAATTCGGACGACGCATCAGGAGTAGTTCTGAATTTCATCTTTTCTTAATTTTGTTAACCTAGCCATGCTTGGCTAGTTTCCTTTAGTAGGTAGGGTGAGGATGAACCCTATGTGAATTTAAAGTATTTATTTGGAATCTTCTTTGATTATTGTTTTCTTGACTGAATGGATTACCTGTGCTTAACGCTTTCTTAAAGAGTGATCGCCTTTTAAATTGTTCATAGGTTAGTGTATGACAATAGAGATGTTGGTACATTTAACTAGAACCGTTAATCCATCATAGAATTGCATGACCTAGACATAGGCTTACAAATTTATGCGATCTCATAATTCTGGTAAACAAATTGATTTTTCCAAACAATACTAAGACATTAGGTTGTTTTCAAAAATAACGGATTAAGGTAGCATCAAGACATTGAGACTTAGTCTAATTTTAGAGAATTGGTCGTCAGTCGTGAGAATAATAATCAATTAGGAACTTAGTTCAAATACTTAGAGGAACATAGGGGAATTCTATGCCCTAGCTGCGCTTTTCTTTATTGATCATCTTTTCTAAACAACCGTTCGTGAGATTCTTAATCTTGAATGCTTTTCTTGATTAAATTCCTTAAAAATTCTATTTGGTTACAAATCAACCCCTATTACTCATTGATCCAACTAAAGCTTAAATAACGAATTAGTGGTTGGAGTACTATTCTTCGTGGGACGATCTCTTTCTCACATACTTTATTACTTGTAACGATCGGTGCACTTGTCGAAGTTCCGTGGGTAATTCCCATTACCCACGGAATTACGTCGGTAAAAATTTTCCGACGGAACAAATGGCGTCAGTAAATCTAACACCAACTACGTTCCAACCTCTATAGACATACACACACTCTAGCCGGTTGTAAAATGGATAATGTGTTTGAAGGGTAAATCTATATCGGGGAAAACGTAATGCATATATGAATAGTTATATGAGTATTAATGTAGAGTCGGTGGAACCAAATTTTTGAAATAAGGATTCGTATTAACGGGCACCGACAACGTATGAGCTTTGCAAAGGATGGAATTGAAAATATAAATGAGAGGGGGGGTTGAATTGTTTGATGGTCCCTTGCTTAACGATCTCATGAATTTTTACCCAAAAAAAAACGATCTCATGAATTGGTTCTACCTTTTCAGGATCATGGTGGACCAAGAAACTAGTTGTTATGTGGATATGGGCCGGGTACGTGGTCCATCCTTATTTGGGCTCCCGTTCAGGAGACATTTGAGCCCAAGACGCCAATTTTGGGGCCTACATAATTTTGTATCGACTTTTATTCTTTGAATATGGATGTAAATACATCAATACAACCAATGGGGTTGGCACAAATCATAAGCGGCTTGTGTTGCTTAAGCAAGGTCTCGAGTTCGAACCTTGTGAATGCAGAAAAACCTCGTTGGGAGACTCTCCCACCATAGTCAGGTGCACAACGCGGGTCGGATCCAGATTAGTCAGGGCGAAGCTCTGGATACTAGATAAGCAGCTTCTCTCCTATACTCTTAATATCCGCTCCCCTCCTTTTCTTTTTGGCCCAAAAAGAAAGCAATTGGTCCAGATCACTGGATTGGTGCCTAAGTAAGTGCAATAGCCACTCACAGAACGACGATCTTCTCTATTGGAAGCCCAGTCAGAATCAGAAAAAGTTTGAACATGGAGACGAGGCATAGCACGAATCAATAACCCATAATCAATTGTGCCAACCGGATATCGAAGTAATCTCTTAATGCCAATCCAGTGAGGTTCCCGTGGACATTGAAGAAACCTGCAAAGGCAATTGACAGCAAAGGATATTTTAGGTCTGGTGTAGCATAAGTATTGCAGCTTTCCAAGAATACTCCTATAGAGCTTAGGATCATGAAATAAAAAGAGTTGGAGATTAGTTGCCATTGGAGTAGCATAAGGCTTGGCATTGAGAAACTTCACCTCATTGAGTAATGATAAAATGTACTTGCATTGAGACAATACAAGACCAGGCTTAGAGAAGTAGAATTCAATGCCCAGGAAATAATACAGTTGACCAAGATCCTTTAGAGAAAAAATATTGCTCATGGCTGAGATGAGATGTTGTACTTCATCATTGTTAGATCCAATGACAACAATGTCATCAACATAAAGAAGTAAATAAACAATATGTTGTTGAGTTTTTCTTATAAACAGACAAGGATCAGATTTAGATGCAACAAATCCTAAACTAGAGAGGGCAGAATGTAACTTGTGAAACCATGCTCTAGGTGCCTGCTTGAGTCCATAGATGGATTTTTTAATTTCCACACAAGAGGGCTTCCATCTGTAGGTGAACAGCCAAGATTAAAATTTGGTAGAGCATCCATGTACACTTCTTCAGAGAGGTCTCCATTGAGAAAGGCATTATTGAAGTCTAATTGCCTTAGCTTCCAGTGAAAAGTGGTTGCAACAGTGAGTAAAATCCTGATGATGGCAGCTTTGACAACGGGACTGAAAGTATCAAGGTAATCGATTCCAGGTGCTTGAGAGAACCCCTTAGCAACTAAACGTGCCTTTCATTTTGCTAAAGAGCCATCAGCATTTGTTTTAGTTTTCCATATCCATTTGCAACCAATAGACTGTCGGTGAGAGGGTAGAGGAACTACATCCCAAGTATTAAACTTGATAAGGGCATTGTATTCATCAAGGGTAGCCTGCTTCAAGTCAGGATCATGTAGTGCTTCAGTGATGGTGGCCAGGGGAAGAGAAGCAGAATTAACAGAGAAAATTTTTGGTTTTCGAATGCCAGCTTTACTCCGGGTAACCATGGTGTGATTATTTGAAGGTAAGGCCGAAGAGGGTGTGGCAGGGGCTTTGGAAGACAGGGAGGGTGAGGAGGGAATGATGGGAGAATTATGATGGGAGTGAGGTGATGTAGGTATTAATGGAGTTGTGACAGCAGAAGATGGAAGTGGATTAATATGAGGTGAAGGTGGTTTGGGTATAGTAGGGTGAAGACTTAAAGAGGACATGACAGGAGGGGATGGAGAAGAATCAGTAGCTTCTGTTTTTACTGAGTACTGTGAGCCACTAACATGAAATTTTGTCTCATCAAAATTGACATGTCGAGATATGTACACCCTTCTGGTAGTCATGTCTTTGCATTTATAACCTTGATGTTGAGAACTATATCCCAAAAATACACATGCAACAGACCTGAATTCTAGCTTATGTGCATTATAAGGTCTTGTATAGGGATAGCACAAACAGCCAAAGACACATAAGATAGAGTAATTAGGTCTTACCCCATGGAGCTTTACATATGGTGTCTCATCTTTGGATAAAGCTTTAGATGGAAGCCTGTTCATAAGAAAGACATCAGCAGAGAAAGCATTCTTCCAATAGAACATGGACAATGAAGCATGTGCTAATAGTGTGAGACCTGTTTCAACAATTGATCGATGTTTCCGTTCTACCAAGCCATTATGTTTTGAAGTATGAGGACAAGTAAATCTATGATCAATACCACTCTCAGCTAGATATGATTTAAAAACTAAAAATTCAGCACCATTATCAGATTGAACCTGCTGGATTTTTGTTTGGTATTTATTTTCTGCAAACAACTTAAATTCTTTGAATTTTGACAAGGCATCTGACTTCTTATGCAGAAGGTAAATCCATGTGAAGCGACTGTATGCATCTACTAAGGCAAGATAATACATAGATCCAGAAGATTGAACAGGGCCAGGTCCCCAAATATCCATTACTATTAGATGCAAAGGTTTTTGATACACTGACAGAAGGAGAAAAAGGGAGTTTATGAATTTTCTCATGTTGACAAGCAGAACACAGTGTTTTATTCTCTAAAGCAGTAAATGGTATAGAGTTACAAGCAAGAATATCCTTCACAGTGGCAAATGATGGGTGTCCTAATCTTTGATGCCAGAGGGTCAGAGAGTCAATAGAGACGCTGCAAATTGAGTGCCTTGGCAAGACATGTGAGACTTAATCAATTGTACTGATGCTCTTGAGGGAACCCTTGAAATACTTCAGGATATTAGCATCTACTAAAAAGATACTTTAAAATACTGAATGTATTAAAAATATATTTCATGATCTTGAAAAATTATTTTAAGGTCTTGAAAAAATATTTCAGGGTACTAACAGGTACTAAAAAGATACTTCATAATACTAACTGGTACTGAAAAAATATTTTAGATAATTTTTTGAAGATCTTAAAATAATTTTTCAAGATCATGAAGTATTTTTTTCAGTACAGGTCAATATCCTAGATATCTTTTTAGTACCTGTCAATACCCTGAATTTTTTTTTTTTATAAAGGACCAGCTGCTTTCTTTTTGGACCAAAACGGTGACATTCTGAAGAAAAGGAGGGGAGCGGATATTTAGGGTATGTTTGGTTTGAGGGGAGGGAGTGGGAGGGAAAGTTTAGAGAGAAATTTTTTCTCTCATCTTTACAAAATTGCCCATAGATAATTTTCAATATTCCTAAAATATACTCTCAACAAAAAAAAAAAATATTCCCTTCATTAATGACAAAATGGTTAATATCCTCCAAAAAAAATTTTTCCCTCCCCTCCCCTTCCCTCAAACCAAACATACCCTTAGGCTATGTTTGGGAGTTCTATTTTGGAGGGGAAGGAAAGGAAATGGAGGGTTTTGGTAATCTCTTCCCTTGTTTGCGAGTTTTAAAAATAAGAGGGGAGGGAATCAGGGATTTTTACAAATCCCCCAAAACCCTCATTCTTCTTAAAAATAAAGTTCCCCCAATGTGGGGGGTTTTAAAGGGAGAAATGGCTTAATTACGTTTTTACCCTATTTCTTCCTGCCTTACCCACGACCCACCCACGGCCTCTTCGACAAAAAACGACGGTGTGTTCCTTTTCTCTGAAATCTTCTCAGCCACGATGGTGTTGCTTTTCCCTGAATCTTCTCAGTTTTGATCCACCGATTTCCCTGTCTTGATCGACGTCGACGCCTGGAGACGCCATTTGATCTGTGATTTCGAGGCTCGTGGACTCCGCCACGTCTGGAGATGCTTCGATTGTGATTTTTTCTTCAATCTGTGCGCACAGGCTCGTGTTCAGCTTCAGCTCTTTATCTGGCGATCTGTAAGTCACTTTCCCTTGTGCCTTGCTTTGATTTACTGGATTTAAATCCCTTCGTCTCAAATCCCTTGTTTCAATTTACTGGGTACTAATTTTATTTGTGGGGATTACAATGAAACCAGTATATTAAACTAGGTTGTTCTGGAGTTACTGGTTACTTATTTCGAGACGTTTATTTTACTCCATTAAGCTAAACCCCTTTTAACGCCGACGACGGCTTGCGTAAGATGCGTCGATGCCCATTTTCTCTTCTCTGTTTTTATTTTATTTTTTTAAATGGTCCAGAGGATAAAATTGCCGTAGGAGTACTTTGAAGTTAAAAACATTTGGATTGATAAGTGTGCAATCAACGTCGTAGGCTCTTTGTATAAAAACGTTGATGAAATAGTTCTTCCAGTCCTAAATACTTTTGAATATTGATTTCTTGCTCACCCCTTTTGTAGCCGTACTCAATGGCACTCAGTTTTCGCCTACTGTTGTATGATAGTGCCTACTGTTGTATGATAGTGCATTTGTGTGAATGCAAGTAATATGTACAGAGTATAATAAAGTTTTAATTTGTTTTGGTTCTTGATCTCTTGTTTAATTTTGTTTTGATCGCCTACTTTTGATTCTCTTGTTTTAATATATGTACAACAATATGTTGTCCATTTTTCTTTGTGGCAATAAGTGTTTATTGATTTTATTCAATTATTTCTTTTATCACTTGTCTGTTCGTGTTCAGTCATTGTTTTGTTATCTTCAACTAGATTTGTTTACATGCTTTGGATCTTTGTCACTGTTATTGTTCTGTGTTGAATTGTGCTTTCTGTAATGACCATGTTATTTCTGAATTTCCACCAAAGATGGATAATCCAGGAGAAAATACCAATCTAGCATTGTTTACATGGAGAGAAAGATGTCGAAGGACTATTGTTCATGTCATATGCCTTGTAGTCTATTACTACATGATTAGGATTCATTCTCAAAGTAGTATAGTTGATCATACAATGATCTTGGAGAAAGAGAGAGCACGAGAAAAAATAATGAAGCGAATTGCTAGTAGTGAAGGTCGTAAGATAATAAGAATGGGGCCTATAGCCTTTATGGACTTATGTGCAATGTTAGAACGAGAGGGTGGTCTCCAATCAACCCAACGGGTAAGTATAGAGGAACAAGTTGCCAAAACCCTTTATATTCTAACACATAATGTTAGAAACCGAGAGGTTCAATTCTGGTTCCGACGCTCTGGTGAGACCACTGGTTAGAAACCCTTTATATGAATTAAACCTGCTATTGTTTTTTTTTTAATATTATGTAGGGACAAATTATTTTGAGAAAGGAAACTGCTCATTCAAACTCTGGGTTGTTTTGGGGATCAAGTGTCATCAATATTGGAGAGCCAAGTTATGACAATCCTCTTTTACAATGAGAAGTAGAACATTCGCTATGAAGATATTCGCTTTTGATTTGAATTTATGTTTTAAGCACTTGATTGAACCAATGTTGTTGATGTAATGGGTTTAACTTGTTGAATTACGGAATGTGGCAAACTGTTTAGAACTTAATGTTTGAATGATGTACTGGGATTTTCTTGTTTAGAACTAGTCAAATGGAACTGCAACTGTTCTTTTTTTAAAAAAAAAAAAAAATTATGGATGTGTTACTTTTTAGCACAAAGATTTTAGAATAACATCATTTAATCTTAATAGATTTTAAAATAACAAATCACATTCAATTTCAACTAGTTATGGAATTATGTATAATTTTATATTTTAGGTTGTAATTTTATATACTTAAATCATTATGTACTAAAAAAATTTATATACATCATTATGGAGAGAGAAAGATAACTATTAGAGAGAGAAATATTTTTTAGAGAGAAAATGGGGAAAATGTCTTTTCAATATAAAAATTACATAAATGATTTTTAAAGAAAATGACAAAATGGTAAAAACAACTCATTAATCCTCCAACTTCCTTCCTTACTATATTTTTAACTCCCAAACAAGGGGAGGAAATATCATCCATTTCCTTTCCATCCCTTCCCCTCCATTCTCCTTGCATTCCTTTCCCTCCAAACTCCCAAACAAAGCGAGTATAAGAGAGAACCCGCTTCCTCTAATATGAAGCCAACATGCGGGATTGTACTAATTAATCTTATTATGTGGTCATTTTACTTAATTTAGTTGTGTTTTACCTCATTGATATTTATAATGTCTTTTTATCTTTGTACTAAGAAAATTGGTACTCCCTCCGGCCCTAATTATAGGAGCAATTTAACCGATTTTGGGGGAATTAGGGAGAGGAGTTAAATTAGTTAATTTTACTCATTTTCCTAAAATGTCCTTATATAAATTTAAAATGACACAAGTTGCCTTAATTATAAATGTTTCTGATTTGCCTTACATTAGACATCCATGACATATTAGTTTAATATATATGTATATTAGTTTCTTTTTATATAGTCATGTGTATACATATAGATCTAATTTCCTTTCCACATGTTTTCTAATTTAAATAATGGTCTTGTTATATAAACATATATGTGTGTATACATATAGATCTATCTACACACATATAGACACACACGCATACATATATATAGACACACACACACATATATTTATATATACACGCATATATATTGACACACATAAACACAAATATACATATATATATATATACACACGCATATATATATAAATGCTCCTAATAATAAGTTTAAATAAGAGTATTATAGGAAAAAAATTAACAAAAGTTAAAACTTGTTCTTATAATTAGGATCAAAACCAACTCCAAAATTTACTCCTATAATTAAGACCGGAGGGAGTATTTGCTAAGGGAATAAAATAAAGAAAGAAGTCAAAGTGAAGCTCTAGATACAAGAGGAAAAAAAACGAAGAAAGGAAGAAAGAAAATTGGTATTAGCTGTTTTAAATACCATGTGCTTACCACCAAGCGCTTAGGTCAACTGGTAAGGGGTTGTTCTAGCTTAACCACGGGTCTTGAGTTCGAGACGTGGGAATGCAGGGCCGTTGATGTGCCTTAAAGGTGGCCTGCCCTAGGATATCGGACGCTCTAAGCAAAAAAAAATACCATGTGCTTTATATAATAACGGTCAAAGATTGTTCGTACAATATAATAGAAATATCGAAATCTAATTCTATCCCCTGCTGACTACTGACTTCAAACCATTTTATCTTTTCCTACTTTTCTGACTTGGACCTCTGCTCAATAAATAGTCTCACACACACATATTTTCATTTCTGCTATATATGAATATATCTTGAAACTCTCTACAAAAAGATAAGAAGGTAGCCTAAATGAGTGAGGGGTTCGGTCCCGCAGCAAAAGTTGACTTTGTAACCATCGATGTGTCTGCAGGAGATGAGATTTATGTACATCTCATTTCAATATTTATTTATTTTTTAAAATATTAGGCTAAAAAAGGAATTTAAATATGCAAGAGTGTGTCTCTCTGTGTGAGTGAGAGAGAGAGAGACAGTGAGTGTGTGATCATTCGTAAAATTAATAGAGAAATATAATTTAAATTGGAAAAATTACTCTCAAGTCCCTGCACAAGACTATTTAAATATCTTATGAAATTCACAAATCACCCACAACCACAAATTCCAAAACTAAATATGTTTTCAAATGAAATTATGAAAATTACATAAATGCCCTATGATTACCTAAATGTAAAATCGATTTTTGATATCAGCTCACAGCTGTTTCAGTCAATTCCTTTATACATACCAATTCGATCTATTATTGTTGATAATAATTATACAAACTTATAATATAGTAGTTTTTTCCATTTTGGTTAAGATTTTTTTTTTTTTTGGTCGACATTTTGGTTAAGATTCAAATTCAAATGTTTTACAGTAGTAATTAAGACATCAACGTCAGCACCATTAAATCAGTACTCATCAACGGCCCCATTTGCTCAAGATATTTCTTCCCTCATTTTTTTATGTAATGTAATGATTGAATCAAATTACTTACCATCAGGTATCAAAAAAAAATTTACTTACCATCATGCGTAGAAAAAGTGCCATGAGAAAATTAATACTCGTATATTTGTTCCTGCTAGAAAGAGAAAATTAATATTACCTCTGGTAGTAAATATAAGCCCTGATTGATTTTTTTGAGGAGATTAAAGAAACTAATTATATTACTTTAAAATATTTATATTTATCATTTTTTTTCTTTAAACTAATATTTTTGACTTATAAATTGATATATAATTTAATCATACACGATATAATATAGACTTAAGTAACTTATTTTGCTTCCTTAACATCTCCCAAAAAAAAGTTGATTACGCCTTATATTTAGAACCGGAGGTAGTACATTTGGGGCACACCACTCGTTTGTATTATTATATACTCCCTCCGGTTCTAATTATAAGACCAAGTTTGTAGTGCAAAATGCACTATACTACAAACTTGGTCTTATAATTAGAACTTACCACTTCCCTTTATTATAAGTCAAATTTAAGAAGGAATAGATTAATCCTTATTACTACCTCCGGTCCTAATTATAGAAACACTTTTATAGTATAATTTTCACTACAAAAGTGTTTCTATAATTAAGACCGGAGGGAGTATAAGTCAAGACCGGATATATATATTAATTATACTTTTTTTAAAATATTTTCCACATTTAATACCTTATTTATTATAACTATGATTGACTTGTTGGATGTAATTCATGGTACTAAATATAGATAAATTTTTAAGGTTTTTTTTTTAAAAAAAAAAATGAGACTGTCAATAACTTAACTAACTACCTATAGTTCTATATATAATTCTTTGTAAGTATAACTTATTATAGAGTTTAATGTAATGATAGGAGTGTATAGTAGCAGAAGATAGACATGGTTGTTAAGTGATAAGAAAGGGAAAAGTTTCAAATATATAGAAAGTGAAACACAAAGCGAAGAGCACAAAAGCCAGCGAGTAAGCTAGCAACTGCATTTCATACTTTTACACACCTCATCATGTATGGGGATGCCTAATGATGAACTTATTTCATCAAACACCATCTACGGATTTACGAACCCACACACACATATATATAGGTTTTATTTATTTATATAAGTAAATATTGATGATGATAAGCATCATATGCTTAGCAAGCATAAGTGCAGACGCACTTGAGGCCTTTGCAAGCGCCACTGAGCAATCCTTCGCCTCTCCTACACAGATAGCCACACTGTGTGTTCCCTGTTGTCCCAATGCATCCTCCGGAGAAGAACTTGCTCGGCTTCTCGCACGTCTTCGCCTCCGTCTTCACCACCACTTCTTCTGCAGTGTATATCATTTATTCGTATATATAAGAAAAATATTGAACAAGAAGAAGAAGAAAGACCTGGTATACACTTATTTATATACATAGAAAGAGAGAGACTTACGAGCAGCCAAGAGAAGGACGAGAATGGAAAACACAACAACAAGTGACTTCCTCTCCATAATGTCTTCTTCGATCTACTGCTTAACGATAGTGTGTGTGATGCATAATGAAGAAGAGAAGGTTGGTATTTATAGGGTAAGTGAGGTTGGAAAAGTATTCTCTAATGATGTGTCCCACTTTGTATTTTGCAGTAAGACGCGATGGCACGCAACCTCAAGAGTCAAGGCATGCGAATATATGGTCCATACAATTCCGTCCACATAAGTTGACTCTCGTCTATTCTACTTCTTTTATCCCTAGAGGCCCACATATTTAGATAACTGATTTGTAAATATTAAAAATATTAGTGGCCCATATATTTACAATGGTCAAACGCATATATAGTGTGCCAACGGCTAGTTGTTCTAGTGACACCACGCCTGCCATACTTTGATGATGTCTCGGATTCAAAACCGTCATTGATATGATTATGTATTTTTTTTTTTTTTTTGCTCGGGATATGATTATGTATTTGAACAATAATACTAATTTGGATTTTTAAAGATAAAAGATAGAGAAATAATTTTTACGTATTAAAAAATTAGATAAATTAATTATTTGTAATAAATTAAATATGAGTTGGTTATCTTCAAATATCTTCTTAATCATTATCCTCATCAATAAAATCTTGCTTAATATATGCAATCAATTAGATTAATTATTTTGAAAGGAAATTTATAAACAAGGGAGTTAAAAGGGCATGGGGCCTCTCCATTTCCCTTCCCGTCTACTTGGCCTCGACTTCCTTATTGTCATCATTAGATCAACTTTGACGGTTGATATTTAATATCCAATAAAAATAGAATATTTTTATAAAAGTATAAAGATATGAACTATTGATAATACATTTTAATGATTTAAATTTATTTATTTAAATTTTTTGTTATTTAATATTATAATAATATTTTTATAGGATATTAAATCTCAATCATTAAGTTAATTTAATAATGGTGCAAATAAAAAAAAGTGGAGGGAAGTAGATGGGAAGGGAAATGGCTAAGCCCCTTTCCTGAGTTAAAGTAAATTAAAGTCTTATATTTAAAATCAAAATAAATCCTAAAGATATTATAATTAATGTCATCTTTTATTTAATCAAAGGGATCCCCAAATTTGGACTCAAGACCAATCCCTTTTGCGGTTTAGATACAAAGAATTTTTGTCTCTCCTAACAAATATGTTCCCCAAAACTCAAAGTTTATTTTTTTTTCCTCTTTATAGCGTGAGGCTGCTTATTAACTCAACCAATATTATTTTTAGCTTCATGACCAATTTCCGATTTAACTAACTTGGGGAAAAACATAAGTACTTTAACTTCTTTTTTTTATCAAATTAGGATATGTTTCTTTTCTCTACATAATTCACCTTATAACTAACTCATGTTATTATTATTTTTTAATTTAAAATTTACTTGTTCTTATCTTCTTTGAAGAAAATAAATCAAGTACAAGTTTAATTTTGTTTTTTGTTTTCAATATATATGGGTAATATCTATCATAGAAATTTAAGAGATTGCCATCTGTCCTCAATAATTATCTAAAAATATCTTATATAAAACAGAACATGCGGACCCATATATTAAAGTCAGGATGTAGATATACTGTATGTAATGATAGGATCCTTATGTGTTATTTCCTTGTAAGAAGATCTAGCAAATAAAGAAGGAAAGAAAATTGGTACTTCTCCTGTCCTAGATATTATATAGAGTGGGTCTTATATTATATTTAAGATTCGAGGAAGTAATATTCTTTAGATGCCAAATAGAGAAATCAAGTAATATTTTTTAGATGCCAAATATAGAAATCGGGAACAAATTAACGTAATCGATCTCTTGTGAAGATTATGGATGATTCAAATCCAATCAAACACCACGAATAGTAAACAACGACAAGACAGGATATTTTTGTAGTTATGTCGGGGTCAAAGAAAATTAATGAGACTGTAATGTCTTATTCGGAGAGCATGGGATCTGAGATTACTTACATATCTGTGGTATCCATCAAAAGAACATAACAGATCGAAACACGTAAGAAACAAAAGTTAAACAAAGACAAAGAAACATGAGAAATTTTCAACCGATCAAACCACGTCGGGTTGAGTCGGTAGAAGCTAGAAAATGCGACCTGTTATCTCATATATAATATCCCCTTTCATCCAGGGGCGGATTTAAGGGGAGGCTAGGGGTAACCCGTCCCTCTCTACATAATTAGACCAAATTTTTTTAGAAATTATGCTTTAGTCTCTTAAAAATTTTAATATTTTCATTTTAGTTCCTATTTAAAAGTGTCATAAAATACTAAAATGAAAATATTAAAATATTTATAACGTCAAAGCATAATTTTCTAAAATCCCCTAATTTTAAATACTAACTTACTGGCTTTATTCTGTAATTTTCACCCCTATAATATTTATTCCTGGTTCCACCCCTACTTTCGTCCTTAATACTACGTCCTATAAGATATACTTTATTCTGAGCAAAAAAAAAATAAGATATACTTTATAATATAAAAATAGGCTCAGTATAATAAAAATATAATAGTAATGGATATGGTCAAAGATTGTGTGTGCGGTAATAATATTTTAGTCTAATCCTATCCTCTCTTCTACAATTAGTTGTCCCTCCACTACTACTGACGTCAACCATGTTATCTTTTCCTACTATTCTGACTCGGTCCACTGCTCAACACACACGCGCACACACTTACGTGTCTGGTATATGTCGACGTTTTGGGAGGCGCTAGATTATAAGCTCAGAAAATTCATCGTACCTTATAAACAGTATGATATTTAAATCATAGTTAAAAGAATAATATTAGAAAAGTCTTCATTGACAAATAAATATAGATAATTAAAAAGTAAAACAGTTATTATAAACAAGTTATAGGACTTGTTAATATATTATTTCTTTTAGTTACATAATAAATATCATTCTCCCTATATTATATATTCTCTCTAATCCTAAATATTTGTATGTATAAGTTAGATAACTAATTTATAGAAATTTAAAAAAAATTAGTTAAATTAGTTATATATAGTAACCAGGTATCTAAAATACCTCTTTAATAACTTGTATTGAAAAATACTCTCATTGATGAAATTTTCTTTTAATATGTATACGTACCATGTATAGGATTGTTTAGAAAAAAGAATTATAAATGGGTCAAAGTGAATTGAGATGTTATACTTAAGGGAAGATTAATCTGTTAATCTCTATAATTTTGATTTAGTTGTAACTTAGTCTTTACATTTTATCTCAATGCAACTCAATTTTTATAATTTTGATTCAAATATAACTGAGTTCCTAAACTTTCACTCATTGCAACTTTGTTCTTATAGTTTTAACCATTTTATAATTGGGTGAAGGTGCAATTTTACCCACAAACAATTATGGTAAGAGCATCTGACACAATTAACTATTTATGGTATCTTACATACAAAATAACAATTAAAAGAGAGACAAAAAACACAACACCGTTAGCTTATGAAGTAACGGACGTTTACCTTGACCCAGGTCGCCCCTGACCTCCGTGGCTTTAGCGACACCGACGCCCCTGCTTCGATCTTTGAAAATGGAGCAGAGCTGACGCAGAGTGGTAAAGTATAGTGTAATTACGAGGTTGTGAAACAGAGAGGTAGAAAGGAACCAGGTTTTCAAATCATCTTCTAAATTTTCTCAGCCATGCCTCCGATGAAAATACAGCCAATTGATATTCCTGTCGATTCCCAAAAACTAAGGACCCGTTTGTTACAAAAAAATGGTAGGAAGGGAAAGGAACTTTAATTCAGAGGAGGGAAAGGAAGTGAAAAGAAGATTTGAAAGATGAGGGAAGATGACTTGAATTGTTTGGTAGGAAGAAAATGAAGAGGGAGTAGTTGGTAAGGAATTAGGAAATGTCTATTTTACCCTCAAAAGAAATTAATTCAAAATAAAAAGGAAAAATATTTTTTTGTTAAAATATATTTTAAAAAGTATATTATTGTTAAGTTTGAACTCGTGAAAAAAAAATCGTCAAATTTGAACTTTCCTGCCAAGTTCGAACTTCCCGCCAAATTTGAATTTCAGGGGTAAATCTGTCAAAAAAACACTTTACTGGGAAGATGACAGCTTTCCTTCCATTTTCGGATGGAAAGCATCTTCCCTCAAATAAGGGAAGATGAGTACTCAGTGGAAAATGCTGACTGGACTTTCTTTCTACCAAACACCCAAAATCCATGGGAAGATTGTGATCTTCCCTTTCCCTCCCCACCAATTCTTTGTAACAAACCAGTCCTAAAGGATGCGGCTGTAAGAAACTATGCGGCGAAAGCAGTGTTGAAGTCGCGGTTCAGAAGGTTGTTTGTGTTCGATCGACAGTCTCCAAGCGTTTTGAAGACTTCCTCGGCGGAGAAATCCATCGGCGGTGAAGCTCAGAATCAGAACCTGTTCATTTTCTCCTTTTCCTTTTTCCTTTTTCTTTTTTCTAGAGTTTGATTTTATGCGCTAGTGTTGCTGAGAGGAACCTGTTAGCTAACACTGCGAAGATCGTTGAGAACAACAAGGTCTTTAAACGTAAAGATGATTTGAGAAAGATCATTGCTGAAGGCCTTTATTTGATTGGCTACGATTGCTCCATCTGTAAATCCAAATGGGACAAAACCCCATCTTGCCCAACTATTACCCTTTTCTTCCTCAATTTTTCTGACCTTTTTTTTAGAGATTTCAATCGGAAACAGAAATTAAGAAACGGACATTTTCACTGAGATTGATTTTCAAGTGAATATGAGTACATCGATGTCAACGTAGAATCTGAGAGATTGTTCATAGACATCGATTTCCGATCAGAGTTCGAGATAGCTCGATCGACCGGTGCCTACAGATGCGTCCTACAATTACTGCCTCACATTTTCGTTGGTAAATCAAATCGCCTTAGTCAGATCATATTGATCGTATCAGAGGCAGCGAAGCAGAGCCTTAAAAAGAAGGGGATGCACGTTCTGCCGTGGAAGAAGGCGGAGTATATGCGAGACAAGTGGCTATCTTCTCCCTATACTAGGACCAAGCAACCCCCATCATCCTCTTCCGTTCCATCCGACGTCGTTTCGGAATCGCAAACCTCAAAGAAGGAGGACGTGATCGGCGACGGCGACTCCGCAACAACGGAGGACGATTGCGGTGAGTTGGAGTTGATATTCGGAGAGAAAAGCTCTCTTCTGGATCCGGAGCCGGAGGCTGATCCCGTCGACGAGACAACCAAGCCGGCGGTGGTTGTTACTGCGTCACCGTCGTGGCAACTACTGGCGATCAAACCAAAGAGTATTGAGAAATGAACAAAGGTCGTCACCAGATTAGCCTCTCTCCTGGGTCAAGGTAAACATCCGTTAGTTCATAAGCTAACGGTGTTATGTTTTTTCCCTCTTTTAATTGTTCTTTTGTATGTAAGATACCATAAATAGTTAATTGTGTAAGATGCTCTTACCTTAATTGTTTGTTGTAAAATTGCACCTTCACCCTTTATAATTTAGTCTCTAATTTTTATTTTATATATGATTTTATTTTATAAAACATAGGAACAAAATTATGAAGTAGTTAAAATTATATAAACTGAGTTGTAGTGAATCAAATTTCAAAGGCCGAATAATAGCCGAGTTAAAACTATAACAACTGAGTTGTATTATTGTATAAATTAATGTAATTGAACAGCCTATACATATGGGCCTTAATACTCTTTAAAGCCCACTGTGTGTCAGTATAAATATAGTGCTCGTGAATTAGATTTGCATGGATACTACCCTTTTATTCAATAAAGAGAAATATAGTTATCAAAAAAATAAAGAGAAATATATTTCTGGGCAAATCTGGTTGTCTTCAAATAGTATCTTTGATCTAACACAGAAAAGCTCTGAGCAAAATATAAAAAAACTAACACAGAAAAGTGAGTGCGTGTTGTGATTTTCGGCAACAGTAATAAAGGAATATAATTTAAATATTTAAGAAATTCAAATGACAAAACTATAAAAGATAATTTATTTATTTTTTTTGCTCGGAATAAAAGATAATTTATGGCTTCTATTACTTTTGTCATCACTTGCGCTTGGGCCTGCACTTGAGGATGGGCCGGCCTCCCCTTCCCGGTTCCCACTGTTTTTTTTTTTTTTTTGATAAAGAAATTTTAGGAAAGGAGTTGAGCTCACCCACGATCCAAGGACAGACAGCCGTCTATTTCTCTCAAGTGTTTACCTAGACACCCAAGAGCTAGGATGTTTCCCCTAGCGCCTTGACCAACTCCAGGATCAAACCCTCTCCCTTTGGTGAGAATGTCCGACCACTTTGCTAGTTGAACCCAAGAACAAGGGGTGCCAGTGCTTTCTAATAATGGTAATAGAAACAAATTGTTTTATCCAACAAAGGTTGATGCAGTTGGTAGAGAAAAGCACTAAAATAGTAACTTTTAACAAAAATTATACCTAATCGGAGTAGTTTCAAAAATATTTTCCAAACTAAGGCAGAGGCGTCAGTTGACTGATGCCTCTACCCCCCACCTTTTTTTTTCAAAAGCCCCCCCAACCCAACCCACCCCCCCCCCCCCCCCCAATTTCCCCAACACACACGTCCCCACCCCCCACACACACGTGGCCCCCACCCCCCACCCCCTCCCCCCACTTATCCAGCACACACACACATTCCCCTATTTAAATTTATAAATAATATTTAAAATTATAAATAATAATTCTAATTAATTATAAATTATAAAAAGAGTAAATAATAATTTTAATTAATAATTAGTGAATTAATAAAATATTTTGTGAAATATATTGTATATTATTATTTAGAGTAAATATTATTTTTGGTCCCTAACAAAAAACATGGACCCCATTTTGATATCTAATAAAAAAATCGATCCTTATTCGTCCTTTTTATGGGACTAAAAATGACCTTTTGGAAATTTGTGAGGGATCAAAATGTCCACCAATCAACCCTTATTCATCTTTTTTATGGATTAAAAATGACATTTTTTTTTGTCAGGACCAAAATGGGGTTCCTGTTCTTTGTTAGAGACTAGAAATGATATTTACTCTTAAGTTTATCTTATCTATCTTAGGATACTCTATAAATAATAGATCCTTTTTAGGGACTAGAAAGGGTATTTCTAAAAGGTCCTTTTTAGTTCCATAAAAAAGACGAATAATGATCGATTTTTTTATTAGGGACTAAAATGGAGTCTATATTTTTTGTTAGGGCCCAGAAAGGGTATTTACTCTAAATAATAATATACAACATATTTCACAAAATATTTTATTAATTTACTAATTATTAATTAAAATTATTATTTACTTTTTTTATAATTTATAATTAATTAGAATTATTATTTATAATTTTAAAAATTATTTATAAATTTAAATAGGGGGAGTGTGTGTACGTACAGTAGGGGTGGGGCCAAGGGGGGACGTACAGCAGGGGGTGGGGGACGTGTTTGGGGGGGGCTTTTAAAAAAAAAGGTGGGGGAGGGGGTAGAGGCGTCAGTTTTCTGACGCCGTCAGAGGCGTCAGTTGACTGACGCCTTTGACTGCCTTAGTTTGAAAAATATTTTTGAAACTGCTTCGATTAGGTATAATTTTTGTTACAAGTTGCTACTTTGGTGTTTTTCCCCAGTTGGTAAAAGGGACTCACTCATAATTATAAGGTTGTGAATTCAAATCCCTAGTCTTGGTGAGCTCTAAAACCCAACTCACCATCTTAAAATCTGAACTATATGGTTCATAACTGTAATACAAAAAATAATAATTTATAAAATATTATCATAATAATTTTATAAAATATTAAATCTATCCAAGGTGGAAATGAGATTATGAGAAAAAAATAAAACTTTTTGGTGGCCCCCGACACCCAACTTACATAAGCTTTTTTATCAAAAAAAAAAGTTTAAATAAATAAATTTAAACTCTTAAAATCTGATATATATAGTTCATAACTACAATACAAAAAAACAATTAATTTATAAAATATTATCATAATAATTTTATAAAACATTAAATCTAAACTATCAATTTCATAATTTAAGGGTGGAAATGAGATTATGAGAAGAAAAGGAAAGTATTATCTTCCATAACGCAGCAGTCTCATTGTCGTAGTTAGGTCAAACATGTAAATCCATTGAGATTAGCTTAGCTTATGCCTGAACGTTGTACCAAAAAAATCATTATAAATTAAAAAATGCGGGTTGAAGAAAATTCCCAAACTGTAATTAATCTTAATAGTGAAGATTAAGTAATCTCCCACGTCACTTCATCACCCAAATCAAACATGCTTCAAGAAAAAGTCTTATTAATGAAAATTAGCCGCTAACTCTCCGACAAGACAAAATATAATTAACAACTTGGTTTGTTATCCCAACACATCATCAACATAGGAATTAGTCTATTTTGTCAACAACCGTTTAATTGTTGCTATCACACCCTTATGGATGATGCTTCTAGTGCTTCTATTCTTCCTCTACTCGATGCTTTAAGGCCATTTTAGGATCTTTCTTTTCTTTTCCAAAAGAAATAGAGAGAGAGAGAGAGAGAGAGAGAGAGATTTTGTTAGATGAAAACTAATTTAATTTGTTGCTATTGTTACATCAAAGTTTTCTCACTCACTAAGCTACCTCAGTTCCAAGCGGGTACTGGTTTACATTTATAATGCATTGCATTTTTTATCAAAATAAAAAGCTATCTCAGTTTCAGGTAACAAAATGCAAGTTTCTTACCACCAAGCGTTGATCCTAGCGAAAGGGGTTTTAATCCCTTAAGTACGAGGTTCGTGTGAATGCAAGAAATGCCTTTAGAAGAACTATCTCAATTGAATTTGACAATGCTCGAATATAGCTCAATTAGAAATATTTTCGGAAGAGCTACCCCTAATTCGACAATGCTCAAATATAGCTCAATCAGATAACCATATTGAAAAAGAGAGAGAGAGAATGCAAGATTCATTGTCGCTTACAAACAATTCTTCAGTAGAAGAAAAGGAAGTAAAAAAAAAAAAAATCACAGAAAGCAAAGGACAGGTTTTTCTGGAACAAAAGCTACAGAATTCCTTTTATACAAGCCAAAATTCTATCTGCAAGTTCCACAAATTTACCAGTATATCAACTTGCACCCATCCTTATGCTCACAATTCATAATGATCCTATATTCTAAACCAACTAATTCATCTCTGAATTATTACATCCATTTAGCTTCGGTATGTCAATGCACACACTAGTCCTTGAAAATAACAAACTGCACACAAATCTTTTGCCAAGTGATACCAAAAGAACTAAGTTGTGAAGAGTTTGTTACTTACTTGTAAGGAACAATTTGAAGACACTAATTTCAAGGACTAGAGATCAATAGAGACCTAAGGTTCTTTGATGAATGCATATGATTTATCCTTCAAAGAAATCTTCTTGTTGCGTTTCTCACTCTTTTATTGGTGCCTCCTCTGGGAAGAAGAGGAAAATGAATGAAAATCTGATGCAGCTGATAGCTCTCTGTAATCCTTACGGATGGTCCAAAGGATCTCAGCACATTTCTTCATACTAGGCCTGCTTTGTCTACGAGGTGCCAAACACTGCAAGGCTAGTTCAAGTATCTTTTCTAGAGCCAGATTATTTGCAGCACTGTGATCTAGTTTTGGGTCCAACACCGACATGGCATTGCCCTCAATGAATTTCTTTATAGCCTGCACTCATGCTAAACCGTGTCAGGTAAAAGTAATAAACTATTATCACACCCTCTACTAATGTGCTATGAACACAAGTTTAAAAGAAGAGTCCAATCCCAAAAAACTAGTTAAGTCTAAGTCCCTAGAACTTATAGAACATATCATGCTCGTAAGCTCCCTGATGTGGTACTCATGGCATAGTCATAATTACATAATTTGTTCATGATTATACATGGCTGAGGAAAAGGGAAACGCACCCATCTTGCAGTTACTCGCTCCTTCAGTTCAAATTTTGGTTCAATAGGACGTCTACCTGTGACAAGTTCAACAAGTAAAACGCCAAAGGAATAGACATCACTCTTCTCAGTCAGTTGATAGGTTCTGAGATATTCAGGATCCAAATAGCCGGCAGTTCCTCTAACTTGGGTAGATACATGGGTAGCACCAGAATCAGTGTCAGGTGCCTGTCTAGCAAAACCAAAGTCTGCTACCTTAGCTCTCAAATTTTCAGTGATAAGAATGTTGGAGGATTTAATGTCTCTATGAATAATAGGATGATCTGCAGAGGAAACACAAATTAATAATGCCTCTTAAGATGTTTTGGAGTAGCCTTAAGAACAAATAACATGACACTCCTTCATGACTAAAATGATCATTCTGGTGATACGGTCTTGTGATCGAGGAGTTTATATATACCTATATACATATGAAGATAGGTGATAGCATGAGCCACATCAATGGCCATGTCTAGACGAGAAGCAAGGTCCAAAATGTTCCCACGATTGCCTGCAATATGATCCTTTTGATCAAGTTACAGATACATTTAAAATATTTAGGGGGAATAAAACAATGGAAAGAAACTCACAATCTAAATGCTCTCTAAGGGTTCCATTAGGTACATACTCCACAACAAGAATTCTTTCATCTCCTTGCTCCAAATATCCATAGAACTTGACCAAATTCAAATGTTCAACCCGTGATAACGTTTGGATCTCACTCTGGAACTCACTAGCCAAATGCTTCTCATACAAACTCTGCAAAGCAAGGTAATGAATTAAGAAATTTCACCAATAACTTGGATCCTCAAGAAGGGAAATGTTAAACAAGAACAACCTTCTTGGCACGCTTTACTGCAACAACAGTTCCATCCTGGAGATTTGCCTTGTACACTGTACCAAAACCACCTTGACCGACCTTGTAAGCAGGGGAGAAGTTTCTTGTGGCTTTGAAGATATCCTCCATGGTGAAATTCAGAGATCTAGGCTCTTTTCCCTGAGTTAACTTGTATGAACTGGAACTCAATCGTCGATGTGAACCTTGCCTTCTCTGAGTACTAGCTCCCGAAGAATCGGATGCAACTAAGAAACAAAAAGAATTAATTATTCTGAAACAATCATCCCTCCCGTTTGAAAATTTTTCTGATCAGATGATACTTAGTTATGCAATTGTATTGGATGGTGGATGCTCTCCCAGATTTGTGAAAGTAATCGAGGAGGGCATTCTTACACTGTCCCATTAAGCTAGAATGCCTCTCTCAACTCGCAGAAAATGCATATGTAAATTCATGTGTATATGTTATTGCTTGTGCATAGACACTAGCAGTAATTCATGATTTGATGATAGTGGCCCAAGGATTTTGCTCGCCAACCAAAGAAATGTACAAGCTAAGATTATGAATCGAAGAAATTATTCACTCAAGTAGGATCCCCTTTAACGACGGACTCATAAGAGTTACTACCACAGGTATGCTTATTCGATCATCATACCCACAAAAAATTTCAACGCAACCAACCACTCAGTCTTCAAATTTCTACAGTTTTATCATCAGCCAAACAGTATATGGCTTTGAAATGGAAACGTAAAAATTCTGATTCAAGACACACACAGAGAAACACTCACATTCTCACCAACAACGCCCAAATAGAATCCCCTGTTTTTCCCCCATATTGTACAATACAATCTGAGAAAAGGAAACTACCAGAGGAGGAAGATGAAGCTTTGAACTCCCGAGAATCGACGAAGCTCTTGGAGTTACTCTCGTCCGGCGGGGTGAAGCACCCAACAAAAACCGCGGCCACTGATCTGGCTGCGGCCGCGACTGGGTTACGAGAGGAGTTTGACTTGTCAATGGTGGTGCTAACCCCGGAGGAATCATAGCTGGAAGTGTAGGTGTGGCGGTGATCGGGCGTGCTGTAGCCGGAGCTGGAGGTCCGTCGACGTGAATGGGAAATTGGACTTTTCATTGGACGTGGACAATTGGCGGGGAAGCAATGGCTGTAATAATAATAGAGATCTTCCGGCCTTCATTCAAGTATTCAACCTGCCAGACGTACTCATAATGGCGACGACTTTCACCGTTCAAGAAATGAAAATATGAATTTTATTTATATAAAACTAAATATAAATTACTTTTCTTTTTTCCCCCTCATACAGAGATCACGTGACTTTTTCTTATAAACGCATGTATGTGCAAATCTCTTTAGTTAGTAAACTATTAAATTTAAATAAGTTCTTGATTAAAGTTAAAAATGAATTTTCAATTCAAGGTTTGAGGTAGTATAATATGATATTTAGAATAATTTATTTGAAGCTGAATAAAAATATTTTTAATGGAACATAAAGAAATGTAAAGTTGGTTTTTTACCATATAAAAAAAAAACATTATTTTTTATTAATTTAATTATGATAAAATTATAATTTTCAAAGTTGGGGGACCCCTGCCATCAACCGTGTATATCACGGTTGACGACAAGAAGGGTAGGCTCTAAGCTGGCCGATACGGACTATTCTCCTTGTGGCGTGGGCAATTTTATTGTGGTCGCAATTGGGTGCGAAGGACAAAAATAAAAATACTTTTATTTAATTTATTTAAAAAATAACTTAATTTGGTCTTATAATTAGGATAAATATTATTTTTCTGAGCAATTAGATACTCTATATTATTGAAAGCCTAAAATTATTCTTAATAACATTAAAGTATAATTTTAGAGAAAAACAAATACTCTAATTTTGATTTATCGCCCTCTCTCCCTCACTCTACGCATGCTGATGCTGATAGTCACTGTCGCTGACACCAGAACGATCATGGCCAACAAAATCAATTATAGATGAAAATTAAAATACCACGTGTCCATTTGTCACTGGGTTTTAAATCAACGAATTATTTATTACTCCCTCCGATCCTAATTATAGAAACAAATTTTGAAGTTAGTTTTGGTCCTAATTATAAGGCTGTGCATGACAACTATTCTGTTCTCCAGCACAGTTTCTGAGATGGAACAGTTTTTTCTGATTCTGTGCCTGGGAAGAGTTCTGAGAATCAGAATTACGCTTGTTAACTCATTTTATTTTTACTCCGAGAATCAGAATTACGTTTGTTAACACATTTTATTTTTATTTATGTAATTTTTATATTCAAAAAATTATTTATGTGGTGGTGGTGGCAATGAGGTGGGGGTGGGGGTGGCGGCAGCGGCGAGGGTGGTGGTGGCGGTGAGGTGGGGGGTGGGGGTGGCGGTGGCGATGGCAGCGACGGTGATGGTCGTGGTGGTGGTGGCGGCGGCAAGGGTGGTGGTGGTG
The DNA here is from genome assembly GCA_025563575.1 of Acacia pycnantha. Classification (NCBI taxonomy): domain Eukaryota; kingdom Viridiplantae; phylum Streptophyta; class Magnoliopsida; order Fabales; family Fabaceae; genus Acacia; species Acacia pycnantha. The sequence continues at coordinate 2,842,062 of JAMWYP010000058.1, forward strand.
GGGGTGGTGGTGGCGGTGAGGTGGGGGCGGCAGCGAGGGTGGTGGTGGTGGCGGTGGGGGTGGTGGTGGTGGTGGTGGTGGCAGTGGGGGTGGGGAGGGTAGTTGACACTGCGAAAGGTTTTCAAGAGAAAGAAGAGAGGTTGTACGTTGAGGAATAAATTCTGATTTTGTGCCCAGAAATAGAAAAGCATGAATTTTCTCGCTTTTTTTTCTATTCCCAAAGACACAAAAAGGAACCGGTTCATCCCGGGAACAAATAAAAAAACCGGATTTACCAAACAGATTTCTCATCCATTTGTGTTCCGGGGAACAGAAATTAACAAAAAAATAATTCTGGGAGCGTTACCATGCACACCCTAAGAGTAAGTTTTAAATTTTGTCAATTTTTTCCTATAATACCCCTATTTATACTTTTTCAATAATAATTAAAGATAATAATAATTTAATAATACACCTATATATTTTAAAGTAAACTTTGCAAATAAAATTAACAAACTTGAAGGGTGAAAATAATGAAGGATCAAACATTTTTTTATTTTAAAAAAGACGATTCCTACCGTTCCACCGTAATTGTGACATATTAAAAAAAATAAAAAACAATTCTCAACTTCTTATAAAATTAGATAAATCTTAATCAAGAACTGTCATCTTCTTAGATCTAGTTATACTTACGGCTTGAATTTGTTCAACAAGCGTTTCCTTAATGCCATTTTAAATTTTGGATAAGGATATTTTAAGAAAATACACATAATTAACAAATTTTACTTCCTTCATTAATCCCTCAAAATTCTGATAATTTACTCTTATAATTAGGACCGAATACGACCGGAGAGAGTATTTATTTATATGTTCAGGGATATGAATTCCCCAGGACTCCAGGAGGAGGCGGGAAGCGAAGTCTTCGCAGAGAGGGTGTGGCCTACGTGTCAAAATGGCGTCCGTGCATTTCATGAGCGGTGGAGAATTATTTCGGATCGAAACGGTGAGTGAAACGGTGAGCATCATGTTTTATAGCATCAGCGATATTGTTGCAGTCATGTTGATCTTTCCTCTGTTCTGTTTCATGGCTGAGAGGAAGAAATGATAAATCTCTCTCCACCGACGGACCTATCTCATTCTCGCTGTCTTCATCATGTGGCTGACCATTGATTTAATGCCACGTGTTTTGCTTCTCTTCTTAGTTCATACTAATTGATTGCATTGAGTCAAAATATTCATTTAAGATAGAATATTTGTATTTTAAAAAAAAAAATCAAATTCCGGCCTCAACACTTGGATGTAGATTGCTGGGGGGGACTTTGGTCATTCAACTACATGTCCCACTACATAAAATAATTTTTTTTTTTTCAAATGAAAAGCGTTAATATAAATTAGTGGCATAGCTTAATTGTGCAAGTTACTATTAGCGTGTGAAAACTCAAACAGATCAGATGGTTTTTTGAAATGATCATTTCCAAGTAACAAAAAATTTACATAACCCAAAGGGCATTTTCTTTTATTGTACTAATCAACATAGTTAATGTAGCGTCTATTTTTAAAGCATCATGGTGGGATTTATCACAAGACACAAAGAAACTAACCTTATCACCTATCTCTATCCAGCTAAAACCTCTGATTTTTGAACTGCATTTTTCCTCCATCATCTTTCTGCGTAATCTTTCCACTTCAAACCAACGCTTATAAAAAGCATAAATATTAGACATCACACTGTAATTCACACTCCTCTTTGGCTCTATGATCAACAATTTCTCTGCAGCCCATTTAGCCTGAATCATCTGTTCATGTATTTTGCAAGATCCAATAAAAGCTCCTAATGTGTTTCCCTCTAGTTCAATCGGCATAGACCTTAAGAACTCGAAGGCCTCGTGTATGTACCCGTATCGACCGAGAAGATCCACTATGCAGGCATAGTGCTCTGTTTCAGGCTCAATCTGATATACCTGGGTCATTAGTTTGAAGTAATGAAGGCCCTTGGTTACAAACCCGGAATGAGCACAAGCAGCGAGAACACCAAGAAATGATATTTTGTCTGGTTTTATCTCACAAGATAGCATCTTTTCAAATGTCTCATTTGCTTCTTTGGCAAGACCATGAAAGGCATATGCATTTATCATTGAAGTCCATGAGATGACATCAAGTTTTGTGATTGACCTGAAACATTTATATGCACAAGCAATAGTACCACACTTGGAGTATGCAGTTAACAAAGAATTTCCTACAGATATAGCTTCCTCAAGTCCTGATTTGATTGTAAGAGCATGAGCTTGCTTCGTTTCAGTAATGGAAGAACTATCTCCACATGAACTAATGGTGCTGGAAAGAGTTAAGTCGTCAGGGTGAGTTTCTTTTTCCCTCAGCATGTTTCTAAGAAGCTTCATGACTTCATTCCCATGTCCATACTTTCCACACCCAACAATTAAGGCGTTCCAAGACACCACGTTTCGAATCACCATCTTGTCGAAAACTCGTAGTGCGTCGGTTATGTTTTCGTGTTTTGTGTAGATGTTGATCAGAGAAGTGGCCACTGAAACATCAGAATTAAATGACTGTTTAATGATGAGACTGTGAATCTGCCTTCCAAAATCATAGTACTCAGAAGCAACACAACATGAACTTATAAGGCTGCTATATGTGAACTCGTCCCCTTCTACGCCTTCCAATCGCATCAAGTTGAAAATGGCACATGCCTCCAGGGGTATACAATTCAAAGTGTAGCATGAGATCATCACATTCCACAAAACCAGGTCTTTCAACCTGACACAACTAAAAACCAACCTTGCATTCTGAACTAAGCCACATTTTGCATATAAATCAACAAGAGCACTGCCAACAAAGCAATCCAAATCCAGTCCCAGTTTCACAGTGAAACAGTGCAATTGTGTGCCCATGTCAATATCATTCAACTGAAGGCAAAAGCCAACCAAACTGTTAAATGTGATAAAATCAGGAGCAACCATTTCCATCATCATCTTTTTAAAACGAGAAAAAACCAAGTATGGGTTCAAGCCATTGCAAATACCACAGTCAAAAATACCACGAATGGAAATGTTCCAGGATACTACATTTCTCACACGCAATTCCTCAAACACCTTCTCTGCTTCTGAATTTTGCATGCATTTGAAATACGCATGTAAGACCTGATTTTGTAAGGAAAACACACTGTATAATCCAGACTTGAACAAATACCCATGTACTTGTTTGAGTTCAGAAAGAAAAGCCCTTTTGGCACAGCTTTGAAGAGTGCTAGAGCAAAATAAAAGCACTGTGTTGAAATCCCTGAAATGGGTTTGATCAGGAACTGCCAATGAAGCTCTGAAACTACTAACAGAGGGAGATGCATTGATTTGAATCGATGGGCGAAACTGATATGAACAATAACTATAGTTTTGAGTGACGATTACAAAGAAAGGGCTTGGTTTGAAATGGAGATTTGCAAGTGAAGGTGGGGAAAATTTGATTCTATGAAGATTATAAGTTGAAGACCCAAGCACAGTTAGAAATTTCATGCCATGGATTTTTAAACATATGAAGATCATAAGTTGAAGACCCAAGCTCAGTAAGAAATCCAGAATCGATGTGAAACTCGGTTATACGAAAAGGACTGATGTCAAACATAAATATTTATTAAGATCGAAGTAGCGTTTGACTTCGAGAACTGGACCTTCACTGAGAAAGAACAACAACACAGACAAAAACTAAAGAAAAATCCGAACCACCTGTGAGTAATGCAAATATAAATTGTTTCAATTTACAATAATTGAATAATTGATTTATAATCTCTCTGTGCTTCAAGTGGAAGTAAAATTTTACTTAAATTAAACTATCCTAAGAAATCTTAACTAATGAAGGAAGGTGCGTGCAAGAAGAAGCAAAGGACACGTATCATCTCTTGCTGCCATGTTATTTGCATTAATTATTAGTTAAATGAATGATGCCCATACTCCTCCGGACTTCCACGTCATTTCAACACTCATACAATAAAAACATAATAACTTATATCAATTTAATTTTAGTTAGTTGATGATTTATCTAAAAATATTCAAAAATTTGATCTTATTTTTAAGAAAAATATCTTAATTTATTTTCTTAAAAATAAGATAAAATGTAAATTTTTTTAGATAAGTCATTAGTCAATAGTCACTTAAGATTAAAATAATATGAGTTGTTATATTTTTATTAAATAAATTTCAAATGACGTGTTCTTCTACAATATTTAGACTTGATGCATATGAATAGTTATTCATTCGTACATTAATGAGTTGAAAAATGATGATTTTCTACTTAAAAAACTTTATATACTTTACGAGCGGAGTTTGTCCATAATTTTTATGAATTATTACCAATTATGTTTATAAATAATCAAATTACGTTAATAAATAATCAGTTAAAAATTAAAAAAAAAAATCTATTTTCTAAAAATACTATTACTTTTATGATAGGATGAGTCGAAAAATGATAAAAATAGGAGATAACTAGATACAACATGTAATTAATGGAGGTAAAATTTAGAAAAAGAAAATAGCTGAAATTTCAGCCACCTTTAAAATGTAGTGTGTCTCATAAATACTTAAATCGTTATGGGGGAGTATTGAGGGATAGTAGAGGAGGGTGGATAGCTACAAGGACAGGTGATGCATTCTCAACAGGATTTGTGTGAATGGCAGTCATAAGCGGACTTAGGTATAAGAGAAGGGGGGCAAGTGCCCCCCCTTAATTGGAGATGTTTTTTTAAAAAATAAAATACATGTTTGAATGATTGCCCACCTTTAAATTAAGTGCTCACCCTTAATATATCAAGACTGCACTTTGTAATTGGATGGGGGAATAATGGTTGTTTAGTGTTTTATATTGAAAAAGATGTATTTGATAGCATTGATAATAAGGCAATTATGATGGAATTCCAAAAAAATTAAGGCCTAGAAGTATGACATTGTAATTATTTTTATTGTAATATATTTTTGTTATTAAAATATATGTACTTGAACTTATTGAGTGCTCACCCTTCATTGTAATTTATGTAGCTGCATTTCTAACTGCACTTAGCCTTGCTTCTCTAAATGACATGTTTATAAAATAACTGTCTCTCTTATTACATCATTAGTATTCACTTGATTTCATGAATATTTTTTCGATATTTTTCTTTTATTGTTTATATTCTTTTATTTTTTAATGCATTTAAAACTTTCCAAAAAAAAAAAAAAAATTGGGGGCATTGCCCTCGAACCCCGAAATTCCCTACCATTGGTGCCCACCCTTCATAAAATTCTTGGATCTGCCCCTGATGGCAGTCTAGTGGCATTATTGATGATATTCTTCTTGCTCTTAAATCTGAACCCAGTTTTTTAGTTCGTTTTACTCCTCGTCAGGGGAACCGAGCAGCATATAAGCCTACTGTATCTACCAATAAGGAGGTGTGCCCAATAGGGTGGGTAGGAATATCCTTACCTTCTTTATCCCAGGTGCTGGAAGAGGATAGAAAGAGCATTAGGTGTTGCCAAAGTGTTGCCTCTGAGCAGCCCAGAAACTTAGATCTTGATTGATCTAGTAGTTTTCCTTTGGTTTTTGTTTTCTGGCTTTCTGCTTTTCCCTTGTTTTAGTTCCCTTGTGTAAGGCTGATTGCCTCTGTTGCTTTTTCTTGTTTGTAATTGCTATATTCTCAGTAATGAAGTTAAGTATATTTGTTCAAAAAAAAAAAAAAAGAGGAGGGTGGATAGCTGGGTTCACAAGAGAAATTCAAGGTTGTGTTTGAGAGGCTGAAATGGCCTTGGATTTTAGCTATAAGAAGATAATTTTAGAATTTGATGCCAAATTCTAAAGACATTTAATTCCACGGAATGTCATATTAGATGTCCTATTCATCTAAAGACTTGGGTGGATTAAGAGTTTTGAGATTAATTTCCCCTACTGATTAATTTTTTTGATGTAATTTCGGCCTTTTAGCCCTCTCCTATGTCCCAAAAAAAACTCGTGATAATGACATAAAATTATATTGTGAAGTCGAATAGTAAGAACTTACTTTTATCAATAAATAGGTATTAATGTTATATAATTAAATAATTAAAATATAAAAAGTGATAACAATTTGATTTAAATATATTTATAATCCAAATAATTGAAATTAAATCCATCAACATTTATAATTTATTATATTTAATAAAAGAATTTTTATAAAATTTATATATAAAATCATTGAATACAATCAAATTAAAAGAGTAAGTACGGATTTAAGAGTAAATTAACATGATTTTATAAGTGAAATATAAAAACAGCAAACCCAACTAGGGAGTTTGACCAACTTTACATCTATCATAGATCCTAGGGTGACTTGTCATGATTTTGTAAGATAAAAAATTGCAATCTTAGAGAGTCAATTTGTAATAAGTTTGAGAATAATGACTATACTCTTTTTGGCCAACTAAATCTAACATTCTAACCAATGATTTTGAAACTGTGTGCTTATTTAATCTCAATATTGTTGATTTTTTATGAAATTACCGGAACATGTTTAATGGGTGTAGTTGCATGGGATGTTAAAAATATCACTTTATTATTTTTTATTATTTTTATTTTTTTGATTGCCCACCCGGTTCACCAGAGCTTCGCTCTAACTAGTTTGGATCCGACCCGGGTCGCGTACTTAGCTGTGGTGGGTGAGTCTCCCAGCAGGGATTTTCTGCATTCACAAGGCTCGAACTCGAGACCTTGCTTAAGCGACACAAGCCGTTTACCACTTGTACCAACCTCGTTGGTTATCACTTTATTATTTTATTGAATGTTCATAGTGACAAAATTATCTATTTGTTTACTTTTTATTCATTATCATCTTTATGCCCCTTCATTGTTGTTAGTGGACTGTCTCCGAATAGTTTAAACATAATTTATTTCAACAAGGAGTGCTTATAACATTTTTTTAAACAAAAAATAATGAAAACCAAAAGGGGTTTATAAAATTGGGTTTGAATTGAATAAAATTGGTACTACATATTGTAGCAGGTGAAACAAATAATCAAATATATCAATTTAAGGAAATTAAGAATCACTTTTAGGTCTTTTCAAGGATGGTCACTAACCAACAATTATAAATACCTACATACAACAAATATAATGTGCTGTCCCAACCTAATCATTTTGGAGTTCAACTAAACTACCTTCTTTTGATCGCTGTCTCCTCTCCCAAAGATTATTGAAAAATACAAAGGAACCAACAAAATCAAACTATCTTGGAAAAATTCCTTTTAGGTCCTAATGACCAATAAAATGTCAAAAAAGTCTCAAGGAAAATTTAAATGTCAGAAAAATCCCGTCAACAACTTCATCTGTGGGATTAACAACTCTTTAGAACTTTTCTGACATTTGAATTTTTCTTAGGGCTTTTTTGACATTTTCTTGATCTTTGGGATCTGAAAGAAATTTTTCTAACTATCTTTCTCTAATTTATAATGTTATCTTAAAAATTATTTAGTTCTCCACTTCTCCTTCTATTTATTAATATAAGATGCACTTTATAAAAATATTTAGGACTGGAGGAATATATTGTAAAAATATTTGGAAAAAAAAACATAACTTCTTCTGATTTTATATTTAAGTTTCTCTTGGACGAGATGATACAAGGGATTGAATTCAGGAGGATAACTTGAAAAATACTCAAGTTCTGATTTATATTTATAAACTTAAAATTGAAGCATTGACGCAATCCATCAGTGACCCAATCTAATATTATAATGCATGAAAAAAATATTAAAAAATATTGACGCATTAATTTCAGGTTCACATTATCACTTTCCATGATAGGATTATTTTAAGGATTCACCTTCTTCCCTATAGCCCCACAACTATTTTCCAGTTGATCATTTCCATCTTCAAGAAAAATAAAAATATGCACATAAAAGTATAAATAAAAATGGGAAAAATTTCAGCTAAGGATATGACTTAATTTCAATTAATTTATAAAAAAATTCTAAAATTTTACTACATCTTTTTGAATCAAAATAAAATTAAGTTTTGTAGATGAAAAGACAACGATGACCTCCATTAATTTTTTTAGGAGACCATTCATAAGACTAATAAATGGATTCACAAGTAATCAAGGAGTTAAAAAGAATGTTTAGGCCATTTAGCAGAGAAAAAGGAATTTATAAGATAAATAAGGATATTTACAAGACAAATAAGATTATTCACAAGATGAAGGGTTGTTTGGCATACCGGTTGGAAAAATGACTTATAGTTAATCGACTTATGGAAAAGTCAGATTGTGGGTTGACGGTAACATAAGTAGCTTTTGACATTTAAAATTATATTCAATCTGAAATATTTTTGAGGGTACTGACTGATACTAAAAATATACTTCAGGATACTAAACGATATTAAAAAAATACTTTATGATCTTAAAAAATTATTTTTAGTACTAGTCAGTACCCTAAAATATTTTTTAGGGTACTGAGTGATACTAAAAATATACTTTAAGATACTGAATGATACTAAAAGAATATTTCATGATCTTGGTCCATAAGTCCAATTGGAATAAAAGCTCCCCAAAATAACTTTTCAAATAAGTTACTTTTGTCTATAAGTCCGATTAGAATAACTTCTCAATCAAACATATATTTCCTATAAGTCCGATTCAAACAGTGCATAAATTCGATTATGCTCTCCAAAAGTTATACCAAACATTCTAAGACTTTTCATCACAAAACTGAATTTTATTTTTATCAGAGGTGGTGTGAAGTTTTAGAATTATTGGGGTTGATTAAAATAAAGGGACATCCTTACATTCTTGAACCTAACTGAAATTCTAGTATAAAGAAAATACGGAAAGAAAAGAAAGACAAAGCACCTCTGACTATGAGAGAGAAATGAGTGGAGCGTGTAGGACTGTGGACAGGAAAGTGGAACATACATAAGGTGCAAGCTTTCGCAATCCTACCCTCAACTGCTATTCCTGAAATTCTCCTGTTCTGTTCGTCTCTCTCTCCTCCTTCCGAAGGTATGATTTTCCGTTTCCTTAATTGTTTCCTTTGCCGTTGACAATTTTGATGCAGTTATAATTGGTTATTCACATGTGGTTTCCGCACTATTTTCCTCTGGGACCAATTTTCTATTAGGGTTTATGCGGTGAGTTTCGGAACTGTATTTGATTATATGGTTTCGATGTGGTATCAGTTTTTGTTCGCTTTGGTGTTCTGGGTAGTAAGGCTTATGTTAGCTCTGTTTTGCTTTGTTTTATTATTTGTTGTTTGATTGATTTACTGCATCTTTTCTTCTTGTTCTTGGTTGATATTATTGATTTTTGTGTTGTTTGTGAAGATTAACTTTTGTGTTATTGGAAAAGTCATAAACTCAGGGATGTAGACTTAAATTTGTGGGTCAAGGCGTTTCTGTGAATTATATATAGTCTTTAAGCCCTTGTTATTGAGTTCAGATAATAGTTTCAATAAAAGTTCATTGAACGGCTACTGATTTGGAAAGCTAAGTTTTGTAATGAAAGACGCATATTTTCAAAACTACACCAGGAGAACTACCTCCTATTTGAGCCCAACGATTCCTGAATCTGGATTAACCTGTATTAAGGGATACCAAATAGCTGTACTAAAAGGAAAAGGATGCTTATTGTCTCTTTCTATTGCCAGCCACAGCATGAAAAGTTGCAATAGCAGATGTATGAAGCTTGTACAAGCTGTGCAAGATGTTGGATATGGTCGCATGTTAAGCTGTACCCAAAAAAAAAAAGGTGGCCCAGTGTACAAGGCTCCCACCAGGTGGGGTCTGGGGAGGAATTGATGTACGCAGCCTTACCCTTGCAAGCGGAGAGGTTGTTTCCAGGATTTGAACCCGTGACCTCCAGGTCACATGGCAGAGCAACCTTATAAAAGAAAATTATGTCTTCTAAATCCAACTTCTTTATTCCATAAAATAAAATGATGCTGGCTTTTGAACTATTAGTATGTTATGTTGAACAATCAAATGCACACATCTTTGTGATTTTGGGACTCCTGTGCTGTCCATAAATGTTATTCCTCTTAGTGAAAGACTTGGCCACTAGTTAAATTTTGTAATTAATTAGGACATGATATATGCATGCGCAATTTCAAGTTGACATCATTGTTATTGCTTCATGAAACATAATGCCCATTCCTTTGTGAACTAATTGCAAATACCATCTGTAGACTTGTGTGAGAAAAGACTCTAAAGTTTGGGGTGCCTCTGATTTTCTTTTGTGCTGAATGACAGGAAAGGAATGAATGAGACCACCACTAGTGGTTTTGGCTGAAAAAAACATAAACAAGTGCTATAAAATGGGAGGTTGCTGCTGCAGTGCCAGAAAACCTCATCTGCATGGAACACCAGTTTATATCTATGTCCGTAATTTATCCTTCTTACATAATTTATAGCTTTTGTAGAACTATACGATATGATAGCTGATAATTGTTCATCCTTGAAAATTTTCCATTATGTTCACGTTAATAATTCTAAATGATATTAAATGTTTGTGGTGAAAAAAGTGCAAAGCTTGATTGCAAGTGATCTATTGATCCTCTTCTATGTTTGCTTGTTGTCTGATTGCTGATTGTTTTACTCCTCACAAAGGGAACCTGAAGGAAAAATAATGTCTTGTTCAAACAATGAAAATAACTCCAAAGTCAGCTATACCTATCTAGCTATCAGATTGTTCTAAAATTTGGCTGGAAAGATTAACACATTAAACCATGAAAATGAAGTTTCATATGCTTTGATACCTAGGTTTTTGGAAAGATTTAGCTCACTGAGAGTTCACAAGTGATTTTATTGTATACCTGGTATGTTAACAAGGTTTTTTCCTTTATTATGCTATTACATTGAATACTATTTTCTGTAACATACAAAAAGGACTATAAAAATCCAAACTGAGCATGATTATGTTTGTAACTGGCAATTGGAATGTCACGAAATGCTTTGTTGACCACAATTGTAAATGAAACATGCTAAAGCACTATTGCAATCTGCCTTCCTTGAGGGTTTTGATTATTGTGACTGAAATTGTCTTTAATTGAGGTAATCATCAAAGGTGCTGCCAGATTTAATTTTTTACTATGCACTTTTCCCCCTTTCTATCTTTTCTTTGTTCTTTAATATTTCTACAAACAATTAATAAGGAGAAGCTTTAATCTCTTTGAACACTAAAGTAAAAACCCATACCCACGCCAAAGGTTGGTCAAGTTATTAAGGAGTTGGCTCATAACCCACATAGTCATGAGTTCAAATTCTGTGAGGACCTTGTTGGTGGGCAGTATATACTGTAAGGACTTCTCTAAGCGCTCTCTGAGCCTAGAGGTTTGCCCTCACCCTATGAGCTCCCAGGACCCAATTCACCTAAACTTTCTTGTATCAAACAAACAATAACCCCCACACACACACACACTTCCTTTGCTAGATTGATGCTTATTCTTTGAACAAAGGATCTCTAAAGATAACCCACTGGCTGTCATTCACTAGAAATGTTAAATAGTTTTGGTGTAGTCATTCAATGAGGCAATAAGAGTGTTGGATCAATAGTATATGACAAAAGTGTGGGAAGAAAGTTGAGTACGGTTTCATGGAAAAAGGGGAGCTAATGAATTATACCCCTCTGATTTTGAATTAAGTCAGGGAGCTGCAGAAGAAATTGTACTAATACATGTTTTATTGGATGATACATCATCCATGAGTGGGCTCAAATTTTTTTATGACATGGAAGCTTAAATTTAACTTATCTTGCCAAATCTCTAGTTTTTTCCTGTTCCTCACCTGCAAACTGCAAAGTTCATTGCAGAAATGGAAAATAAATTGAAATGGATTTCTGTGGGTTCCTTCTAGTTTATCATTTCTACATTGCTTCTAGTCTTTTGTAGATTGTACAGTGAGAAGAATGGGGATGAGACAATGCCTTAATTGCCACGATGCTATTTTCAAAGATTTAATTAAGTGCTAAAGCCTAGTTTTTCTCTTTCTTTTACTTTTAGTTGGGAGAATATCTGAAGAATTTTCTCCCATGTAAGCATGACCCCATCAGGAGGTGTCAAAGGGGAAGGAGGTTGAGATTGAGTTGTATTGTAATATTGATTTTTTTCCCCATATATTCTAGCTCTTTTATGATGATAATCCATTTACTATTTTTTGTATGGGACTGTGTAACAGACATTGTCTATGACATATTTTAAATCTAAGAAAATCTTTTCTCCAGTGTCCTCCAGCTTTGGAAGAGCATGAGTCCTTGACTACTAATGATAGTACTGCTGTTCCACTCACTGCCGGTTTGCTGCTGGGTTTGGACCTTCAGGGATCAACACCTGATACCTACCGGCCCCCTCCTGCACCATTGCCATATGATACGGTTTTGGGTTGTCCAGCATCAACTGATTCTGAATCAGGCAGAGAAACAATTAGTCGTAGTAGTTTTGCAACCTTGCTTACATGTGAAGATATTGAAGACTCAGAATGCAAAGTTCAAGCTAATTCTATGCCTGCATCTCCAAGGAAGCCAGAACTAACAAAATCAAATGAACCTCATGTATTAGTGACTGAGGAAGAGGATGGTTGCCCAATTTGTCTTGAAGGTACAGATGTCCAATTAATAGAAACATTCTTTTTCATCCTGCTATTTTAACTTTGATTCAGTTGATAGAACTGGGGCTAATTCGTCCTGGCTCTCTTTCTCACTTGAGCCACTCAGAGAATTTATGTAAGATTTACATTTCAAATGCAGAATATGATGTTGAGAATCCTAAAACTCTGACCAAGTGTGAACACCACTTTCACCTATCTTGCATTCTTGAGTGGATGGAACGAAGTGACTCTTGTCCCATATGCGATCAGGTATGCCTTCTGCAAAAACTATGAAAGAGAAAGAAAAGCCCCCAACCCACTTTTTTCTTGTTAAACTAGTCTAAGCAGAGTTCCAGCTGGATGTAGAAATTTGGTTTATTGTTGACTTGAGAAGTTTGAGTTTGTCATCATCAAATAAAGCCTATATATAGAGTTGTTTTTAACCCTGTGGAAAATTATATCTTGGACCCAGGTCACAAAAAATTTATGGGAAAGAATCTTAAAAATCATAATAAATATTATGATACAATTGAAAAAACTCATTACTAAGCTTTGAGGAAACTACTTAAAAGCCTTGAATAATGCTCTTAAATTCGGTTATTAACTTTCATAAAACTTGTTAGTAAGTCCCATAAAACTCAATTGTAATTTAATTTTTGGAAATAATTACAAATTTTCAAGATCTAGGCCGCCCTTGGATGAAAATTTCCCTTTATCTTGAACAACAATTCTGCCGTACTCCAATGAAATATTTTTCCCCCCTTCTGATGTTACAGGAGATGATCTTTGACCAGACACTGGATTAGATTATTCGTTCTAAAACCAAAGCTAGCTAAAGGTGGTTGATGAATGGAGGAAATTCATTGTTTGATAACTGGTTTGATGATGGTAGCTACAGTTTCATCTTCGATTTGCCATGCATTTATAGAGTAGTCAGTGTCTTAGTGGGTTCATCATCATTATCAGGTATCTGTGAAGAAGAATGAAGTTTTAACAAAACAGTACAGGATACTGCCTGTCCCCTTGACTGCAATTTCTTCACGGGGGAAATTTGCCTGTTAGTATACGGAGCATTTCTCAAGAGGCAGAGATTCATGTTCGTTAATGGTTTTTCCTTTGCTATCTCGTTCGGACCTTTTTTATTTTTATTTTTTTGCCTGGTGTTAATTTGCTGCTCTTTACCTCTTGTACAAATTTCTCAGTATTTATGTACTTTTCTATGTTTTCTACTTCTCTTTTTTCCTTTTTTTTTATTGGGAAAAGAAAAAAATTATCCTGGTGTTGTAAATCATGTCTTGTTCATTTTGGTTGTATACTATATACAGAGTGGTGACTGATGGGGCTCCAGTTCATTGTTGCCTGTGGAACAAGAAGTATAGTAAAACCGTTTTTTTCCTTTGGAATCTTGTTTTGGGTTGGGGCCTAAAGGGGATTATTTGTAAACGTTTTTAAGCATTTAGTCAACAGTGAATTTTGCTGGCTTGTCTTTTCTTTTGACAATTGTGTGTATATATTCAGCATTGTTGGTGAGTCAAAAATTCAATTTTGCTGGCTTGATGGTTTTGATTTGATTCTAAATATGAGGTCTCATTCCATCTTGTCTTCCATGTCAAATTTTTCTTTTCCATAATGCCCCTATTCATTGGGAGTATTTTTAATAGGACTTTGTATTTAGGATTGAATAAAGTGGAGTATATCTCAACCTTTGTTTTGACTTTTGATTCATTACCTACTGTCCGAGTCTAGTCAATCTTTGTTTTATGTTGAACGGTAGGGTTTGGTATGATGGCATACAGGCAAAATAAATTAAATACTCCCCACAATCCTTAATATAAAATATATTTAGAGAATTGATCTTGATCCTAAATATGATTTATTTCATATTTATTAATTTTTTTATAATTTACCATATTGATGCTTATTCAACAATAATCAAGTAGGAAAGAGAATGATGGAATTAAGGAAAATGAATAAGGTATTTTAGAAAAAACAATAATATTGACTTTCTTAATCAACTTCCTTGATCTAATAAAATTAGGTAAATATATTTTATACTAGAAATACAAGGTAATAGAAGATTGGGATTTCTTCCTATACACATATTACTCCTAGTTCTTTGTTATATAACTACTAGTTTGTAGATATTAAGAAAATTAGTTATTTATAACAAATGTGTATTGGTTTTCTTAAAATACCCATTAATCATGTTAATTTGAACTTTTTTGGATAGAAACTTTCTTAATAAGTGCAATCAATGCAGGGGGTCTTAGGGAAAAAAATTATAATTTTGAGAGAAAGGATGAATTGGGATCTTATATTTTAAATTAAAGTAAATCTTTTGTTTAACTCTTATATTTAGAATCAGACAGAGAGTGTGTAAGAATTTTGGTGTGGAAAAATGGTTTTTGACAGCTGTTGCAGGTGAGAATTTTGCATAACTAGTCATAAAGACTAAATGAGTTCCACAACAACGTTTGAAGTGACATCGTTAGCTTGTGAGAGCCAATTATGAACAGTCGTTATGACTTGAAAAGTTGTGGAAGTAGTATTCCTCTAGTCTTAAATATAGGATATAGTTTATAATATAACACTCTCACTAAAGGGAGAGAGTTTGATCCTGGAGTTGGTTAAGGTGTTGGGGGAGGCATCCTAGGTGATGTGAAGCAGTGGAAATGCTAGGAAGAGGTGGAGATATGCTAGGATATAGTTTATAATATAACTCAGTATGTCCTGCGGAGTGGAATCAAAGCGCCCTGCCCTTGGACCGTGGATAAGCCTGACCTCTTTCCTAAAATTTTTATACCAAAAAAAAAAAATGTATACTATAAAATATATCATATATTTAAGACCGGAGGTAGTAATTGATTACCCAATGCTTTGCCTTAAGTTTCAATTTGGATTTAGGACACGAGAAATAAAGGGAAGTTGTTGAGTTCCAACTCAAATGTATAGGCTTGCTTTAGCCTATGTCTATGTTTGGTTTGAGGGGAGATTAGGGGAGGGAGGGGAAGAGAGAAATTTTTTTGATCAAATTATCCATGGGAAAATTTAAAAATTACATAGTTTTGTGCATCGTTTTCCGCATATTAACTTTGAAAACATGTCACATCATGAATATATCTAACTTTTCACATTAGGGAGAGGCACCTCCACTCCTTCCCTCACCTCCAACCAAACATAGCCTTAAAGGCACCCTTGACCCTACATCTATTTAAAAAATTAAACCAATAGAAAATTAATTAATTGACATTTATAATTTCACCGAGGTATCAACTCAATTTTTAAAATGTAAAATATAAACAATTTACTCCTTAATTTATCCATTGTATCACTGAGGAGTTAAAAGACTACTGACATGGCACCACATCATTGCCAAGTAGGATTAAAAGCCACATCAACATGCTTCCATGTCACCAATGCACAACCCAATTCACATCACCCGGGTCCTTCTATGTTTATTTATAGTATTTTTCATTCCCATTTTATAGTTCCTCTAAGAGACTTTACATTGATTAGATTTTAAGAAGATGAGATAGAATATTGTCACTATTAATTTTATGTCATCAAAGTCACTTCTCACTTTTTCACCGTTTTAAAAATTACATAGTTTTGTGCATCGTTTTCCGCATATTAACTTTGAAAACATGTCACATCATGAATATATCTAACTTTTCACATTAGGGAGAGGCACCTCCACTCCTTCCCTCACCTCCAACCAAACATAGCCTTAAAGGCACCCTTGACCCTACATCTATTTAAAAATTAAACCAATAGAAAATTAATTAATTGACATTTATAATTTCACCGAGGTATCAACTCAATTTTTAAAATGTAAAATATAAACAATTTACTCCTTAATTTATCCATTGTATCACTGAGGAGTTAAAAGACTACTGACATGGCACCACATCATTGCCAAGTAGGATTAAAAAGCCACATCAACATGCTTCCATGTCACCAATGCACAACCCAATTCACATCACCCGGGTCCTTCTATGTTTATTTATAGTATTTTTCATTCCCATTTTATAGTTCCTCTAAGAGACTTTACATTGATTAGATTTTAAGAAGATGAGATAGAATATTGTCACTACCAATTTTATGTCACTGTCAAGTCACTACCACTTTTTCACCGTTAGATCATAATCTCATATACCTTTATTATTTCTCTTTTCTATTGAGATTCTGATCTAACGGTGAAAAAATGGTAGTGGCTTGGTAGTGACAATATCCTATCCCTAAGAAGATATGAACAATTTGTGCTTGTTTAGTTTCACTGGTTTTGAGTGATTTTGTTTTGTACAAGATAGATATTTTACGGGAGTTTTACCTCATAAAACATAAGAATACTTTTGGGAAAATCACATATAAAGACAGTTGAATTACTCAAATTTTAATTTGAGTCACTGAATTTAACAAACTATATATCAAGTCATGCGTCATAATTAGGGATGTGAAATTTAAGTTAAATTACCTCAATATCCCTTAGTTATTAAAACAGAGAATTGAAAACACAACCCCATCATTTGTTCTATCAATTAATTTGTTAGAAAGTTCCGTACAACAGAGCATAATTTTTTCTCCAACTTCTTTCCAAACATTAATTATGCATAATATATTTATATATATAATATTTGGTTTTATAAAATAATGTATTAGAATAAATTGGAATCTATTGTGACAACAGATCTATGTATCCACGAGGAGATCTATTAATATTTTTATTTTTATTCAAGATTCAACTTTAAATTTTTAATCCTCTGTGTGTATCCTAGATATAAAATCCATGATTATATTTTTTTTATTAAAAAGGGAAATATTATTTTTTATAGAAGGGAAAATATCATGTAAAGATATTCGTGAAACATTGTAGTACGCAGGAATTCACCTCTTTCAATTATATATACTCCTATTTTCCTATAAAACCAAATATCATATAAAAAATATATTGTCCATAATTAATGTTTGGAAAGAATTCGGAGAATAAACGGTGCCTTGTGGTACGGTAGTTCATAAGGAATTAATTGATCATACTTTCCTATAAAACCGAATATTGTATAAAAAAGAGTATTGTGCATAATTAATATTTGGAAAGAAGCTGAAGAACATATTGTGCTCTGTACATCACAGTACTTCCTTAGGAATTACTCCCTCTGATCCTTATTATAAGGCACCAACTAATAAGTTTATTTGGTTCTTTTTATAAGGTACTTGCTTGTTCCCAATGAGCATTGATTATATTTTTTCCATGTCTGCCCCTAATTGATAAAAGTAATGGGTGAGAGTAATAATTAATATAATATTAAAGTTTAGTGCAATTAGTAGAGGTAATATTGGAAATTACTTAGATTCTAGGACAACTTTATTGACTTTAATTACTTTTATTGGTTTGTGAGAAAAGTTAGTTGGTGTCTTATAATAAGGATCAAAGGGAGTAATTGATAGAATAAATAATGGGGTTGTATTTTTAATTTTGTTGTTTTAATAACTAATGGATATAGATGTAATTTGTAATACCCGGATAATTATTTATCTTAAATATTATATTATGATAAATAATATCTATTCTAAATAGGTGAATATATGGTCTCAAAATTATGTGTTGTGTTTATTCTATTTTCTAGGGTAATTTCTCTTAGAATTGGAATGAACAAAGAGCCAAAATCCCTAAATATATTTATGGATCATAAAATACCCTGAGATTATTATAATATGTCTTGAGAGGCAATTAAATATCTATTAAAAATAGGAAAGTATGTTGTCTCTAATTTTAGCAATTTATTAGATTATTTTCCTTGAATTTGAAGAGGCAAAAATCCAATATTATTTTGGGGACCATAAGTTGCCCTATGATTTTTAAAATAATGCATTGTGCATAAATGACCAATGTAAACACAATAGTTGTGAGAAAATAATTAATCCAATTTAATAAAATTGTCAACAATTAGTAGGTGATTAAATAAATAAATAATTGCTAATTGTTTAGACATAAATAAAGGAATGTCCAAAGTTAACTATATAAACCCCTAATTAAAGATTAATGACCAATGAAGGGTCAAGATTAGCATGAAGATAATTGCTAATTAATTAGGCATGATTAAGAAAGTGTATAAGATTAAATACATGAAATCCCTAAAAGCCTAATTGATCAACAAAGGATTACTAAGCATAGGATTAAGACACTAAACAATCTTACTAATCAACTTTTGACAAGTCAAACATAAAGCAATGGTTAGGATTGAATCTCATAAAGCAAGATCCAAGGGCTTACAATAATTCTAACATTTAAAAAGTCTAAATCCATGTTATTACCCAAAGAGCCAATGAGAGAATTTCTTGCTAATCAAATATTAGATATATTAAAACATAAGTTAATTAAATAAAATCATAGTTTGAAAAGTCAAAATTGGGGGGGGGGGAGCCGAAATGTGTATGTGTGTGAGTGTGTATGTATGTGTAAGACAAGTTGGCAAGTTGGAAGAAAGAGGGAAAAAAGAGAAAAAACAAATAGGATAAGTGAGAACCGCTAGAAATTAAATTGCATCTTGAAATATGTGAACTAAGTATCAAACATAAGGACTTATTATAAACAAGTGTATTTTTATCCCAAAGTGGGTTATCTCCGAAGTCATTTCCGTAACCATCGGGGTTAATCCTAAAATGACTAAAAGGCTAGTAAAGACCCCTAATTGGACCATAATCTTTGTTATTCCAAATACTTCTCAAGTGATTACATAAACTTCAAAGATTACCTCAAAATTATTTGAGATTTATAAGCATATTCGATTAGAAACACTGAGCAGGAGAATTAACCGGTAGGAGAAAATCTCCACAATATAAGATGATGTCATCATGGAAGAGGATAGGGAAGAGAGAGGGGGGGGGGGAGGTCGGCTAGAAGGGTTGGAGGGTGGAGATGAAGCCTCAATGAAAACCCTAGATCTAAAGGCCAAGGATGAAGGAGAAGAAGTTCAAGGGAATTACAAACTTACCACAATTTTCTTCTATAAATAGCCTCCATTCCTTTGTAATTTTTCACACCAAAATCTCAAGAGAATTTCAAAAGTTTAGAGAGAAGAGAGAAGGAGGAGCTTTGGAGAAGGAGTAGCAAGGTTCTGGGTAAGTTCTTCGGTCCTTAGCTTTTAGATTCTAGTCTTTAGTTTAGTAGTTTTAGTAGAAATGTTAGATAGATCTAGGGAGTAGGAAATGAAATTACTATTCTTGTTTTTATGCCTCATTGCATTGAAAGATGCCTGACGAGGTAAAAACATGGTAGGGATTGAGTTTCTGAAAGTTGGGAGTCAGAGTAGCGAAGCTCTGGCGGAATTTTATCGGCTAGCGATTTTCTAAGGTCAGGGGTAAAATAGTCATTTATGACTAAAATATCTGTTAGGATATTGTTTATTAATAAATACGATATTATCCTTATAGGATATCTGTGATCACGTTCTGACCGACAGACGTACCGTATTTCGTCAACGAAGGTACGGACGTGTACTGTAACCTTAACTCTTATGCTTATAGTATGCTTATATATGTTGTGGATACTTTCATAAAGCCATGAACGGGACTCTGTCCTGGATATGCACTGTGACTAAGGAATTGTACTTAGATCACTAATTACAGCTTTACGGGTTATAGTAATGATAATGCCGT
Source organism: Acacia pycnantha (assembly GCA_025563575.1). Classification (NCBI taxonomy): domain Eukaryota; kingdom Viridiplantae; phylum Streptophyta; class Magnoliopsida; order Fabales; family Fabaceae; genus Acacia; species Acacia pycnantha. Next base: position 2,862,276 of record JAMWYP010000058.1, read on the forward strand.
TATGTTTTCCTAGCGCTGAGGACACGACCGTACATTGTGGCACGAGTGAAGAGTGCAGACCGGAATTAACTTTACATGTTATTGTATTTGTTATTGAATGATCATACGACGTACTGGCTTGATCATTGCTGTAATATTAGAAATATTTGTTGTGCATATATTGTTTATATAAACATGAGGTTAACCGTTACCTGAGGTCCGGTGGGTATTGGACCTCAGCTCTTACTCTAGCTTCAGGATCCAAGGGTCACAGGATCGAGATCGGGGGTAAGGAGCCAGCATGAGGACCGGGCGGAGACGCTTTTATTTTATTGTATTTACTTTTGAATTAAACACTCGGATGATTGTATGGACGTATGTACTGCCAGATACACTGTATTCTATGTTATTCAGTTGCTCTTTATTATGAAAAAAGTTTCTGACTCTCAAACTCTGATCAAAACGCTGTGAAAGACATTTACGAAAACGGGGTGTTACATAATTTGACCCAAATTTTAAATATTTAATTATGACGTAGAATCTGATATATAATTTGTTAAATTAAATGACCCAAATTAAAATTTAAATAATCCAACTTATATGGGATTTTCCTAATAATTTTTTGTAAGTGAAGGAAAATTGGTCTTTAAGCACCACTCAATTATTCTTACTTGGACTTATTTGGCAACTTATCATTCTCTTTTTTCTTTTTACCAACTTTCTATTTATTCTCATTCATTGCTTTTGAAAATCAAAATAAAGACAATACCTCTTTTTGTCCCTTTCAAATCTCTTTTTTTTGCTCAGAAGTCCCTTTCAAATCTCATCAATCGCAAATTATATCATTCACTGTTTTCACCTACCACTCAACCCTCTCCCCCAAAAAAAAAACACAAAAAGAAAAAAAACAAATTTATTTTATGTTCTAAAAAAGTTGAATCTATACTTTTCAAAATTATCATGTTTCCTAAAGTTACAATGCTTCAAAATTATTTTGAATTATAGAGGCATGATGGCTAAGTTTTAAGGACTAAAGATCTATTTGGATGAGCTTTTAAAAAAAGTGCTTTTTTTATAGTGTTTTTTTTAAAGCTCTAAATTAGAGCTTTTAAAAAAGACAACATTTTAACTTTTTTTTTTTGTGACTTTTGCTTTAAAAAAAATCATCTAAATACATAAATTAATTAAAAAAAACATTGTTTTTGCATTAAAAAGTGCTTTTTTTAATAAAAAATCCCATCCAATTGGGCACTAAGAGAAATAGTGAAAACTGAAAAGCTTTAACTTTGAAAATTTAAAAAATAATTCTTAAAATAATTAAATTTTTATCAAGTTCCAATTGTTCATTAAAATTGTTTGCTAAATATTTTGCAATAAAATAATTTTTCTTTACTGATAATGCGTGTAGATTGAATTCCAGTGAAACGAGTTGTCAAATGTTTTACTATTCTTATTAATCTCATTATTGTGATTATCAACAGAATTTTAAATTTCAAGTGATATTTTTATATCATTTTCCCTTTATAAAATTGTGGGAATCTAGCTGTAATTATTGATTTTGCCCTTGACTTGAAGGTTTAGAACTATGTCCTATTCATCCCATGTTTATACATGTGTCTGTGCAGTGGTGGAACCATAAATTTTTTTAGCCCGGGCCAAAAAAAACATATTGAACTACTCCATTTGGTTCTTATAATAAGTCACCAATTAACAAGTATATTTGGTTCTTTTTATAAGGCATTTGCTTGTTTCCAAAGAGTATTGCATATTTTTTTCACCACGTATACCCATAATTAAAATGGTAGTGAGTAGGAGTAATAATTAATAAAAATTACTTATTACTCTCTTTTTTTCGAGAAAAAAAATATATTAGAGTTTATTGTAATTAATAGGGATAATATTCAAAATTACCTAAATTTTAGAACAAATTTAATGACTTTAACTATTTTTATTGACTTGTGAGAAATATTAGTTGATGCCTTATAATAAGAATCAAAGGGAGTATTTACTAAATAGTATCACATAATCTTGAGAATACAAATAAATAATAATTGACAATTATAAATCAAAACAATATATAAGATGATACTAACATATTCGGTAGGTATTTAAAATAAGAATTTTACTTGTTTATCACAGCTCAATGAGTAATGAACCAAGCATGATCCTATAAATAAGATAAAGAATTAGCTGGGGTCAAATTATTGGCCAGATAAAATATCATATAATAAATACATATATATACTAACAAATTTTATAAGATCAGATCGGCCAGCTGGAACCAAGGCCCCAATAGACCATGAAGATGTTCCGCCAATATGTCTGTGTACAAACGTATATAGAGAATATGTCCCAATATTTGCAGATTGGGACGCTTTATATATTTTTTAATTTTTTAATTTGGAAATTTTGTTGTTATCCAATATAATATGATTCTAGCTTTATGGGATCTAAATAAAATATAATATAATAAAAAACTGTCAATGTGATTTTTCTTATATCTATAAAAATGGAGCTAGAAAAAGAAAGTTGTAAGAGGCAAAAAAATATAAATATGAAGGTAGACGAAAGTTTTTTTCAAAGTCCAAACATATAAAACGACATCACAACCGATTAAGTTCATGTGCTCATAAAGGAAATGTTGATTGTCTAATTATAAACATGAAAAAGTCAAGTGATGTTTATTTCTTTAATTTCCATTCTAAAATAGTCCAAAAAAACAAAATTTCTAAAATAGTCCAACGCATGTTCAAATTAATAAATAAATAAATAAGATCGAGTGATTTTTAAATATTATTATTTAAATGCCAGTTCACATAAAATAAATAGGACGGGAACATGTGTGATTTCAGAATTTGCCATGATGAATATAAGAAATTTGAGTTGATTCCCCCACTAAGCTACAAGATAAGCATTCTTATGTAACATTAGAATATATATAAATTTATAAATTCTATAAATTAGTTTTAAGAAATGATAAATATAAATTAAAAAAGGGTTAAGGACCAAAAATACCAACGAACTATTGGGCCAGGACCACCCAGCACAGCAAACTATTTTTTGGACCAAAAATACCAACAAACATTTTAAAGAGGCACAACGCCATTAACAAAAAGATAACCTCCGTTATCTAAGGTGCAGATTGGCCAACGAACTCTTATTCCAGGAGCGTCCAGCACAAAATTCTAAATTTTATTAAATTAAATAATTTTTTCTCAATTGTCATTATTCAAAACTACTTGTATAGATATCTATGGACAAAAATTATTCATTCTTTAATTTTGTCAAAATTATAATTTGCTAAAATAAACAAAATTTTTAATTAAAAATATAATTATATGATTTAAATAAAACTAAAGGTGTTTTATAATTTATTATATATGTTAAGCAAAAATTATATGATTTATTTTTATAATAAAACTCACATAAATTTCTTCTAAAATAAAATAATAATCTTGAATTTTATTTAAATCATATAATTATATTTTTAATTAAAACTTTTGTTTATTTTAGCAAATTATAATTTTGAAAAAATTAAATAATGAATAATTTTTGTCCATAGATATCTATACAAGTAGTTTTGAATAATGACAATTGAGAAAAATTATTTAATTTAGTAAAATTTAGAATTTTGTCTTTGGCTCTCTGAATAAGAGTTCGTTACTAATCTGCACATTAGATAACGGAGGTTAACTTTTGTTAACGTGTTAATGGCGTTGTGCTGAGCGCTCCTCTTTAAAATGTTTGTTCGTATTTTTGGTCCAAAAAATAGTTTGTTGTGCTGGGTGGTCCTGGCCCAATAGTTCGTTGGTATTTTTGGTCCTTAACCCATTAAAAAATGGATGGAGTTTATATATTTAAGACAAAATCCAGCCATCCAACTAACTTTTATATTAAGAGTACGAGAAATTATATGTCATTTCTAATCATGTTAAGTAGCAATGTTGCCCCTAAAGTATCAAAACGTAGTAATGTTGTCCCTCCGTCAAAAACCCTAATGTTGACCGTTAGGGTTTTTAACGAAGGGGCAATATTGCTACGTTTTGATACTTCAGGGACAACATTGCTACACCGAAAACTTAAGGGGCAAAATTGCTCCTGAACGCATACTTTAGGGACAAAATTGATACTTAACCCCGTAACTATATTTTAAAGGGAGAATGATGTGCAAGTCCCAAGGTACAAAGACAATTACAAAAAAGTTCCTATAAATATCGTAATTGCTACCAAGTCCTTTGAGACTTTTGTGTGATATAATGCGGTGGAAAATGACCTAAACACCCTTAAAGAATTTGAGAAACCTGTCTCTCTCTCTCTCTCTCTCTTCCATTCCTTACTCCCTCTTTCGCACTTTCTCTCCCTCTCTTTCCTCCTCTGTATCTGCGAATTCCATCTTCGCCATGGATGGAGAGTATGACTTTTTTAATTTTTAATAATGAGTTTGGAACCTTTCTTTTGTATGTATATTTGTATCTATCATCCATTCTTCATTGTTTTCATCTTCCTCATATTCGTCTTCGGTGTTGATCATTGTTCGTACATTGATTTGTACGTACTACCTAGTTCACGCACCCCCGTACGACGTCGTTTTGACGAATGGCTGCCAGAGTGGAGTTATCGGCCTTAAGAGCCGTTGGTGGCAAGATTGCTATGGAATTCCCGGCCTGTGATGACTGATGAGAACTCTTGTATTTCGCCGCCGAGGCTTCCGAGGAGGCCTGTAATTGAACATTTGAACCTCTTCAGATTCTTTTACAAGAATATTCCTGCAAAAGATTGACATTCATTGAATTAAAAAAATCCATTTTGTATAAGTATGAAGAGAAAATGAAGTACAAAACAGGATACAAAATACTTCAGTAACTAACATACAAGGAAAAAGAAGAAGAAAAACTCAGCTAAAGAAAACAGGTCACCAATTCCTCAGGAAATCCATAGATTCACCTGAAGAAGAATAAACAACAGCCACAAAGATGCAAAAATAGCACACTTCCAAATGAATTTCACTCTTATTTATTGCAAATAATGCCTCTAAACCAGATTGTTAAGAAATGGTCCAAAGAGGCTAGACAAACCAAAGCTTATCATCACACCTAAAAATAAATTCAATGCACAGATAGATCGCATCTTTTTATCAGAACTAGCAAAAATATTTGACACGCTAAAATTAGTTACAGTTTCTTTGGCCAACTTGATGGTTTATTAATTGATAAATGCCATAATAAAATAACTAAAAACGCTAGTCAATTGACTCACTTCTAACATTTTAGAATTTAGACTGTATACAGCAGAGACCTAATGCTTTTCTACGCTAGTCATCCACATATATACAGTAACTACATTACATGTTAAGATAATAGAATATCATGTACTACCATCAAGGATATTTGAACCATGAGGTGGAGGAAGGACCTTCTCCAAGAATGAAAGGCGAAGCTTCATAGTTCATACACTCAAATGACATCAAAAGTTTCGATCATTTATTAGGGAGGTAAACTGTGGCATCCCAACTGAATTCCATACCAATATGTATTTTACCTTTAATTTTTTGCAAAAATCCTAATTGGAAAATTTAACTTTGGAAGAATCTCTAGAATTTAATAGATACTGTCATCAATTTGTAATTACACATCTTGCAAAATTGCTGGTTTTTCAAATAAATACTTACTTGTAAAGGACACTAGCAAATGCACCACAGCTTGGAGGTACCATATCTCATTCTCATTATTATTCTAAAACATAGCTCCTTTTTTTAGTTCTATCTCATATAACCACATACCTCGGTAGCTAGTAGCTCACCCATATAAATCAAAGAACATGGTCTTCAATGATGCAACACGAATCAGACAAGCTTCTCTAATATGCAGCCTCAAGTTAGTACTCCATAAAGCACCCAATAAAGAACTCACTGACCTATCATACAATATCTAAACATGATTTTCCCTTAAATTTATGTCCAATTGGCTAAAAAATTCGGTGATAATCTGATATGTTGATTGGTAGAAGCTTCAAGAAGACGAACTGAGCGACACAGCCACCAAGACCTATCCCTTTGAAGATTTGACAAAATGCCGAAGTGGCGATGAGAGGCCTAATTGTGCAAACGTTCTGAGACATTCCCATTGTCACTCCGATTATCACTGAATGAAAGATTATTCCAATTTCTAGAACCTTCTAAACCAATCTTTGCTTCAATTTCGCCATTTCCTCTACTTGACGTTCCCTTTCACAACTCGTCCCCAACTTAGCCTTCGAATCGCCCGATTCTAGTGGCGGCGAAGCACTTAATCACCAAAATTGCTTTGTTGTAGAGCGATTTCCCTTGGAAATATCGAGCTAATAGAATTGGCAACGACATGCCGAACATGCTGGAGAAGAAAATCATGAAGATCGAGATCGCTTTCAGGTGAGCCGCTGCTTCACTGTTTCTGCAAGTGGCGGCTCAAGCTGTGTCGATCACGCATGCCGCCATGGATGGTGGATCTCAAGTCTTCATGAACTCTGGTGGAAGAGAGAGTTAGAAGAGGAAGAAACAAGAGTTAGAGAGCAGGAAGAAACAAAGTCACAATATTCTAAAGAGATTGAAGGTGGGGGAATCATATTGAAAGGGAAAGAGGGCAAAATGGTCATTTCATAATTGAAATTAATATCACCAATCTCCTTTCTTTTCTTTTTTTGAGGGGAGAATTTTTTATGGGACTCGTTTATATTCCTTGGGACCTATACGTTATTTTCCCTATTTTAAACTAAAAGAGTATTTGGATATTTTAATTTTAATTTGTTTACTTCATTCTCTGCCCCACAGATACTGCAATTTTCCTTTTTAACCGCGTTCTTTCCTTGTTAAAAAAAATGCTTTCTATACTTCCTTGAACCTTTTTCGTATTGTCCGTGAGTGCAGCTTTACAGTAGCGAGAGAAAGACAAAGCTCAAACATGATACGAGTTGTTTATTTTTGCCCCATGCCCCATTCCCCACTGTAAATTTCTGCTCCACAATGAACTCATCCAGCTAAATCCATGTGTTCTGCTTCCGCTGCCCCAAAATCCTGACCAAGGAAGCACAGTAGCACACCCCAGCAAAAATGTCGCTTCTCACTTCTCCTTCTTCCTCGTCCTCCGCCGTACCCTTCTCTCTTTTCTTCCTTTGCCTCCTTGCTTTTTCCTCTTCTCAGCCAAACTCTTCCGGCAGAGGGAGGAAGCTGCAAGCCAACCGTGTTCTCTTGAGAGCAAACGAGACCTTGCTCAGTGAGAATCGCACATTCGAGCTTGGCTTCTTCAGCTTCAATGGCGGACAGCCCATTTATTACTTGGCCATTCGCTACGCGTCTATTCCACTTCCAACGTACGTCTGGGTGGCCAATCGCGAGAAACCCAGCAAAAATCTCGCCGATTCGACACTGGAAATCACTGAAACTGGCCTCCTCGTTGTCAGAGATTCCCCGACCTCGATCCTTTGGCAGAGTACGAATTTGGAAACTTCAGGAGGAGTGGAATTAAAGCTTTTAGGAAGTGGGAATTTGGTTCTGCTCAGTCGGGAAGGCTCTGTTTCGTGGCAGAGCTTCGATTTCCCCACGGACGCTTGGCTTCCGGGTATAAATCTGACCCGGAACCGATCATTGGTGTCGTGGCGGAGCCCCACGGACCCGTCGCCGGGACTCTATTCTCTGCGGCTGAGGCCGCCGGGCTACGGTGAGTTCGAGCTCCTCTTCAATAACTCCAAATCTTATTGGACCACCGGAAGGTGGACCGGCGACACGTTCCTCAACATTCCGGAAATGATGATTCCATATCTCTATCAATTCGACTTCGCTAATCCGTTTACGCCAACGGCGTCGTTCGGATTCCGGGAGAAGCCTCTGAACGGGCTGAGCCCGCCAACGTATTTCCGGGTCGAACCGCACGGGCAGGTCCGACAGTACACATGGTGGTCTCAGACCGGAAGCTGGAACATTTTCTGGTCAGGGCCGAAAAATGTGTGTGACGTTCAAGACCTGTGTGGTAGCTTAGGAGTCTGCAAAGGCGAAACGACGCCGATGTGCGAGTGCGTTTCCAGTTACAAGCCCTTAGACGATGGTGGATGGGCTTCCGGAGACTACTCCGGTGGGTGCCGTCGGGAAGCCGATAGTCCCTGCGATAAAAATGATGGGTTCGTAGATATGGGGGTTATGAGCTTCGAAACACCCAATGTGCAGTCGCTTCAAACCAAATCTCGAAGCAGTTGCGAGACTAATTGTTTAAGTTCCTGCGATTGTATTGGCTTATCTTTCAACCAAAGAACCAGCTCCTGCCAGAACTTTTACGGCTCAATTCTGAATCTCCGTAATTCATCTTCTGAAACCTCTATTGATGGCAATTTGTTTGTTAGGGTACAGCGAGGAGAATCTGAGAAGAAAATGAATCGGCAAACTCTGACTGGCACTATCATTGGGGCAATTGCTTTTCTAGGGTTTATAGTGGCGACATTGTTGGTATTGCTGAATCGAAGGCGGGAGAAGAAGAAATTAGAAGAAGATGGATTGATTCCTGTTCTGAATCTTAAGTTATTTTCCTACAAAGAGCTTCAATTAGCGACTCGGGGATTCTCAGGGAAGGTAGGTCACGGTGGGTTTGGGACAGTATTTCAAGGAGAATTACCAGATTCAACACGCGTAGCAGTGAAGCGACTTGAGAGACCCGGTGGTGGAGAAAATGAGTTCAGAGCGGAAGTTTCCACCATAGGTAATATCCAACATATTAATCTCGTTAGACTCAGAGGCTTTTGTTCTGAAAATTCTCACAGACTTCTGGTTTACGAGTTCATGCCCAACGGCGCTCTTAGTTGTTACCTTCGCAGAGAAGGAGGGCCTAGTCTGAGTTGGGATGTCAGGTTCCGAATCGCCGTAGGAACAGCCAAAGGCATAGCTTACTTGCATGAAGAATGTCGAGACTGTATCCTTCACTGTGATATCAAACCTGAAAACATCCTCTTGGACACAGATTTCACGGCCAAAGTTTCTGATTTCGGATTAGCGAAGCTCATGGGGAGGGATTTCAGTAGGGTTTTAGCAACAATGAGAGGCACTTGGGGATATGTAGCACCAGAGTGGATTTCTGGGGTAGCAATCACCACAAAAGCTGATGTTTACAGCTATGGGATGACATTGTTAGAGCTGATCAGTGGTCGCCGGAATGTGGAGGCGCCGCCACAATCAGGTGGCGGTGAGGAGGCCGGAGAGAAGGAGAAATGGTTCTTCCCTCCGTGGGCTGCACGGCAGATAATTGAAGGGAATTGTACAGCAATACTTGACAAAAGGCTTGGGAATGCTTATAACATGGAGGAGGTAAGGAGGGTGGCTATGGTGGCTGTGTGGTGCATTCAGGATGAAGAAGGAAGCAGGCCTCCAATGGGGATGGTGGTGAAGATGTTGGAGGGGTTAGTGCAAGTAAGTGTACCTCCCACGCCTAAACTGCTTCAAGCATTGGTCTCCGGCGAGTCCTTTCAGGGTGTCAAGGCAGATTCTGGCACAGGCGACAGTATCTCCGGTGGCGGCAATGCTGATACAGAATCATTCACGGGCGGCTTTTCTTCCCCAGCAAATACAAATGTGAATGTTGTCGTACAATGATGAGGTTGAGGTGAAGGTACAGAGTAGCGCATATGAGTTAGAAATGTTTTGATAAAAGAAAATGGTAGGGCAGATGAAGATATAAAGTGGTTGAATTTGCTGCAAAAGTTTTGGGTTTTTGATTTGAAATGAAAAACCTGAAAGTTGTTTTCTCTATAGCTTCTGTTTCTCTGATGACAGATCTCATTTTCTCATGTCAGATGAAACACTGAAGCTTTACATTATCCAGATGTATCTACTGTGATTGTAGGCGCAAATTTTAATAATAGGCTTATTTAAGGAACAACAATTTCATTGTTACAAGTTTATTTGTTATTTAGATTGTACAAATGAAGTAAACTTGAAAAGGCGAGATAGCAGTGTCTACTGTCTAGCAAGTTTCGGAAAATTCCAGGAGCGCACGCACAGAATTAAGGGAAAAAAACATTGGTTATCAGTAATCCCAAGTAACGATCTCAGTTGAAATAAGAATAGAATGAGTTTGACTGAGAAGGGTTTGGTAAGAATGGCAAATCAGGTTTGTTCCTTTTGGACAAAATATTCGCATTAGTCCACCTTATTTGTTTGACACTTGATGAATTCTTTTAAGAAAATACAAATCACAAAGTGTGATAGTATTAAAATAGGAGGTGGAGAGGGTAGGTCGGGCCAGAGAGATAAGGATGAAAGGGAAGAAGCCTGAATATGCTTTTGAAGGATATGATGAGTGATGACTGATGAGGCATGATTTTACAAAGGATTGAAAGTATCTTCCTTTATTCCCTTTCTACTTTACGAGTATGATGATTCAATAAATACTTTTTATATAGAGAATAAGTGTTGGCTTTTGGTATGAATCACTTTGAATTTCAATGGCGAAATCATGGATGCAGCTTCTTTTTGTCCCCAACTTTAGATTCTCCTGTGTTGGCTTTGGCTTATGGGTAATCTTTACGTTTTCCGTTTGTATTAGTGATAGAAGTTGTTTTTCAACATGATTTATGGTTTATTAGGTAAATGTATAATAAAAGTTTTATCTCAATTTTTGTAAATGTGTTTTTTTTAATGTCATCTCAACCAGATACATAACATGTTTTTCCATAAAAGTTTTACCATGCTCTTTTAAGGTTTATTTGAATTAGCAGTAAAAACTTTTTTTCTAACGTGATTTATTGTGTATGAGATAAATTTGTGATAAGAGTTTTATCTTGACTTGCGTAAACGTATTTTTCCAACGCCAATTCAAATATAAGGGTTGTAAATATAATTGGGTATATGATGACGTATAAAATAAATTTGAATATGAAAATAAGTTAATACTGGAGAAAATTCATTTCATGGTCATTTTAACAAGGAAAATATCAAAAAAGGTTCAAAGATTCTGAAAATCCCAGAAAAGACCTCAAGACATTTTCTGGGATTTTCAGAATCTACGTGAGTTGTTAACGGGGTTGATATAGTTGTTAGCAAAGTGTTGTTAACGAGGTGATTTAGTTGTTAATGACTTACTCGTTAACAACTATATCAACCCTATTAACAACTCACCCAAGATTTTGACAATCTCAGAAAATGCCTTGGGGTCTTTTCTGGAATTGTCAGAATTTTGGGACCTTTTTTAAAATTTTCACTATAAAAAAGGCCCTAAAATAAATTTTCTCTTAATACGGGTTCTGGTGTCGGTACGAAAACGACATCATGATGGATGATTCACTCATCAACTCCTTAATCATTTAATAAATGATGCCTGCCTTCATTGCTCTCTTTCAACCCCTTAATCATTTTACCATGTTTTTGCATATTACTAATCCAACTTTGATTTTTTTTAAATTTAATTATATTATATGTTATGTATAAATAAATTATATATTAGTTTATATGTTAAACAATTAGTTTAGAGAAAAATTAGTAAATATAAATATTTTAAAATAATTTAAGTAATTTATTTAATCTCACCCAAAAAAAAGCAACTGTGTTTTATATTTAGGCAGGAGGTAGAACTCTACATGCTACTATGCTAGGTGAGAGACTATAGGAAACGCAGCAGCCCATTTAATTTATAAAAAATATGAATGTGACGATCCTGGTCTATAAATAGAGAGGGTAGAGGGTCGCTGGTTTGATCTGCCTATAACATCATGTCACCAGTATCTACTCCTATAATTTAGAGAGGAAAAAAAATGACGACACTGTTAAAATCACAAAGAGCTAACATCTACTCCCAATTTTTTTGGGTAAATGTGCATTTTTACACATAAAGTTTATCCTGGGAGTGCCCAGCATCACGAACTTTTTTCTGGAGCAAAAGTACACACGAAGTTATGTTTTGGAGCGCCCAGCACCACGGGCATTATTTGACCTTAACTTGAATGGAAGTAAACAGTACGCGGGTGAAATTACACTTTTGCCCTTAGTTTTAGGTGAAATTACCCTTTTGCCCTAAGTTTTAGGTGAAATTACCCTTTTGTCCTAAGTTTAAAAAAAAAAAAACTAAAACTACCCCCGGTTTGCCCTAAGTTAACGGTCAACTAACGCCCGTGGTGCTGGATGCTCCCAAAACGTAACTTCGTGTGTACTTTTGCTCTAGAAAAAAGTTTATGGTGCTGGGCGCTCCCGGGAGTAAACTTCATGTGAAAAATTATACCTTTACCCATCTTTTTTATAATAAGTTTTTTTTTTTTAATTATGTGAAATAAATCAGTGTTTAAAATTAGTTAAAAATAATAACTATATCATATTTTTAAAATAACTTTATTTATGAAAAGAGCGTAAGAAAGAAAAGGAGTAAAAACATGAGAGAATAAATAATAAACAATTCAGGGAAAGAGAATTAGTGGGGTAATTAATATAAAGATATACATTTAATACGAGTAGAAAAGAAAAATGTATTTTTGACAAAAAAAAGATTTTTTTTTTTAAATTTTGAGACGAAAGAAAAAATTAGAATAAATACCATTTTTGGTCCCTGACAAAAAACACAGACCTCATTTTGGTCCCTGACAAAAAAAATGTCATTTTTAGTCCATAAAAAAGATAAATAAGGGTCGATTGATGGACATTTTGATCCCTCACAAATTTCCAAAAAGTCATTTTTAGTCCCATAAAAAGGACGAATAAGGGTCAGTTTTTTTATCAGGGACGAAAATGGGGTCTGTATTTTTTGTCAGGGACCAGAAAGGGTATTTACTCAAAAAATATTTATACTCAAACACACCCTAAACAAAAGTTTTTTGAACAAAAACACACGGGAGATTAGCATCCAAAGACTTCCCAGTTCCCACACAAAAGAAAAAGGAAACAGTGGAGAAAGCTGCTTCATTGAATTTTATATATTTGATTCATCTTTTTTCTTTCCTTGAAACCAAACACACCTTTTGGGAAGGATTCTCACCTCTTCTAATAAGTGCGTTTCCGGGATTTGAATTTGTATTCTTTTCTTACGGATGAAGCCTCTTACCACTTCAACCAACAATTTGTTAACATTATTAGGCTATTTACTATTAGTTTTATTAATCTATGAGCAGGACTCCAACTCCAAAATAAAAATTATTTTGAAATGAATTGAGTAATAAATTTAAATTATTCAAGGTAAATGCTATTTTTTTTGTTATCATTTCTTAAAAATTATAATTGGCAGATTATTTTTATCATAAAAAAATTCAAGCTATAAAAATTTACATATAAAAGATTGAAATTATCCAAATTAAGTCTGAGCCATCCAATTTGATTACTGTTGTTACAATTGCATAATTTTTTTTTTAATTTTGTAATATTTTTTTTGCCAGCAACATTTTATAATAAATTGATTAAATTAATCGGTAACATAGATATGGATAAATTTGATGTGATTGAAATCTCATAAATAGAACCATTTACATTTGGTTCGGGCTTCAATCCTTTATCTAGTCTTTTTTAAACCATTCATGAGCACTAATAACGTGACTTCTGGAACAGAGTTTGAAAAGAAAAAATTTGAGTTGAAGTGAGATGAGTGATATGGAATCAAAGGAAGGAACAAAGTTGATGATTGATTTGCGGGTTGATTGGCTTGTACTGGTTAGAAAATACTGGAGTATTGGTCCATATAAACGTGAGCGTTATCACCTTCCAGAATTCAGGCGACAGTCGAGATTTCGAAATCCTAATGAGTACTTCAATTTCTATCATTCAAGTTTGAGATGCACAAACGATAGAAAAGGACGTTTGGAGTCTGGAAGAATAGGTTTCACATCTTACAAAATATGCACTCATATAAATTTCGAACACAAGTCCGCATAGTTTGCGCTACAATGGCGATACATAATTTTATCCGGAGATATTCCCAAAATGATGTGGAATTTGATGAAGCTGAAGAAGGAAATATAAGTGATGAAGATGATCCACTTGATAATGATGATCCAATTGATGAAGCATCATCATCATTATCTTCACCACGAATGAATTGTCTTCGTGATCAAATTAGAAACCAACTTGTAGGGACTAGGTTTATTTAAGCACTTCATTATGTTGTAATTTTTTTAATGGTAATTTTACTATTTTATTTAGTAAATTTATATTTATTTTTAATTTTTTATATCAAATTATCACATTTTATACAACATATGTGTGTGTTTGTGTGAATTTGATTCATGCCTTTTTCAGTCATTTTTCATCTCATCCATCTTTTTAAAAGCTATGTCAAACAAGTCCCCATTAGAAACAAAATGCACTTCTACCATTGCTATCCCAAACACAAATCACATTAGAAAAAGTCCATCAGAAAATAAGTCCATCAAGAAAAGTCCATCAGAAACAAAAGTCACTTCTCCCACAGCTATCCCAAACGGGCCCATGAGTTAAGGGCATGTTTGACATAGCACTAAAACACCATAAAAACATCAACACCGTGGAGGAGAAGTCCAGCATAAGAAAAAAAGCTAATATGGACCGTTTGGGATAGCTTCAATGGTTTGATGGGCTTCTGAAAAAAAAAAAAAAAAAAAACTACTTCTGATAAAAGTAACTTTTTTTAGCTTTTAACGTGATTTTTTTTTAACTTTTGGAGAAAAAGTTAAGAATAGATGATCAAATAAGCTGTTATGGAATAAATATTAGGCTCATATATGGCCCAACAAGGAGCATATTGCATATCAAGATCTGCCTGTCATAAAGGAGGATCCAATTATATCAATCATATTAATGAGGCCGATACGATTACCTACCTTTGATCCTACATCGACATCCTAGCCCACCTAGGGCTAGAGATTTATGTTCTATGACCGAACATAAGCAATGTACTATTAAATATATATTTGTATGCATTCTAATTTATCCATTAAAATATACTCCCTCCGTCCCTAATTATAGGAACAAATTTTGGAGTTGGTTTTGGTCCTAATTATAAGAGCAAGTTTTAACTTTTGTCAATTTTTTCCTATAATACCCCTATTTATACTTATTATTAGAAGCATTATATATATGTGTGTTTACATATATATGTATATTTGTGTTTATGTGTGTCAATATATATATGTGTAGATATATATGTGTGAACACACACACATATATAAATATGTGTGTGTGTGTGGATAGATCTATATGTATACACATATATATACACACATATATGTTTATATAGCAAGACCATTATTTCAATTAGAAAGTGTGTGGAAAGAAAATTAGATCTATATGTATACACATGGCTATATAAAAAGCAACTAATATACATATATAAACTAATATGTCATGGATATCTAACGTAAGACAAATTAGAAACACTTATAATTAGGGCAACTTGTGTCATTTTAAATTTATATAAGGACATTTTAGGAAAATGAGTAAAATTAACTAATTTAACTCCTCTCCTTAATTCCCCCAAAATCGGTTAAATTGCTCCTATAATTAGGACCGGAGGGAGTATTTAATTAAGTACATTAGAGTTTTTAAATTTTTGATAATAATTTAAATTTAAATTTTTATCTTCAATTATCACAATATATACAACTAATATATATATGTAGTATTCAATATTAAGATTCATGTCATTTTTGGTCATTTTCTATCTCAACTGACTTTTCAAGCATCATTCAAACAAAAGCTCATACAGAAAAAAAAGTTACTTCTACCACCGTTATTCCAAATACAAATCACATCTGCAATATAGCTTTTTTCCAATCTTTCGTTTGCAAAAGCCCATCTAAAAAAAAAAATCACTTATATCACCACTATCTCAAATAGACACTTAGTATATGTCATACTTTTTTTTTTAAGTAGCTTTAGTTAAACCCGGTTTGACTCAACTAGGGGTGAGCATGGGCAGGTCGAGACCCTTGCCCGAAGGATCATTGGGCAATAAAATGCAGCCTGGTGCCCAGCGCTGCCCAATAGAAGCCCTAACATTTTCGGGCTGGGTTAGGAGAGCTTCCTTGATACTCTGCCACACCTTATGTGAAAAAAAAACAGCTTCAATCATACCTAATAAATAATATTGCAAACTTCAAATGTAATTTATAATTATACGCTTTAGAATATTTCAAAATAAATTTACAACTTGAAATACCCATACGTGAAAAATTACATAACATCCATAGTTCATTAAATACAAGGCATTATTAGTAATATAATGGACTAATGGTCAAATACTTAATGGATATATTAGAGTAATATAAGTATATAAAGTATTATATAAAAAAATATTTATGTCAAATATAAAAATATATATACTTACCGGGTAGGGCGGCATACCATGCGTGCCTGGCCCTGCTCGCAAAAATGCTCCGTTTGATTGTGTCCAATTTTTTATGTGCTTCTTTCTTTTTTGGATGGGCAGGGCGATTTTTCGTCCGGCTCAAGCGAGCACACCGAGCTCCTGGGCTTCATGCACACCGCTAAAGTCTACCCATGAATATTGATAACTCTCCTTATTTTGTATATTTAAAGTACATTTTGAAAATATTTGGAGAGTTATCTAAACAATTTTAAGAGATTTAAATGAGATTACATTATTATAAGATAAAATCAAATTGATATATTATTTAAGGGATTTCATTGTAAATATCATAGTTTTCAAATTAAAATAGAAATACTTTAGTTAAAAAAGAAAAGAAAGAAAGAAAAAAAAAGGTTTTAGTTTAGGGAAAATTCATACAGGGGCCTAATTAAGGCCCAAAATTTCAAAAAAGGCCCCAACAACTTCCATATACCAAAAAGGGCCCTAGGGTCTTTTCTGGGATTTTTCATTAAAACGTTAGTTGTTAATCTGACTGATTTAGTTGTTAACCGGGACTGATATTGTTGTTAAAGTGACTGATTTAGTTGTTAAAATATTGTTGTTAATGCGACTGATTTAGTTGTTAATAGGTATTGATTTTGTTGTTAATCTGACTGTTTTAGTTATTAACGTTTATACCGGAAAAGGCCCTAGGGCCTTTTTTGGTATGTGAAAGTTGTTGGGGTCTTTTTTGAAATTTTGGGCCTTAATTGGGCCCCTGTATAAATTTTCCCTTTAGTTTATTATTAATAGTATATTATTATTATATTATGTTTTTTTTTTTTTTTTGGTTTCCACTCTTTACTTCAAGTCACGGGTTCGAATAAGCAGATGGAAGGACTGGAGGAAGTACTATAATTATTAATGTTTCTTTGCTTTTGGTAATGAATAGATGCAGCGTTTTGAGTGGGCCATATCATTTTTTTTTTCTAAAAAGGAAGGCACGCAGCCTAAATTAAAGAAAAATTTATATCAATGGGGAAATTAATCCTAGACTCTCCTGAATAATCCAGGTCCTCAAATCAGGGGGACACTCATTGAGAACAGTAGAACACGAAATGCCCCTCTTAGCTAAAGCATCCACAATTCAGTTAGAATCCCTAGAGATACATCTAACATCCACCTGCCAGGTGAAGGACAACAACTCTCTAGCTTTCAAAATGACATTACTACAAGTCATACAATCCTGATCCAACAAAAGATGAACAACTGAATCCGCATCCGATTCCAAGATGATCTTCCTGAAGCCAAGATCCCAAGCAATTTGAAGCCCTTCGACGATAGCCCACTCCTCAGCTTCATTAGGTTGACAGTCACCGATCATCCTAGAATAGCCAAGCACCCACGTACCCATCCAATCTCTAATCACCCCACCACAACCGGCATGAGCAATAGTCCTAGCACTTGCCCCATCCACATTTAGCTTTAGCCATCCAGTTGGAGGTTTCTCCCATCCTGACTGTTGCTCGACAGTAGACTGAGACGACCTACCTGCAAGGTTAGTAGCAGAAACAAAACTCGACCAAATCATAAGAATAGAAGCACCCGGGTTGGGAGGCTTAGTAAAATTGTCATCAAAGATACATTTATTCCTCCACTCCCACAGTTTCCATATAGCGACACCGAAAAATAAATTCCAGTACCTACCCCAGTTAACTCCCACTTGCTGACTTAGATTAAGACTCAGCCAGTCTTTCAGATTCAGAGAGAAAAAAGAAGTCACATACCTTAGCTTTACCATAGGAGTCCACATATTTCTAGCATACACACAGTCACGCAGAATATGTAAAATATCCTCAACCTCAACCTCAGCCCTACACATACCGCATATAGGCGAATCATGGGACCAAGAGCTCCTCCATGAATTAGTCAGCAACTTGTTCAGAGCCACTTTCCACATAAAAACCCGAATTCTCTCAGCTCCACCCCATATCCATATAGCTTTGAAAATCTTATCCATATTATACAAAAGAAGCGATTCCAGCAAAGAATAAGCGCTCTTAACAGAGAAGACCCCATCCCCGGTCAGACCCCATATTAGACAATTGTGCCCCGTATCAGACCTTGGTGGAAGAATTGCAGCAATCTTCCTAACCCCCTGCAGCATTGACAATAGAAGATATCTTGTTGACGTTCCAGTGTCCACCAACACTCCAATCTGCCACCACCGAATTCTCCTCCTCGGTAGTCAACGGACGTAAGCAGAAGTCCTGAAGGCACACCTCAGATCCAATCCAAGCGTCATAAAAAAGCTAACAGTCATCCTATTTCTGACAAGCCACCTAGAGCCTCTATCAATAATATGACGTTGCTCACAAATGAACTTCCATAATTGAATCAATTACAAGACCTAAAAGCTGCAAGAAAGAAAGGGCCGCTGAAAAAAAAAAAAAAGCAAAAGGGGATTTCGCTGGATTGAATTGGAGCACAGCCATGACACCGTTTGAGCAGATGAAAAAGAGAAGACCTAATCTAAATGGAGGAGGCGGGGATGAAAGCAGAGGTCGGCTGGAGACAAAAAAATGCATAGAGGGCGACATTTTCGTGAACAGAACAGAGTAGCGGCTGTGAAATCACAGAGAGCTTCAACACCATCGCATCTTCTTCCTTGCCGGTGACACCTTCACCTTCACCGTCGCCGGCGAGATTCTCGCATCACCACCCACCAGATTCATCCACTTCCTCAGCATCGCCGGAAAACTTCAGGAACAAATCAGAATGCAACAGAGGAGCAGTGGCAAGCATGCGAATTTGGGAGCCTTCGTGGAAAGTGGAGGACTGTTCATCATCTTCATTCCGCATGGCTGGACTAAAGGAGCTCGTTTGTTCTTAATTTACTGTCTTCCCTTTGATTTGCATTGTGGCCCTGAATCTGAATTTTTATTGTTGCTGGTGATTTTTGTTAAAGCCATGTTTGGCTAATTTTACTTTGCAACCTAGAGTAGCTCACCTCATATCAATAATGCAAAAAGAATAACTGAGGGCCTTTGAGCCCATGTTACAACACAGGCCCATATCAAATTCCCATTATAGACTTATAGTTATCTTTCTGTGTGTTTTTTGCCAACATATTATAGTTATCAAAAATATTATAGTTATCTCTCAAACTTAATAACTGACGGCTTTTTGGGCCCATATTTCAACATAGGCCCAGACCCAACAATGCAAAAACGAATAAAAGCACTCATCCACAAGAGGCCGTCGAATATTCAATAAGTCACAATTCACGAGGGCCTAACAAAATGAATTAATACCCCTCGTCCTTGGGTTCAACTGGCAAGGGGGTCGGACTTCCTCACCTCAAGGGAGGGGGTTCGATCCCTGCGTTGGTCAAGGCGCTGGGGGAGGCATCCTAGGGTCCGAGGAAGCGGTGGAAACGCCAGTAGAGGTGGAGGCATGTGTACTCTCTGTCCAAGATGCCTCGCGGATCGGCCCAAGCGCCCGCCTTGGATTGTGGGTGAGCCCGACCCCTTTCCTAAAATTTTTGTAGCAAAAAAAAAAACAAAATGAATTAATATTTCATAATTTCAATTATGTTTCGAATGTATTGCCTCTAACAATGAGTAAGAAAAATATATATATTCATGGAAGAAAATGCAAAAACAGAAGAAGAAGAAGAAAAAGAGTCATCTGTAGATTGTATTATCTTTGGGATGGAAGCCAGGGCTGCGTATTGATTGTGACAGAAGACACAGATGAAGAACGCAGAAACATTGGGTAATATCCTGGATTTTAGAGACCTTAGATAAGAGTAAAATAGTTATTAGAAAGATGTGATTTACATGAAAAATTGGGATGGAATTGATAGAGGGTTAAATATGGAGCAATTAGAGGCTGAAAAGATGTAAAAAATGACCCAAAATAACCCTAAAAGTGATCCAAATGTGGACTTACATTTTTTTTGGTTGCCCATTCGGTATCCAGAGCTTTGCCCTGACTAATTCATATCCGACCCGCGTCGCGCACCTAGTTATGGTGGGAGAGTCTCCCAGTGGGAATGGGAATGTGAACTCACTTGAATTGCTGGAATAGCCCAGGGACTCTTGCCCTACCTCCATCTCGAAGAATTGCAATCCTTCACATGGTTAGGACACATGATTAGCTTTCTCTTTTGGGTGGTGTCAGTGGCGGACCTAGGATTTCAAGTTTGTGGGTGCATAATTAGTGGTGAGATTCGGGGGCAGCGCCCCCGAATTTTTTTTTTTTTAAGAAAAGTTTTAAACGTATTAAAAAACAAAAGAATAGAAACAATAAAAGAAAAAAAACTTCAACTTAACATAAAAAAATAATAATCAAGAGTCAACTAAATTAACATCCAAAGGATGAAAATACTGTATTTGTAATCAATAAATTATGGATAAGTAAACTAAATAAAGGTGTCTTTTTATATTTTTGTGTGTCTCCTCTTAATGATAGGTTGTATAGCTCATCTGCTGTTCTAAATAATTTTGGTGAATCTTTCTTTAAAAGATTTGCCTCTTACACGTCATGGGTTCGAAACTCATGGTGTGGTTTTGGTGAAGATTTGCCATCAAAAATTTAGTGTGTGCACTTGCCCACACTGGCACCAGTGTGGGTCCGCCTCTGGGTGGTGTGTTTGTCCTTTGAATCTTAGAGTAGCTGTGCTGTGGTTTTTCTGAATAATAACATTAGGATCTGATAAATTCTTATAGGTTGATAAATTCTGGTTTGTAATGTTTACTTTGAAGTTTTATGCTATCCTATTGACTTCCTTTGAATGGTCCTAGGACTGATTACCATGGATAGAATTTTATTTTCTGACAGTTTTCCCTTTCTTTCCCTGCTCAGTGTTGGATAAATAACATCAAGCATTAACTCTTTTAACTCAGTGTTTTCAGAACCCCTGAAGAACTTGGCCATTAGGCTTTTCTAATGACACTCTTTTAGTGGGGGATATGGTCACCACACACTCTTATGCAGTAGTTGAGAGATTAACAAATCCAAATGCATTTCTGTTATCTCGAACCTCCTCTCCCCTCTGTTTCTATCTTCTCTCAACTTCCATCTCTGTTCCTCTTTCCTTTTCACCTACCTTTTACATAACACATTATTACATCTCTTATGAGTGTGTGCATTTGTTGGGTTGAACAGAATTTTTATACTTTCTGAGAAAGAGTGTTCTTTAAATATTGAACAAAGCATAGTAAGATTGAGTTAGCAAAAGGGAGAGATAGCATTGTCATTCATTGTGTTTGTATATATTGAATTCTGCAGGTTGAGTCACTGTCCATGAAAACTGAGAGTAGTGGGATTGGGGTTAACGATAGAGAGAGGATGGAGAGAGACAAATGAGACGCTGATGTGGATTATTTTGTGGCATTTAATCTAGAGCCACGTTAGCATAAGTCAGTCAACTAACTGTTGACCATTTAGTTCTGTTAAGTCATGGCAAAATTGTTACATTTTTCATATTTTTGGAGTAAATTTGGTACCAAAAAAATTTCCTAAGTGCTGAGTGCCCCTTACCAATACTTTTGTGATAAAATTGTTATTTAACCCAATAATAAATAATGATGAAAAGGGAGGCGAGGGCGAGTCTGAAAATCACTCAACTCTCGTATCTCTCTCTCTCGACTGTCGGTTCTCGTCTCTCGACGTAAACCACCGTCGCCGTAGCACTCGCTGTTGCCGTGTGACTTCCAGTCCTTCGGTGCGTCACCGTAAGCTCGTTGGTCTTGGGTGATTTATACTTTATAAGCCAAAACCAGTAGCAGAGAATCGAGAGACAACAACAGGGCTAATACCTAAGCAATGGCGACGGCGTTGGTGCAATCTCCTCTTCTTCGAAGCGCTCTGCGATGAGGCGGACGTGGCTCTGGCGTTCCCCGTAGAAACTTCTCTTCCTCTGCCCATCACGATGATGCTTGTTGGTCCCCTTCCTTTCCCCTTTTTTTCCTGCTAAACACACACCCGTTCATTTATTGAAGTTACAATTTATGCGTTGATTTTCACGAAGATCCGATTGTTTCTTTTTGTTTTTCTTCATGCGATTTCAATTTAGAGAGGATCATTCCCATTAGTGGGAAATGGATTGCGTCGGTGGTTTGATTAGCTCTCCCGAATGAGGATTGGTTTGCAAAACTGTATTTTTTTTGGACTAAGTTTAGTTGCTTTTGGTAAATACGTTAGGGAAAGGGTGAATGTATTTCTGGAATTGCTATAGTATAATCTTGTTTATGTTTAAAAATGAAGCATGGCATATGATTGACCTTTTTTTTTCGGTTCAATAGAGTGCCGTCTCGAACTTGTAATACTTGGGTGAAACCAAATATGATTGAATTTTATTTCTGAAGTCTGACTGTTAGGCCTTTTGTTTTACCCAATAGATTGTTAAACCTAGCTTTAACGTGAATGCATGATGATTCGGAGGATTCAGATTTGTATATCATTTTTGTTTTCACTTGTTTGGCAACATGCAGCTTGCACTTGAATTGCTGGAATAACCCAGGGACTCTTGCGCTGCCTCGATCTTGAAGAATTCCAACCCTTCACATGGTTAGGACTTAGGACACATGATTAGCTTTCTCTTTTGGGTGGCGTCTTTGTCCTTTGAATCTTAGAGTAGCTGTGCTGTGGTTTTTCTGAATAATAACATTAGGATCTGATAAATTCTGGTTTGTAATGTTTACTTTGAAGTTTTATGTTATCCTATTTACTTCCTTTGAATGGTCCTAGGACTGATTACCATGGATAGAATTTTATTTTCTGACAGTTTTCCCTTTCTTTCCCTGCTCAGTGTTGGATAAATAGCATCAAGCATTAACTCTTTTAACTCAGTGTTGTCAGAACCCCTGAAGAACTTGGCCATTAGGCTTTTCTAATGACACTCTTTTAGTGGGGGATATTGTCACCACACACTCTTATGCAGTAGTTGAGAGATTAACAAATCCAAGTGCATTTCTGTTATCTCGAACCTCCTCTCTCCTCTGTTTCTATCTTCTCTCAAACTTCCATCTCTGTTCCTCTTTCCTTTTCACCTACCTTTTACATAACACATTATTACATCTCTTATGAGTGTGTGCATTTGTTGGGTTGAACAGAATTTTTATCTTTGTTTTTATTAGCCTTAAGTTGATTATGTGTAAATGAATTTGGAAGTGATGATTATTAGCTTCTGCTGCATTAAAGTTATCAGCAGAGAAGCCTTACTTTTGCTGAGCTCAATCTTTATCTTTTCTGAATACATCAGGAACCACTTAAGAAACACTGATCAGCATGTGGAAATTATATTTTCAAAATATCTTTTCATGCCAATTGATGAATATATCCTAGACCATCAAGATAAAATTATATATATATATATTTTTTAAAAAAGGTCATGTAATGTTGAAACAGGCAGTGTTCTTTGTTCTATTTGTAAATTTATTTGATCAAATATAAATGCTTTTTTAAAACTGAAAGAATGTTCAACCATGTATATTAATTCGTTTATTCTGATTTACAGATAATTGCTGTGATTTCTGTCCAACCGTTGGGAGTAGTACAATTTGGATCCACACAAAAGGTTAGTACTGTGACTGCAAATGAAGTTTTTGACAAATTTTACATTAAGTGATCATTACATTAAAGTAATCGTTATCTCTTAACGGGTGTTGCTGATCTTGGAAAGAGATGAAGTTTTGAAACAAACACAAATATTGTTCATGGAGACTGAAAGATTGGATATAGTTGATGCACCAAGAAGTTTACTCGGGGGACCTAAGTCCAAGCCCAACATTTGGACTGATGGACTGAAATTCTAAGCCCAAACATAAGACCTGGTCAAGTTTGGCTTGGCATGAGCCTGCCAAATTTGTTGATTCTTTCTCTAATATCCAAACATGATAAGATTGTGCCTGGTTACAAAAATGCCCTTAGCTATAAAACTGATACTAGATTGATCAAAACTGATTTTGTTGGCAATTCTCAGATGGGAACTTCTGCTGAGAATGTTAAGTATGGCATTGTTCATCTTGCTAGGATAAGCAATGAGAACTTGAGAAGTGTGATAGGATAGTGGAACGGACAGAAAAATTCCGTAGATTGGAAGAGATGAAAGCTCAATTAGGGAATAAAACGAAAGATAGGGAAATTAGATGCCCGAGAGTTGAAAAGGCCAGTACATCTATTGATTCCGCTGTTATGGCAGAGTCAGACAAGATGAAAGCACCAAAAAGCAAGTACGTTCGAAGGAACAAGTCAAGAAGACATGCTTCCAGGTCTAGCCATATTCAAAAATCTCCGTTTCAACCTTCAACAGTGTACAATTTAAGGTCAAAACGTGCACAGGAAAAGTCAGATCGGACCCAAACATTCCACGGTTGAATGTTGAGGTAATCACAATTCTTAGGGTTTATTTCAAAGGTTTATATTGAGGACAACTTTTTGCCAAAGTACTTGTTACTTACATGCTAACTTTTTATGGTTTTGAATGAAAGGATGTTCACACATTACATATAGATTAAACCAAGAGGAGTCTGAAGTGGTGGAAAGGTGATGTCATTCATTTAGTGCAACTGAGGGTGATAATATAATGTATGAATTTCTGTTACCATTTATCTATTTGATATCATTCGTATCCCTGTCTTATTTTATGACATTATATTGCAGATTTGGTGCTACTTCAATGCAAGACTCTGATTTGTTGGCCATGGATATTCAATGCCTTGTGTACAAAGGTCATTGGGACTTGCGTAAATTATGGCTAAACAATGATGTTCGCGGTAATTTGTTCTTTATTCATACAGGTATGGTTATCAAGTTATGGGAAGCAGCTATTATGACAAAGAATGTTTAACTTAGAGGCAAACTAGTTTCATAATCTTTTTTAAGCTTTGTACTCAGGTTGTTCATTGTTATGGAGAAATACTGATGAAATGGGCTCGCTGCTACACTGATAAGGAATACACTGATCTTATTATCACTCTTTATGCTGGGGTATTGGTTCTTAAACCCTTGTTACTTAGTGAATAATATAAGAAAATAGTGACCAAAATAGTTCCACGGATTACAGGTTATAGCTTTGAATGATAGAGATGACTTCCGTTGGGTGAAAAAATTGATGATGGGTCACCACAATCGGGTAGGTTTGTCATTGTTTGTCATGTAAACAAGACATTTAATGTGCTTGGTTTTACTGTCATTCTGTTTAATTTTCTATTCATAGACAACATTAATGTGTGTGTTGACATCTCAGTTAGTGGGATTTCGTTTGGCAGTTATTTTTACCGTGTGTGATAAACCGCCATTACATATTGGCTGTTGCTGATTGTCTTAAGCAAAAAGTGGTTGTTTATGATTCCATGAATAGTGCGAGGCACAAAAGAGATGCAGTGAAAGTGGTATGAACTCTCACAGAAACTGTTGTATACTTGATATAATACTTTTTGGTTTACACCTTCCAAATCATGTGTTGAATTGGATCTTAATAATTTTTACCCAGGGAAATTGGCTGCGGCGGATTTGCGCCACTGTTCTTGGTTATGAGGATTCACACTCATGGGATTTTATTTATCCAAAGGGTATTGTGATGTTTTGATTTTTCGCACACGCACACAGTTACTGCAATATTGATTCGGGCAAGTTTCATATTGTCTTTTATTTATTAGCTGACTATTGGCCTTGTTATTTATTGCTTTATAATGTTTTTTTTTTTTTTTTTGAGATACCTCGCGAGGTAATGTCAGCTGGGTATAACAGTACCTCTTGAGGTACTAGTATTACGTCGCGAGGTACTCTCACAGTTTTAATATTTTTTTATTTTGTTATTATTATGATTGTTTTTTTTAAATTATATTTAAAAAGTACCTCGCGAGGTAATACTAGTACCTCGCGAGGTACCCACCACGCTTTATTGTTCTTTACTTGATTTCTTTTTTATTTTTTGATTAAATTCTTCTTTTTTCTCTGAGCTACCTCGTGAGGTACTAGCTGTACCTTGCAGGTACTCATCAATTTATATTAACAACTTTAGCCCTAGAAATTCCAAAAAAAAAAAAAAATTCGCCGGAGCTCCTGTGAAAATTATTTGAAAATATTTAACAGATATCATGTTTACAACTTTAGTATATTATTAACAACTCAAATAAATTTTTTCCGTTTGAATTTTTTTAAAGAGTAAATACCCTTTTCGATCCCTGGAAAAAACACGGGGCCTTTTTGGTCCCTGGAAAAAAAAAAGTCATTTTTAGTCTATAAAAATTACGAATAAAGTTCCTTTTAGTCCTTTTTGATGGACATTTAAATTCCTCAAAAATTCCCAAAAAGTCCTTTTTAGTCCTTAAAAATTACAAAAAATGACCTTTTTTTTTTCAGGGATAAAAAAGGTGCCGTGTTTTTTTCTAAGGACCGAAAAGGGTATTTACTCTTTTTTTAATAATAATAATAATTATTATCATTATTATTTATTTTGTTTGTTTTCTTTTTTATTGATTAGTATTATAATTTTTTTAATAGCTGCCTCGCGATGTAATCGTAGTACCTCGCGACGTACTCTTCCATTTTTATTTTTTTACTTAATTTCTTTTTTTTCCTTTTTCATTTTTAATTAAATTATTATTTTTCTTTTTTGCCAAACTACCTAGTGAGGTACTTGCAGTACCTGGTTTTTTTTTTCTTAATAATAATAATAATAATTTTTTTTTTACTTACCTTGTGATTTCTTTTTTTTTTTTTCATTTTTTTAATTGAATTCTTTTTTTTTCCTGAGCTACCTCGGGAGGTACTATCAGTACCTCGCGAGGTAGTCCTAGATTTTTTTTTTAATTGTTTTTAATAATAATAATAATAATAATAATAATAATTATTTAATTTTTTTGTGCTTTTTATAATTAGTATTATTATTTTTATAATGTTTTTTTTTGAGGCACCTCGCGAGGTGCTGTATAGTATTACCTCGCGAGGTACTCTAACAATTTTAATATGTTTTTTATTTTGTTATTATTATGATTGTTTTTTTTAATTATATTTAAGAAGTACCTCGCGAGGTAATATTAGTACCTCGCGAGGTACTCACCACGCTTTATTATTTTTTAAAGATACCTCGTGAGGTCAGCTGCATTTTTCTTTTATTTTTTTTTTCGCACTTTTTAATTACATTTAAATGGTACCTCGCGAGGTAATCCTAGTACCTCGCGAGGTACTCACCACCGCTTTATTGCTTTTTAGTTGATTTCTTTTTTTTTTTTTCATTTTTTTAATTGATTTTTTTTTTTTGAGCTACCTCGGGAGGTACTATCCTCGCGAGTACCTCGCGAGGTAGTCCTAGATTTTTTTTTTAATTGTTTTTAATAATAATAATAATAATTATTATTATTTAATTTTTTTGCTTTTTATAATTAGTATTATTATTTTTATAATGTTTTTTTAAGGCACCTCGCGAGGTACCTAAGCGAGGTAATATTAGTACCTCGCGAGGTACTCACCACGCTTCATTATTTTTTAAAGATACCTCGTGAGGTCAGCTGCATTTTTCTTTAATTTTTTTTTTGGCACTTTTTACTTACATTTAAAAAGTACCTCGCGAGGTAATCCTAGTACCTCGCGAGGTACTCACCACCGCTTTATTACTTTTTAGTTGATTTTTTTTTTTTTCATTTTTTTAATTGAATTTTTTTTTTCCTGAGCTACCTCGCGAGGTATTATCAGTACCTCGCGAGGTAGTCCTAGATTTTTTTAATTGTTTTTAAAAATAATAATAAAAATTATTATTATTTAATTTTTTTGTGCTTTTTATAATTAGTATTATAATTTTTATAATGTTTTTTTTTTAAGGCACCTCGCGAGGTGCTGGATAGGCGAGGTAATATTAGTACCTCGCGAGGTACTCACCACGCTTTATTATATTTTAAAGATACCTCGTGAGGTCAGCTGCATTTTTCTTTAATTTTTTTTTTGGCACTTTTTAATTACATTTAAAAAGTACTTCGCGAGGTAATCCTAGTACCTCGCGAGGTACTCACCACCGCTTTATTGCTTTTTAGTTGATTTCTTTTTTTTTTCATTTTTTTAATTGAATTGTTTTTTTCCTTAGCTACCTCGCGAGGTAGTCCTAGATTTTTTTTAATTGTTTTTAAAAATAATAATAAAAATTATTATTATTTAATTTTTTTTGTGCTTTTTATAATTAGTATTATTATTTTTATAATGTTTTTTTTTGAGGCACCTCGCGAGGTGCTGGATAGTATTACCTCGCGAGGTACTCTCACAATTTTAATATGTTTTTTATTTTGTTATTATTATGATTGTTTTTTTTTAATTATATTTAAGAAGTACCTCGCGAGGTAATACTAGTACCTCGCGAGGTACCCACCACGCTTTATTATTTTTTTAAGATACCTCGTGAGGTCAGCTGCATTTTTCTTTTATTTTTTTTTTCGCACTTTTTAATTACATTTAAAAAGTACCTCGCGAGGTAATCCTAGTACCTCGCGAGGTACTCACAACCGCTTTATTACTTTTTATTTGATTTCTTTTTTTTTTTTTTTAATTTTTTTATTGAATTTTTTTTTCTTATTATACCTCGCGAGGTACTGATAGTACCTCGCGAGGTAGTCCTAGATTTTGTTAATTGTTTTTAATAATAATAATAATAATTATTATTATTTAATTTTTTTGTGCTTTTTATAATTAGTATTATTATTTTTATAATGTTTTTTTTTGAGGCACCTCGCGAGGTGCTGTATCGTACCTCGCGAGGTACTCACCACGCGTTATTATTTTTTTAAGATACCTCGTGAGGTCAGCTGCATTTTTCTTTTATTTTTTTTTTCGCACTTTTTAATTACATTTAAATGGTACCTCGCGAGGTAATCCTAGTACCTCGCGAGGTACTCACAACCGCTTTTTGCTTTTTAGTTGATTTCTTTTTTTTTTTCATTTTTTTAATTGAATTCTTTTTTTTCCTTAGCTACCTCGCGAGGTACTGATAGTACCTCGCGAGGTAGTCCTAGATTTTTTTTAATTGTTTTTAATAATAATAATAAAAATTATTATTATTTAATTTTTTTGTGCTTTTTATAATTAGTATTATTATTTTTATAATGTTTTTTTTTGAGGCACCTCGCGAGGTGCTGCATAGTATTACCTCGCGAGGTACTCTGATAATTTTAATATTTTTTTTAGTTTGTTATTCTTATGATTGTTTTTTTTTTAATTATATTTAAGAAGTACCTCGCGAGGTAATACTAGTACCTCGCGAGGTACTCACCACGCTTTATTATTTTTTTAAGATACCTCGTGAGGTCAGCTGCATTTTTCTTTTATTATTTTTTTTCCACACTTTTTAATTACATTTAAAAGGTACCTCGCGAGGTAATCCTCTCACCACCGCTTTATTGCTTTTTAGTTGATTTTTTTTTTTTTTCATTTTTTTAATTGAATTCTTTTTTTTTCCTGAGCTACCTCGGGAGGTACTATCAGTACCTCGCGAGGTAGTCCTAGATTTTTTTTTAATTGTTTTTTAATAATAATAATAATTATTATTATTATTTAATTTTTTTGTGCTTTTTATAATTAGTATTATTATTTTTATAATGTTTTTTTTTGAGGCACTTCGCGAGGTCAGCTACATAGTATTACCTCGCGAGGTACTCTCACAATTTTAATATTTTTTTTATTTTGTTATTATTATGATTGTTTTTTTTTTAATTATATTTAAGAAGTACCTCGTGAGGTCAGCTGCATTTTTCTTTTATTATTTTTTTTTTCGCACTTTTCTCTTTTGAGATACCTCGCGAGTCGCGAGGCCAACTTAACTGAATTCTTCTTCTATTTTTTTTCACACTTTTTTGTTTTGATTTTTTTTCAATTCTTTGAGTTACCTAGCGAGGTACTATTAGTACCTCGCCAGGTCAGCTGATTTTTTTTTTTTTTTTTTTTGCACTTGGTTTTTATTGGAGATACCTCACGGGGTCAGTAGGGTTATTTTTTTTTTGTCCATTTTTTCCAAATAATAATAATAATTATTATTCTTTAAATTTTTTTTTGTTTTTTATTAATTAGTATAATTATTTTTTTAAGAGCTACCCCTACTCACCCTTTTTTTGAGTTACCCCGCGAGGTGCTCTTGCAGTTTTATTTATTTTGTTATTATTATGATTGTTTTTATTAATTATATTGAAAAAGTACCTCGCGAGGTTATCCTAGTACCTCACGAGGTACTCACCACACTTTATTGTTTTTTGGGTTAAGGTGCAATTTTACACATGAAGTTTACTCCCAGGAGCGCCCAGCACCACGAAGTTTTTTCAGGAGCAAAAGTACACACGACGTTACGTTTTGGGAGCAAAAATACCACGGGCCGTTAGTTGACCGTTAGTTTTTTAACGGCCCGTGGTATTTTTGCTCCCAAAACGTAACGTCGTGTGTACTTTTGCTCCTAAAAAAACTTCGTGGTCTTCAGCGCCCGGGTAAACTTCATGTGTAAAATTGCACCTTAACCCTTGTTTTTAGTTGATTTTTTTTTCCTTTTTTATTTTTTGATTAAATTTTTTTTTCTGAGTTACCTCGGGAGGTACTAGCAGTACCTCGCGAGGTAGTCTTAGATTTTTTTTGTTTTAATTGTTTTTAATAATAATAATAATAATAATTTTTTTTTGCTTTTTTATTAATTAGTATTATTATTTTTTTTAGAGCTACTTTGCGAGTACTTACCCATTTTTAATTTTTTACTTAATTTCGTTTTTTTACCTTTTTTATTTTTTAATTAATTACTTTTTTTGGCTGATCTACCTTGGGAGGTACTAGCAGTACCTCGCGAGGTAGTCATGGATTTTTTCCGTTTTAATTTTTTTAATAATAATAATTATTATCATTAATTTTTTTTCTTTTTATTGATTAGTATTATAATTTTTTTAATAGCTACCTCGCGACGTACTCTCCCATTTTTATTTTTCTTACTTAATTTCTTTTTTTTCCCTTTTTTATTTTTTGATTAAATTCTTTTTTTCGATCTAGGAGCAGTACCTCGCGAGGTAGTCATGGATTTTTTTTGTTTTAATTTTTTTTATAATAATAATTTTTTATTTTTTATTTTGTTTGTTTGTTTGTTATTAATTAGTATTATAATTTTTTAAATAGATACCTCGCGAGGTAGTCACCCATTTTTATTTATTTTTATTTGATTTTTTTTTTCTTTTTTAGTTAATTTTTTTTTCCTCGAGAGGTATTCGTAGTACCTCGCGAGAAAATCCTGCATTTTTTGTTTTAATTATTATTTTTCTCGAGGTGCTGCTAGTACCTTGCGATGTAAGGACGCAATTATCCACAAACTCACTGTGAACATTTAACTCAGATTAAACAGTTTGCCCACAGCCAGACGCAATTATCCAAATCGAAAGAAAGGCTAATAGTATAGACGTGATTGGCAGGAAAATAGGAATCGTACCCGCTTAGAGATAGAGAAGACGAAAATTAGAAAAACTGAAAGAACGAGGAAGAGAAGGAGGCAGTGCGGTTGAGCAAGAAAGGACATCTCTTTCGGCATTGCTTCGTCACTCCCTTAATGAATATAAATATTTAGGTGAAACTTATATGGTAAGAAATTGGATATTTTGGTTTAATTGATTTATTAGTTGGTTGTTGTAATAATTTAAATTTAATTTTTTCTTTAAAATGATTTAGGATTTATGTCTTATAGAGTACTTTTACCGCTTAAATAAAGTTGAGGGCATTTATGTGGATTATTAAAGGTATTATTATCAATTTAAAATGTTAGGTTTTGCTAAATCTTGAACTATATATATAATTATGAGTGGGGTTTTGGAATTTAAATTAAAGTTTGATATGATTTTGGTTATGTGAAGGTTTGAAGATTTATTAAATAAATTGGGTTATGCTTATATAGGTTAGTCTTAGATTGAAAAATTGAGATTTGTAATATTAGGTTTTCTATATCCGAGTTTATAATTTATTGGAGGTTATATATATTGAGGATTAGATGGATTGAATTTGAGGTTTATAATGAATATGAATATTTAGGTGAAACTTATATTGTAGGAAATTGGATATTTCGGTTAAAGTGATTTATTAGTTGGTTGTTGTAAGAATTTAAATTTAATTTTCTATTTAGGAATCTTTATCGTATAGCACCTCCAATACTTGTCACATATTCATATATTCTTAACAATCAAACCAATACACAAAGCACGATAGAAAAAGCAAGCATTCACAAAGCCTTCAGACCAAACAGCAAACCAAAGCAAAGCCAACGACGAAAATGAACAAGCAAAGCAAACCCAATAGAGCATTAAAGTCTTTGAATGATAGCTTTGCAAAATCGAGAAGAACGAAGCTCTTAACCACTTATCAGCGACGGAGTGGCTGAGTTCGTCGTTCTTTGAGTTGAGTGGCTGAGCGGTCGGAGAAGGTGGTTTCAGAGCAAAGTCGGTTGGAGAATATGGTCTCAGAGCAAAGTAGCTGAGAATACTGTTATAATTTTTATAATATGAATTTTATTTATAATTTTTTTCATTGTATTTTCTCTTTTTTTTTCACAAATATTACTTCTATATGAGAACAGATAAAAGATAAGGTTAAGTATCATATTTGCCCCTGAAGTATCCCTCCAGGAGCAATGTTGCCCTTTAAGTATTTATAGGAGCAATGTTGCCCCTCATGTTCCTAATCGTAGCAATGTTGCCCTCCTTGTTAACCCCGGTAATTTTCACCGTTAAAAAATCTGACATGGCACTCAAATTGCCAGCTCATTCCCACCTCTCACCCACGTCAGCATCTCCTACCCCTTCTTTCCTCCCACTCTTTGCTTCAACCTTACTCACCGCCAACACCTTACCCACTCACCGCCGACGACCAGAGTTCTGAAATTAAAACAAAACATCATCCAAATATCACAACAACATCCAAAACTTTCTACAATATCTATCAACCCAAGCATACCCTCAGTGTAAACCCACAAGGAATGGAGCTGAGGAGGCTTACATTAAAACTGGACTTGCCATTTTTTCTGGGTTGCCTTTTGGGACTCCTAGTTCCCTGTGAATTGTCCGCTGGGCCTTCAAACTAAGGCAGAACAATAGAGACATTCAAATTTTCATTTATGTCATTAAAATCAACCAATCCCTAAAGCTACTCTTAACACAAAAAAGCTTCACCCGGCATGTTTAACTCGACAGCAAGAGAATCTAAACATTTTCTTCCAGGTTCAAACTCCGAACCACTGGAGATCGCCTTCAATGTCTTGGCTTGGGCTCCATCGATGATAAGTTGAACCAAAGTAAGAGAAAAGGCAAGATCTAACCATGGGAGCATGGTCAAAACTAGATCGGAAAGTGAAGTATCCGATTCAAATGAAGGAGAAGGGGGCGATGTCGATCTTGCCATTCGAAGTGGAGAAAACGTGAGGAGCAGTTTGGGGGTGACGTCGATCTTTTGTGGTTGAAGATAGATGAAGGTTCGGCAGTGGAGGTTCGGCAAAGGAGGCAGATACCCATGCCGGTAACACTGCATCTGGTGCCGATATCGGCGGCGCTGGATTTATGTTTGGCTTTCCTTTTTACCGCTTGAGGAAGAAGATGACGGTGAGAATGTGAGATGGAATGCAAAGGATGAGAGAGGGGGAAGGGATTGGCTTATGTGTAATAATTTGGGTTATTTGACTGCCACATCAGCATGCCATATATGAGTTTTAGTCAAA
This sequence comes from Acacia pycnantha, assembly GCA_025563575.1. Taxonomy (NCBI): domain Eukaryota; kingdom Viridiplantae; phylum Streptophyta; class Magnoliopsida; order Fabales; family Fabaceae; genus Acacia; species Acacia pycnantha. Next base: position 2,896,239 of record JAMWYP010000058.1, read on the forward strand.
CAAAACGGTCAAACTTAACCTTAGTTAACTCAAGGGCAACATTGCTACGATTAGGAACATGAGGGGCAACATTGCTCCTATAAATACTTAAAGGGCAACATTGCTCCTGGAGGGATACTTCAGGGGCAAATTTGCTACTTAACCCTAAAAGATAAAAGAACAAAATGTTCGAACTAAAGCTTTCATTGGGAACAACACTAACACCCTAAACACAAAAATAAAATGAATGCTTGTACAAATGAATAATTTTGCCATGTACGATGAATAAGCTTATTTGTTCAAGTACCAATAAAATTAAATGAATTAAGTATTATTGTTCTCTGCTTTAGTCTTAATTGGTTTCAAGCTTTTGGAACACTGATGGCTACCACAGGAACATATTCTTTTCTACCTTCTAATAACTCATGCCCAGCCCCTTCTGTCTGGCCCTAAAAACCTCTCGTTGCAAGTAAGAATTATAGGGGATCAAGAACCCCCCTCGCATCATAGCAATTATTATTGTTCTCTCTTTTAGCCTCAACTGTTTTCAAGCTTTTGGAATGGCTACCACAGGAACAGATTCTTTTCTACCTTCTAATAACTCATGTCCAACCCCTTCCGTATGGCCCTTAAAATTTCCTTTTTTTGCTCCCTTTGCCAAGCAATAGTATCACCTCTTCTGTTTCTTTGCAGGTTTCAAGTATGTGGGCAATACTGGAGGAGACTACAAGGTTCTTTTATTGATGCCATCGGGTTGATTATTGAGGAGTTCTGTTAGTTGAGGAGCATTATCTGTTATTCCTTAAACATCCAAGAGCGTTGTTATAGTGCTCAAACTGTCATGATATTGGTCCTAGGATTGATATGTTGTTCTAGTATTGCCCTAGATTGAATTTGACTGGCGGAACATTGTCAATGTAAAATTGGGCTGGTGCATATTGTGGAATGTTTTTCACAGTCCGTCTGAAAAACACAACATATTTCCTTGTTAATGAACGAGCAGGTACAATTGATTATCCTTCAATTCACAAGATCCATAAACTCAATCAGAACTTGACAAAATCGTTCTATAGATGATACAGGATACCAACCAAATACTGGCCCTTCAATAAATCCATCTCTTTTAAGAAACTGAAAATCTACATCTTCAATTCAGTCAGATCTGTGGGACAGGAAGATATCAAACCTTATGCTTGTAAAGAGCTGTGTTTTATCGGTAAACCATGCAGGAATATCACGAACAATCCTGACGTCATCTTTCAGGTAGTCAATGAAGTGGTACACATAAAAAATGTCTTCAAACTTCCTACAAATCATGTAATATATTATCAAGATAAGCAAACCAAACAACAATTTCACACTGTATGATGCATAGCCTTAATTGCCAAGATGATCATAAAGACGAGATAGATGTGGAAGCAGTGGCATGTAGGAAGTTCTTCAATGAGTGTTTGAGGATGACAAGCTTTATCCATTTGTCGAGTCATGGTCAATGTTTCATAGCATAATATATTGGTAGAACAATGTAATAAATTTCAATTTGTAAAGTGCAGCTGTCAATTTGTGTTGTTATCTAGTGAAAATTCAAATCTTGCTTCTAAAACTGCCATTGAAGCTTAAAAGTGGTGGGGATTTTGGTCATTTCTTTTGCTTGAAAGATGATGGTAGCGTGTAGAATCTTCAGTTATTTTTTATTTTTTAACAACTTATTGTCAAATATTTTCTCTAATAGATTCTCTCAAATCTTGGTTGTGGGAAATTGTGATATCTGCATTGTCTCAAAGAAACAATGGGAGGTGATTGTAATGAAATTTTGCTTTCTCACTTTGTAAATTATATTGTATTTAATAAAATTATATTTGTTTTGATTCAGTTGTTAGATCATGAATCATATGTCTTTTCAATTAGGCATGGGTGACTGGTATGAATTGTCAAATATTATATTCTCCCATATGAATAATATTTTTCTAGGATTTTGTTACGCTGTATTAGTCACTATTTGTCAGTTTTGATATGCTTTGAAGGTGTGACATTTCACAAGCTGTAAGTTTATGGTCCCAAAATGTTATTTTATTTCACCCTTATTCTTCTTATTCTCTCTCAATTTTCTGGATCAGTTAATTTTTTTTATACTATGCTTTTTCATTGGTATGTTTTATTATTCTGTCAGCAATATAATATATGTAGCAATAGAAGTCACAAAATACTTGTTCCATTAAATCCTTGGATTGTGGGATGTTTTTGCCGGTCTAAAACTCAAACAATTGAACCATATAATAAACGGAATTCGAAAAGTCCATAAATAATTTATAAAGTAAGATAACAAAATTAAAACTTGATGGCTTAAGGCTATTTAATTCCCATGGCTTTAGGCCAATTAATTTTAAGATGAGAAATCAAATCTATCTAATTTCTGGTCATTTATAATTAGGATAAATAAAAGTTGTATATGGCTTTTGGCCATACAATAAGATGGAAGATGAAAAGTTATATGGCTTATGACCGTGTAATCTCAAAATAGGAATCAAAGAAATATGGCTTTTGACCGTGTAATTTTAGTATACGAAATCAGAGGTGCATGGCTTTTGACCATACTAAAAGTAACAACATCAATAATATATAATAACTTGTAAAGGAGATTAAAATAAGATATAAAAATAATAATAATCTCCAATATTAGTCATGAGACCCGATATTTAAAACAATCAGTAAAAGAGTCTCTTTAATTAATTTCATATAGTAACTCAGATTATCCTAGATAAATCAAATAAAGATACCATAAAAGAATGTAGATAAAATCATTAAAACAACAATGAGAGAAATATAACTTCGTTAGAGCTTTCGATGATGTGTTGTAAAAATAAAAAAGAGATAAAATAAGAGATAAAAAAAGAGTAAGAGAGAAGAGAAAATCTGAGATAGAAAATGGGGAGAACAATTCTTAATCACTTGTATTTTTATGTGATTACAATTACATGATTTCTATTAATAGGTCTTTAAGAGTTAACACCAAGAGTAACGATTAATTAGGCTTTTAGTTTCCCAACATGCATTTATGAATATACATATAATTAATATTCATAACATGTTTAAAATTTTTATTGGTTCCGAATTCAAAAACGGGTGCTTTTTGGGTACAAAATCCGGTTAAGGATCAGTATATTCTCTTAATAATAACATATCATGCCCTTTCAGATAATAAATGTTCTCAACTGTAACCTTTCACCGATTTTTCCTAATTTACAGTTATTTCCCTCTCTTCACCATAAATTTTTTTGTGACTCTTATCATCGTTTTGCAAAAAAATTTACTAAAAAAAAAGGTAAAACGTTAGTTTAAGAGTATATTTAATCGTCAAAGCCACGAAAGTAAATGTTAGTCTTTTAGAACTACCATTTAAAACGCATTAACGATCATTAAGAAAATACAGGCACTACCTGATAATGCATTCATCAATGGAAGTTTGTAACAAAACTAGCCGTCTGAAAATGAGTTTGACAACCAAATAATATTACATGCACCTTTGATAAGCCAACTCGTAATTAAGCTTCCTATTACAATAATTGAAAACAATTACATATGTATTATTTTTTGGCCTTCAAAACTATTACTACATATATACACATTATAATATAATAGTTGATCTTAATTGGCTACATAATATAACTAAATCACCAACAAATTTAAATAAATGATCCTCCAGTTGGCTAAGACCATGCCACTCGTAGAATGGGAACAAGGCTACTCAAATGGAGTTGGCCCACTGTTATCCCCAACCTTCTGTCATCTGTTCAAAAGCTATGGCTGGGGGGTTCTCTTGACCCTTATATCAATCGTATGCATTCGTACACTTATTTCCCAGAGTTGAAAAACCAAGCGGGTTAAGTGAATTTCGCCCCATAATAAGCCTCTATTTTGTGGTTTATAAGTTAGCTACAAAAGTAATTGCAAATCGTTTTAAACAAGTTATGACAAGTTTTGTCGGTCCTTACCAGACAAGTTTCATTCAAGGCAAGAAAATCATTGAAAACATCAATATTCGGGCAGAGCTAGAAATTTTTATTTGTGTTAGCGCCCTTGGGTTTGGGTTTTTTTTAAGGAAAATTTTAAATGCATTAAAAAATATATAAACAAGAAAATAAAATAAAACTTCAATTTAACATAGAAAAATAATAATCAAGAGTCAATTGAGCTATTACAACAGAACGTTTACAAAAGCATTCTTCGATTCTTCATTCCTTGAAAATATTGCATTATATCTTTTTCATCAATCTTATTAAACATATTACGTTCAACATAAGTGTGTGAGAGTTTTCTAAGATCATGCAATGTGAGTTTAAAATGTCTACGATAAGAGAATTAAATTTCTTCTTAGGACTTCGAATCAAGTAAAAGAAAAATGAAATATTTATTTTCCAAAACCAAATACCTGCAAGAGCTTCTTAAAAAATATGGAATGGATCACTACAATAGAGCTGATACCCCTATGAGCTCAACGACTTTTATAATATCCTAATTTTTATTTTTAGGATTTATTTATAATTAAGAGTGAAATTATATATGATAAATGTATTTAATTTATAATTTTTAAAAATATATAAAAAATGGAAATAGTGGGTATTTTGTTGTAATTTTTCCCCTATATTTGTGGCAAACACAATTAAAAAGAATGATAGATTAGTACAAGATGGCATATCCCGTTATGTACAACTCTTCAGTGAGTCTTCAACATGGCAAAAAAGAAAAGAATAATGCACAAGATGGGATTCGAACTGGGTCTATACCATGGCAAGGTACAATTCTACCAACTGGTGCTTCTTCTTCTTAAAAAGTCCCTTCAAAATATATATATTATTAAACTTTTGTGTTTGCACTTGCCCACATGGTTACCAATGTGGCTCCGCCACTGTATTCGGGCATGCCACTTCTTCTCAGATTGCAATCATCCAAAGAATCCTCCAAGAGTTCTGTCTCTCCTCTGCGCATAAGATTAGTCAAATGAAAACTAAAGTCTAATTTCCAAAAAATGTTGGGGCAATTGAAAGAAGAGCCATATGCACTCAATAGGGATACCAGAAGGTTGTCTCTCTAGGCAAATACTTGGGCATGCCTCTCATCAATGGAAGAGTTTCATCTGCGACTTATCACTATATCCTGGAACGCCTACAATTTAAACTTGCGGGATGGAAAAGTAGATCATAATCTCTTGCTAAGGCAGTGTTATCTGCGGTTCCTTACTATACCATGCAAAGCACCTTACTTCCTTCTGCATCTTGTAAAGGGATTGATAAGGTAATTCTGAAGTTCATTTGGGGTTACTTCGGGGACCAGCGAGGCATCAATTTAGTCAAGTGGAGTGAGCTTTGCCAACCACTCTTACATGGTGGTTGTGGCTTGCTAATTCCTAACGCGAAGCTAATATATAGAAGATTCACTCTAAGCCAGATTCTTCCCTTTGGGTTCGAGCGCTCAAGGGCAAATATAACTTCAAGGTTCCATCTGATAATGTTCTCCATCCCGGCCAACCGCTCTTACTTCTGGAAGAGCATTATTAGACTATATGAAATATAGTGGTTCTTGTATTGCAGCAGAGGTGGAAGTCGAATACAACTGTTAACTAATTCTATTTCATTTATGTTTTAGTTAGCTAAGTTAGTCAGAGATATGTTTATCTCCATACACGTGTACGTCTATGATTACTCTGAGTAGCTTATGTGTAAGATGGTCTATATAGTCTGCACAAGTTGAACAATACATTTATGAATCCAAAATTATCTTTCTTTCATATTCATCTTCTCGGTTCAATCTTGGTTTCTGACATGGTATCAGAGCCATAACGACCTCCATCTGCTCAGATTTCGGTGACCTGAAACTCAGTAAGACGTTATCACAACAGTTGTCTCCTAAATCTGGATTAATCACCATTGCACAAATGTCAGCCATGTCTGGACCTAACACCACCGTTGCTTCTCCGAATTTGGCGATTCAATTGACTTGTGGCTTCTCCAACAAGAAGATCACGGTTAAGCTCGACGACACTAATATTTTGTTATCGAAGCAACAAGTCTATTTTATGGTTAAGCAACACAAGGCTCACTCTTTGCTCAATGGCACGACAACTATTCCACCTGAAACGATTAGTGATGATACTGGGCGGAATGTTCGAAATCCTGAGTTTGATGAGATTGATTCGCTCGACTTCGCTCTAGCTTCCTAGCTTCTTGCTTCAATGGCTCCAAATATTTTGCTAGAACTCGTCGGACTCACATCTGCCGCTCAAATTTGGGCAAAACTGGCTCAATTGTATTCAAATAAGTCTGATGCAAAATTATCCCATATCGCAATCAGCTTGCAAATCAACAGAAAGTTGAGTTGTCCATGAGAGATTATCTCTCAAATATGAAATCCATTTGCGATCACCTAGCTATGATCGGAGAGAAAGTCGATGAAGCAACACACGTTTCTCATATTCTCAATGGACTAATGGCTGAGTATGAACTAGTAATTGCTGTGATAAATGTGTCGACGCCTAGATTTAGTCTTGGTGCTGTGTCTAATATGCTTATCGACTCAGAGACTCGACACAAAGTTTTTTTGTTGAATAACTCTACTCATCCAATTAATGTTGTGAAAGCTAATTCTCACGTTCCTATTCCTGATCAATATTCAACTGATCACATTGATGAGGATTCCTTCGATGTCATTTGCAACACTCAAGGACCTAGCACTAGTCAAGGTAACAGAGGTTTTCGTCCATCTACTGATTTTGCTAGAGGTGGTGGTCGTACTATTAGCCGTGGTCGTGGTCGCTTTAATAATAGGAGGTTACAATGCCAGATTTGTCATAAGTCTGGTCATCTAGCTGATCGGTGTTACTATCGTTATGAATATCCAACTTCCTATGGTCAATCCTTTGAGGTTGAGGCTCAAGCTCACTATGCTGTTGACTATGGTATGCTTGAGCTCTACTCTCCTTTTGAGTATTATCCTCTTATTGACTCTTCTATGTCTGATGCCTCTTCCAAACCACCTGGCTCTGGTTCTATCGTTGCTAACACTGTTACGCATATACCTACCTCTGCTGCCCCTGTGCCTAAATCCAAGCCAGTGTCTACGCCTACGGCTCAAGCATTTATGGTAACTCTAGCTACTATTAACGACTCTGCGTGGTATCCTGACTTTAGAGCAACAACTCATATTACACATGATGCTTCCTATCTTGAACCATCCTCGGCTCATAATGGTAAAGGCACGGTTCAGGTTGGTATTGGTGAGTTATCTCCAATTATGATGGTTGGTAAAAATTTTCTTAACAATTCTAGTTCTCGGTTTAC